>JAIFGZ020000430.1:0-649895 GCA_019925245.2 Oryza australiensis
GGGCGGCGGCATGACGAAATCAGTTCAAGACTACATTCAGGATTCAGAGAAATGAGGAACCGATGCTACGGCTGGTGTTGTCGGATTCCCAACTAGCCGATCTAGCCTTCCACGGCCTCTTGTCGCCGTCAGGAGAGGTTTTCGGCTCGGGACTTTGACAGCTGGCGCATTTGGCACAAAGTGGCGGCCTACGAGCACGCTTTCGGGAGTCCCGAAAGGCCACAAATAAAGTTGTCCACGTCATCGTCAAAACCGATTCAGATACAAGCGACGACGATGCGAGTAGCGGACAATGAATGGACCAAGAACAAGAAAGCCATCGTTTGCTAGTGGCTGCGGAAAATGGCCAAGGAGGAGAAGTACTACTTTGACATCACCAAAGCCGATAGGATCTTTGACTTATTGCTTAAGGAGAAGCAAATTCGGCTACCAGACAACCACGTTATCCCATCAGTGGAGCTCAAAAAAGATATTGCAAGTGGCACAACACCACCTCCACCGACATGAACGATTGCAAGGTGTTCGGGCGGCAAATCAATCGGCCATTGAAGCGGGGAAGATAAAGTTCGAAGAATTGGCCAAGCGATGAAGGTTGATGGCAACCCTTCCCGGTCGGCATGGTCCAAACCGGCCACGGGCGAGCTGATCGCGCAGCAGAATGACGCGTACGGTTCAGCCAAAACGATTAGCGCAGGCTCGGGATCACCCTACGAGAGCCGATTGGAGATATGGCTGCGTCAATCAACATGGTCCACACCAACGCACGATCGGCCGTCGTCGGCCCAGTAGGACAGCCTATTGCGATTCCACGCGAGGATCCCGGGAGGAAGAAGAGAGCCGGCGCGAAAGCCGAACCAAAGGTCGTCGGATCGAGTGGGCATGGCGTACTACCGCCGCCATGACAGGTTATGATCCGCATTGGCATTGCGAGTTGTTCGAGTTCTGCAGGAGCAAGGAATGAGGCCAGGCCTCGAAAATTGCCGGCATGCAGTAATTACAGAGAAGACGAATACGGGGAACCACAAGCTGAGAGTTCTAACCAATTCATCCTCGAGGCCGTTCGACTCAACCAACGTAAGCCTTACATTCACACGATCGCTCGGCCCTATCCACCAAGACTTCTTCCGAAGAAGATCAACAAAAGGGCGACGACAAGCAATCGGCCAACCCCAATGGTGCCCTTCGAACCTCTTTACCAAAACGCAAAGAGAAGCATCCAGCTCAAGAGCGAGGGCGGGAGGAAGAAGTACGGCGGATGATCCAACAACAACAACGTCGGCAAGGCACAAAGCGATGGCGCGTCAAGAAACAAGCAACACCCGAGTCGACGAAAGCCCGGCCGGTGAAAGCCCATCCGACCAAGCTAGGAGGGCGGGAAAAGGAAAAGGAAAAGCTGCTGCATCGGTTAACATGGTCTTTATACGCAGCCAAATTTGGTGCTACGGAAGCCGATGCGGACAACGTGGAGGATACCTTGGCAAGACTAGCTCTATCCACGAGCAAGCTATTTTTGAAAAGCCAAAGGGGCGAGAATCGACACCTCAAGCCGCTTTATGTGAAAGGATTTGTTAGGGAAGCCGATGTCGAAAATGCTAGTCGATGGAGGGGCCGATCCACTTGATGCCCTATGCCACCTTCGGAAACTAGGCAAAGGCCGAAGATCTGATAAAGACAAACATGGTTCTCAAAGACTTCGGCAGCAATCCATCGAGCCAAGGGCATGTTGAACGTTGAGCGACCGTCGGCGGCAAAACCATGCCCACGATATTTTTCGTCATCGACGGAAGGGATATTACACCTCTTGCTTGGGAGGGTGAATTCCGCAAATTGTTGCGTCCCTTCCACCATGCATCAAGGTCTGATCCAATGGCAAGGTGACAAGATTGAGATCCGGCCGACAAGTCGATGAACGTCGCTAATGCTGATGCCACTTTGGGAAATCGACGGTATTGATTGTCTCTCCCAGGCAAAATCGCAAGCCGATTTTCTAAAGTGTCCGATTCGCCATACAGCCCATTGGAGACGAAGAGCCTCAATTACTATTTTGAAGGCGTTGTGGAGGGCTCGGCGTCTACAGCGTGGACACCATGGACGACAACGACGACAAACTTGGGCAAGGTTTCATGTCGTGCCGAGCTAGAAAATCATATAGTCCGAGGAGATAGGCCTAGGCGACATATATTAGCAAAATTTGTCTTCCCTTTTTAGAACCAAGCTTGTTGATTTATTAAAGGAATATAAAGATTGTTTTGCTTGGGAGTATTTTTAGATGACGGGTCTTAGCCCATCTATTGTCGTACATCGGCTGCCCATAAAGCTGGGATATCGGCCGTACAAACAACCTCCCAGGAGGTTTAAAGCCGATATGTATGTGCGATTAAAGCCAAAATCACTCAGCTATACGATGCTGGATTTATTCGGTCCTACCAATATGCAGAGTGAGTTTCAAACATTGTTCCAGAAATGAAGAAAAATGGCAAGCTTAGGGTGTGTATTGATCTCGGGGACCTAGACAAAGCTACCCCTAAGGATGAATACCCAATGCCCATAGCCGATTTGCTCGTGAATGCTGCTTCGGCCATAAAATCATAAGCTTTATGGATGGCAATGCAGGTTACAATCAGATTTTCATGGCCAAAGAAGATATCCACAAGGCGCTTTCGGATGCCCGGGAGCAATCGGCTTATACGAGTGGGTTTCCATGACATTTGGCTTGAAAAATGCTGGAGCAACTTATCAAAGGGCCATGAACTATATTTTTCATGATATGATCGGCTCTCTAGTGGAGATCTACATTGATGACGTTGTCACCAAATCTAGGGAAATAGAAGACCACATAGCCGATCTGAGACAGGTTTTGGAGAGAACGAGGAAGTACGGCCTCAAAATGAACCCACTAAAATGTGCATTCGGTGTGTCGGCCCAGCAATTTTTAGGGTTTCTTGTTCATGAGAGATGAATAGAGGTTACACCAAGGAGCATCAATGATATCAAGACATTTCAGCCTCAGGAGAAGCAACTATAATCTTTGATCGGCAAAATCAACTTCATCAGACGATTCATCGACAATCTTTCAAAAAAGATGGAGCCGTTCACGCCTTTGCTTCGGCTGAAAGCCGATCAAGCATTCACTTGGGGTGCAGAGCAGCAAAAAGCGTTGGACAATATCATGGATTACGTAAGCTCATCTCCGGTTTGATTTCTCCACGTAGAAGGGATACCGTTCAAGCTATATCGTCGTGACGAAAAATCCATCGGCTAGGTGTTGATTCGGAGATCGAAGGGAAGGAAAAGGCCATCTTTTATCTCAGCGGAGCAGCTCTTTGGGCGGAAACAAGGTATTCACCGGTGGAGAAATTGTGCCTTTGCTTGTATTTTTTATGCACAAAGTTGAGGCCTTACTTGTTATCAATGAATGCCTTTGTGGTATGCAAAGCCGATGTAGTAAAGTACATGCTATCGGCTCCGGTGTTGAAAGGGTGAGTTGGGAAATGGATTTTTGCCTTAACGAGTTTGATCTAAGATACCGAGACGCGCGGGGGCGTTAAAGGACAAGCCATAGCCGATTTCATAGTGGAACATAGAGATGATTTGATCGGCTCATTGGAGATCATGCCTTGGACTTTGACATTTGATGGCTCGGTTTGCACAAACGGATGCGGTATCGGCTTGGTTATTATATCCCCAAGGGGAGCAAGCTTCGAATTTGCCTTTTCAATCAACCCCACGCCACAAACAACCCGGACCGAATATGAAGCGGTGCTTACGGACTCGCATCTTCTCAAGAAGGTCCAAGCCGACGCCATCGAAATCATGGGAGATTCACCGTTGGTCATCATCCGGTTGTCGGGAGAATACGAGTGCAAAAATGATGCAGCGATGGTCTATTATCAAAGATGTCGAGAATTGATGGACAACTTTCGGCTACTCACATTGAAGCATATCCCGAGAGAAGCGGAACACGGCAGACAAATGATTTAGCTCAAGGAGCATCGGGCTACGAGCCGATGACAAAAGATATCGGGGTAGAAATTGCCACCATCATAGCCGACGGCGGAGGTTTGAAGTCTACAACTATCTACAAAACCCTCCCAATCGGCCAAGGAAATTGCGCTACAAGGCTTTGAGATATGTTTTGCTCGATGAAGATTTGTACTATCGGACGGTTGATGGTGTGTTTGCTTAAGTGTCTCGGTGCAGATCAAGCCAAGGTGGCTATCGGAGAAGTGCATGAAGGAATCTGCGGCACGCATCAATCGGCTCACAAGATGAAGTGGTACTTGAAGGGCGGGTATTTTTGGCGATGATGCTTGGAAGATTGTTTCAAGTACTACAAGGCGCCGGATTGCTTGAAGTTTGGAGATGTCCAAAGGGCACCGGCATCGGCTATGGGCCCAATCATCAAGCCTTGCCCGTTCCGAGGTTGGGAATCGACATGATCGGCCGAGATTAATCCACCCTCAAGCAAAGGGCACAAGTTCATTTTTGGTGGCAGTTATTTTACCAAGTGGAGTGAAGCAATTCCTTGAAAGAAATTTGATTCAAGGGATGCAATCGGGTTTGTTAAGGAGCACATTATGTACTGATTTGGCGTTCCTCAAGCCGCAACTACGGATCAAGGATGCTATTTTCATATCGGATGAGTTTGTTCGGTTTGCGGCGGCATGAGGATCAAGTTACCTCAATTCTTCGCCGTATTATGCTCAGGCTAATGGGAAACGGAGGCTTCAAACAAAAGTTTAATCAAGCTGATAAAGAGAAAGATCGCTGAGTACCCGAGAAGCAATGGCCGCAGCCAAATTGGCCGAATCACTTTGGGCCTATCGGATGGCTTGCCATGGATCTATCCAAGTATCTCCATACAAAGCATTCTATGGACATGATGCAGTCTGCCTTAGGAAATATCATCGGCTCGAAGAATTCAGTTGCACGATCAGCTTACAACCAATGATTACTACAACTTGATGATGGACGAGTTTGAAGACCTAGTTTTATCAAGGATGAGGGCCTTGGAAAAGGTAACTAAGGATAAGGAAGCCCGAGTAGCCCGTCATTGTAAAAAAAGAAGGTTGTGCCTAAATCATTTGAAGAATGCGTAAACTCGTTTGGAAATTGATATTATCGATCGGATCAAGAGATAATAAGTTCAGCAAGTGGTCACCGGGTGGGAAGGGCCTTTCCAAGATCCACAAATGCGTCTCTAAAAGAGCTTATATGCTAGAAGATTTTGATGGAGAAGTATTTGGAAGGAGCTCACGAACGGCAAATATTTAAAGAAGTATTACCCAAGTGTATGGATCAACTCATGATTCGGCTATGGTTGTGCTGTCGCTTCGTGTTAGCCGATGCGTTGTAGGATACGACGCATCGCCTTTAGAACATTTTTGCGCCAAGTTTTTTTTTCCCTTAATTTTTCTACATCGGCTCGGCCCTAGCAGACGAGCGGCAACATACTAGACTTAATAATTTTGTTAACTTGTGACATCATCAACAAAATTAAGGGGACATGTACAACACATATAATGAGATACCAAGAAGGTAGACAAAGCAAATTTTCAAATTTTGAAGCTTCCAAGTTTAAAGTGAAGAAATCGGCAAGCATACATATCGGGGGCATTCAAGATTAGCGAGAATGAGCCGATGAAAAAGTAGTTCAAGCCAATTACAAGATGGATTAGGAGTTCAGTTTCAAACATGTCTTAGTTGGCTATTATAAGCGGCTTAATGCTTAAGGAAGTCGGCGATAGCCGATATCGCCTTTGACGAAAAATCTCATCGATCTCTTTAATCGCCTTGGCGTCGTGCATCCCGATTAGGCCACTAGCTTCTTTGCCTTCGTCGAGATCGGTTATATAGGACACAACCGCCCAGATCTTTGCTTGTTGATCTTTGATTTTCTTGGCGGTGGCCACACATTCTTCTTGTATTAGGATTTCAATCTCGATCTTGATGAGATCGCCACCGATTCATCTCGACGTGCACAAAACCGACGAGTTAGAGGAAAGTGACATCGGCTCTGGTGACAAGCCGGGGCCGACGTATATTAGCAAAAATATATCTCCTCATTTTAGATCCTAGGTCATCAATTTTATTAAAAAGAATATAAAGATTTTTTGCTTAGGAGTACTTGAGATGCCGGTCTTAGCCGATCTGTTGTCATTCATCAACCGCCAATCAAGGCGGGCTGCTCGGCCGTTTCAAACAACCTCGGGGAGGTTTCAAAGCCCGATATATGCAGCGCGATTAAAGCCGAAATAACTTGGCTATATGATGCTGAATTCATTCGGCCGTGCCGATACGCGAGTGGGTCTCAAACATTGTCCCAAGTATTTAAAAAGAACGGCAAACTCGGGGTATGCATCGACTTGAGAGACCTAAATAAGGCTACCCCCAAAGATGAATACCCAATGCCCATAGCCGATTTGCTCGTAGACGCTGCGTCGGGCCACAAAATTATACGCTTTATGGATGGAAAAGCAAGCTACAATCAAATCTTCATGGCCGAAGAGGAGATCCATAAAACTACCTTAGATGTCCTTGGGCAATCAGCTTGTATGAATGGGTCGTTATGACGTTCGGGCTAAAAATGCGGGCAACATATCAACGGGCCATGAACTACATTTTCATGATATGATCGCTCTCGGTGGAGATCTACATTGACGATGTCGTTGTCAAATCCAGGGAGATAGAGGACCATATAGCCGATCTGGCGGAGTTTTGGAGCGGACAAGCTGAAGATGAATCGTTGAAGTGTGCGTTCGGCGTATCGGCGAAATTTCTAGGGTTTCTTATTCATGAAAGAGGGATTGAGATTACAGGAGCATGAATGCCATCAAGACGATCCAGCCTCCGAAGGACAAGAAGCAACTCCAGTCCTTGATCGGCAAAATCAACTTCATCGGGCGATTCATAGCCAATCTTTCGAAACGATGGAGCCGTTCACACCACTACTTGGTGAAGGCCAATCAAGCATTCATATGGGGGCGAGCAACAAAAGGCTTTGGACAATATCAAGGATTATTTAAGTTCCCCCAGTTCTAATGCCTCCACGAAAGGGCTACCATTCAAGCTGTACCTATCAGCCGACGACAACTCAATCAGCTCAGTTTTAATCCAAGAAGTTGAGGGCAAAGAAAAAGCCATCTTCTATCTCGGCCGACGGCTACTAGGCGCAGAAACAAGGTATTCACACGTGGAGAAGCTATGCCTATGCCTCTATTTTTCATGTACAAAGTTAAGGCATTACGCGCTATCCAACGAGTGTACAATAATGTGTAAAGCGATGTAGTTAAGTACATGCTATCGGCCGTGAAGGGAAGAATTGGGAAGTGGATTTTGCTCTAGAGTTTGATTTGAGGTACAGGCACCAGTGCGGTCAAAGGACAAGCTATAGCCGATTTTATTGTGGAGCACAGAATGACTCAATCGGCTCCGTGAAATTATGCCTTTGATGTTGACATTTGACGGCTCGGTTTGCAACAATGGCTGCGGTATCGGCTTAGTCATTATTTCGCCCGGGGGCAAGTTTCGAATTTGCTTTCGCTATCAACCCGCATGCTACAAACAACCACGCCGAGTACGGCCGTCCTTAAAGGATTACATCTACTCAAGGAAGTTGAAGCGACGCCATCAAAATAATGGGAGATTCACTTTGGTCATCAGCCAATTATCGGAGTATGAATGCAAAAACGATGCGTGATGGTCTACTATCGACAATGCCGGGAATTGATGGACGGTTTTCGGCTAGTTACTTTGAAATATATCCCCATAGAACGAATACGAAAGCCAACGATTTAGCTCAAGGGGGATCGGGCTATCGGCCGATGGTAAAAGAGATTGAAATAGAAATGCTGCTATTACAGTAGATGATTGGAGGTTTGAAGTCTACAACTATCTCAAAAACCCTCTCAATCGGCTACAAGGAAGCTACGATATAAGGCACTAAGATATGTCTTGCTTGATGAAGATGTACTATCGAACGATTGATGGTGTGTTGCTTAAATGTTTAGGAGCCGATCGGCCAAAGTGGCTATCAAAGAAGTACATGAAGGTTTGCGACACGCATCAATCGGCCCACAAAATGAAGTGGCTACTTCGCCGAGCGGGATATTTCGCGACAATGTTGGAGGATTGTTTCCAATATTATAAGGGTTGCTAGAATTGTCGAAATTTGGTGCCATACGGCGAGCACCGGCGTCGGCTATGAACAATCATCAAGCCTTGGCCATTCGAGAGGATGGGGTATTGATATGATCGGCGAGATCAATCCACCCTCAAGCAAGGACACAAATTTATTAGGTGGCAACAGACTACTTCACAAAATGGGTGGAGCGCGTTCCTCTTAAGAAGGTGGATTCTAAGGACGCAATCGAGTTTGTTAAAGAGCACATTATCTACCGATTTGGCGTCCAGCAAACCATTACAACTAACCAAGGATCTATATTCGTATCGGATGAGTTTGTTCGTTTCCGAAGCGGCATGGGGATCAAGTTACTCAATTCTTATTATTATGCGAGGCCAATGGGCAAGCGAAGCTTCTAATAAAAGTTTGATTAAGTTAATTAAAAAGAAGATCTCTGAATACCCCAAGCAATGGCACAACCGATTAGCAGAATCACTTGTGGGCATATTGGATGGCATGCCATGGATCAATTCAAGTCCCTCCATACGAGCTCGTCTACGAGCACGAAGCGATCACTACCATGGGAAGCGTCATCGGCTCAAGGCGCGTTCAACTACGGGACCAACTCACGGCCGATGATTATTATCATTTGATTTTAGACGAGTCGAAAGATTTAGTTTTATCCAGGATGAGGGCTTTAGAAATAGTTACAAGATATAAAGAACAAGTAGCCGGACATTACAATAAAAAAGTTGTACCTAAATCTTTCGAAGAAGGCGAACTCGTTTGGAAATTGATATCGCGATTGGATCAAGGGATAACAAATTCGACAAGTGGTCACCAAATTGGGAAGGGCCTTTCAAGATCCACAAATGCGTCTCTAAAGGAGCTTACATGCTAGAAGGGTTAGACGGAGAAGTATTTGGAAGGGCTCTTAATGGAAAATACTTGAAGAAATACTACCCAAGTGTATGGATCAACTCATGATTTGGCTCTGTTTGCTTAGCCGATTTATGACACCGATGTCTTGTTTCAATAAGGCATCGCCTTTAGTCATTTTTATGCAACATTTTCCCCTAAGTTTTCTACGGTCGGCTAACGATTGGCCGATAGCGACAATGAGGTGCAAATGGCTTGAATTCACAATTTCGTCGACACCGAAGCTATCAACAAAATTTGGGGGCATATACATACACAAAGCCGATTACAGAAGAGACGAGATTCCGATTACAGAAAAGATGGAAGCCAAAAAATTTTCAGGCCTTGTAATCGGCAGTCGATCTAGAAGTGTGGGAGCAAGATGTGAGAAGGTTTTCGGAATCGGCGCAACGATTGGGTTAAGTATGAGCTATAAGCCGATTTCGGGGAAGCGAGAGATGCGGCCCTAAGTTCGTTTCAAGCGGTTGAGATCGGAGGTCGTAATACAGGTGTTGAGCTCATTAGCCGTGGCGTGGTTTCGGAATCGGCAAACCTAGTGCAACACGTAAGGCCGAAGCCAATTTCAGCACAGCTGATTTGGAATTGACGATCGTATCAAGATAATATATGCGGCGGAGACGATTTAATTTACAAGCACAATTGCAAAAGGTGACAAGCTATATTAAACAAGGAAAGAGCCGAAGCTGATTACGAGAAATTTGAGCGAGTTGATTACGGAGTTAAAGCCTATTACAAAAGTTCGGCGAATGTCTTACAAGGACACCAGCCGATTTCGAATACTAAAAATATTACAAGTGAGTTCATCTTTTAAGGAAATCGGCTATAGCCGACAACGTCGTCCTTTGATTTGGTCCACCTCCTCGATGGCCTTGACGTCGTCGGCCTCGGACCCGGCCATCGCGGCAAATCCCTTTCACCAAGTCAGATGTGCCACAACCGCCTTGATACTTTGACGTTGGGCGTCAATTTGGTGCGAGCTGGCCATATACTCCTTGTGGACGTCGATCTCGTTCGTTACTTGAGCGAGATCGGCCATCGGCTAGTCTGGCGTGAAAGGAGCTGCTCAAGCTTGCCGGCTCGGTTTAAAGCGGTCGAAGGTGGCTTTCTAACCCTCGATAGCCTCTTTGGTCGGCGGAGGGTTCTTGACCGCGTTTGGTTTTCACGATGGTCGGCTATTCACTACTGGCCCGCTCGTACTTAAGTTGGTGCGCCTCCAACAAGGTTGCTGGCGCAATGGCGTCGGCTATCGCCTCCGCGGCTAGCCTTAGATCTCCGGAAGCGCACGCGGATCGAGCCATTGTCGGCTACCGGCACGTCCGGCGACACCTCCAGCCAATTGCCGATGTCGGCTAGGCGGCCCTCGGGTCCTCGTCCGGCATCACCGGCTTCTCCTCGGCGATCCGCTAGACTCCTCGAACTCGACAAGTCGAAATGAGGAGGTCGGCTATGTTCGCAAACGACGATGATTAGAAAACGGTTGTTAAGTTGGTAGAGCCGATCATAAAATTCAGTTGGATTACCTTGGGCACCGAGGTCGGAGCAACTTTTGGCTGGTTCGCCGCTTGCGGCACGGGGCCTCACCGTCGGTGCCATTCTTTGCCGCCGCGGCAGCCACGGTGTGCTCACTCGACGCCGGGGCGGCCGGTGATCGAGGAGCTGCAAAGGAGACAAGTGTTAGCGATCAAGTCGGCTGAAATCGTAAGCTAGGATGCGGGAGATGGTTACCATTGGAGCGCGACGTGGGATACGGCCGACCGGCTTCTTAATCTGGAAAGGGCATGATCGGCTTGGTATATAGTGATGTCATACTAAGGTCGAATTTAGTAAGGTGAAAGCTTGGAGTGGTCTCTTCGTCGGAGGGCTTGGTACCGGTGGATTGTCGGCGTGGATTGATGGAGTTGTGGCTTGAGCTGCTGGACCGGCCGCTGCCCCGTGCCGATATCTCTTCGTCGGCCACAGTCGTCAAGGTATTGAGCGACACTCAGATCTCTGGGGAGGCGTCGGCGACACGATAGGCTTCTTCTTCTTTGGCTTCTTGGGGCGGGCGCGGCCGATGACTATGTGGGAGGCGCAGCTCTTTTCTTGTGAGCTATCGGCTCGCGCATACGCCCTCGCAGCAAGGACACCGGTTTCGACGCGTCCCGGCCCGATCGGCGACGGAGCAAGACCGCCTCCATCCGAAACACCTAGGCGATATTCGATGGGAATTCGGAGTTGCTTACAGTTGGCCGTTACGTCTCGGTCTCTGCAAACCAAAGAGGACAAGTGTTAGTCGGCTCCATCGGCCGATGATAAGAAAAGAGGAATCATTTGGAGTTTAAAACTTACCGAGGGATTTCTTCGGGCAGCGGCAAGTCGACATAATAAGATGACTCTGATGGAAGACATGCCGCGATCTCGGCCCACCATTGGTCGTAGGTTGCGCTCTTCTTGAATGCTAGAACCATCTCGCCGTCTTGCCGAGGAGGGTCGGCTATGTTTAGCGGCTGATGCATTATCGGATGTTGGCTCACAACTCCCTCGTCTCGATCTTGTCGGCATAGTAGCGGCCGACGGGCGGTTGCCAAGACCAAGCGCCTTGCGGCCGTACCGGTAGTAAAACTCATAAGTTACGGCACCGATCGGCCCTGGTGGATCCCGGTCGGCGAGAATGCAAGGGTTAGGAAGTGGTGAACAACTCTCGCACCTAGGGTTGTCGGCTGAATTGATGTCTTCCCGGTTGAAGTCGTTGGCGGCTCGAACAGTGCACGATCCCGGTAAAAGTACCAGTGCGGTTCTCGCCGGCTGACCATCGTACATGGCGATGAACCACTCGGCCACGGGTTGGTCGATTGCTTTGAGCCTGCATGCACCTTCTTGTCTCCGTAGCTCATGCACCTGGTGGTGGTGATCTCGTTGCCGTCATCATCTTCGATCGGCTCCAATATTGGGAAAGAAGCCTCGGTCGAGGCAGCCGACCGGCTATTTTCTAGGTCATCGGCACGACCAGATTTGGAGGAACCACCAAGGGCCGCCGTGTTGACGATAGCATTAGAGGCTATCTTCGCGGCTTGGTGCAGCGTTTGTACGAGATAGCGGAGAGTACTTCCCTAGCGCGAGCTTATTCTGTCGGCTAGGGATCGGCTACGACACACCCGGTTGGCGGTCGGCCGCGGCTCGATCCAAACGAAACTTTTCTAGCCACATCATAAGGAACGCGGCATGTTCCACGTGGCGGCCGATCCATCCTTCAAGTTTTGAGCGATAGCCGCTCCACCCGCCGATGGCTTTGGTCTTGAATTGATAGTGCCGGTCTCGGGGTTAGCCGCGCGAGGATGTCGATCCGGTCGTCATGTATACATCGGCTAATGTGATCATCATTGGCCCTGTTGGAACATGAAAGCATTGAAGCTGTCATTCCAAAAGAAATCGTGTGGCAGACATCGGTTCATCCTTCTCCATGCTGGTGACACACAAGGCCAAGCATTGGGCTATCCCGACTCTTCCGGTGAGCTGCAGGTCGATTGCACCCTCTTATAACACTCAATCCAAGAGGCGTTTGTGGTTGGCCATGACTTAAAGTCCCATTCCGGTGTGCAAGGGATGGCTTCCTAGTGTTGTAAGGGATTCTATTGGTCTCGGCTATGATTATATCGGCTGGGTCGGTGTTGCCGATAGGGCCGAGAAAGTATCTTTTCTTGAGTCGGACTCGAATGATTACTTGATGTGACAAATGCTACGGTTTGGGGAAGGAAAGAGAAATTTGATAATCAGGAACAGTTGAAGGCATGATGAACACAAGAACACTAGGAGGCATGGCGAGAAAAGGAAAACTAAAGAGTAAGAGTTTTGAGCCGACGGGCGTACCTTGGGGAACTCGGCGGTGGCGGCGGGCTGGTGCGGCGGTGGTGGTTGGTGCGGCGGCGGTGTTGGAGGCCATTGGGGTCATCGGAGATGGATCTGGGTCTGGTTGTTTGAACAGGGATGTAGTGGAGAGCGCAGGTGAATCGTTGGGAAGGAGAGAGAAAGGCTTGGTTGCGAAGTGCTTGAGTGCGGTTTGAAGGCGTGGCCGTTTCGGTCGAGGTAAAGGACTATTTAAAGGGCATTTGGGGCAGCCAAAACGGTTTAGGTCGAAAAGAGCGGGAATTTGAACAGGCAACAAATCCGCAACACTTCGTATCACGGACTTGGGGGCATGTGTTAATGGCTAAATTTGGTAACCGAATCCCTAAGTCCTAGCAAGGATGAAACAGTCGGATCGGCTGGTTTGACGAAGAAATAGAGGCCGCATCGGGTGAGAAGCGATGAGGTACATGAAGCGATCGGCTAAGGTTGAACCGGACAAGAATAGCCGATAGCCAATTCTAGGTTAAGAGAAGATGAAACCCTTACAGTGCAGATATTTGAAGATAAAATGGAGGATTCGGCTTCCAAATTACACGTTAAGAGATATTGCGATTTAGGGATAAAGTCCCATGACGGAAATGTATGTAAATTAGAGTTTTGTTTAGAGATAAACTTCTTGTAAAGGCGGCAAGTGTAGATATGCTAGTTAGTCATGTAACCGTGTGTGAGATCTTCGTTGTACTTGGGTATAAATATGACCGAGATCCTTGTAATTATTAATTCTAATCACCATCAATACAACTTTCGGCGCGTCGCCAAATCTTTTCTTCAGGCGAGCAATCGATTTGGCTCGGGCTGCATCGTTCCGATTCCCAAATCCAGGTAAATGCTTGTCATTAGTGGTATGTTCTACTTGATTCTAATGCTTCCATCATTAGTGACACATTAGATTCAGGGGTTTATACTGCAGGTATTTACCATATATCGCATATAAATTGCAGCAATGTTTACATCTATCACGCCATCGGCGTTCTATCAAGAACCCGCAACCGATAGGCTAGATCTAAAGGTTGAATTAGTTTATATGCGATATCCGTCTCGAAAGTATTTACATCAGCTACAATAGATAAAATTGTTCTTTTTACACTTAATCCTTGCATCAACATTGAACTATTAAGTCGTTTTTAGAGCCTTTATGATCTATTAATTTCGATGTATTTTACTTAGAGACAGTGTCGGGGATTTCGGCCGACTTTATACATTTTAATGTTCTTTTGATATATTCGTTATCGGGATTATTAAAACTGCCTCTTATATTAAGATCTTGCTCTAGTTAAATGCCACCTGTTTGGAATCGGGTTTGTCGGTACGGCCGACAGTAGGCCATCTAGGTTTAGCGCATTTAGCTTAGATCAATATCTTTTCATAAGATAGATCGGAGTACTAGCCGATTCACGATTGGACTTATGACATCGACTAAGTTTGTTAAAATATATATCTCTTATTCTGTGGTATATTTGGGTTAAGTGGCTAATCTTTTTGTCTTGGCAACGGTAGATCTATTATAGTCACTTAGTCTAAATACACTTTGGAATAACATATATATGTAGTTTGACTCATGGCCAGATCCGGTAGAGGATCTTACTTAATACTTAACGCATATATCTCTATTTTTCTTGTTGGTTAACAGATCAAACCAAGCGCACGCCTTGAATAGCATAGGTAGCCAGGAAGGACTGCATTGGAGTTAGCGGATCTCCCAGGCTAGCGCGTGAGAGAAATTTCTCGTCAACGAATACCTCGGAATACTCCGGGGTGAAATGCTACAACCGGTATATCCGTGCACTTGCAGATTTATACGTGAACGTAGAAATACAAACAATATGGAATCTTCATAATAATAACCATAAATAGCAACGTTTACGGCCCTCCCACGACAACCGAGACAATAATACAACTTTCCATTTCATAAACATTTCAAAAGCATTTATAAATCAGAAATCTATACCTATGACATGCATTATATCGCCCATGACCAGCAAGCATGGTAATCAATTAGTTTTAGACTCTACAGGAGTTTGTACAACTTTAACCACATGATATGAATCCTCTAGTTTGTCGGTATCCATCGGTACCACCACACACTACACGTTGAGTGTGGTCAAAGAGTCGTACTTGAGGTCGTTACATTGCCTACCGTCTAACCTTGCATGAGCATGATGCGTGATACTCCACACTAAGCCTAGAAACTTAGTATCATCGGGCCACGGCACAAGGCGTAGCATCCCCTACCACAAGGCACTACATTGTTGTATTGGACATGCTCATACGCCTATGCTGCAAAGAGAACATCAGTTCCTTTGCTAGAAAACATGGGTAGCTCCTATAAACTATCAAACAGACTATCTCATACTACAACGGCCTCCCGAATGCAAGGTTAGATGAATAAACAACTTAGTGAACCAAGGCTATCCCATAACTAGCACATGTGGATGTATGGTAAATAATAGTGAGCGACACAAAGTTCAGTCCTTAATTGACCTAGGCGAATACTCCCCCTCTTGGTGCACAACTACTACCATATGTGCACTACTTGCCGCCCAAGTCTGAAATTCATCATTTTGATCATTTTAATTCACAAGTATACAAAGCTATACCTATGTTCATAAGTTCAGAAGAAGTTCAAATTAACATAAGTTCTTGATCCATTACCATTTTAGGTATAACTCTAGGCATGGCTAAGCATATGATATGTATAAAACATAATAAGACCCATTTGAGTACAACGAGTGTACTTCAACCCTTCCTATGGTTACAACCAACAAGGAGTGAAAATATTCAAGGTTGATCTTGCAACAAATAGGTCATATCTACCGTTTCATCAATAAGGTATAAATTTTTACTAAATAGCGCATGCAAAGTTATAAACAAAACATTTGCCCATAAAACATAGGATTCAATGTGTTCAAAGGAAAGGGCACTTGCCTTAGTTGGAATCTCCGCTCACAGTTAGCAATATACCCAATCTCCTCGCCGAAAGTGAATTCGTTCTTTATACAAAATAACGATAACATACAAACACCAAATCATGCAAAAATACAAAATAAATCTAATATGTATGAATTTATTATTGTGATTAGGTACTGATTTAACTTGATTTATGGTGAAGGAATTTCTATTTTATGACTTATCATCTATGAGTTATGAATTTTCTAATTTCTAAGCTAGATATTTATCATTTAAGGTAAACTCAATTTTAAATGGAGTTTAAGTCTAAGTTCTATGAGGATTTGAATTACAACACTAAATAATATGTTTTACTAAGTTCAACCAAGTTGAGTTTTCCATTTTTAGAGCTAGCATGAACTTATTATGAATTTGCAAGTTTTAGTGTACATGATTATATGTTATATGGACTTTTCAAGGTGTTTTCAACACATAATGTGTTAACTTTTAGTTTCTAGTAAACAAAGGAATAATTTTCTTAGTTTGACAAATCTGAGTTCATAAGTTTTGGTGCTTGTATGAATTTCCTACATATTTTACAAGTTACGATGCCTAAGATTTTAATAATTTGCTACGCATAAATTTTTGAAGTGTTTCTAGTACTGTATGATTCACATTTTAATTCATGGTAATTTGGATTATTAAACTATTAGTCTAACAGAACTGGAATCACTTCATTTGGAGTTATAATTAGTACTATATATATTTTGGATGTTTTAAATTAATTATGGACATTTTACATGTTACGTAACTTTATTATGGACATAATATGTTTTTTTTCTAGGCATTTTACAAATTGGAATACATATTATGATATTTATATCTTATTAAAGTTTTGGAGTTATTTTCTTGTATAAAAGGTGCTATGTTTTAGTTTATACAATTGTAGAGAATAATCTAGTTAATCTAGTGAAATTTGATTCATCTCAAATGGAGCTAAAAATGAGTTTTCCACAAAATTTACAAATTTATTCATTTTTCAGCTTAACATAAATTGATTTAGCTAATTTCCTTATATTTTCTAGATCTTATCTTAATGGACCCACTAGTAAGTGAAATAGGTTTTGCACAAAAACCCCTAGAAGAGTAGGATATTAACGCAGCCTAAACACACATGTCTAATTGCATTTTCATTAAGAGTCCCTAAGATTCAAATGTATTAGCGCTTCTCCAACGACCTCTCCAAATCTGACTCTCCGAACATCCATTTGGTAGCTTGCCAAAAAATTGGATAGTCAAATTTGACTTTTACTCCAATACACTCTCTATTTCACTATCCAATCTACCACTGAGTCCCACATTTCAGCCTCCATATTTCTTTTCTCCCTCCATATTTCTTTTCTCCCCTTCTTGTCCACCTCTCCTCTCTCTCTCTTCTTCTTCTTCTCCCTCTCTCATATTCCCATTGGCCGAATCAGGTGCGGCATGGAGGCGCGAAGGCCGCACGGGGAAGGAGTCGTTGGGCACCCTCCGGTCACGCTCCCACACGGATGTCGGCTTAGCATACCACATGGTGGATGAGGCGGCAGCAAATTAATGACAACAGTGGGCCCCGCGAATGGGGAAACTCTAGATGACGACGGCGGATGGTCGGAGCGGATGTTGATCGGAGCGGTGAGTGCTGCTGCTCGGGCGCGGTGGCGCAATGTTGCTTGCAGCGATATGTCGGCACGTAGCAACGTTGGTGTTCGCAACCAAGGGCAACAATAACATTGCGCGTGGATGGGGAGCCGGCCAGCTGGACTGACACTACGCGTGGTGTGGGAGAGAGAAGCGAGAAAGGGGGATGGGGAGAGATTTTGGTGGGGCCCAAAAATGGCCAACCAAATAGCATGGCCAGTTTGGCCATTGAGCATGTCAGTTTGGCAAGGCAGATGGCTTGGCAAGCCAGATAGCAGGGCTATTGGAGGCTAGATTTTGGCAAAATTGCCAAGATTTGGCTTGGACAGCCATTTAGCAACTCTCTTGGAGATGCTCTTACATATTGGTCCAGTTCCCACATGTAAGTGATTTATCAATTTCTAACTTGAACATTGGATTTAGTTGAATTTACA
Source organism: Oryza australiensis (assembly GCA_019925245.2). Classification (NCBI taxonomy): domain Eukaryota; kingdom Viridiplantae; phylum Streptophyta; class Magnoliopsida; order Poales; family Poaceae; genus Oryza; species Oryza australiensis. The sequence goes on from JAIFGZ020000430.1 coordinate 17,947, forward strand.
AAACATGATCCTTGGGATGTACCAATAGGCACAGAGCCATGTCATTGCTTTGTTGGGCTGTGTCAGCGGTGATTTACCGGTGTCGCCAAAAGCAAAAATGTGCAGAGGCCTTGTGCTACCCATAGATGGTCGCCTTGTTGATGAATGTGGTCAAAAGTGGCGGCAGCGGTGGTGCAATTGGCAGCGTCAGTACATGCGAGCTCTAGCTCGAACGGGCCTAGCGATGCATGCGAGAAGTATCCCATGGGCTCTAGGGTACTCACCAAGGCCATGGCTGTAGTCGGTGAGGCTTTGAATGGCAGCGGATGCTCAGGGATCGGCTTGGCGGTGACAGCGGCTCCACGCAAATGACGATGGTGAGCAATGGCCAACAAACTTGCAAGGCAAGATGCCCGCAAGGTTAAGGCGTCCATCGAGAAGCTACATGCGGGAGGAAGCTGGACGAGGACTCACCGAGGTGGCGGTAAAACTCTATCGAGTGCTTCGGGCACCGGTTCTCCCCACAGTGCGCGCAAGTGAGTCCAGCCTATGGCTCTATGATGTACCCCAACGTGGGAGGATTACTGAAAAGGACAACATAGCTGTCATTACCTCTTTGTCTTTCTCTACAACCCGTGGAGTACACAATAAACAAAGGTAACCTCTAACCTAGATATCACGTCTATGTTATTGATTACTGCTCTAGCCTCACGCAAAAACTTCCTTCTTTATCCAGTCTTAGTACTAGAGCTCTTAATATAAATACTAAGCGATAAACGGAATGATGATAATATATCTTACTTAAACAAAAAAATTAAATAACCAAAAGGAATCTCGAACTCTTTATAAAAGAAGCATTTGACGAGGTATAAGTGCGAGAGAGTACCAACAACCCTCACACTCCTCGAGAACTTCCCTCACTCTGTCCCTATTTTCCAAACACTACTAGAGTGCTGCCTAAGAATGAAAGTTTAATATTTATGTTAACGGGATGTACTCGACTATGGTATTTTTAGAGTATGGGGATTGTTGGTACCGAGTATATATGCAGTATTGCCGTAAAAGAGATAGGAGACAAGGATTTTATATAGCTTGGGGCCCCTTAACTGATGGGTAATAGCTCTACTCTGTTGGATAGGCGGGTGTTGCCTTTATATATCGGTATGTCATGAGTACAATGTTTGGGATGACCTAATCTAGTCTCTGTCGGCATAGCGACAATTGAAGCTCTCACATGTGGTTGATGGCTAGCATAGTGGTTCCTCAAATATGAAGTTGACGAAATTGGAGGTAACGCTAGATCCCTCTTGTCGGCCTCTACGTGGCTCCATAGCGGGTTTGTCTGAAGCTTGTCTTTGCATCGGTGGCTTGTCTTGGATTGTCTAGATTTGTATTGGCTTATCTCTAAGAGTCCCTCTCATCCTGGGAGGTCTTGTATTTGTACCTCGCTTGTCCCCTTGTCCAAGTAGAACTAGACAACCAAGTATGGATACGATTTGAGTAGTTTTGTCGAGCCCAAGTAGGACTACGCTTCTCTTTACTTGTCGGAACACCGTATATGTGGCTTGATTTCGTATTAGACTTGGTATATGGTGGGTGCCCAGGCCTAACACAAAAGTATTAGGTATGCCTTAGACATCACACTAACAATTTCCACTTGAGTTGTGCGTATTGAGAGTGAAATTCCTTCCTCCTTTTATAGTGCTTAATGATGGTTGCTAATGTCGGTGATTAAGTCGGTTTCATCCACAACCGCTATCAGCAGCCAATGAGGATTGCCACATGGAAGACAGTGGCGAGGCGCCACCTGGTGGCCCTGAACTAGGATAACCGCCATATCCTATGTGTGACATGTGGGTCCTCATGACGGTGCACGTGCCAATTTGGCCTAAATTATGTCGTTTTGCTATGATTTGTGGGCCCTTCAATCCATGTACTTTCGCGTCTAATTGGCCGAGGTGTATTTCATCACATGGTGGGTGCATTTTCATCCAAAATCTTCTGCATACAAATATTCTATCATATTCATGGAAATGGTTAGTGATAAACCCTACCACTAAGTTTGGTGTTCCATTTTATTTAATTTATGCAGGAGTTGATGGTTAGATTCAACATTTTAGGGACCGTCAACAAGACCCCCACACTTAGGCTTTACTCGTCCACGAGTGAAGGTCATGGATTACAACGGTGTCATGACTTCCTTTGTAATGGTACCAACATACAAGTTATTCCAAGTCATACACAGCCTTGAATCTTGAAGTGCCTACCACATCATCTTGGGTGATTGAAGAATGGAACAACTTTGATTCAAGTTGTCTCACTCCTTCGATAGAGTATCTTGGGTTTTTCTTTTTGCTCAAAAACATAACCTTACTTTACTTCTAAATTGATTTCCTTGGATCGCTCAATGTGTATGATTCATCACCAAGGCATTGATTTTCCCTTTTCTTATCCTACTTCTAATAAGGCTTACGTGGTGCCCAACATAGGAAATAAGAATAACATACTTGTATCACATATAATGTAAAGTCAAAAATTGGATCCAAGAAAATAAGTAATCATACAATCATGATCAAGATGAGCATGTGTGTGGAAATATGAAAGTTGAATTGATAACTCCCTTTTGTATGATCCTCCTCCTTGCACTTATTTAGAAAACATGGCTTTTTCTTTCTTTCTTTTATTCATACTCAAGAATATTTTGTCTTCTTCTCTTCATGAGCATTTCTCTTTTTCTCAACATCATTTTTAGATCATGTTTCATTTGTCAACATTGTCACGCCCATGTGAAATTCAGACCCGAATTTCCAAAGCTATATGTGTATTAAAATCCTGTCCCGAGGACCGGCCCAGGTACACATACGACAATTGGTGATATTACAGTTTCACGTCTTAGAAACAATACAAAAAGATTACAAAAGAGCAGCGGAAAAATAAAAACCTAAGCTTGACGCCGCTGGCCACGCTGGCTTCGACCATTCACGGGCGGCTTCGGAGTGCGAGGACAAAGCCTACTCCACTTCATCTTCGTCTTCAACCTCGGCTCGGAGTTGGTGAAGAAGCAAGGATGAGTACTTCCACGTACTCAACAAGTCACGCGGAAGAGGAGAAGAATGAATGCGGGGAGACAAAGGTGCGGCTAAGGTTTGTTTTTGCGCAAACGGCGGGAGTTTTTCCAAACAATACGGAATTTGAACAAAGCCAAAACAACATTAAATTGAGTAAGTAAAGCATTTTTACTCCAACACCGTCAACGTTATCCCCACGTTGACGACAGGCCCAGAGACCATCCACCTATACTAGTCATGTTCCAAAACTTAGGTGTAAAAGTGTGAGACTAATCACGGAGAGCTGGTCGATCGCCCCATCACCGTGGGCACGGCTATTCGAATAGATTTACTACGATCGGTGTACAAGCTGTACCCACAAGACACGACCTCACAACACGGTTTCCCGTGCGCTAGGAATACCACCGCGGTACCCCGGAAAGGAACGTGATAGGACCTTTTCGTATAACCCTCTAACCAAGCAAAGCCCACCAAGGTTTCGCCCCACCCAGGACCACTCGGGAGTGGGCAGCAGAGTGCCTCGGTGAATCAGGAAGCTGATGACCCGGCCAACCCTTATGCAGGGGCCACTGAAACTCCATCCCGCTCACCCTTGCCGATGGGTTCGTCGGCTAGGAGAGAGCTACACTACGGGACCTACCTTACCCATTTCGGCTTGTGGTTTGCACGGTCATTCTCCCGAGGGGTCCGTGAACCGGTCCTTAATGGTGCTATGGGCGTCGCTTAGCCAAAACCATAGCACCCACTGCCCACCATTTGTCATATTTTAGTTATTAGTAAGGTTGACTGAATCTTTAATCATTAATCCTACGAACATAAGTCCGGAGATATATATTAAGTGAGAAAATGACCCATTTAGTGAGCTAGTGAAACTAAGCCGAGGCTAAGCATAACCTAGTCTGAAATCTAATCACATTATTTTCCCAAGTTTTATCAAGTGGTTTGGGGTGTCAAACCTAAGGCATAAACTAAGCATAGGGTGTATTATTTCACATGAAATGACAACATAAAATACATGCAATTTCATAGAGTAAAACAGGTGTTTTAGCAAAATGGGAGCAATATGATCAATAATATAGCATGACATGCCTTGCTCTTCGGTTTGGGGGACTTGCGACGACTTGAAGTAAACAGGACGGAGGGACTACCGGAATCTACACCCGCAAACAAGCACTTCAACAAAACAGGCTAAAAGCTACTAAAACAGGAAACAAAACCATTTTTAATGGATTCTTGGCATTCTTACGAATTTAATGAAATTTGAATGGGCTAAAACGGAAGGTCGGGTTGAAAAGATATGATTTTTAGAAGATTATACGTGTTTTTACTAAAACAGGAAAATCATAATAATTTATTGCGCAATAAATCCCGGAATTGCGTCGGCGCTAGGGCTGACATCAGCGATGGCGTCATCGGCGCGGGAGCACCCGGTCGAAGTGGACCGAGTCCACGGGCCGAGACGGAGAGCGGCGCACCACGTGGCGCACACGGGCGCCGGAAGGCTCGGCGGCCACGCGGTGTGCCATGCGGGCTAGCGAGGACGGACGGCCACGTGCGAAAGCGAGATCGGACGGCTGGAAGGGGTTCGGAAGGCGCGATCGGCGGCGATGGTGCCACGGTGGCCGAGAGATCAGCCGACACCACTCGGGCGCGCGCGAGTGGTGGAATACCGCGGCTCTTGCGTGGGCGAAGTCGTGCACACTCGGGGGCGGCACGCACTCGGCCGAGAGGAAATAGGGATGAGTGCTCACCGCGGTGGCCGGAGTCGAAGGGGACGACGGCACGGATAGTGAGGGAGGCGGCGGAACCACTCGGGAAGGGGTGGCCGGTAGCGGGGCGGCGGCGACGGAGGAGGGAGAGTCGGCGGAGCTCGGAGTGTCTCGGAGCGGCGGGAACACGGCGAACCTCGGCGCGAAGTCCAGAGCAGCGCACGGGGCGGGAGCAGACGGAGAGAGAGAGAGAGGCTTGAGTGAAGGTGCGAGGAGCTCGGGGAGGGCGAGGGGTGCGTAAATAGGGGATGGGGAGGTCGGCGGCGATCGGATAAGGGCGCAATTCCTCGCGCGCGATTTTGGAAATAATGACCGGTGATTAAATCCGGCCATTAAGGACGCGAGAGCTGCCGGCGGTGAAGGCGGCGGGGAAGGCAGGGGAGAGTTAAGGCGGTGCCTTTAGGGCACGTGGGAGGGACGGGCGGTAGAGATCCGCGCGTGCGGCGCGCGTCAATGTCGGCGGGCGGCGGAGGTAGGGACGGGGCTGACAGTGGGCCCCTGCCGGTGTCCGGCAAGAAGCGGGAGACGCCCGGACTTAGGCTGCGCGCGAGGTTTGGCGGGCCGTAGCCTTGGTCGGCCGCGAGAGAGAGGAGGCGCGCGTCGGTGGGTGGGGGGCGGCCGTCGGGGCTGGGCCACGATCGGTGGCGCACTCGGGAGGATGGGGCTGTCGGCTCGGGCCGCGGCCACAGAAAAAAGGAGCGGGAAAGGACGGAGGAGAGAGAAATTAATTTTCCGGGATTTATTAATTCCAATTTTGATTCTAATTGGTTAGAAATTATATGCAGGTGCTCTAAAAATTCCACTAAAAATCCTGTTAGCGTATTTTGACATGTAGAATTTAGGAAAAATCCTACCATGCCATTTCCATTTATCATTTGGATTTTAAAATTATTAATTCCCTCCAGTTTAATTCCAACGTTTTTCTTTTACGATTTTCTTTTGGATTTTTTAAAGGGAAAACTCCTCGGGGTGTTACAAACCTACCGCTCTTAAACGGAATCTTGATCCCGAGATTCGGAGGTGCTGGCAGTAAAACGGTGGGATGAGCGGCCTTTAGCTCATCCTCCCTTTCCCGAGGTTGCTTCTTCTTCGGAGTGATGAGTCCATTGAACTCGGGAACACGATGACCTTGTTAGGGTCCTTCGTTCACTGGTTTCGGTATCGTCTTTGGTTTCTCCACATAAGTCGAGATCTTCACGGATTTCAATGCGAGTGCGGACTAGCTTGTTCTTCGGGAACTCTTAGACACTTCTTGAGTTGGGAGACGTGGAAAACATCGTGGATTCTGCCATGGTGGGTGGCAGGTTTGAGTTGGTATGCCACTTCACCTCGTCACTCTTGAATCCGATATGGTCCCACATAGCGTGGTGCCAACTTGCCTTTGGTTTTGGAATCGGTGCGATCCCAGCGGGATGACACGAAGATATACATAGTCTCCAACTTTAAAAACTAGCTCTCTCTACGGCGGTTGTGCATAACTCTTCGACGTGACTATGCGACTTTCAGCCTTTCTCTTATGATTCGACTTTCTTTTTGGCATCACTTAACACTTCGGTCCCGAACAGCGCGTTCGCGGTCGATCCCGAAGCGGGGTTAGACACTTTCGTCCATAAAAGTGCTTGAAAGATGCCATTTGTAAACTAGCTACGATAGCGTTGTTATAAGAGAACTCTGCATAGAGGCGAGGCTCTTATCCCAAGCTCCTCAGAAATCCGAGCACAAGCTCTCGGCATATCTTCCAAAACCTGGTTCACATGTTCCGTCGACCATCGGTTTGCGGGTGATAAGCCGTGCTAAAATTCAACCGGGTGCCAAGTTCTCTCTTGTAGTTTTTGCCAAAACTTGGAGGTGAGCGCTACCACGATCGAATACTATCTTCTTAGGTACACCATGAAGACACGCAATCCTTACAAGGTATAACTCGCTAACCTTGTACCCATATAGGTGGTAAGTCTTGGGATGAAATGAGCCACTTTAGTGAGGCGGTCGATGCATGACCCCAGATGAAATCGTGTCCGATGATGTCCAGGGTAAACCGGTTATGAGAAATCCATCCCGATTTCCTCCCACTTCCATTCGGAATTTGGAGTGGTGTAATAATCCGGCGAGCTCGGTGTTACTGCCTTTACTCGGCTGACATACGTCGCATAGTGCCACGAACTCGCTATTTCTCTTCTCATGCTAACCCACGAACTTCTCCTTAAGATCTGGTACATTTTGGTACTTCCCGGATGGATAGAGTCTTGGCTCCCGATGTGCTTGATAAGGATTAACTTTTTCAATTCCTTATCTTCGGCACACATATCTGTTGCCCATCCATATGGTTCCATGCTCGTCTTACGTGAAGTCACGAGCTTTTCCCACTCTCATATTCTTCTTAAGCTCAACTATGTCCGGATCGAGGCTTGAGCTATGCGAGGTGATCTAAGAGTGTGGGTTGGGCCTCAAGAGCGGCCACAAATCCGAGTTCAACAATTTCCGGGTTGAGGTGCTCTAAATCTTGTAGTAGCTATTCACATCTTCCTTCTATGTGAATAGAGTTGCAATAACTCTTTCGGCTCGGAGCATCGGCTACCACGTTAGCTTTGCGGGATGGTAGTGTATGCGAGATCATAATCCTTGATCAACTCCAACCATCGTCGGCGACGGAGGTTCAAATCCGGTTGGGTGAAGATGTATTTGAGCTCTTATGATCCGTATATACTTCACGCGATTACAGAGCAAGGTAATGCCGCCATATTTTGAGCATGGACGGCTGCTTTGCTAGCTCCAAGTCATGTGTTGGGTAATTAGACTCATGAGGTCTCAATTGGCGGGAAGCATACGCGACCACCTTTCCATCTTGCATCAACACACATGACCCTAACCCTTGGTGAGATGCGTCGCAATAGACTTGGAAATCCTTGGTTTGATGCGGCAAGATCAACACGAATCTTGACACGAGTTTTCTCTTGAGTGTTTCAAAACTACAGTTGCGCTAGGCCGATCCATATAAACTTTTCATCCTTCTTTAACAAGCTGCGTCAAAGGCTTGGCAATTACGGAGAAGTTTTCGATGAACAGACGATAATAACCCGCAAGTCCTAGAAAACTTCGACACGGGTGACGGTTTTAGGTGGAGTCCATTTGGTCACGGCTTCTACATTGGAAGGGTCCATTTGCGACGCCTTGGGAATTCACGATATGGCGAGGAATTGCACTTCCTTCAACCGAAAGCACATTTGCTAAACTTAGCATAGAGTTGGTGGTCTCTTAACTTTTCAAGTACCAACGGAGATGGTGCTCATGTTCCTCTACCGACTACGAATAGATCAAGATGTCGTCGATGAACACCACGACAAACTTGTCTAGGAATTCCATGAACACTTTGTTCATCAAATTCATGAAAAAGGTTGGGGCATTTGTAAGTCCGAAGGACATGGCCCATGCACTCATACTGAGCCGTCCGAGTGATGAAAGCGGTCTTGGGAATATCTTCTTCTCGGATTCTTAGGCGATGATAGCTTGGCCGCGAGTCCTATCTTGGAGAACACCTTTGCTCCCTTTAATTGATCGAACAGGTCGTCAATCCTAGGGAGAGGGTATTTATTCTTAATAGTGACCTCGTTGAGTGCGCGCGCGAGTCGACGCACATCCTTTGGTCTTATCCTTTTTCTCCACAAAAATGAGTGGCGCACCCGGGCGATGTACTGGGCGGATATAACCTTTCTGTAACTGTTCATCTACTTGCTTCTTGACCTCTTGCAACTCATTGGCTCCCATTCTATAAGGTCTCTTATGGATCGGAGCGAGTGCGGGGACTAGGTCAATCCGAAACTCTATTTCTCTTTCGGAGGTGGCATTGTGGTTAGGTCTTGGGAAGACTTAGGGTACTCACAAACCACGGGAATATCTTCTAACTTCCTTTGATCCTTTCCTTTCTCTTCGGGCTTCTCCTTGCAGAGATCCGATTCGGAGACTTGCTACTACCCCGGTGATTTAGGGAGCGGTAAATTACTTTCTTCCCTCGTCATTGGTTAAAGAGATCGTGCGGCTTGCGCAATCGATCGAACCTTTATAATGAGGTTAACCAGTCCATCCCAAGGATGACATCCGAGCCTTTTGATTCTAGAAGGATAAGATTGGCTAGAAAGGGAATCCTTGGATTTTTATTGCCCGAAGGGCAAAGCGGGCGGTGTTCAAGCGGTTCTGGGTGTTTGGACCCGCATGGGTATCTTAAGTTTTAACTGCCGACAACCCATGTTTCCCCACAAATGCTTTTGATATGAAAGAATGGGTTGCACCGAATCAAACGGGGCGATGCATTAAAGGAGTTCACAGGAACATACCCGGTATGACATCCGGTGCGCCCGTGCCTCCTCTGAAGCATGATTCACTCTTGCTTGGATGAACACAGGTGCGCGTTTTGGTCTTGGACATTTATACGTGAAATGTCCAGGTTCTCCACGGATTGAAACAATTACCGGTTTGAATCCGAGTCCTTCTTTCGTGGCATTGGCTTGGGCTGCGGTGGCGGCTGCCGCTGTTGGCGGACGTGGGGCCGGATTCCATTGCGGTGTCATCGGGATGGCTTCCGGCCGGTTGGAAATTCCGGGATGGTACGGGCGTGCGACGAACAATCATAGTGGTAGGCCCATTCGACCACCGGAGTGAAGCGCGGCCCGGCCAGGAATTCCCTTCAGGGATGTGGCCTAAAGCTGGGTAGCTTTAGTTTCTGAGCATTTTATTGCGTTGGTCTTCTTGACGGATGGCTTTGTCGACCAACTTCTCGAAATCGGCATACTCACCGAGAGATGAGTTTGTCGAGTCAACTCATCGTCCGGCCCGGCCAAGAACTTCTCTTGACGCTCGGCTGGTCTGTACGTACGCCCTCTGGAGCATATCGCGCTAAGCAATTAAATTCGTGCGAGATATTCGGTGACGGTTCGAGTGTCTTGCTCCAAGGATCTGAACTCCCTCTTTTACGGGCTACTATCCCTCGGGGATGTGAGCCTTACGGGTGGTGGCAAAACTCAGCCCAAGTAGCTGCAGGTGCGTGCCCGACGGGTGACCAAGAAATTGTCCCACCAGTGCGAGGCGGGACCTTGGGAGTTGGTGAGCGGCGAAAGACACCCTTTCTTGAGTACGTGCACTGGAGAAGGTCCAACTTCTTTTCTATGGCAATGATCCAGTCATTAGCCTCCATGGGGTTGGTGGTGCTGGAGAAAGTTGGAGGTCGGACTCGAAGAAATTCTGATAGTGTGTTTTGTGGGGGAGGGGGTGGTGCGAAATGGTCGTGCGATCTTTGGTTATAGCTGTTGAAAGCTGTTGCATCATTTGCAACTACATACGCTAATGCTTTCTTTGTTGCATTTCTTTGCATCATTGCAGCCATCATGCAGAATACGGTTGGCGGAACTTGTGCCAAAGTGATGTTCTCGGGGAGGAGGTGGGTTGTTGGTATTAACACGGGTGTTGTTCTCAGCTGACTCATTGCTGTTGCTACCATTCCTGGTGTTCACCATCTGAAGGAGCGGAACAAACATGGCGGAGAGAGAAGGAGTAAAATAGATTGAATAGAGAAGTTGATCTTTATTACTTGTTTTGATACATTCTTGACTTAAAACACTTAAAACACACCCAACATCCTTAATTGGGCAACCCATATCCACATTGATACGGGTTGACCGCTACCCTGCAAACAGCACTCCTAACACACAGCACCTAAGCAAACAGAAAAACTAGGAAAACGGTAAACTAAGGGTGGCGACGTTCTAAGGGTCGGAACGGCACCCACGGTCGTAGGAGTCGAAACCACTTCCAAGGGAGTTCCCGTCTTCCTTCGAGCGGCTTCGAGAGCTGGTTAACTCGTCTTTCCGTCCGGGACTCTTGGAGCTGCCACTACTACTGCCCTTGCTACTACTGGACACCGAGATCCATCCTCCTCCTCCGCTTGGGGCAGGCACCGAGCAAGAGCGGGATGCGTGCGGGACTTGGGAAGGCGGTGGTGCGGGGAGGTGGAACCACAGGCGCCGGTGCATCCGTCAGGAGCCTTGGTGTTCTTACGTAGGCGTGATCCTTATCAAAGGATGTTGGGAGGTGGAAGCCCCTTCAGATTGGCGATCTCTCTCTTGAGTCTATCCACCTCATCCTTCAAACTCTTGATCTTTAAGATCTTACGGTCATTCGGGGCCTTTGCCGCCATGTGAAGCTCTTCATGTTTCTTATCCACCCTTCAATCACCGTCCTCATGTGGGAGAAGGTGGTGTCGTTCTCCCTCTCGGTAGGCTGGAAGGTGTTGATTTTGATAAAGTTCCCCGCCGAGAATGGTACCGGTAGGCGAGTGGCGGAGATGGTAGTCATGCATCTCCCTCATCAGAGCCGGCATTAGATAAAGTGCCTCTTGGCGAGCATGCTCATCTGTTCATCCCGGCCGTGACCACCATGTTCGGGATATTGGTGCCTACGAACCCGTGCACCTCCGGGCGGACTTGGTGAGGCAATTCCTTGCCAAGCGGTGAGACGACCGTGTACTCGGGTGCATCAGGATAGCCCACCGCGAGGCCATTCTTGCCGCTCCGCGACGAACCCTTTCGGACCACGACCGTTGTGGGTGAGTGGACGGTACGCCATCTAGAAGACAAGGTAGGGGATCAATGCATGCTCAAACCCAAGTTAGACAAACGATAAAGGACTCAAGTAAAGTAAACGAGAAAAAGAGGGTTTTTGAGAAACATTTTTATGAGGCTAAGTAAAACTTCTAAGGACATCCCTAAATGATCTTTGAAAAATAGATGCTTAGTTATAATATAAAATTGGCGACCATTCCCTCCTATCTCGACTAAGGACATTGACCCCTTAGAAAATCCCAACTTGGCGGCTGAATAAGAGATCAAATGATTTTCCAAATTTTAACTCTAAAATCCCGTCACTTAAAATTTTCAAAATGCTTTGAGAGAAACTTAAAATTTTCCCCAATCCAGAAACAAGTCCCATTTTCTGAAACCATTTTCAAAAGCCGGGGCTTATGCATATGAAAAGATTCGAGAGGGCTCCTAAGGTTTTTCCGTTTGGCTTTTCCTACGATGCAAATTGGTTCGATACCAACTTGTCACGCCCAGAAATTGGACCCGAATTTCCAAAGCTATATGTGTATTAAAATCCCTGTCCCGGGACCAGCCGAGTACACATACGACAATTGTTGATATTACAGGTTCCACGTCTTAGAAACAATACAAAAAGATTACAAAAGAGCGCGAAAAAAGAAAAAGGGCCTAAGCCTAAGCTTGCGGCGGCCACGCGGCTTCGACCATTCCACGGGCGGCTTCGGAGTGCGGGACAAAGCCTACTCCACTTCATCTTCGTCTTCAACCTCGCTCGAGGTTCTGGTGAAGAAGCAAGGATGAAGTACTTCCACGTACTCAACAAGTCACGCCGGAAGAGGATAAGAATGAATGCGGGGAGACAAAGGTCAGCTAAGGTTTGCTTTTTGCGCAAACGGCGGGGAGTTTTGAAACAATACGAATTTGAACAAAGCCAAAACAACGGTAAATTGAGTAAGTAAAGCATTTTACTCCAACACCGTCAACGTTATCCCCACGTTGTGATAGGCCCAAACCATCCACCTATACTAGTCATGTTCCAAAACTTAGGGTGTAAAAGTGTGAGACTAATCACGGAGAGCTCGGTCGATTGCCCCATCACCGCGGGCACGACTATTCAAATAGATTTACTCTGATCAGAGGTGTACAACTGTACCCACAAGACACAGCCCCACAACACGGTTTCCCGTGCGCCGGAATACCACTGCGGTACCCCGGAAAGGGAACTGTGATAGGACCTTTCGTATAACCCCCCTCTAATCAAGCGAACCCCACCAAGGTTTCGCCCCCACTCCCGGACCGTGGGAGTGGGCAGCCCCCCCGAGTGCCTCGGTGAATCCGGCAGCCCAGCAACCCTTATACCGGGGCTGACTGAAACTCCATCCCGCTCACCCCTGCAGGGGTCAGTGAGCTCCGGTCCTTAATTGCTATTGGCGCCGCTAGCCAAAACCATAGCGCCCACCCACCATTTGTCATATTTTAGTTATTAGTCCAGTTCACCTAAATCTTTAATCATTAATCCTCAGAACATAAGTCAGGGAGATATATATTAAGTGAGAAAATGACCCATTTAGTGAGCTAGTGAAACTAAGCCGAGGCTAAGCATAACCTAGTCCGAAATCTAATCACATTATTTTCCCAAGTTTTATCAAAGGGTTTGGGGTGTCAAACCTAAGGCATAAACTAAGCATAGGGTGTATTATTTCCCATGAAATGACAACATAAAATACATGCAATTTCATAGAGTAAAATAGGTGTTTTAGCAAAATGGGAGCAATATGATCAATAATATAACATGACTTGCCTTGCTCTTAGGTTTGGGGTACTTCTGCGACGACTTGAAGTAAGCTAGGGATGGAGGGACTACGAAATCTACACGGAAGACAAGCACTTCAACAAAACAGGCAAAAAAGCTACTAAAACAGGAAACAAAACCATTTTTAATGGATTCTTGGCATTCTTACGAATTTAATGAAATTTGAATGGGCTAAAACGGAGGTCGGGTTGAAAAGATATGATTTTAGAAGATTATTTGTGTTTTTACTAAAACAAGAAAATCCTTAATAATTTATTGCGCAATAAATCACAGAATTGCGTCGGCGCTAGGGCGACGTCGCGTGTGCGTCATCGGCTGCGGGAGCACCGGTCGGGGTGGACGAGTCCCACGGGCGGAAGGGAGAGCCGCGCACCACGTGGCGCACACGGGCGCCGACTCGGTGGCCACGCGGTGTGCCACGCGAGCTGCGGGGACGGACAGCCCGATCTGCGAAGCGAATCGGGACGGCCGAGAAGGGGTTCGGGCGGCGCGATCAGCCAGCGATGGCGCACGGTGGCGGAGGCCGACCGGCGCCACTCGGGTGGCGGCACGAGTGGTGGAATACCGCGGCTCTTGCGTGGGCGGAGCCGTGCACACTCGAGGGCGGCGGCGCACTCGGCCGAGAGGGAAATAGGGACAAGTGCTCACCACGGTGCGGCCGGAGTCGAAGGGGCGGCGGCGCGGAGACGGTGAGGGGCGGCGGAACCACTCGGGGAAGGGGTGGCAGTAGCGGGGGCACCGGCGACGAGGAGGGAGGAGTCGGCGGAGCTCGGAGTGTCTCGGAGCGGCGGGAACACACGGCCGAACCTCGGCGCGATGTCGCGGGCGCACGGCGGGAGCGACGGAGAGAGAGAGAGGCTTGAGTGAAGGTGCGAGGCTCGGGGAGGGAGCGGGGGTGCTTAAATAGGGGATAGGGAGGTCGGCGGCGACCGGATAAGGCGCAATTCCTCGCGGCGCGATTTGAGGAAATAACGGCCGGTGATTAAATCCGACCATTAAGGGGACGCGGGAGTGGCGGTTGGGGGCGATTGAAGGCGGCGGGGGAAGGCGGGGAAGTGGCGGTGCCTTTAGGTCACGCGGGAGGACGGGCGGCCGAGATCCGCGCGAGCGGAAGAGCGGCGTCAATGGCGGCGGGGCAGCGGAGGTAGGGGCGGGGTTGACGGTGGGCCCCACTTTGCCCGGTGTCCCGGCAAGAGGGGAGATGAGCTTGGACTTAGGCTGCGGGCGCGCGGGTTTGGCGGCCGTAGCCTTGATCGGCCGCGAGAGAGAGGAGGCGTGCGTCGGCCGGTTGGGCGGGGCGGCCGATCGGGCTGAAGCCCGATCGGTGGCGCACTCGGGAGGATGGGCCGTCGGCTCGGAGCGGCCCGGCCCCACGGGAAAAAGAGCGGGGAAAGGACGGAGGAGAGAGAAATTGATTTTCCTAGAATTTATTAATTCCAATTTTGATTTTAATTGGTTAGAAATTATGTCTAGTCTTTGTGAAAATTCCACTAAAAATCCTTGTTAGCATATTTTGACATGTAGAATTTAGGAAAAATCCTACCATGCCATTTCCATTTATCATTTGGATTTTAAAATTATTAATTCCCTCCAATTAATTCCAACGTTTTTCTTTTACGATTTTCTTTTGGATTTTTAAAAGGGGACAACACCTCGAGGGTGTTACAAACATCAAGGCTTTTCGGCAATGGAGTTTGAGAGGATTAGGTGTTTTCGGAGAGGAATTCGGAGGAAAAACTCGGAGGTGGACAAAGAACGGCGAGAGATAGAAGATGAAAATTTGATAGGGTATCTTGCTCCAATGCCGCGCCTAACTTCATGGATCCACCGGGGATAAGAGAGGGCCACATGCGGCCGAGTGGGCGAGGGCCGGGAGGTGGAGGTGGTGGTGCTAGGCTTGGGTCGGCCAAACTAGGATTGACCAAGCCGGGTGGGCTACAACCTCGCTCGGCTCAAGAGTCCGAGATGTGGGAGTGGGATTGGACGGAGTCTAGCACAAAAACCTCACGGGAGGGAGTTGATAACTAAATTCACTGTGTCTAGCTCTTGATCTAGATTTTGTATCGGTTCCGAGGAAAACTTTTAAACGATGGCTGTTGACGGTCGTTATCACCTTAAATTAGACGATCAATCCTGCATAAGTGGAATGAACTTGGCATATCAACGTAGTGGTAGGGGTTATAAACTAACCTTTTCCATGAATATTGGTAAATTAATGTATGCAGGTGACTCTTGTATCAAATTGAAGTGAAAAGTATGCTTTCATGGTGATGAACAAAACTCCAACCAATCGGCGATCGCCATGTTAGCTTCCAGCGGATCGGAGGGCCCACAAGTCGGGTGAAAAAGAACTTAAATTGACATCAAACATCCGGGAACGACCTAAGGGCCCACAAGTCAGTCTAAGGAGAAAGTCGGTGGGGAGTCGCGCCGGACCAGGATTAGGCCGCCAATCTCCCCAATCTTCCACGTGGCGCTCCATGATGATTAGGTGGGTATGGCGGTTTCTAAGCTTTGCCATACAACCGCCATACCTAGTGCCGGCCAAGCGGGCGGCAAGCACGGCCGTCACGGAGCACGGCAGAGGCACGACCCGTCACGGCACGGCCCGTTAGGCATGGTCCGTTAGGCACGGCCCGCGTGCCCCGCCCCGGGCGCAAGCACGGCCCATGGGAGGACGGGCCATGCCAGGTGTCGACACGGCACGAATATGGCCCGTGGGCCATGGCCGAAGCCCACCGGGCCCACAAGGCATGGCCGAACTAAAAAATAGATAAAAATATGAAAAATAGAAAAAATAAACAACCCTATTATTTACGTAAATAAAAATTAAAATTGTAAATAAAGGTTAAAAAAATTAAATAATGATATATTTGTCACGTTGAAAATATGAAAAAATAATCTATTCGTCATGTATTCTTCATATTGAAATTATTGAAATAAATATTGACACTTACTATATGTTAAAAATAGTAGTGATCTTTATTGATGTTTATATCATTATATGATACAATGATACATCTTTGCCTCGTTAAAATCTTTGTCTTGTAAAAATTCATTGGAAAAGCGAGAAAACCATGACAAAGAAAAGAGTACGGCTCAAAGATCACAACTACTTCTAGCAAAGTTCTATTGGGGTTGGTGCGGATCTAAGTAGAGGTTCTCGAACTAGGCGGCCAATTCTTGGTTCTCAGCGGTGTATTGGCCATGTTGTCTAGCTAGCTCCCGGTCTTTAACGCTTAGTAGCATTTTGACGTGGTCATTTGCTCGGAGTTGTCCTCCTTTCTTCGACGATTCGACCGCAAAGGGAAGGCCGATTCGGAGGACACCTTGTTGACATGGGCACTATCAGCACATCCGTGCAAGTTTTGAAAGCACGGGATATGCCATCTTGTCGTCATTCCACCATCGAGGACGTTGAAATCTTGTGCTTCATGCACGATGGCGTCGCTATCCACATAAGTTGACAACTCTTCGGCAACACCTTGCGAAGAGACGTCTCCACTTCCAACCGACAAGCGCCACCCCCTTGGCTTGAAGATGAGCCACCCCAAATTCTACCCCACTTTGTATCTTCTTCTTACGTAGTGGGGATAGGAGGGGTCTCTGTTGCGAACTCCCGAAACTTTAGTTCATACTTTCCAAAAACTTCATATAGTTTACTCCTAACCTCGTATAAAAAGAACTATAATCTACACCTACGGTATCTCCAATAAGTGATAAAATAGTAGAGAATCCCTTAATTTACCCCTAGGATCTAATATGAAAGCAAAAGAATACAATATAGGTATATTTTTCCAATATTTTAAATATTTTTGTTTCATGTGAAAGACGAGTTGGGCTAGAATTTCATCATTTTCTTTTAACAATGTGGCAATTTCAAGAATATTGTGCAAACTTAAATTGGCGGTTGGATAGTAAACTTGGGACATAGTAAGAGTAGACTCATAAAAAGTTTCAAGAAATTGGTAATATTTTTGGACAATTGCCCATACGTGCTCACTCGGTATTGGCCCACCGACGCCGTTTCTTGGGCCATTACGTGATTGGACAAAATCAGTTAGTAAATCACTATAAGGTAAAACAACTTTTAACATTAAATAGGTTGCATTCCATCGATGCTCTGTATCTGTGGCAAACTTACGTGCTTTCTTACCGGCCACATGGCAAAACCTCTTCCATGCGGCAATTCGCGGGTTAGAAGCGATTAACCACGCGATTGATTGATGAACGTCGATGTGAACATTTACTCTCTTCATCCCAGTCTTAACAATCAAATTAATTATATGACAAGCACGAAGCGATGGAGTAGAAAAGACTGCGCATAAACACAAAACAAAGGTTGCAATATTTCCATTGCCCTAGAATTAGGAGATGCATTATCTAGTGTGACAGCAAATATTTTATCTGCAAGATTATATTCATTAATTATCTCCCTAATTCTTTCAGCTATGTTTTCACCTGTGTGTGAGACATCTATTAACCGGAGGCCTAGAACTCTTTTTTGCAACTCCCAATCATCATTAACAAAATGAACAACTACACTAAGGTAATCCTCCCTAGCTCCACTACTCCATATATCTGAGGTAACACTAACAGAGAAAGTGCATGTACTAAATAGTTCCTTAAGTGTAGTACTACCCTTCTCATAAAAATTTTCTAAATCTCGGGTTGTTGTTTGTCTACTAACAGCTTTGAATCTAGGATTATGTGATTGCTGAACGTACTCTTCGAAAGCAGGAGACTCCCCAAAGTTCAAGGGTAAATCTTGTCTAGCGATTAACCGGACAAGATTTTCCCGAGCTACCATGGGATCGTACTCCGGCTAAACGTACCGTACCGTCAGGGTTTAGCATCGATTGTTCTTTGCCGCAATTGTATTCCTTGCTTCCTTGCACACGCCTCCGCATGGCGCTTTAGGTGTCTGTACCACCAGAAGATCGTGCGAGATAAAGTATTCCTACAAATTCTACATCTAGCTTGTGTTACCTCCTCCCGTCGGGGCGGTCACTTTCACCTCGTCGAAGTGCTGCCACACACGGGAGGTTCTCGATCTTTCGAGCTGGTGTGTGTCGAAACACTTCCGCTCACGGATCGGAGTATCCTTCGGCCGTCGCCGCCGTCGAACCGGTTCCTCCTCCACGGTTGGTGGAGTTCGAGCGATCCGGAGGCATCGTCAAACCCCGACATATAATTGGGGTTGAAATCACCCAAAGTGAACGACGACGGCCGATATGGATAGTTCGGATCCATTCGCAATTTTAATCCGAAATAAACAAATTTTAGATATTTATTAAATTCACAAATAAAATAAAAAATATACATACATATGAATACCACTTACATCTTTCCAACCACGAGCTCTTCACACCTCTGCGATCAAACTATTTAACTACGAAACTAATTTTGATTTTTGACAAAATTTGAGCAAATTTTGTCAAAACAAAAAAAATTAGAGCACAAGAGAGCACTTGAGACTTGAGAGCACAAAATGAGATGTTTGGGGTGAGGAGAAATGGCTGGAGTGGATGCCCTATTTATAGGACAAAATTTCATATTTTTGGATTTTTTGGATTTTTGAATTTTTGGCCTCCAACGGCTAGTTTTAAATTCTAGCCGTTATACTAGCCGTTGGGACACGTGGCACGCTGTTATTCACCGGTTCAAACCACCCCCGACCCGCCGTACGTGCCAGCCGCCCCTGCTCGTCATGCGTCGCCCCGCCGTTGGCCGTCCCGCCGCGCCGTGCCGTGCCGGCCCGTGGGTCGTGCGTGCCGAGCCGGCAGCTTGATGTCCGTGCCGTGCCGTGCCGGCCGCCGGCGGCCGCCGGCCCAGAGCACGGCAGCACGGTCCGTCGTCTTGCGTCTTGCGTCTTAGGGCCGGTGCACGGTGTCGTCGTGCCGGGCGGCACACCTCGGCCGGCCCACTTGGCCACCACTAGCCATACCAAGCTATAAAAGGAGCTCATCACTCACTTCAATACATCTCCAAGAAGATCAATGCTTCAATTCCAAAGACGAGTGTCTAGGCAGTATTATTCTTGGCCGAGAATAGAGTAGTATTCAATAGTTTAAATGTGGTGTCTAGGATAGATATTACCTTTGTTTGCCTCGTATTCAACGGGTGAGATGTAGGCGGCGGTGGTGGCAGCCTGTCCATCCTTTGTATTCCTCACGTTCGGGTACCGGTGTAGAGCGTAGGCCGGAGTCACTCGGCAGGACCGAGTGTAAGCCGGCGCCCGAAGCAAGCAAGAAAAAGCTAGAGTAATTTACTGCTTCTTAGAGCCTCAACCATAGTAATCCTCTCTATACTATCGCCTACCTAATCTTGGATGTCCTTGGATGATGCTTTCTCTTAGATAGTCCCTACCGTTCCTTGGATTCGATATCCCTTGGAATACTCCCTTGGGTGAAGTGCTAGAACGGTATTCCGTGCACTTGTGGATTATTCGTAGTAGTAAGAAATACCAACAAGTATTTCTAGCGCCGTTGTCGGGAACGGTTGCTGATTTATCCTACGAGGTTAGGACATCTTCGTATCTTTTTATTTTTCTTTTTATCCCCTAGATTATGGAGCAATCTATCCAAAGTTTATTCGCTACGAAGGGCGAGTTCTTTGAGCCACCACCGTCTTACGAGCCGATTCTTTCAACTGGCTTTGAACTCTGCCCAGGCTTTATAGCCATGGTTCGGGAGCAATCCTTCTCTGGGCAAGACCATGAGAGTCCATACTATCATCTGCGAGAGTTTGAACAATTGTGTTCATGCATGGCAATTCCAGGAATGATGCAAAGAACTTTGAAGTGGAAGTTGTTTCCCTTTTCGCTTACCAAAAGGGCGAAGCAATGGTACACTCTTACCATAGAGAAAACACACGGTGAGTGGGAAAACTCAGAGACAAGTTTTGTCTTGCTTTATTCCTGCTAACCCATACCACATCTCTGCTCATAAAAGTTCTCAGCTTTCAGCAGACTGAGAAGGAAACTATAAGTTCAGCATGGGCCAGGTTCTCAACACTTGTTCATTCCGGCCCCGACCTATCTTTACCCGACCATGTGCTGTTGCAACATTTTTGGTCCGGTCTTGGCAAAGAGTCGCCTATACCTTGATATCACATCGGTGGTTTGTTTTCACATAAGACTCGGCGGAAGGAATAGAAATCCTAAGTCATATCGAGAGAACACCTCCTTCGTCGAAGATTACCGTGAATCACTGCGGTGATCAAGGAAAGCAATGAGGATCACCCTCCAGCCGAGTCCAATGCCTTAATTTGCATATCTCAAGACGCAGCTATAGAAACCTCACCCGAACTAGAAACACCAAAGGATGAAGCAATTCAAACTTTAGAGTTTCCTTTTAATTTCCGGGATGATCTTTTCGAAGATTATCAAAATACATCGAATTTCTTACGCAAAAAGAGACCTCCCGTTCCAATTCCCCTCCTATGCCTCTCGAGGATAAATTCCTTAGAGAGACCATGAAGGATTAACGTCCATTATGAGCCATGAGTGGTTGAAAGAGTGTGAATTATCGTCTGAAATAATTAGGATTTGTTCACCTTAGTCAACCATTTATTGCAACATAAGGGGAACAACGGTTAAGGTCCTTCACAATCCCACTTTTAGGACAAACATCTTTTATGATTCCCTAGCGTTCGCACTTCTCATTGACGAACCTTTGATCCCGACTCTTAAAACTTTCAAGACTCCTCATGGAGATATCTTAGAAAGTTATGGGATTTTGCGAGAATGTGACATAAAAAGCTTGAGGCAATCCTAGGCGTGTTCGAAGTCTTAGACTTTGACATTCGATCGGGCAAACACTTGAAAAGCTCTTCTTAGATGCACCGACTCTAGGAGTCCTCAATATCAAACTCGGGAGGGATTCATTCTCAATTCCTATATCTAGAGCTATGAACTCCATAGCTGAACCCTCACGAGTATGAGCCTATTGAGGAAGTTTTGGAGGTTTCTCCTTTGAATCCCTATAGTTCGTCCTTGAGAAAGAACCTCACCTTTTTCCTCAAGAACCGAGATGACTCGGAGAGACATTTGAGCTTCCCACGTCGGAACCACCATCACGACCTCCGGTAGAGCTCAAACCTCTACCTTCGGCCTTCGATATACTTTTCTTCATGGAGATGCGGAATCGCTGTCATCACAAGTGACAAGCTCTCCGAGATAAAAACTTCCAAACTCATCTCTATTTTAGAAAAGAATCGATCGTTCTAGGCTACTCACTCCAAGACCTCAAGGGAATCGGTCCCACTCTACGCACACATCGCATCCCTACGATCCAAGTCTTACACCTTCTAGGGAGCCTCAAAGGAGGTTAAATAATGCGATGAGAGAGGTGCTGAAAAAGGAGGTCTTAAAGCTCCTTCATCTTAGGGATAATTTATCCTATTCCCTATAGGGAGTGGGTTAGCATTGCCAAACAAGGGAGGAATGATGGTCGTTGCTAATTCTCAAAATGAATTAATTCCGCAACGCATTGTCACGGGATGGAGGATGTGCATAGATTATTATAATCTTAACAAGGCAACAAAGAAAGATTACTTTTTGCTTCCTTTCATTGATGAGATGTTGGAACGGTTAGCGAATCATTCTTTCTTCTTTTGCTTGATGGGTATCCCGAGATATCATCAAATCTCTATCCATCCCGATGATCAAAGTAAGACCACATTCACATGCCTCTATGGAATGTATGCCTATCGCAGGATGTCATTCGGGTTATGTAATGCACCTGCATCATTCCAAAGGTGCATGATGTCTATTTTCTCAGACATGATCAAGCAAATCATGGAAGTTTTCATGGATGATTTCTCCGTCTATGGAAAAACCATTGAACATTGTCTCGAGAACTTCTTGGGGCATGTGGGGTTCTATCGTAGGTTCATTAAGGACTTCTCTCAAATCGCTAGACCCCTCACAAACCTATTAGCCAAAGATGCTCCCTTTGACTTCGATGACGAGTGTTTGCGCTCCTTTAACATCCTTAAAGAAGCACTCATCTCTGCTCCTATAATTCAACCGCCAGATTGGTCCCTGCCATCTGAAATAATGTGCATGCTAGCGACTATGCTGTAGGAGCAGTCCTTGGCCAGACCAAGGAGAAAAAGCACAATGCAATAGCCTATGCTAGCAAAACCTTAACTGGGGCCCAACTTAATTATGCTACCACTGAAAAAGAGCTCCTAGCTGTGGTTTTTGCTATTGATAAGTTTAGATCCTACTTAGTTGGAGCTAAGGTAATAATATACACTGATCATGCTGCCTTAAAATACCTGCTCACTAAAAAATATGCTAAACCAATGCTAATCAGATGGATTCTATTGCTCCAAGAATTTGATATTGAAATTAAAGATAAAAAGGGAGTAGAGAATTCAGTAGCAGACCATCTCTCGTATGCATTATACTAACGTGCAGGAATTGCCCATCAATGATTTTCTGTGAGATGTTATGCTACTAAAAGTGACAGACTCTAGTCCTTGGTATGCAAACATAGTGAACTTTATAGTCCCTAGATATGTCCCGCCAGGGGAGAACAAAAGAAAACTCATATATGAGAGTCGACGTCACTTGTGGGAGGAACCATACTTTTACAAAGCGTGCTCTGATGGATTGTTAAGAAGATGCGTCTCGACTGCCGAAGCCACCCAAAATATAGAAAAGTGTCATGCGACCCCGTACGGAGGGCACTACAGTGCATTCCGGACGCAGGCCAAAATTTGGCAAAGTAGGTTTTTCTGGCTAACCATGTATCAAGACACCAAGGAGTTCATTCGGAGGTGTCACAAATGCCGAAACATGGCGGGACCACCGCTCGAGATGCAATGCCTCTTACATACAATCTTGAAGTGGAACTTTTTGATGTATGGGGTATTGACTTCATGGGACCTTTCCCAAAGTCCTATGATTGTGAGTATATCCTGGTGGCCGTCGACTACGTGTCCAAATGGGTAGAAGAAATTCCTTGCGGAGCTGCTGATGCCAAGCTTGCTAGAAAGATTTTTCATGAGATCATTTTCCCTCGGTACGGAACACCGAGGATGGTGATAAGTGACGGAGGATCTCATTTCATAGATAAGACCTTCCGGAACTTCTTGATGGAGCTTGGATCCCAGCACAACATAGCAACTC
Source organism: Oryza australiensis (assembly GCA_019925245.2). NCBI lineage: Eukaryota > Viridiplantae > Streptophyta > Magnoliopsida > Poales > Poaceae > Oryza > Oryza australiensis. The sequence continues at coordinate 41,301 of JAIFGZ020000430.1, forward strand.
CATATCACCCTCAGACCAGCTTCCAAGCAGAAACATCTAACAAGCAGATCAAGAACATTTTGCAGAAGGCCGTTCAAGAGATGGGGAAATCATGGAAGTCGATGGCGGCGGCCGGAGTTGGGGACGAAAAAGGCTTTCCTTCCTTGGTGCATTTTCGGGTGATTCCTTCAGTTTCAACCAATGTCAGGCATCAAAGAACAAGGTGGCAAAAGGGTTCGGGCAAGGCTCACCGTAGATGGCCGGCAACGAGCGGGTGGTTCGGCGGCGGGTGATGTAGAGCTCGCAGTTCACGGCTTTGGCTCGGCGGCGTCCCTGGTCACTGGCTGCACCATTTCGAGTGAGACTTGGGGATTAGAGAGAGCATTGGTCATAGAACTTCGAACATGCATTGGCTAAAGGAGTTGCTCACCGGAGTGCGAATGCAATCGGATCTCGTTCGGCGGCGGACGGAGTTCACTGGTGATTTCTCGGTGCTTCGAGGGCCGTCAGCTCTGGTTCTCTCGTGGAATGTGAATGGATTGAGGAGGGGCGCAGCGTCGATCGGGCGGTCGGGTTTTATTTGCATGCCGACGACGCATAGAGATGCCGGGCTCGGGCGACGCGTGCACATGTGCGTGGCGAGGGAACCAACGTGAGTGAGATGAGCTGGAACACGGTGTGACGCTGGAAACGCGGTCCCATGAGTCGGTATGGCCCACTTGCCGGTGAGAGGTAGAAGGAGAGATGAGAAATGCTAAATTTTTTAAAGTCTGGTTTCAGTGCTGACTTTCCAACTTTGGGTCTCCTTTAAACTTATTTCCAGCCAGATTCAAGGGTAGTGTCCCATGGCAAAGTTGTAAAGCTTGATTCAAACTACAATACTGCCAAGTTTCACCACCTGGGACTTGCTGGTTTGGTCGCTACAACAGTCCAAAGTTGGCCTCAGGGTTCTGTGTCGGCCATCCCTAGTACTTAGAAAATTCCCTAGGGTCAAATCTAGTTTTTCAGTAATTCTCACCATCCATCTCAATGTTGTGTCTCTAAACCTTGTGGTTTGTTTGCTAAGGTCATCTACAAGTTGTTAGATATTTTTTTCTTGATTTTCCTTGGGTCCCTTTTAAGTAAATTCCGGAAGAACTTATGCCGCTCATGCATATGCATCCTAGTACACATGAAAATCGAGTACTCGCTCTTTGTTCAAAAGGAAATTTTTGGGTTCAAAATTTACAGTATACATTCTACTCTTTCCTTCAAGTACAAGATTTTTGGGATATGACAGCTCTACCCCCTTACAAAAAAATCTTGACCCCGAGATCGTCCCTCCTAAAAGATGTTAGGGAACTCATTTCGAGTCGGTCTTCACGTTCCCACGAAGCTTCGTCTGCGGTGTGGTTACTCCATTGTACTCGGAGAATTTTGATGGTTTTCCTTCGAGTTTGTCTCTCTTTTCTTCTAGGATTCGGATGGGATCTTTGTTGGTATGAAAGATTCGAGTTCAGATTTATGTCTTCTAAAGTGGTGTGTTCGATGGGTGTACGAAGACACTTGCAGAGTTGAGATACGTGAAACATATCATGTATGTTGGAGAGTTGTGGGGGCAATTCCAATTGGTAGGCTACTTGTCCACGTCTGGTAATGATATGGTAAGGTCCAACGTAGCGTGGAGCGAGTTTACCATGTATTTCGAGCGTTGAGTTCCCCGCAGAGGAGAGACTTTAAGATAGACATAGTCATCTACATCAAAGCTTAACTCTCGTCTGCGATCGGAGTAACTCTTTTGTTGGGTTTGTGCTTCTTTCAAACGGTCTCGATTAGAGTAACATTCTTTTCGGCCTCATTTATAACTGCTAGCCCGAAAATTGCCTCTCTCCCACTTCTGACCAGTATAGCGGTGTTTGACACTTTCTTCCATAGAGTACTTCAAATGGTGACATTTGAAGGCTAGATTGGAAGCTATTGTTATAGGAGAATTCTGCAAACGGTAGACATTTCTCCCAATTTGTGTTATGCTCGAGGACACGGGCTCGAAGCATATCCTCAAGGATTTGATTTGTCCTTTCCACTGTCCTCCGGTTTGCGGGTGGAAGGCAGTGCTAAAGAACAATTTAGTTCCCAGGAGTTCATGTAGATTCTCCCAAAATCGGGATGTAAATTGAGTGCCACGGTCGACACAATGACTTTTGGCACACCGTGGAGCCTCACAATGTGGGTTAGGTATAACTTGGCTAACTTGGCTCCACCATAGGTCACATGTCTTGGTATGAAGTGAGCCACTTTCATCGGTCGATCCATAATAACCCAAATGGAGTCGTGCCCGCTAGGGGTCTTAGGTAAACCGGTGATGAAATCCATTCGACTTTATCAAATTTCCATTCTCGGAACATGCAAAGGTGGAGCAGACCGGCGGAGTCGTTGATGCTCGGCTTTGACCCGTTGGTAGGTGTTGCGGACGACAACATAGGCGGCTATGTTTCGCGCGATCTAGGCCACCAATATTGGATCCGAATGTCTTGGTACATTTTCGTACATCCTGGATGGATAGTTAAAGGAGTGCAATGAGCCTCTGTAAGAATAGCCTCTCTAAGGTTCTGGTTGTCTGGAACGTAGATGTCATATACCCAAATTCTAGGGTCAATGAAATTTTTTCGAAGAAAATAAAAGTAAGGTATCTCAATTTTGGGAGCTAAAATTTTTCTTTTATAAACCTAGGTGGGTCTAACCTAGACTTTTGTATAATAAACAAAATTTTGGAACGAACTAAAAACTTTTTCACTTATAACCTAGGACGAAAATGCAAGCTCATGCAAAAGAGTGCATACTAACATTAGGTCCATTTTGACCTAGGTCATATACGTATATTCGGATTTTCGAAAATGCATCGCAATATAGGCCATGCAAGCATACCCTAACGACTGAATCTACAAAGCAAGCCTACACTAGCCTCGATAAAAATATGAGAGCATGAAAATATAATACAAAGTTCACCTCCTCAGCCCCATAGAAAAGTTAATATGAATCCAAAGAAAAAAATAGTCGTGTGCACCTCGCGTAGACGCATAAACCTACGAAGGCTACCCTAATTTTCTAGGTTAAACCATAGGAGATAAAATTATGGAAAAATTCATGAAGGTACATTAACGACCAAATTTGGTAACCAAATCCACGAGTTCAAGGCCAAAATTGAAAGCGGAATCGGATCGAATTGTGATTGACGGAGAAACAGAGGTCGCATCGATTAAGACCAAATCGGTGGAAAACCAGTCGGGCGAGGCGAATCGGAATAGGACAGCCGAAGCCGAGTCAATTCGAGAGAAGAAGACGAAAGCTGTCTCCGATAAGGAAGCTTGAAGATAAATGTTAAGATTCGGTTCCCAAATATGCGTTAAAGATATTGTCATCTATGGATAGAGTCACTGTAACGACAATTGTATCGTAAAGTAGGGATTTGTTTAGATATTCATTTTGTAATGTGACATGGGGCTGTGTCCCTAGATATTGTCGTACTGTAAATAGTAGATAAGGTAGAAACCGTGTTCTGCACGGACTTTGTTATGCACAGGTATAAATAAGACCCGAGGGCTCTTTGTAAAAAGAGAGCACACACATCAATACAAACTCGGCGCATCGCCAAACCTTTTTATTTTAGACGAGTTACGGATCTCGCTTGGTGCATCGATGTCGATTTCCGAGCAAGGTAATTGCTTGTCATTAGTGGTTTGTATCGTTGAAATTAGTGCTTAAATCGTCATGATACTTTAGTTTTGATGTTACGAATTGCGCAAATTATCATATACAACATATAATCTAGAGCAATATCTAGATCTATCTCTTGTCGACGAGGTTTCTCTCGGGAGACACTAGCGGATAGAGCTAGATCTAGATGTTGACCTAGGTTATATGTTGTATCCACCTTCTTGAGGGGTTTACATCAGTTTTTATGGATCGATACTTCTTTTTGTACTTAATGTTGCATCATATTGATCTATTAAGTCGCTTTTAAAATTATTAAGATCTATTCACTAGATTTTTATCTTTAGAGACAGTCGGGGTTTCAGCCGGCCTTATCTATTTTAATTATCTTTATAGTTATATTCACTATTAGATATATTAAAGCCTCCTCTTAAATTAAGATATCAATCTGGTTAAATGCCCTAAGCCAGTATCAATCTATCAGTCTTTAATGACAGCCGATTGATCTAGGTTTAGAGTATTTAGGTTAGATTAATATCTTTTTTATAAGATGTATCGGGGTACTAGCCGATACACATTAGATCTACAGCATCGGCTAGGCTATTAATGCATATATTTATTATCTTAATGTATATTTGGTCTAAGTGGTTTATACTGTCTCGGCGCAGCCGATCTATCCTAATCACTTATTCTAAATGTTCTTTGGGATAGCAATTATATGTAAATTGGTTCCCTGAGCCGATCCAGTAGGATATAATTCTAACCTTAATGCATATCTGGTTGTTTCTTGTTGGTTAGCAGATCAAACCAACTGGCACGCCTTAATCACCAAAGGTAGCCAAGAACGGACCTGCACTGGAGTTAAGCAGATCTCCCAGGCCAGCGCGTGGGAAAGATTTCTCGTCAACACGCTTCTTGGCACGCCCAGTGGGACCATCAGCAGATCGCTAAAGTCGACGCGATGGTTAACATCAAGAGCCTCGAGATCACGAAGGAGAATGTCGTTCCTGTCAAGATGGAGCAATTGTCGGCTGAACACTTGGCCGACAACAAAAAGATGGTGGAGGAGCTGCAAGCCAACTATCTACAATCCTTCACCCAGACCAGATCTGGGGCTGTCCACCAGAAGTATAAATTCAACATGGAAGACTTCAAGGCATCCTCCTCAGACGACACGAAGGGAAAACACAAGATGGAGGATGCAAAGCAGGAGCAAGATGATTCGGGCCTGCACACACTACAGGACCGAATTGATTCAGCCGTACATCACGCCCTCGTCAATGAGAGTGGCATACTGGTCAACACCCTCAACAATATGATTGCCACTGTGGTCGACTCAAAGATAGTCGATCAAGCTGAGAGGGGGCCAACATACTTCACCGATGGTCAATTCCAGGGCTACAGGGTGTTGGCAACCCAAAGTCGGCCGACGCCACCACCAACACGGCGAGAATAAACCGGGAGGAGTCCCCATTCGGCCGAATGCCTGCATCGGCTCCAAGGCCGCCGCCCAATATCCTGAATCGGCAGCAACCTAGCCTGCATGTTCGATCTCAATCGGCGGCCAGAGCCTGTTGGCAACCTTCTCCCAGGATCACAGTACAATTCCGGCGGCCGTCAGCTCTTCCCTGACCAATCACCACCGCCGGTAAATCGGCCACCTCCGTCGTCAATCCACCTCGTATCGGTATCGGGGAGGCCAGCATGACCAACATTACAGCCGCGACGCTGTCACCTCAATATCGGCAAGGACCCATCCACTACAAACAGCACAAGCCGATCGCAAGCTCAAGACAACCGGACTTGGGCCGATTTTATTGCCGACGTAATGCGCGATCAATTCGGCCTAAAACCCAAGGACTCGGTAACATGTATCGGTCTCCATTTCTAGAGCATTTCGAGAGGGTACCACTACCAAACCGATACAAGGTCCTAGACTTCTCCAAATTCTCTGGCAAGACAATGTTTCCACATACGAGCACGTCGGCCGATTCTGGCGCGGTGCGGGAGGCATCGGCTACGGATGCCCTCGAGTCCGTTTGTTCCCGCTTTCATTATCGGGATCGGCCTTCACATGGTTCTCTTCATTGCCATACAACCGTATTCAAAGTGGGTCGATTTGGAAAACAATTCCGAGCTATTTCTACATCGGCAACCACGAGATGAAGTTGTCGGACTTGACCAGAATCGGGCGGCGGCATGACGAATCAGTTCAAGACTACATTCGAGAGATTCGAGAAATGAGGAACCGATGCTACAGCCTGGTGTTGTCGATTCCCAGCTAGCCGATCTAGCCTTCCACGGCCTCTTGTCGCCGATCCAGGAGAGGTTTTCGGCTCGGGACTTTGACACTGGCGCATTTGGCACAAAGAGTGGCGGCCTACGAGCAACGCTTTCAGAGTCCCGAAAGGCCACAAATAAAGTTGTCCACGTCATCGTCAAAACCGATTCAGATACAAGCGACGACGATGCCGAAGTAGCAAGACCGAATGGACCAAGAACAAAAAAGCCATCGTTTGCTAGTGGCTGAAAATGGCCAAGGAGGAGAAGTACTACTTTGACATCACCAAAGCCGATAGGATCTTCGACTTATTGCTTAAGGAGAAGCAAATTCGGCTACCGACAACCACGTTATCCCATCGCCCGATGAGCTCAAAAAAGATATTGCAAGTGGCACAACACCACCTCCCACAGCATGAACGATTGCAAGGTGTTCAGCAGCAAATCCAATCGGCCATTGAAGCGGGGAAGATAAAGTTCGAAGAATTGGCCAAGCCGATGAAGGTTGATGGCAACCCCTTCCCGGTCAGCATGGTCCAAACCGGCCACGGGCGAGCTGATCGCGGCACCGAATGACGTATAGTTCAGCCAAAACGTTAGCGCCGACTGGGATCACCCTACGAGAGAGCCAATTGGAGATATGATACTGCGTCAATCAACATGGTCCACACCAACGCACGATCGACCGATCGTCGGCCAGTAGGACAGCCTATTGCGATTCCACGCAGGATCCGGGAGGAAGAAGAGAGCCGGCGCAGCAGAGCCAAACCAAAGGTCGTCGGATCGAGTGGGCATGGCGTACTACCGCCGCCATGACGATTATGATCCGCATTGGCATTGCAAGTTGTTCAGGTTCTGGGGAGCAAGGAATGAGGTTGCCGACCCTCGAAAATTGCCCGGCATGCGGTAATTACAGAGAAGACGAATACGGGGAACCACCTGGAGAGTTCTAACCAATTCATCCCTCGAGCCGTTCGACTCAACCAACGTAAGCCTTACATTCACGATCGGCTCGGCCCTATCCACCAAGACTTCTTCCAAGAAGAAGATCAACAAAAGGGCGACGACAAGCAATCGGCCAACCCCCAATGGTGCCCTTCGAACCTCTTTACCAAAACGCAAAAGAGAAGCATCCAGCGGCTCAAGAGCGAGGGGCAGGAGGAAGAAGTACGGCGGATGATCCAACAACAACAACGTCGGCAAGGCACAAAGCGATGGCGCGTCAAGAAACAAGCAACACCACGACGAAAGCCCAGCCGATGAAAGCCCATCCGACCAAGCTAGGAGGGCGGGAAAAGGAAAAGGAAAAGCGCTGCATCGGTTAACATGGTCTTTATATCGCCACCAAATTTGGTGCTACGAAGCCGATGCGGACAACGTGGAGGATACCTTGGCAAGACTAGCTCTATCCACAGAGCAAGCTATTTTTGAAAAGCCAAAGGGGACTGAGAATCGACACCTCAAGCCGCTTTATGTGAAAGGATTTGTTAACGGGAAGCCGATGTCGAAAATGCTAGTCGATGGAGGGGCCGCAGTCAACTTGATGCCCTATGCCACCTTCAGGAAACTAGGCAAAGGAGCCGAAGATCTGATAAAGACAAACATGGTTCTCAAAGACTTCGGCAGCAATCCATCAGAAGCCAAGGGCGTGTTGAACGTTGAGCCGACCGTCGGCAGCAAAACCATGCCCACGATATTTTCGTCATCGACGGGAAGGGATATTACAGCCCTACGCTTGGGAGGGACTGAATTCCGCAAATTGTTGCGTCCCTTCCACCATGCATCAAGGTCTGATCCAATGGCAAGGTGACAAGATTGAGATCCAGCCGACAAGTCAGTGAACGTCGCTAATGCTGATTGCCACTTTGGGAAATCGACAGTATTGATTGTCTCTCCGGCAAAATCTGGCAAGCCGATTTTCTAAAGGTGTCCGATTCTGCCATACAGCCCATTGGAGACGAATAGCCTCAATTACTATTTTGAAGGCGTTGTGGAGGGCTCGAGCGTCTACAGCGTGGACACCATGGACGACAACGACGACAAACTTGGGCAAGGTTTCATGTCGGCCGACGAGCTAGAAAAAATCATATAGGTCCAGGAGATAGGCCTAGGCTGACATATATTAGCAAAAATTTGTCTTCCCTTTTTAGAACCAAGCTTGTTGATTTATTAAAGGAATATAAAGATTGTTTTGCTTGGGAGTATTTTTAGATGACTGGTCTTAGCCCATCTATTGTCGTACATCGGCTGCCCATAAAGCTGGGATATCGGCCGTACAAACAGCCTCCCAGGAGGTTTAAAGCCGATATGTATGTGCGATTAAAGCCAAAATCACTCAGCTATACGATGCTGGATTTATTCGGTCCTACCAATATGCAGAGTGAGTTTCAAACATTGTTCCAGAAATGAAGAAAAATGGCAAGCTTAGGGTGTGTATTGATCTCGGGGACCTAGACAAAGCTACCCCTAAGGATGAATACCCAATGCCCATAGCCGATTTGCTCGTGAATGCTGCTTCCGGCCATAAAATCATAAGCTTTATGGATGGCAATGCAGGTTACAATCAGATTTTCATGGCCAAAGAAGATATCCACAAGCGCTTTCGGATGCCGTGAGCAATCGGCTTATACGAGTGGGTTGCCATGACATTTGGCTTGAAAAATGCTGGAGCAACTTATCAAAGGGCCATGAACTATATTTTTCATGATATGATCGGCTCTCTAGTGGAGATCTACATTGATGACGTTGTCACCAAATCTAGGGAAATAGAAGACCACATAGCCGATTTGAGACAGGTTTTGGAGAGAACGAGGAAGTACGGCCTCAAAATGAACCCACTAAAATGTGTGTTCGGTGTGTCGGCCCAGCAATTTTTAGGGTTTCTTGTTCATGAGAGATGAATAGAGGTTACACCAAGGAGCATCAATGATATCAAGACATTTCAGCCTCCGAGGGAGAAGAAGCAACTATAATCTTTGATCGGCAAAATCAACTTCATCAGACGATTCATCGACAATCTTTCAGAAAAGATGGAGCCGTTCACGCCTTTGCTTCGGCTGAAAGCCGATCAAGCATTCACTTGGGGTGCAGAGCAGCAAAAAGAGTTGGACAATATCATGGATTACGTAAGCTCATCTCCAGTTTCGATTTCTCCACAGAAAGGGATACCGTTCAAGCTATATCTGTCAGCCGACGAAAAATCCATCGGCTAGGTGTTGATTCAGGAGATCGAAGGGAAGGAAAAGGCCATCTTTTATCTCAGCAGACGGCTACTGGACGCGGAAACAAGGTATTCACCAGTGGAGAAATTGTGCCTTTGCTTGTATTTTTTATGCACAAAGTTGAGGCATTACTTGTTATCCAATGAATGCACTGTGGTATGCAAAGCCGATGTAGTAAAGTATATGCTATCGGCTCCGGTGTTGAAAGGGTGAGTTGGGAAATGGATTTTTGCCTTAACAGAGTTTGATCTAAGATACCAGACGCGCAGGGCAGTTAAAGGACAAGCCATAGCCGATTTCATAGTGGAACATAGAGATGATTTGATCGGCTCATTGGAGATCATGCCTTGGACTTTGACATTTGATGGCTCGGTTTGCACAAACGGATGCGGTATCGGCTTGGTTATTATATCCCCAAGGGGAGCAAGCTTCGAATTTGCCTTTTCAATCAACCCCCACGCCACAAACAACCAGACCGAATATGAAGCAGTGCTTACGGGACTGCATCTTCTCAAGAAGGTCCAAGCCGACGCCATCGAAATCATGGGAGATTCACTGTTGGTCATCATCCAGTTGTCAGGAGAATACGAGTGCAAAAATGATGCGCTGATGGTCTATTATCAAAGATGTCGAGAATTGATGGACAGCTTTCGGCTACTCACATTGAAGCATATCCCCAGAGAGCAGAACACAGAAGCAAATGATTTAGCTCAAGGAGCATCAGGCTACAGGCCGATGACAAAAGATATCGGGGTAGAAATTGCCACCATCATAGCCGACGACTGGAGGTTTGAAGTCTACAACTATCTACAAAACCCCTCCCAATCGGCTTCAAGGAAATTGCGCTACAAGGCTTTGAGATATGTTTTGCTCGATGAAGATTTGTACTATCAGACGGTTGATGGTGTGCTGCTTAAGTGTCTCAGTGCCGATCAAGCCAAGGTGGCTATCGGAGAAGTGCATGAAGGAATCTGCGGCACGCATCAATCGGCTCACAAGATGAAGTGGTACTTCGAAGGGCAGGGTATTTTTGGCCGATGATGCTGGAAGATTGTTTCAAGTACTACAAGGGCTGCCAGGATTGCCAGAAGTTTGGAGCTGTCCAAAGGGCACCAGCATCGGCTATGAACCCAATCATCAAGCCTTGCCCGTTCCGAGGTTGGGGAATCGACATGATCGGCCAGATTAATCCACCCTCAAGCAAAGGGCACAAGTTCATTTTGGTGGCAACAGATTATTTTACCAAGTGGGTCGAAGCAATTCCTTGAAAGAAAGTTGATTCAAGGGATGCAATCGAGTTTGTTAAGGAGCACATTATGTACTGATTTGGCTTTCCTCAAACCATAACTACGGATCAAGGATCTATTTTCATATCGGATGAGTTTGTTCAGTTTGCCGACGGCATGGGGATCAAGTTACTCAATTCTTCGCCGTATTATGCTCGAGCTAATGGGAAAGCGAGGCTTCAAACAAAAGTTTAATCAAGCGATAAAGAGAAAGATCGCTGAGTACCCGAAGCAATGGCACAACCGATTAGCCGAATCACTTTGGGCCTATCGGATGGCTTGCCATGGATCTATCCAAGTATCTCCATACAAACTGTTCTATGGACATGATGCGATCCTGCCTTGGGAAATATCATCGGCTCAGAAGAATTCAGTTGCACGATCAGCTTACAACCAATGATTACTACAACTTGATGATGGACGAGTCGAAGACCTAGTTTTATCAAGGATGAGGGCCTTGGAAAAGGTAACTAAGGATAAGGAGCGAGTAGCCCGTCATTGTAAAAAGAAGGTTGTGCCTAAATCATTTGAAAAAGGTAAACTCGTTTGGAAATTGATATTATCGATCGGATCAAGAGATAATAAGTTCAGCAAGTGGCCACCGAATTGGGAAGGGCCTTTCAAGATCCACAAATGCGTCTCTAAAGAGCTTATATGCTAGAAGGTTTTGATGGAGAAGTATTTGGAAGGGCTCGAACGGCAAATATTTAAAGAAGTATTACCCAAGTGTATGGATCAACTCATGATTCGGCTATGGTTGTGCCGCTTCGTGTTAGCCGATGCGTTGTAGGATACGCGCATCGCCTTTAGAACATTTTTGCGCCAAGTTTTTTCCCTTAATTTTTCTACATCGGCTCAGCCTAACCGACAGCGGCAACATACTAGACTTAATAATTTTGTTAACACCGACGACATCATCAACAAAAATTAAGGGGGCATGTACAACACATATAATGAGATACCAAGAAGGCAGACAAAGCAAATTTTTCAAATTTTGAAGCTTCCAAGTTTAAAGTGAAGAAATCGGCAAGCATACATATCGGGGCATTCAAGATTAAGCGAGAATGAGCCGATGAAAAAAGTAGTTCAAGCCAATTACAAGATGGATTAAGAGTTCAGTTTCAAACATGTCTTAGTTGGCTATTATAAGCGGCTTAATGCTTAAGGAAGTCAGCGATAGCCGATATCGCGCGACAAAAATCTCATCGATCTCTTTAATCGCCTTGGCGTCGCGCATCGGTTCCGGCCACTAGCTTCACGCCTTCGTCGAGATCGGTTATATAGGACACAACCGCCTTGATCTTTGCTTGTTGATCTTTGATTTTCTTCGACTGGCCACACATTCTTCTTGTATTTGGATTTCAATCTCGATCTTGATGAGATCGGCCACCGTTCATCTCGCGTGCACAAAACCGATCCAGTTTGGCAATCGGCTCGTCTTGAGTGTCGAACTTGGCTTTGCTTGCTTTGATTTCGCTTGGCGGCCTTGATCGTGGCTACCAGTGACTGGTTCTCTTGGCGGTCGGCTATCGTTGCTTTGCTCTCTCGTATTTGTGCTGATGTGCCTCGAGAAAGGTTGCTGGTGCGATGGTGTCAGCTAGATCGTCGAGGAGCCTGGCTTGGACTTCTTCGAACCGATTACGGACAGAGCCACAATCGGCCACCAATGCATCCAGGGAACTGTCTAGCCGATTAGCGATGTCGGCCAGTGTAATCCGTAAGTCTTCGTCCAGCGGCACTATGGCCTTATCAACATTTTCATCTGTATCCACGAACTCTGACAAGTCGAAGCCCAACAGATCGGCTACGCTCTACAAGATGGGAAACGGTTAGAAGATTAATGAGAGTTATAAAGCTGATTATGAAGTGGAACGAGGGTTGTCACGCCCAGAAATTCAGACCCGAACTTCCAAGGCTATATGTGTATTAAAATCCCTGTCCAGGACCAGCCAGGGTACACATACGACAATTATTGATATTACAGTTCCACGTCTTAGAAACAATACAAAAAGATTACAAAAGAGCAGCGGAAAAAGAAAAAGGGCCTAAGCCTAAGCTTGGCGCTGGCCACGCGGCTTCGACCATTCCATAGGCAGCTTCCAGAGTGCAGGACAAAGCCTACTCCACTTCATCTTCGTCTTCACCCTCTGGCTCAGGTTCTGGTGAAGAAGCAAGGATGAGTACTTCCACGTACTCAACAAGTCACGCCGGAAGAGGAGAAGAATGAATGCGGGGGAGACAGAGGTCTGGCTAAGGTTTGCTTTTGCGCAAACGGCAGGAGTTTTTCCAAACAATACGAATTTGAACAAAGCCAAAACAACAGTAAATTGAGTAACTAAAGCATTTTTACTCCAACACCGTCCAACGTTATCCCCACGTTGTGACAGGCCCAAACCATCCACCTATACTAGTCATGTTCCAAAACTTAGGGTGTAAAAGTGTGAGACTAATCACGGAGAGCTCGGTCGATCGCCCAATCACCGCGGGCACGGCTATTCGAATAGATTTACTCTGATTAGAGGTGTACAACTGTACCCACAAGACACAGCCCCACAACACGGTTTTTCGTGCGCCGGAATACCACCGCGGTACCCCGGAAAGGGAACTGTGATAGGACCTTTCGTATAACCCCCCTCTAACCAAGCGAACCCCACCAAGGTTTCGCCCCCACTCCCGGACCCTGGGAGTGGGCAGCCCCCCCGAGTGCCTCGGTGAATCCGGCAGCCCAGCAACCCTTATACCGGGCCGCGAAACTCCATCCCGCTCACCCTTGCCGATGGGTTCGTCGGCTAGGAGAGGCTACACTACGGGACCTACCTTACCCATTTCGGCTTGTGGTTTGCACGGTCATTCTCCCGAGGGGTCCCGTGAACCGGTCCTTAATCGCTATGGGCGCCGCTAGCCAAAACCATAGCGCCCACGACCCACCATTTGTCATATTTTAGTTATTAGTCCGGTTCACTGAATCTTTACTCATTAATCCTCCGAACATAAGTCCGGTGTGATATATATTATGTGAGAAAATGACCCATTTAGTGAGCTAGTGAAACTAAGCCGGGCTAAGCATAACCTAGTCCCGAAATCTAGTCACATTATTTTCTCAAGTTTTGTCAAAGGGTTTGGGGTGTCAAACCTAAGGCATAGACTAAGCATAGGGTGTATTATTTCCCATGAAATGACAACATAAAATACATGCAATTTCATATAGTAAAACAGGTGTTTTAGCAAAACGGGAGCAATATGATCAATGATATAGCATGACTTGCCTTGCTCTTCGCTTTGGGGGACTTCTGCGACGACTTGAAGTAAACCGGGACGGAGGGATTACTAGGATCTACACGGCAAACAAGCACTTCAACAAAACAGGCTAAAAAGCTACTAAAACAGGAAACAAAACCATTTTTAATGGATTCTTGGTATTTTTACGAATTTAATGAAATTTGAATGGGCTAAGACGGAGGTCGGGTTGAAAAGATATGATTTTTAGAAGATTATCGTGTTTTTACTAAAACAGAAAAATCCTTAATAATTTATTGCGCAATAAATCCGGAATTGCGTCGGCGCTAGGGCGGCGTCGGCGATGGCGTCATCGGCCGCGGGAGCACGGTCCAAGGTGGACCGAGTCCACGGGCCGAGAGGGAGAGCGGCGCACCACGTGGCGCACACGGGCGCCGGCTCGCGGCCACGCGGTGTGCCACGCGGGCCGGCGGGGACGGATTGCCCGACCGCGAGGCGATCGGACGGCCGGAAGGGGTTCGGGTGGCGCGATCGGCCGGCAATGGTGCACGGCGGCCGGAGACCGGCGGCGCCACTCGGGTGGCGGTGCGGGCGGTGGAATACCGCGGCTCACGTGTGGGCGGAGCCGTGCGCACTCGGGTCGGCGGCGCGCACTCGGCCGAGAGGAGAAATAGGAACGGGTGCTCACGCGGTGCGCCGGAGTCGAAGGGGACGACGGCGCGGACGGTGAGGAGGCGACGGAACCACTCGGGAAGGGTGGCCGGAGCGGCGCCGGAACTGGTGACGAAGAGGAGGAGTCGGCGGAGCTCGGAGCCTCTCGAGGCGGCGGAACACACGGCCGAACCTCGGCGACGAAGTCCGAAGAAGGGCGCATGGTGCGGGAACGACGGAGAGAGAGAGAGGCTTGAGTGGAGGTGTGGGGAGCTCGGGGAGGGCGAGGGGGTGCTTATATAGGGGATGGGAAGGTCGGCGGCGGCGGATAAGGCGCAATTCCTCGTCGGCGCGATTTGGGGAAAATAATGACCGGTGATTAAATCCGACCATTAAGGGTGCGGGAGCGACGGCCGGGCGATTGAAGGCGGCGGGAGGCGGGAAGTTAAGGCGGTGCCTTTAGGGTATGCGGGAGGACGGGCGGCCGAGATCCGCGCGCGGGCGAGGCGGCGCCAATGGCGGCGGGGGCAGCGGAGGTAGGGGACGGGCGACGGGTGGACCCCACGCCGTGTCCCGGCAAGAAGGGGATACGAACTGGACTTAAGCTGCAGGGCGCGGGTTTTGGCGGGCCGTAGCCTTCAGTCGGCCCGCGAGAGAGAGGAGGACGCGCGTCGGGAAAACGGCCGTCGGGTGGGCCGTCGGCTGGCGCGCGCGAGAGGATGGGCCATCGACTCGGGCCGGCGGCCCACGCCGAAAAAGAGGGGGAAAGGACGAAGGAGAGAGAAAATGATTTTCCGGGATTTATTAATTCCAAAGTTGGTTTCAATTAGTTAAAAATTATTTCGGTGCTCACAAAATTCCACTAAAAATCTGTTAGCGTATTTTGACATGTAGAATTTAGGAAAAATCCTACCATGCCATTTCCATTTATCGTTTGGATTTTAAAATTATTAATTCCCTCCAGTTAATTCCAACGATTTTCTTTTACGATTTTCTTTTGGATTTTTAAAAGGGGAAAACACCTCGGTGTTACAAACCTACCCCCTTAAACGGAATCTCGACCCGAGATTCGGAGGTCAGCAAACGGATCGGGATGAGCGGCCTTTAGCTCATCTTCCCTTTCCCAGTTGCTTCTTCTTCGGAGTGATGAGTCCATTGCACTCGGCGAACCGATGACCTTGTTCGGGTCCTTCGTTCACCGGTTTCGAGTATCCGTGCTGGTTTCTCCACATAGGTCGGATCTTCCGGATTTCAATCGGTCTTGACTAGCTTGTTCTTGGGGAACTCTCGGACACTTCTTGAGTTGGAGACGTGGAAAACATCGTGGATTCTGCCATGGTGGGTGGCGGTTCGAGTTGGTATGCCACTTCACCTCGTCGCTCTTGAATCCGATATGGTCCCACATAGCGTGGTGCCAACTTGCCTTTGGTTTGGAATCGGTGCACTCCCCGAAGTGGGGTGACACGAAGATATACATAGTCTCCAACTTTAAAAACTAGCTCTCTGCGGCGGTTGTCTGCATAACTCTTCTGACGTGACTGTGCGACTTTCAGCCTTTCTCTTATGATTCTAACTTTCTCTTCGGCATCACTTAACACTTCGGTCCCGAACAACTGACGTTCGCCGGTCTGATCCCAAAAAAGCGGGGTTCAACACTTTCGTCCATAAAGTGCTTCGAAAGGTGCCACTTGTAAACTAGCCTGATAACTGTTGTTATAAGAGAACTCTGCATAGGGAAGGCTCTTATCCCAAGCTCCTCCGAAGTCCAGAGCACAAGCTCTCAGCATATCTTCCAAAACCTGGTTCACACGTTCTGTCTGACCATCGGTTTGCGGGTGATAAGCCGTGCTAAAATTCGACCGAGTGCCGAGTTCCTCTTGTAATCTTTGCCAAAACTTGGAGGTGAACTGGCTACCACGATCAGATACTATCTTCTTAGGTACACCATGAAGACACACAATCCTTGCAAGGTATAACTTCGCTAACCTTCTACCGGTATAGGTGGTAAGCACTGGGATGAAATGAGCCACTTTAGTGAGGCGGTCGATTATGACCCGGATGGAATCGTGTCCGATGATGTCCGGGGTAAACCGGTGATGAAATCCATCCCGATGTCCTCCCACTTCCATTCTGGAATTTGGAGTGGCTGTAATAATCCAAGAGCCTCGGTGTTCGCCTTTACTCGCGACATACGTCGCATAGTGCCACGAACTCGCTATTTCTCTTTTCATGCTAACCCACCGAACTTCTCCTTAAGATCTGGTACATTTTGGTACTTCTTGGATGGATAGAGATCGACTCGATGTGCTTGGTAAGGATTAACTTTTTCAATTCCTTATCCTCGGCACACATATCTTGTTGCCCATCCATATGGTTCCATGCTCGTCTTCCGTGAAGTCACGAGCTTTTCCCACTCTCATATTCTTCTTAAGCTCAACTATGTCCGGATCCGAGGCTTGAGCTATGCGAATTTGATCTAAGAGTGTGGGTTGGGCCTCAATAGCGGCCACAAATCCGAGTTCAACAATTTCCAGGTTGAGGTGCTCTAAATCTTGTAGTAGCTGCTCACATCTCCCTTCTAGGTGAATAGAGTTGCAATAACTCTTTCGGCTCAGCGCATCCGCTACCACGTTAGCCTTGCCGGGATGGTAGTGTATACTGAGATCATAATCCTTGATCAACTCCAACCATCGTCGCTGACGGAGGTTCAAATCCGGTTGGGTGAAGATGTATTTTAGGCTCTTATGATCCGTGTATACTTCACAGCGATTACCGACGAGGTAATGTCGCCATATTTTCAGAGCATGGACGACTGCTGCTAGCTCCAAGTCATGTGTTGGGTAATTAGACTCATGAGGTCTCAATTGGCGGGAAGCATACGCGACCACCTTTCCACCTTGCATCAACACACAGCCTAAACCTGGTGAGATGCGTCGCAATAGACTTGGAAATCCGTGGTTTGATCAGGCAAGATCAACACGTGTGCTGACACCAGTTTTCTCTTGAGTGTTTCAAAACTCTGGTTGCGCTCGGCAGTCCATATAAACTTTTCATCCTTCTTTAACAAGCTGCGTCAAAGGCTTGGCAATTCGGAGAAGTTTTCGATGAACCGACGATAATAACCCGCAGTCCTAGAAAACTTCGACGGGTGACGGTTTTAGGTGGAGTCCATTTGGTCACAGCTTCTACATTGGAAGGGTCCACTGCGACGCCTTGGGCATTCACGATATGGCCAAGGAATTGCACTTCCTTCAACCAGAAAGCACATTTGCTAAACTTAGCATAGAGTTGGTGGTCTCTTAACTTTTCAAATACCAACCAAAGATGGTGCTCATGTTCCTCTTCCGACTGCGAATAGATCAAGATGTCGTCGATGAACACCACGACAAACTTGTCTAGCAATTCCATGAACACTTTGTTCATCAAATTCATGAAAAAGGCTGGGGCATTTGTAAGTCCAAAGGACATGACTGTGCACTCATACGGACCGTACCGAGTGACGAAGGCGAGTCTTGGGAATATCTTCTTCTCGGATTCTTAGGCGATGATAGCTGCCTGAGTCTATCTTGGAGAACACCTTTGCTCCCTTTAATTGATCGAACAGGTCATCAATCCTAGGGAGAGGGTATTTATTCTTAATAGTGACCTCATTGAGTGCGCGATAGTCGACGCACATCCTTTTGGTCTTATCCTTTTTCTCCACAAAAATGACCGGCGCACCCCAGGGCGAGGTGCTCGGGTGGATATAACCTTTCTGTAACTGTTCATCTACTTGCTTCTTGACCTCTGCCAACTCATTGGCTCCCATTCTGTAGGATCTCTTATGGATCGGAGCAGTGCCAGGGACTAGGTCAATCCGAAACTCTATCTCTCTTTCAGGTGGCATTGTGGTTAGGTCTTCCGGGAAGACTTCCGGGTACTCACAGACCACAGGAATATCTTCTAACTTCGCTTGATCCTTTCCTTTCTCTTCGGGCTTCTCCTTAGCCGAGATCCGATTCAGACTTGCTACTACCCTCAGTGGTTTAGGGGAGTAGTAAATTACTTTCTTCCCCTCGTCATTGGTTAAAGAGATCGTGCGGCTTGCGCAATCGATCAGACCTTTATGACGGGTTAACCAGTCCATCCCAAGGATGACATCCAGACCTTTTGATTCTAGAAGGATAAGATTGGCTAGAAAGGGGAATCCCTTGATTTTTGTTGCCATCGAAGGGCAAAAGTGGGCGGTGTTCAAACGGTTCTCGGGTGTTTGGACCCGCATGGGTATCTTAAGTTTTAACACCGACAACCCATGTTTCCCCACGAATGCTTTTGATATGAAAGAATGGGTTGCACCCGAATCAAACAGGACTGATGCATTAAAGGAGTTCACCGGGAACATACCTAGTATGACATCCAGTGCGTCCTGTGCCTCCTCTGCTGTAGCATGATTCACTCTTGCTTGGATGAACCTGGGTGCGCGTTTTGGTCTTGGACATTTGTCTGCGAAATGTCCGGGTTCTCAACGATTGAAACGAGTTACCGGTTTGAATCCCGAGTCCTTCTTTGGTGGCATTGGCTTGGACTGCGGTGGCGGGCTGCTGTTGGTGGACGTGGGGCCGGATTCCGCTGCGGCATGACGGGACGGCTTCCGCTGGGTTGGAAATTCCCGGATGGTACGGGCGATGCGACGAACGATCATAGTGGTAGGCCCATTCGACCACCCGGGAGTGAAGCGCGGCCGCTGGGAATTCCCTTGCTGGGGATGTGGCCTAAACTGGGTAGCTTTCGTTTTCTGAGCATTTTATTGCGTTGGTCTTCTTGACGGATGGCTTTGTCGACCAACTTTTCGAAGTCGGCATACTCACCGGAGATGAGTTTGTCCGTCAACTCATCGTCCGGCCCGGCCAAGAACTTCTCTTGACGCTCGGCGTCGTCCGTACGTCCTCCGGAGCATATCGCGCTAAGCGATTGAATTCGTGCGATATTCGGTGACGGTTCGAGTGCCTTGCTCTAAGGATCGAACTCCCTCTTTTGGGCTACTACCCCTCGGGGATGTGAGCCTTCCGGAATTGGTGGCAAAACTCTACCCAAGTAACTGCGGGTGCGTCCGCCCGACGGGTGACCAAGAAATTGTCCCACCAGGCTGAGGCGGGACCTTGGAGTTGGTGAGCGGCGAAAGACACCCTTTCTTGGTGCGTACCTTGGAGAAGGTCCAACTTCTTTTCTATGGCAAGGATCCAGTCATTAGCCTTCATGGGGTTGGTGGTGGAGAAAGTTGGGGGTCGGACTCGAAGAAATTCGATAGTGTGTTTTGTGGGGGAGGGTGGTGCGAAATGGTCGTCTGATGCTTGGTTCTTTGTTGAAACTGTTGCATCATTTGCAACTGCATTTCTTGTCTTTGCTTTGCATTTCTTTGCATCATTGCAGCCATCATCCGGTCTGGTTGGCGAGAACTTGTGCCAAAGTGATGTTTTCGGGGAGGAGGTGGGTTGTTGGTATTAGCACGGGTGTTGATCTCGGTGACTCATTCTTGTTGCTACCATTCCTGGTGTTCACCATCGAAGGAGCGGAACAAACAAGGTGGGGGAAAGGAGTAAATTAGATTGAACAGAGAAGTTGGTCTTTATTACTTGTTTTGACTGTTCTTGACTTAAAACACTTAAAACACACCCAACATCCTTAATTGGGCAACCCATATCCACACTTGATATAGGTTGACCACTACCCCACACGACACCTAACACACGGCAACTAGGCAAACGAAAAACTAGGAAAACGGTAAACTAAGGGTGGCGACGCTCTAAGGGTCGGAACGGCTTCCACGGTCGGAGGAGTCGAAACCACTTCCAAGGGAGTTCCGTCTTCTTTTTCCTTTGAGCGGCTTCGAGAGTGGCTAACTCGCCTTTCCGTCGGGACTCTTGGAGTTGCCGCTGCTACTGCCCTGGCTGCTACTGGACACCGAGATCCATCCTCCTCCTCCGCTTGGGGCAGGCACCAGAGCAAGAGTAGGATCTGGTACTGGGACTGGGGAAGGCGGTGGTGCAGGAGGTGGAACCCTGGGCGCCAGTTGCATCCGTACCGGAGCCTTGGTGTTCTTCCGTGGCGTGATCCTTATCCGAAGGATGTTGGGAGGAGGAAGCCCCTTCAGACTGGCGATCTCTCTCTTGAGTCGATCCACCTCATCCTTCAAACTCTTGATCTTTAAGATCTTCTGGTCATTCAGGGCCTTTGCCGCCATGTGAAGCTCTGCATGCATCTTATCCAGCCCTTCAATCACCGTCCTCATGTGGGAGAAGGTGGTGTCGTT
This sequence comes from Oryza australiensis, assembly GCA_019925245.2. Taxonomy (NCBI): domain Eukaryota; kingdom Viridiplantae; phylum Streptophyta; class Magnoliopsida; order Poales; family Poaceae; genus Oryza; species Oryza australiensis. The sequence goes on from JAIFGZ020000430.1 coordinate 61,934, forward strand.
CTCCCCTTCAGCAGACTGGAAGGTGTTGGTTGCTGATGAAGTTCCCCGCCGAGGATGGTACCGGTAGGCAGAGTGGCGGAGATGGTAATCATGCATCTCCCTTATCCGAGCCAGCATTAGATAAGCCGCCTCTTGGCAGGCATGCTCATCTGTTCCTCCTGACGCCGCGACCACCATGTTCGGGATATTGGTGCCTACGAACCCGTGCACCTCCAGGCGGACTTGGTGAGGCAACTCACTGCCAAACGGTGAGACGACCGTGTACTCAGGTGCATCCGGATAGCCCACTGCCAAGGCCATTCTTGCCAGCTCCGCTACGAACCCTTTCAGACCCTGACCGTTGTGGGTGACTGGACGGCCTGCCATCTAGAGAAGACAAGGTAGGGGATCAATGCATGCTCAAACCCAAGTTAGACAAACGATAAAGGACTCAACTAAAGTGAACGAGAAAAAGAGGGTTTTTGAGAAACATTTTTATGAGGCTAAAACTTCTAAGGACATCCCCTAAATGATGCTGAAAAATAGATGCTTAGCTATAATAAAAAAATGGTGACCATTCCCTCCTATCTCGACTTAGAACATTGACCCCTTAGAAAATCCCAACTTGGCGGCTGAACAAGAGATCAAATGATTTTTCCAAATTTTAACTCTAGAATCCTATCACTTAGACTTGACCAGGTTTTCAAAATGCTTTGAGAGAAACTTAAGAATTTTTCCCCAATCCCGAGGAAACAAGACCCATTTCCCAGAAAACCGTTTTCAAAAGCCAGGGCTTATGCATATGAAAAGATTCAGAGGGCTCCTAGGGTTTTTCCGTTTGGCTTTTCCTACAGTCTGGAAATTGGCTCTGATACCAACTTTGTCACGCCCAGAAATTCAGACCCGAATTTCCAAGGCTATATGTGTATTAAAATCCCTGTCCAGGACCAGCCAGGGTACACATACGACAATTATTGATATTACAGTTCCACGTCTTAGAAACAATACAAAAAGATTACAAAAGAGCAGCGGAAAAAGAAAAAGGGCCTAAGCCTAAGCTTGGCGCCGCCACGCGGCCTTCGACCATTCCACGGGCGGCTTCAGTGCGGGACAAAGCCTACTCCACTTCATCTTCGTCTTCACCCTCGGCTCGGGTTACGGTGAAGAAGCAAGGATGAGTACTTCCACGTACTCAACAAGTCACGCCGGAAGAGGAGAAGAATGAATGCGGGGAGACAGAGGTCGGCTAAGGTTTGCTTTTGCGCAAACGGCGGGAGTTTTTCCAAACAATACAAATTTGAACAAAGCCAAAACAACAGATAAATTGAGTAACTAAAGCATTTTTACTCCAACACCGTCCAACGTTATCCCCACGTTGTGACAGGCCCAAACCATCCACCTATACTAGTCATGTTCCAAAACTTAGGGTGTAAAAGTGTGAGACTAATCACGGAGAGCTCGGTCGATCGCCCCATCACCGCGGGCACGGCTATTCGAATAGATTTACTCTGATCAGAGGTGTACAACTGTACCCACAAGACACAGCCCCACAACACGGTTTCCCGTGCGCCGGAATACCACCGCGGTACCCCGAAAAGGGAACTGTGATAGGACCTTTCGTATAACCCCCCTCTAACCAAGCGAACCCCACCAAGGTTTCGCCCCCACTCCCGGACCCTGGGAGTGGGCAGCCCCCCCGAGTGCCTCGGTGAATCCGGCAGCCCAGCAACCCTTATACCGGGGCCGACTGAAACTCCATCCCGCTCACCCTTGCCGATGGGTTCGTCAGCTAGGAGAGGCTACACTACGGGACCTACCTTACCCATTTCGGCTTGTGGTTTGCACGGTCATTCTCCCGAGGGGTCCCGTGAACCGGTCCTTAATCGCTATGGGCGCCGCTAGCCAAAACCATAGCGCCCACAGCCCACCATTTGTCATATTTTAGTTATTAGTCCGGTTCACCTGAATCTTTACTCATTAATCCTCCGAACATAAGTCCGGGAGATATATATTAAGTGAGAAAATGACCCATTTAGTGAGCTAGTGAAACTAAGCCAGGCTAAGCATAACCTAGTCCTGAAATCTAGTCACATTATTTTCCCAAGTTTTGTCAAAGGGTTTGGGGTGTCAAACCTAAGGCATAGACTAAGCATAGGGTGTATTATTTCCCATGAAATGACAACATAAAATACATGCAATTTCATATAGTAAAACAGGTGTTTTAGCAAAACGGGAGCAATATGATCAATGATATAGCATGACTTGCCTTGCTCTTCGCTTTGGGGGACTTCTGCGACGACTCCGAAGTAAACCGGGACGGAGGGATTACCGGGATCTACACGGCAAACAAGCACTTCAACAAAACAGGCTAAAAAGCTACTAAAACAGGAAACAAAACCATTTTTAATGGATTCTTGGTATTTTTACGAATTTAATGAAATTTGAATGGGCTAAAACGGAGGTCGGGTTGAAAAGATATGATTTTTAGAAGATTATCTGTGTTTTTACTAAAACAGAAAAATCCTTAATAATTTATTGCGCAATAAATCCCGGAATTGCGTCGGCGCTAGGGCGACGTCGGCGATGGCGTCATCGGCCGCGGGAGCACCGGTCCAAGGTGGACCGAGTCCACGGGCCGAGAGGAGAGCGGCGCACCATGTGGCGCACACGGGGCGCCAGCTCGGCGGCCACGCGGTGTGCCCACGCGGGCCGGCGGGGACGGACAGCCCCGTCTGCCGAGGCGAGATCGGACGGCGGAAGGGGTTCGGGTGGCGCGATCGGCGGCAATGGTGCACGGCGGCCGGAGACCGACTGGCGCCACTCGGGTGGCGGTGCGGGCGGTGGAATACCGCGGCTCACGTGTGGGCGGAGCCATGCGCACTCGGGGTCAGCGGCGTGCACTCGGCCGAGAGGGGAAATAGGAACGGGTGCTCACCGCGGTGCGACCGGAGTCGAAGGGGACAACGGTGCGGACGGTGAGGGAGGCGACGGAACCACTCGGGGAAGGGTGGCCGGAGCAGCGCTGGCACTGGTGACGAAGAGGGAGGAGTCGGCGGAGCTCGGAGCGTCTCGAGGCGGCGGGAACACACGGCCGAACCTCGGTGACGAAGTCCGGCGGGCGCACGGTGCGGGAACGATGGAGAGAGAAAGAGGCTTGAGTGGAGGTGTGGGGAGCTCGGGGAGTGCGAGGGGGTGCTTATAGGGGATGGGAAGGTCGGCGGCGACCGGATAAGGGCGCAATTCCTCGCCGGCGCGATTTAGGGAAAATAATGACCGGTGATTAAATCCGACTATTAAGGTGTGCGGGAGCGACGGCCGGGCGATTGAAGGCGGCGGGAGAGACGGGAAGTTAAGGCGGTGCCTTTAGGGTACGCGGGAGGGACGGGCGGCCGAGATCCGCGCGGGGCAGAGGCGGCGCCAATGGCGGCGGGGCAGCCGGAGGTAGGGGACGGGCTGACAGGTGGACCCCACCTGCCAGTGTCCCGGCAAGAAGGGGATACGACCGGACTTAGCTGCGGGCGCGAGGGTTTTGGCGGGTCGTAGCCTTCGGTCGGCTGCGAGAGAGAGAGGAGGGCGCGCGTCGGGGTGGGGAAACGGCCGTGGTGGGCCGTCCGGTGGCGCGCGAGAGAGGATGGGCCGTCGACTCGGGCCGGCGGCCCACAGCCAGAAAAAGAGCGGGAAAGGACGAAGGAGAGAGAAAATGATTTTCCCGGGATTTATTAATTCCAAAGTTGGTTTCAATTGGTTAAAAATTATTTCGGTGCTCACGAAAATTCCACTAAAAATCTGTTAGCGTATTTTGACATGTAGAATTTAGGAAAAATCCTACCATGCCATTTCCATTTATCGTTTGGATTTTAAAATTATTAATTCCCTCCAGTTAATTCCAACGATTTTCTTTTACGATTTTCTTTTGGATTTTTAAAAGGGAAAACACCTCGGGGTGTTACAAGGGTTTACTTGAACAACTGGAGCCAACGTGACCTCATCATCGGCATTGCCACCACCCGCGGCCGATCGGGTGTGCTCGCTCGATACTTGGGGGCAGGTGTTGGAGCGCGAGGAGGCTAAAAAGGAGAGGAGGTTAGAAATTGGCTAGTTAAAAGAGGATGCAAGTTAGAAGGACTTACTGAATGGAGAGGAGCTGTTTTCTTCTTGGTAGCTAGCTTCTTTCTCTGCCGATGCAAACAAACACAGTAAGAAGAATATAAATCAAGGCATTAAAAAGACTAAGTGTTTAGAGTAGCTTACCGGCGTCGGACAGACGAGACGTATTGGAGAACTTGGGGTTTTTTGCACAGATGTCTCATTGGCTGATGGGGTCCGAGCGTACTTATCAGAGGAGCTTGATTCGGCTGCGGCATCATCAAGAGCTTTTTCCATCTCCTCGTCCTGAAACCTCTTCATCAAGCACGGCGTCGACATCTGGGTCGATGGGAGGAAGATCATCGGCTGGGCTTGGTTTCTGTTTTTTTGCATGCTTCTTCACTATAGCTGGTGCAGCGGCAGCCGACGGTTTGCTCCATTTTTGCCGATAAATGGGCTCGCCGGTTTGGCTGTGGAGTAGAGTTGACACTTTTGGCGCATTGAAGCCAATGATGGACGGTGCCAACCCGCAGCCGTTCGACAACACACCACGATGGTGCATACAATAGCTGATGAAGAAGAAAAGACCAGAAAAAAGGGGTACTTACCGATGGAATCATGTCCGGGTCGATGATGGTGAGATACATTGAAGCCGATTGATGGAATATATGTGATTTCCATTCCGCCCACCATCGGCTGAAGGCACTTGTCCTGGTGACAGCTAGCTCGACATCCCCGAAGCTGCCGAGAGGAGGCCTTGGGAGGTTTAGCAGCCGATGCATCATGATTCTGCCGTCTATGATGCCCATGGTTTGGATTTTATCTGAGTAGTACAGAGCAACCCAGTCCAAGCTGTCTTGCAGCCACCATTGGATGGTAAAACTCATAGGTTTTCTGGATATTTCTTCCTTGGTTGATGCCGACTGGCAGGATGCAAGGGGAGATGGCGGTTGTGAAGATTTCTCTTGGTTTATAAAATTTCGAAGAATTGATTTCATTGAGTCGAAGATCGTCTGGCCGTTCAAACTTGCTGAATTTGTCATAGGCAAACCAGATTGTTGAATCGGCTAGGAATCCATTGTATTACTGAACCAGTTCTTGAAATACTCGGCCGACAGTTTGGAACCCGAATAGGAGGAAGCAACCTCTCCGTATGACATACATCGCCGAGTGGTTATCTCTTCGTCATCACGATATATCGGCTTGGCTCGTGGGAATTCGACATCAAGCAAACTTGGTCGATTGGCATCCTTGAGGGTATGCAGGTTAAGCCACAGCTGCAGCAGCCACCAAGGGCCTCCTGTGTTGACAGATTGCTTCAAAGCTAGTTTAGCCAGCACGTTGCTCAGCATTTGGTACAAGTAGCCGAGCAAGTATTTCCCTAGAGGAATCCTTTTCTTCTCCACTAATGCTTCGGCTACATGTTGCGTGCTTCTCTAACCAAATCATTAAGAATGTTGCGTGCTCCCTATCGGATAAGGCCTTTTGTCTCATCACAATCACGGGCACTCTAATATAAGCATGGCTAAGGATTTTACCGAAGATATCCTTCGGTTATATCACATCGAGGGTTACAAAGATTATATCTAAGGGTAATCAATATCAAGGCTGGGTATATCAAGCATAGGTATTCATTTGTGTATAGCATGCATGTTTGAAGTTTAAATCAACATCATTTCGCAAAATAGGATCAATATGTTCAAAGGGGAGTGTTGACTTGCCTTGATCGTGACCTTGTTGGCTTGAGTCTTCGACGTTCTCGACGGTTCCCTCGGATTCTATCATACGCGCTAGAAATCCAATTTGAATTCGATTAGAATTCAAATAAAATCCAATAAGATGCAATAAAAGCCAAATGAAACGCGAAAGCAGCTCCTAATACTAGGCTATGACTCTACGTAGATTTAGGTTCGAGTTTTGATAAAATCCGGGTTAGAATGAACGAGTTATGACGATTTGAAGTTTTGCGTTGAATCGATTTAATTAATCATGATGTGGTATTATCTCGAGTTAATACATTTTAATTTTGAGACATATCACGGTTGGTGACTCAAAATAAAATAAGAAAGAGAAATGGTTAATTTTAATTTTTACCCAATTTTTATTAAGCTGACGAGTCCTAGGGTGAAAAATAATTGAATCTGAAAATAACCAATTAACCGTGAAGCTTAGACGCTATACTTGTGCTTGTGATGATCATCCTGCCACTGCCACCTGTATTCCACCTTGGTGACTTCCTCTTCTTGGGGTTAGATGGTGGCGAACTGAAACCTTGGTCGGTTGTTTGATTGGATTCTTTATCCTTTCTTCCGCACTGTAACCCTCCCTTGATCGGGGTCCTCCTCCCTTGATCGGGGTCCTGGTGTACTTGTCCCATGTACTCTTCTTTACTCCATGTCCTTGTTCCATGGAACCGTAGTTGGGGCCAAGTGTTTCCTTCCACCCCAATGGCGGGTTTGGTGCCATTGCTCCCGGTGGACTTGACAGTATACTTGCGGGAGTCATCAGGGTTTGCAACGGAACGTACCGGCATTTGTCTGGGTACCAACCCTGAGTTTGCATCTGTTGCTGTTGGAACAGTCGTTGCATCTGTTGCATCATCATGACTATTAACTGTGTTTGGTTAGCCACTACCTAGGCTAAGGTCGGGTTCACAGGGAAAGGAGGTGGAGTGTCCATAGGGTCACTCTGGGTTAATCCATGAGATTGCTGGGATCTTGATTTACTGCCCTTGGCTTTTCCCATCTATTATCAGAGAGAAAGACAAAAGTAAAGGTTAAGCTATGGATGGTGCCTTATTCTATGTACTCCCATAGTTTTAGTGGGTTAAACAAACAATCTCCCAAGCTCCAACATGGTCATAGTCCGACATCTCTTTTTGAAGATAGATTAGGGTTATAGAAAGGTAGTGGTAAAAATCAAATGTTTGTAGAGAAATGGGGGTCAAGGGTGTAAGGAAAAACATATTTGTTTTGTAAAAATAGTCTGTATTTTCAAAATAATCCTATGTAGGAAAATTTCCCTTTAACCAGTTTATAAAGGGGTAGGGCGCCAGTTGGTCTTATCCTACAGTCGCACTGTTTTTGATACCAGCTCTGTAGACCCCCGTTTTTTAGGACGGGAATCATTCGTGTTCATAGTACCATTTCCCTCGATCGAGTAGTTTGGTACCCACGAATACAATACTGAATTACCAGGTGAGAAGTGCACGAATAGTCTTACACCAAAAGTATTACATTGCTAGGCCCGAAGGCAATAACATTACATGCAGGACCTACTGGTCCGGATACAACCAAAAGCAGAATTTACATAAGATAGCAGTCGGAAGGCAGCGGCATGTCGATTGCCACAGGCAACGACCGGGGACTAAGACCTATTGCGCTCCATTGTCTTCATTCATCCTGGGAGTAGGCATACGGGTCCTCCAGGTCTTCCATGCCTACATCTGTAGGTTTGTGCGTATAGAAAGGGTGAGTACCCAGCATACTCAGCAAGCCAACACGGAATGATGCACATGATAGGGTCATTCAAAGGGAGGCTTTGGTTTATTTGCACAAAGCCAATTTTCGCAAATCATTTCACAAACCTAACATCTAGCCAGTCAAGTTTTAGTTTCAGAGTATATTAAATTGGTGATGGTTCTGTTTGCCATCCATCGTGATACCAAGGATGGTTTCCCATCTCCGGATCGTCATGGTTTTGTGGGGAGTCTATCCCTTCTCGCAGGTCGAGAAGTTGAGGCCACCAACACATAAATCATTATGCATACAAACCCATCATTTTAAAATTTAGGAGTCTAGCCACGGGAGAAACTTGTCACGTCGCTCATTAACCGTGAGCACGGCTATTCGAATAGATTGATTTACTCACACTGCAGTGGATGTACACTTTACCCGTACTCCGCAACTGCTCATTGAATGAGCTTTCATCCCTTCATATGGGACGGTCACGGCAAAGCCTTTCAATAACCTCACTTTGGCAGTACCCGCTCCATGAACTTAAGTCCTCATGCATTCTAGCCATCATTTCCTAGCAGTGAGAGGAGTTCTGGTATTCTCGGGGTAAGAGAGAAAACTCAATATTTAAGTCAATGTTAAGTCCAGTTTATTATTCACATAAAGGTCTTTTGTCTCATCACAATCACGGGCACTCTACCATTGGTAGGCCCAGGACACTCTACCTATTGGTAGGTCCTTAACTCAACACCTACACCTGAACCACTATGCAGGGATACTGCCTTCGCTCGGCTATCTACTCCGCTTGGTCTATACCCATTCGAGAGGTATGGTTGTACTGGCTCGTTCTAAGTTGTAGTCTCATGGCTCGGTCCTTAATTGACCAGGGACGGTACTAGCCTTTGCCGGAATCCACCCAAATCCATCCATCTGCCCCAGTCTAAAAACATTGGTTTTGCATTTTTGGTTTTCATAAAAACTCATTTCATCATGTTCTAGGCAATGTGGCGCTCATGTCTCCACATGCCGTATTTTAACTATCTTCCCTAAGATAGTTGCCCAAGCATGAAGCTTATTTGTAAAATCATGGGTATGCACGAATCTAATATAAGCATGGCTAAGGATTTTACCGAAGATATCCTCCGGTTATATCACATCGAGGGTTACAAAGATTATATCTAAGGGTAATCAATATCAAGGCTGGGTATATCAAGCATAGGTATTCATTTGTGTATAGCATGCATGTTTGAAGTTTAAATCAACATAATTTCGCAAAATAGGATCAATATGTTCAAAGGGGAGTGTTGACTTGCCTTGATCGTGACCTTGTTGGCTTGAGTCTTCGACGTTCTCGACGGTTCCCTCGGATTCTATCATACGCGCTAGAAATCCAATTTGAATTCGATTAGAATTCAAATAAAATCCAATAAGATGCAATAAAAGCCAAATGAAACGCGAAAGCAGCTCCTAATACTAGGCTATGACTCTACGTAGATTTAGGTTCGAGTTTTGATAAAATCCGGGTTAGAATGAACGAGTTACGACGATTTGAAGTTTTGCGTTGAATCGATTTAATTAATCATGATGTGGTATCAAGGTTGGTGACTCAAAATAAAATAAGAAAGATAAATGGTTAATTTTAATTTTTATCCAATTTTTATTAAGTCGACGAGTCCTAGGGTGAAAAATAATTGAATCTGAAAATAACCAATTAACCGTGAAGCTTAGACGCTATACTAAGTAATTTAGAATTTTAGGTTTAGGAAATCCAAAAATTAATATTTGATGACAAGCTAAATCGAAAAGAAATTCCTAATTAATAAACTACGCGACGGTTAAATATTTCCAAATTCATATTTTAATAGTCGGCCCTTAATTATTTTTGAAATCCGAATTTGTTTCCGACAAAATATATATGAGAAAACTATATGTTTTGCCCAAATATTTTCCCAAACATTTCCCAAAAGCTTTTCCTAATTTTTCTAAATTTTTCCTAAATATTTCCCTATTTTTCCTAAATGGCGGTGGCCGGCGACGAGAGAGAGAAGGGAAACGAGAGAGAAGCGAGCGGTGGAGTGGGGGAAGCCGAGAGGAGCTCGCCCCTTTTATAGACGTGCGGAGAGGGGAGAGAAGAGAGACGGCGATGGCACGCGCGGTCATGGGCGCGGGGCTCGGCGCGGCACGGCGTGGGCGATGTGCGGCGGTATGGGCGCGGGGCCGCGCGGTGAGGACGACGCATGGCGGCGCTCGGGGCAGGGTCCGGGCCCGGGCGGCGGGGTCCGGCGAGCGCGGCACGTGGCGCGCGCGCACGAGGGGACCGGACGCGCACGGCGCGTGGACGCGAGGGCGCAGCAGCGCGGAGCGCTGTCTGGGCCGGCGCGGCGTGGCGCGGCGTGGGGCCGAGGGCGCGCGCACGGCGCGGGCCGGGCGTGGCACGGCGCGGCGCGGCGCGCGTCGCGCGTGGTCGGGAGGGGCCGGACGCGGTCGAACACATGGTGATGGGTGAATAGTGCGTTTTCACAATTTCCCGAATTAAATTCCTATTTTCCTATTTCTTTTTCCTTTCACCTCTAAAATTTAAAATAAAATCTAGCACACCCTGAATTAAGTGGTAAAAAATGTTTTCAACCTTTTCACCCACTTTTTATTATTTTAAAAATATATTTTACATATTTAATTTAATTCTTTTCCTAAATTCAAGAGAATGCGACTCGATTCAAAATAATTTTCTAGACTTCATATATATCGTTCAAAAATATTTTATCACCCATATTGCCCACTAGTTAATATTACTCCACCACAAAAATAGGATTTTGAACCAAAGTATATTTTTACAGTATATTTTTATAAATCCACAACCCTTTTCTATTTTGTATTAAAATTCCCAACTCTATTCTTAGAAATTTTTCTCCCCTTTGAAGATTCAAATCATTTGGTTTTTCTCAATCATCAAGATGAATCGCTCACTTTATAAATTTTATGCAACAAAGCTGGCAAATAAGAAGCAATAAACACATCGAGATGTAAAAATATCAAAAAATTTTGTAAGTTCTGATTTTTAAGTCCTGGTTTTAAATTCTCTGATTTTCAGGGTGTTACAGGAAGGGACGCTTGAGGATGCCATCGGCGCAGGGAGATCGTCGCTTTAGGGGTGCGCGCCGGTGAGATCTAGAGGCGGTTTCGAGGAGGTCGCTGAGGAAGAGGGAGAGTTTTTCTGGCTAGGGCTTAAGAAGCGAAAAGTGACAGCGTGGCTTCGTTTCGGCGCTGGGCGGGCAATATTTAAAGAGTTTTTTCAATAGCCGAAACGGAATAGGATAGGAGTCACGCGGGAATTCGAAAAAGCGGCAAATCTGCGATATTATCTTATCATGGACTTGGGGAGCATGTGTTAACGACCAAATTTGGTAACCAAATCCCTGAGTTCAAGGCCGAAATTGAAGCGGAATCGGATCGGAATTGTGATTGACGGAGAAACAAAGGCCGCATCGGCTAAGACCAAATCGGCTGGGAAACCAGTCGGCTGAGGCCAAATCGAACAAGGACAGCCGATAGCCGAGTCCGATTCAGAGAAGAAGACGAAACCATCTCCGATAAGGAAGCTTGAAGATATTGCCATCTATGGATAGAGTCCTGTAACGGCAATTGTATCTGTAAAGTAGGGATTTGTTTAGATATTCCTTTTGTAATGCGACATGGGGATGTGTCCTGAGATATTGCTGTACTGTAAATAGTAGATAAGGCAGAAACTGTGTTCTGCACGGACTTTGTTATGCATGGGTATAAATAAGACCCGAGGGCTCTTTGTAAAAAAGAGAACACACACATCAATACAAACTCGGCGCATCGTCAAAACTTTTTATTTTAGACGAGTTTTGGATCTCGCTTCGGGCTGCATCGATCTCGATTTTCGAGCAAGGTAATTTCTTGTCATTAGTGGTTTGTATCGTCAAAATGAGTGCTTACATCGTCATGATACTCTAGTTTTGATGTTACGAATTGTGCAAATTATCATATACAACATATAATCTAGAGCAATATCTAGATCTATCTCGCTGTCGGCTAGTTTCTCTCGGGAGACAGTAGCCGATAGAGATAGATCTAGATGTTGAACCAGGTTATATGTTGTATCCACCGTCTTGAGGGGTTTACATCAGTTTTTATGGATCTGATACTTCTTTTTGTACTTAATGCTGCATCATATTTTTTTGAGGAATACAGTAGGGAAGGCCCTACTGAGATTTTCATTTATATAAAAAGTTACATGTACACAGCCGTAGGCTGAAATAAAAAAACAAGGTTTGATCTAGTGGAAATTACATAGCCAATTTTCCAGATCAGCTTTAAGGTCGGCTTAGCTCTATGAAGGACAAGGCTAAACTCCCTTTTAAATATGAATTTCCATCTATTAAGGGACAGCGGATAGCCCTCAAAGATGACTTCATTTCGGTGAGTCCATAATGCCCAAATTGCCACAATTAAAATTTCTCTGAAGACCTTTGAATTGAAAGCTCGACGGGCACAAATAATCCGTGGGAACAGTTGTAGTGATGATGTCCAATGAATATGCAGGAAACGCCAACACCATTGGCTGAATGGACAGAAGAAAAATAAATGATCTCGACATTCCTCCTAACCTGAATAACAAAGAGGGCACCCATAATCATCAAGTACATGTTGTTTTCTACGTAGCAGTTCCCTTGTATTCAGTCGGTCTCTTAGCAATAGCCAAAATGTAAACTTATGTCGTCCTCGACAACAAGAACCCCATGTCCAGCTAAATAAAGGGGAAACGATGAGAGAACCCTGCAGAGTTCGGTACGCTTGCTGACTTGTATACAAGGGAGAACCCCAAATATAATGCCATGTATCATAAGAGAGATAGTCCGATGACAAATTCTCTATGTGTGAAACCATGTCCGAAAGTTGATTGGATGCCTCAAGCGAGAGTGGCAACTGGAGCTGGTCATTAAGGGTCGAGGATAGAAAGCGGGAGACTGAAGCTTTCCCATGAAGTGCAAAAGAAAATAATTGTGGCCATCGGTTATTAGGAACACCAATATCCCATTGATCATTCCAAAAAGAGACTGTTAGACCGTTTCCAATCTTGCAATGGGTTGTCTTCAAGTATTCCATAGCTAGAGACATTATATCCGTCCACCAGAAAGATCCGATCCATCTTTTAAAATGTGGCACGATATCAGTATTATAAAGACATTGCCAGGTGATGGAAACCCATGGCACATTCTCATGATTATAGAACTTATGTAGAAATTTGATCAAGAGGGCTTGTTTGTGCATTCGCTTATTAAGATCACCTCGGTCCCAAAGGAAATGCTTGCGATAACGGTCAATCTGCTCTATCACAGCTATCGGGACTTTAAAAGTGCACAAATAGTAGGTTGGCAATGATGATAGAACCGAATTAACCAATGTTAGACGCCCAGCACAGGAGAGGAACTTGCTAGTACCCATCAGCCGATTTTAAATGCGATAAAGAAGAGGTAAATAATCCACTACTGATGGTCGGGTGGTAACCAGCGGTAGTCCCAGATATGTGAAGGGCATTTCTGCCACTTTACAGCCCACGCTTGTGGCCAAGACCTCTGCAGAGTTTGGTTCAACGTTGATTGGTACTAATGAGGATTTGGCAAAGTTCACTCTCAAACCTGTGGACAATGCAAAATCATTTAGAAGAGACTTAAGTGCCTGGAGTTGGGAGACATCAGCTGGTAAGATGATAAGCGTGTCGTCAGCGTATTGGACAATTGGATAATCCCCTCCAAAGGAATCACCGAGGGGGTGATGTAAAACACCACTAAATGCAGCATTGCTAACAACAGACTACAACAAACCAGCCGCAAGCACAAATAGAAGAGGAGATAGAGGATCTCCTTGCCTTACTCCACGTTTGCATTTGAAAGGTTTGCCGGGTACCCCATTGAGCAGGAACGAAGAAGAGCCTGAGGAAAGAATCATATTCATCCACTGTACCCATTTGGAAGAGAAACCTTTGCAATTCAGCATATCCAAAATTACTTTATGCTCCACTCGATCGAAGGTCTTCTCAAAATCGAGCTTAAGTAGAACAATAGCTCTTTTGCTATGATGACAAAAATGAAGAAATTGAAAAGCCCAAGCAAGACAATCCTGAATTGTTCGTCCTCGAAGAAAACCATACTAATTGGCATGAATTACTTGAAGGATGACCGATTGTAAGCGATTAGCTAAAACTTTGGTGATTAGTTTAAGATAGGAATTCAACAAGGAAATTAGTCGATAATCATTAGCGGAAACCAGGCTTGGGACTTTTGGAATGAGAGCAATGTATGAGCCGTTGATGCATTCCAGGTTAGCTGAGCCATTACAGAAGTCCGCACAAAGGCGATAAAAGATGTCTGAAATCACATGCCAGCATCTCTTCAAGAAGAGGCCATTAAAACCATCCGGTCCCAAGGCATGGTCGGGAGCCATTTCCTTGATTGCTTTATCAATCTCTTCTTGGGTAAAAGGAGAATCAATAGCCACCATATCAACTAGAGTATTCAGTGAACTGAGATCGAAGAGCATCTCAGTGAATTCTAAAATGCTGCATCATATTGATCTATTAAGTCACTTTTAGAATTATTAAGATCTATTTAGCTAGATGTTTATCTTTAGAGGCAGTGCCGGGGTTTCAGCGGGCCTTATCTATTTTAATTATCTTTATAGTTATATTCACTATTAGATATATTAAAGCCGCTTCTTATATTAAGATCTCAATCTGGTTAAATGCCCTAAGCCGGTATCAATCTATCAGTCTTTAATGACAGCCGATTGATCTAAGTTTAGAGTATTTAGATTACATTAATATCTTCTTTATAAGAAGTATCGGGGTACTAGCCGATACACATGAGATCTACAGCATCGGCTAGGCTATTAATGCATATATTTATTATCTTAATGTATATTTGGTCTAAGTGGTTTATTCTGTCTCGGCGCAGCCGATCTATCCTAATCACTTATTCTAAGTGTGCTTTGGGATAACAATTATATGTAAATTGGTTCCCTGAGCCGATCCAGTAGGATATAATTCTAACCTTAACGCATATCTGGTTGTTTCTTGTTGGTTAGCAGATCAAACCAACTGGCACGCCTTAATCACCAAAGGTAGCCAAGAACGGACCTGCACTGGAGTTAAGCAGATCTCCCAGGCCAGCGCGTTGGAAAGATTTCTCGTTTACACGCTTCTTGGCACACCCAGTGGGACCATCAGCAGATCGCTAAAGCCGACGCGATGGTTAACATCAAGAGCCTCGAGATCACTGAGGAGAACGTCGTTCCTATCAAGATGGAGCAATTGTCGACTGAACACTTGGCCGACTACAAAAGGATGGTGGAGGAGCTGCAAGCCAACTATCTACAATCCTTCACCCAGACCAGATCTGGGGCTGTCCACCAGAAGTATAAATTCAACATGGAGGACTTCAAGGCATCCTCCTCAGACGACACGAAGGGAAAACACAAGATGGAGGATGCAAAGCAGGAGCAAGATGATTCGGGCCTGCACACACTACAGGACCGAATTGATTCGGCCGTACATCATGTCCTCGTCAATCAGAGTGGCATACTGATCAACACCCTCAACAATATGATTGCCACTGTGGTCGACTCAAAGATTGCCGATCAACGGTAGAGGGGGCCAACTTACTTCACCGATGGTCAATTCCCGGGCTACAGGGTGTTGTCAACCCAAAGTCGGCCGACGCCACCACCAACACAGCAGAATCCACTGGGAGTCCCCATTCAGCCGAATGACTTTGCATCGGCTCCAAGGCCGCCGCCCAATATCCCGAATCGGCAGCAACGTCCTTCCCAGGAGTGCCTGGCCAGCATGTTCGATCTCAATCGGCTGCAAGAGCCAGTTGGCAACCTTCTCCTAGGATCACAGTACAATTCCGGCAGCTGTCTGCTCTTCCCTGACCAATCACCACCACTGGTAAATCGGCCACCTCCTGTCATCAATCCACCTCAGTATCAGTATCAGGGAGGCCAGCATGACCAACATTACCGGTCGCAGACGCCGCCACCTTAGTATCGGCAAGGACCCATCCAGTACGAATAGTACGAGCCGATATGGCAAGCCAAGAACGGACCTGGAGTGGAGTTAAGCAGATCTCCCAGGGCAGCACGTGGGAAAGATTTCTTGTCAACAGGTACCAAATATTATGTAGAAATTAACCTAATTTTTGCGCAATTTAACAACTGGGTTTGATAGCCCAAACAAATTACACGAAATAGCCTTATAATAGGACATTTAGGTGCACATAACTTGCCTAATTAATAGTTTTAATCAGCTAAAATGATAACTTGCCTAAAAGGACATTTAGGTGCACATAAGTGTATATAGGAAATAATTTATTTAAATACTAGGTTAATGGACATAAACAAATATAATTTTTGTAGAATTTTTCCTCACTATTTAGGCCTCCCTAAAAATTCAAACTAATTCCAAAATACCCCATCTTTGTGGAATTTCTGTGAGCAGACCACGACTGATTTTTAGTGAAACTAAAGAAAATGGAACTTAGGGATGATCATCTACTTCCAGTAAAAATTTCACTAATTTACCATGCCCACAGAATTAATTACTGAGCTCCAAAATATAGGGAAGAGGAAAATAATCTGAAACCCCTTTAAAACAGTCTCACCCATGTTTCCACCCATCTCTCTCTCCCTTGCCTTGCTCCCTTTGGCTCTGGACCCACTGCCAGCCACTTAGGCTAGCCTCATCCATGTACAATCCATCCCACCGCTCAAGACTTAACGGGAAGCGGCGAGAGAGGAAGGAACCGGACGGAACACGTGTCAACGCAGTCTGCGGCACCGAGTCGCCCGCAGCACGATCTTCGTCATTTGAAAAACCACTTCGCCATGGCGACCGTCGTCTCTCCCTCATTTACGTTCCATGAAAAACCCAAGAAAAACACACCTCGGAGACGTCGGAAACAAGCCCTTCTTACCGACGGCCACAAGTGTTCGATGGCCTTCATCGTTGATCTGGTGAGCCTCGCCGCGAGCCGACCATGAGAACGCAATCCTCTCTCCATTCCTAACACATCGATGCCCCCTTTTGCTCATGTCGCACAGGTCGGGTCCGTGGCATCGCGGTCACCGTCGCTATCGGCCTCTACACCCGCCGTCGTCGGCTTTGTCGCCGTTCCTGGCATCCTGAGGAAGCCGGAGCAAGGCCACTGCACCACTGCCTTCGCCTCTACCTCCGCACCGTTTCCCCCCAAAAATCCGAAGGGAAACGCACCGGAGAGCGGAATCGAGGTCTGTTAACACTGAAATTTGGTAGTTGAATCCCTAAGTCCTTGTAAAGGTGAAGCAGAATCGGATCAGCTGATTTGGTGGAGAGACAGAGGCCGCACGGGCTGAGAAGTGATTGGCTGCGAGGCCAATCGGGTAAGGTTGGATCGGACATGGGCAGCCGATAGCCGATTCTAGGTCCATAGGAGATAAAACCATTTCTGGTGCAGTTATTTTAAGATAAATAGAATATTCGGTTATTGGATTGCGCGTTAAATGATATTGCCATCTATGGATAGAGTCCTGTAATGGCAATTGTATCTGTAATTTAGGAGTTTGTTTAAACTGTTAATTGTAACGCGGCGTGGGTCCTTCTTGGGATAATGTCGTGTTTTAAATAGTAGTTTAGATAGAGTCTAGGTTGGTACAGATAATTGTATCTTGGGTATAAATAGGACCCGAGACCCCTTGTAAATTAATTCAACACAATCATAGTCAATCAAACCTTCGACGTATCGCCAACCTTTTTCTTCAGACGAGCAATTTGTTTGGCTACGGGCTGCATCGTTTCGATCCCCAGAACCAGGTAAATGCTTGTCATTTTGGCATGATCTGCTGTTTCTAGTGCTTCCATCATAATGACACATTAGATTCAGGAGTTTGTACTGCACTATTTATCATGTAGCGCATATAAATTAGATCAATAGATATATCCTGCCATTGGCTAGTTCTACCAAGAACTTGTAGCCGATAGGGCTAGATCTAAAGGTTGGCTGGTTTATATGCGGTATGCACCGTCTTGAGAGATATAAATCGGCCACAACAGATCAAGTTTTTCTTTTTATACTTAATGCTGCATCGGGTTCGAACTATTAAGTCGTTTTTAGAATTGCTAATGATCTGTTCGGCTGTGTTTATGTTGTTTAGAGATAGTGTCGGGGTTTCAGCCAGCCTTATCTGCCCTGATATGTTACTTTTAATACATTTATTATTAGATTTACATTAGGACTGCCTCTTATATTAAGATCGCATTCTTGTCGGACGTTACCAGCCGAAATCGGCCTGCTATCAGCAGCCGACGGCCGATTTTCGGGTTGTGTACATTTGGTTCAAGAGTGATATCTTTTCATAAGATTCATCAGAGTACTAGCCGATTCATATGTTAGCTTTCCAGTATCGGCTAGGTTATCGACTCATATATTTATTATCCTTTGTTGTATTTAGGTTAAACGGCTGGGTGCTGTCTCGGTATAGCCGATCCATTCCAGTCACTTGGCTTAAATATAGTTTAGGATAGCATATATATATTCATGGGTTCCCTCAGCCGATCCAGTGGGGATCTAACCTAACGCTTAATGCATATTTTCTTGTTTTTCTTATTGGTTAACAGATCAAACCAACTGGCACGCCCTGTACATCACAGGTAGCCGAGAAGGACCTGCACTTGAGTTAAGCAGATCTCCCAGGCCAGCGCGTGAGAGAAATTTCTCATCAACACGCTTATTGGCATGCCCAGTGGGACTTTCTCTGTCGGCTTGACTCGGACGCATTAATTTAGCCGGCAAGATGGTTGACTCCAAGAGCCCCATCATTTTCCAGGACAACATCATGCCTGTGAAGATGGAGCAGTTATCGACTGAATAGCAAGCCGATATAAGAAGATGGTGGAAGAGCTCCAGGCTAACTACTTGCAATCTTTCACCCAAACAAGATCTGGGGCCATACAGCAAAATTATAAGTTCAGCATGAATGACCTTAAGGCATCCTCCTCTGGTGAGACAAAAGGCAAACAGAAGATGGAGGAGCTGACCTAAGAACAGGACGATTCGGCTGTATATTCTCTACAAGACCGGATAGACTCGGCCGTCCATCACGCGTTAGTCAATCAAAGTAGCATCCTGGTCAACACTCTCAATAACATGATCGCTACTGTGGTCGACGCCAAGATAGCCGTCCAGCTGCAACGAGGGCCGACGTACTTCACAGACAGCCAATTTCCTGGTTACAGGATGCTGGTCACACAGAATCGGCCGATCCCGCCACTAGCACAACAAGGGCCGCCGAGAGGAGCCCTTGGTCAGCCGAATCCAGGTGAATAGGCTATAAGGACAGGAATTACTATGCTGAACCGACAGTAGCCGCTGCCCCAAGATCAGATTGCCAATATATTCAATGACAATCGGCAGTCAGAACCGATTTATCCAAACAGACGGTACAATGCCGATGGCCGACAGCTGTTTCCGGGACCACCAACGCCACCACCGGTGCATCGACCGCCTCCTGCTGATCATCATTACCAATACCAAGGAGGCCGTCAAGATCATCATTACAGGCCTCAGACACCACCACTGTATCGGCAAGCACCCGCGCCATATGACTCATACGAGCCGATACAGCAAGACAACCGGACCTGGGCCGATCTGAGTGCCGATGTCATGCGCGATCAATTCAGCCTCAAGTACCGGTACTAAAAATGTCTCCTGAGTTAGTTCAAAAAGAAAGCATCCTATTCAAATTAGATGTGTAGAGTAGTTGGGATGGTAACATGCGTGAGGGCTGAGGTGAGAGATCTTTAGTCAGAATCCCACATCTCATATATTTTTTGACTTGGTATGCATCTTTAGTACTGGTTCTTTCAACTGATACTAAAGATTGAGATCTCGCCGTTGCTGGAATGCACCAGTAGAGAAATCATCTTTAATACTGGTTGAAAACCCCTATTAATCTCTCTGGATAGGGATACCGATACATGTTCTCTCAGGAAAGTGGATTCTAAGGACGCAACCGAGTTTGTCAAAGAACATATCATCAACCGATTTGACGTTCCACAAACAATAACAACAGATCAGGGATATATCTTTGTATTGTACGAGTTTGTTCAGTTTGCCGACGGCATGGGGATCAAGCTGCTTAATTCTTCGCCGTACTACGCACAAGCCAACGGACAAGCCGAGGCCTCAAACAAGAGTTTGATCAAATTGATTAAAAGAAAGATCTCTGAGTACCCTAAACAATGGCACAGCCGATTAGCCGAATCACTGTGGGCGTATCGGATGGCCTGCCACGGGTCAATTCAAGTCCCTCCGTACAAGCTGGTCTACGGACATGAGGCAGTGCTACCATGGGAAAGTGTCGTCGGCTCAAGGCGCATTCATCTACAGGATCAACTCACAGCCGATGATTATTATCACCTGATGGTGGATGAATCAGAAGATTTAGTTTTATCCAGGATGAGGGCTTTGGAAAAAGTCACAAAGGATAAAGAACGAGTGTCCAGACATTATAATAAAAAAGTGGTGCCTAAATATTTCGAGGAAGGCAAACTCGTTTGGAAATTGATACTGCCGATTGGATCTAGAGACAACAAATTCGGCAAGTGGTCACCAAATTGGGAAGGGCCTTTCAAGATCCACAAATGCGTCTCTAAAGGAGCTTACATGCTAAAAGGGCTGGACGGTGAAGTATTTGGAAGGGCTCTTAATGGAAAATATCTGAAGAAATATTACCCACGCGTATGGATCAACTCGTGATTCGGCTCTGGTTGCTTAAGCCGATTTACGACAACCGATGTCTTGCTTTAACAAGGCCGCCTTTAGGCATTTTTATACAACGTTTTTACTAAGTTTTCTACGATCGGCTAATGATTGGCCGACAGGGACGGCAATGATGCACGAACGGCTCGAACTCACAATTTTGTCGACATCGAAGCTATCAACAGAACTTGGGGGGCATATACATACACGAGCCGATTGCAAAATTGGGCGTCAGGAATTTTTAAACTTTTAAGCTTCGTAATCGGCAATCCAAATAAAAGCGTTGGAAGTGATCAACGGTCGTAATTCAAGCACTGACACTGACGGTTGTGGTGTGGTTTCGGAATTGGCAACGTGAAGCGGTACGGGTGGCTGGGGCCGATTTCAGCATGAGCAATTCAAGACACTACGCGCAGCCAAAAGCCGATCTTATCTACAAGCACAGCGGCAAAAGATTGATAAACTATATTACACATAAGTCAAAGCCGATTACAAGTACGAGTGAAGTGATTAAGGTCCAATCCCAGCACAAAAGTCTGACAAGTATAATACAAGAGGCAGCAACCGATTTCAGAATATTAAAGTATTACAAGCTCATTGTTTTAAGAAATCAGCTATGGCCGACAACGCCGTTCGCCTGATCTGGTCTATCTCTTCAATAGCCCTGACATCGTCGGCCTCGGGCCCTGCCACCGGCCGGATGCCCTTCATCAGGTCTCGTAAATGTGCCACAGCCGCCTTGACCTTGGCGTTGAGCTTCGATCTCGGCTGGCAAACCAGCCATGTACTCCTTATGGACATCAATCTCGTTCGTGACTTCAACGAGATCGGCCATCAGCTGATCTTGGCATGCAAGGAGTTGCTTGAGCTTGGCCGCTGGCTTGGTCTTTAGGCGGTCGAAGGCGGCTTTCCGGCTCTCAATGGCGTCCTTGGTCGACTGGAGGGTGGCCGACCGTGCCTGGTTCTCGCGGCGATCGGTTATCCGCTGCCATGCCCGTTCGTACTTGAGCTGGTGGGCTTCCATGAAGGTGGCCGGCACAATGGCGTCGGCTAGAGCTTCCGGCAGCTGGCCTTGAATTTCTTTGAAACACGCGCATATTGAACCGCTGTCGACCACCAGCGCATCCAGCGAGGCCCCCAGCCGGTTGCCGATGTTGGCTAGGGTGGCCCTCAGGTCCTCAGCCGACGTCACCAACGCCTCCTCGTCGATTTCGCCGGACTCCTCAAACTCTGACAAATCAAAATTGAGGAGGTCGGCTATGTTCTGTAGAAAAGAGAGATGATCAGAAGACATTAAGTTGACAGAGCCGATCGTCAGTTTCAGTCAACTTACCGTTGGCACTGGGGTCGGAGCGGTCGGCTCGGCTGGTTCGTCGCCTGCAGCTGTCGAGGCCTCTTCGTCGGCGTCGTTGCCGCCACCGCGGCGGCGCGCAGCATGCTCGTTTGGGCGCTGGGGTGCGGAGGCAGCGAGAGATCGTGGGGGCTGCAAAGAAGAGTTAGCGAGACAAGTCGACTAATTTCTACGAGATCAAGTGGCAAGAGACGATTACCGATGGCGCGGGCGTGAAGTACGGCCGGCCAATTTCTTGACCTAAAAAGAATTGTTCGATCGGATGCAAATGATATCATTATGAAGCCGAACTTGGTGAAATAAGGGCTTACCGGCCGATTTCTCGCTGGGGGACTTGGGACCGGCGGGACGTCGGCTGGGGCATTGACGGACTTATGGCTCGAGCTCCCAGGTTCGGCCACCGCTCCAACAGCTGTCGGCACTTCCTCGCTGGCGACGGTGTCGAGGAACTGCACGACGGCCGGGTCTAAGGGGGGGAGACTATCGGCTGGCGCTGCCGGCTCCTTCTCTTTCAGCTTCTTGGGGGCAGGCGCGACCGACGGTGTAGGGCGGCGCAACCCTTTTCTTCTGGGCAATCGGCTGGCACACCTGCCCTCGTAGCAACGACGCCAGCTTTGGCGCCCCCCCAGCCGATGGCCGACAGAGCGAGGCTGCCCCCATCCAAAACACCTAGACGGTATTCGATGGGGCGCCCGGAGTCACTCACCGTCGGCTGCTCCGTCTTCGTCTCCTGCAAACCAAAGGGCAAATGTTAATTGGCTATATCAGCCGATGATAAGAAGAGTAAAATCGTTTGGAATTCGAAGCTTACCGAAGGGATTTCTTTGGGCAGGAGCAGATCGACGTATTGTGATGACCGCTGGTGAAAGATGTAGCATTTGATTTCAGCCCACCATTGGTCATAGGCCGCGCTCTTCCTGAGCGACAGGGTCATCACGCCAATCTCGCCGAGGGGACGGCCGGCTATATTCAGCAGCCGATGCATTATCAAATCTTGGGTTACCACTCCCCTCGTTTCAATCTTGTCGGCATAATAAAAGCCGATGGGCATCTACCCAAGACCGAACTGCCTCACTGCCGATACCGGGTAATAAAACTCATAGCTCTTGGCCACGGATCGGCCCTGATGGATTCCGGTCGGCAAGATGCAGGGGGACAGAGCGACGATGAACAGCTCCCTGCACCTTGGGTTGTCGGCCGAGTTGATGTCTTCCTAGTTGAAGTCGGCCGGCAACTCAAACAGTCCCCGATCCCGGTAGAAGTGCCAGGCGCGGTTCTCGCGAGACAGCCCGTCGTAAAGGGCGATGAACCATTAAGCCAGCAGTTCGGCCGATTGCCTTCAGCCTGCATGAGCGGCTGCTGCTTCTCCGTAGCTCATGCACCTGGTGGTGGTGATCTGGTTGCCGTCCTCGTCTTCGATCGGCTCCAGTCTTGGTAATACGGCGTTTGTCAAAGGTAGCCGACCGGCCACCCGTTGGGTTGCTAGCACTAACCAGATCTAAAGGAACCACCAGGGGCCGCCAGTGTTGATTGGGGCATTGGCAGCTATCTTCGCGGCGGCCTGATGCAGCATTTGATATAAATAGCCGAGGAGGTACATCCCCAGCGCAAGCTTGCCCCCGTCGGCCAAGATTTTGGCTACGACTTGCCAGTTGGCAGTCGGCCCACAGCTCGATCCACAAAACAAAAATTTCTCAAGCCATATCATCAGGAATGCGGTGTGCTCCCTGTGGCCGACGGGTCCATCTTTCATGTTCTGGGCGATGAAGTCGCTCCACCAGCCGATGGCCTTGGTTTTTAACTGGTGCTGCCCCTTTCGGCTCAGGTTGCTGTGGTTGGCCGATGACTCGATGTCCAAGCCGGTTGTCATGTACACGTCGGCTAGTGTGATGGTCATCGGCCCTTGTCGGAAGATGAAGGCGTTGATGCTGTCATTCCAGAAATATGTTGCAGCCGACAGAAGCGGCTCATCCTTCTCCATGCTGGCAATGGACAGAGCCAAGCCTTGGGCTATCCCAGCCTCCTCCCATTGAGTGTATTTGGTCGATTGCATTCTCTTGTACCATTCGACCCAGGCGGCATCAGTTGTCGGCCACGACTTAAATGTCCCGTTCCAATGGGCAAGAGATGGCTTCGCGGTGTTGAAGGGGATCCTGTTGGTCTCGGCCATAATCACATCGGCTGGATCGGTTTTGCCGATAGGGCCAAGAAAAAACCTCTGGGCTTGTGTCAAATTTGGGATGAACACTTGATGCGACAGGTGCTACAATTTGGAAAAAGGAAAAAGCGTTAGTCAAGAATGGTTGCATGCTACGGTTTGAAGAAGGAAAAAGTGCTAATCCAAAAAACGTTGGGACACAAGATGGATGCAACGAGGCTGGAGAAGTAAATTTGAATAAAAAAGGAGAGTTCTGGATTAAATGGGAGTACCTCAGAGAACTCGGTAATGGCGGCGGCCGGAGCGGCAGCGATGGTTGAAGCAGCGGCTACAGCTGGTGCGGCGGTGGTGGCCGGCACGATGGAGGCGCTTGACGCGGCGGCGGTGGAGGCCATCGAGGTTGCTGGGGGTGAAGATGGGTTCTGATCCGTGGAGCGCGTCGAGGTCTGGCGGAGAGTGCAGGTGAATCGCCGGTGAACCGCCGAAGAAGAGAGAGAAAGAAGAGGCTTGTGTGCGAAGGGATTGAGTGCGCTTTGAAGGCATAAGTGTTTCGGCCGAGGAAAGTGGATATTTAAAGGGCACTTGGGGGAAGCCGAAGCGGTTTAGGTCAAGAAAAGAGCGGGAGTTTGAACAGGCAAGAAAATCCGTAACACTTCGTATCACGGACTTGGGGGGCATGTGTTAACACTGAAATTTGGTAGTTGAATCCCTAAGTCTTTGTAAAAGCGAAGCAGAATCAGATCAGCTGATTTGGTGGAGAGACAGAGGCCGCATCGGCTGAGAAGTGATCGGCTGCGAGCCAATCGGCTAAGGTTGGATCGGACATGGGCAGGCGATAGCCGATTCCAGGTCCAGAAGAGATAAAACCGTTTCTGGTGCAGTTGTTTGAAGATAATAGAAGATTCGGTTATTAGATTACGCGTTAAATGATATTGCCATCTATGGATAGAGTCCTGTAACGACAATTGTATCTGTAATTTAGGAGTTTGTTTAAACTGTTAATTGTAACGCGGCGTGGGTCCTTCTCGGGATAATGTCGTATTTTAAATAGTAGTTTAGATAGAGTCTAGGGTTTGTACAGATAATTGTATCTTGGGTATAAATAGGACCTGAGACCCCTTGTAAATTAATTCAACACAATCACAGTCAATCAAACCTTCGGCATATCGCTAACCTTTTTCTTCAGACAAGCAATTTGTTTGGCTACGGGCTGCATCGTTTCGATCCCCAGATCCAAGTAAATGCTTGTCATTAGTGGCATGATATGCTGTTTCTAGTGCTTCCATCGTAATGACACATTACCGGCCAGTATCAGGGAGGCCAGCATGACTAACATTACCTGCCTCAGACGCCGCCACCTTAGTATCGGCAAGGACCCATCCAGTACGAACAGTATGAGCCGATACGGCAAGCCAAGAACGGACCTGCACTGGAGTTAAGCAGATCTCCCAGGCCAGCACGCAGGAAAGATTTCTCATCAACAGGTACCAAATATTATGTATAAATTAACCTAATTTTTGTGCAATTTAACCACTAGGTTTGATAGCCCAAACAAATTACACAAAATAGCCTTATAATAGGACATTTAGGTGCACATAACTTGCCTAATTAATAGTTTTAATCGGCTAAAATGATAACTTGCCTAAAAGGACATTTAGGTGCACATAAGTGTATATAGGAAATAATTTATTTAAATACTAGGTTAATTGACATAGACAAATATAATTTTTCTAGAATTTTTCCTCACTATTTAGGCCTCCCTAAAAATTCAAACTAATTCCAAAATACCCCATCTTTGTGGAATTTCTGTGAGCAGACCACAACTGATTTTTGAGTGAAACCAAAGAAAATGGAACCTAGGGATGATCATCTACTTCCAGTAAAAATTTCACTAATTTACCATGCCCACAGAATTAATTACTGAGCTCCAAAATATAGGGAAGAGGAAAATAATCTGAAACCCCTTTAAAACAGTCTCACCCATGTTTCCACCCATCTCTCTCTCCCTTGCCTTGCTCCCTTCGGCTCTGGACCCACTGGCAGCCGCTCAGGCTAGCCCCATCCATGTAAAATCCATCCCACCGCTCAAGACTTAACAGGGAAGCAGCAGAGAGGAAGGAAGAGAGGGAACACGTGTCAACGCAGCTGCTGGCCACCGAGTCGGCCACTGCCAGCACGATCTTCGTCATTTGAAAAACCACTTTGCGATGGTGACCGTCGTCTCTCCCTCATTACGTTCCATGAAAAACCCAAGAAAAACACACCTCGGAGACGCCGGAAATAAGCCGTTCTTACCGACGGCCGCAAGTGTTCGATGGCCTTCATCGTTGATCTGGAGAGCCTCGCCGCGAGCCGACCATGAGAACGCAATCCTCTCTCCATGCCTAACACATCGATGCCCCCTTTTGTTCATGTTGCACAGGTCGGGTCCATCGCATCGCGGTCACCGTCGCCATCGACCTCTGCACCCGCCGCCGTCGGCTTTGTCGCCGTTCCTGGCATCCTGAGGAAGCCGGAGCCGAGCTACTGCACCACTACCTTCGCCTCTACCTCCGCACCGTTTCCCCCCAAAAATCCCGAAGGGAAACGCACCGGAGAGTGGAATCGAGGTCTATTAACACTGAAATTTGGTAGTTGAATCCCTAAGTCTTTGTAAAGGCGAAGCAGAATCGGATCGGCTGATTTGGTGGAGAGACAGAGGCCGCACCGGCTGAGAAGTGATTGGCTGCGAGGCTAATCGGGTAAGGTTGGATCGGACATGGGCAGCCGATAGCCGATTCTAGGTCCATAGGAGATAAAACTATTTCTGGTGCTGTTATTTGAAGATAAATAGAATATTCGGTTATTAGATTGCGCGTTAAATGATATTGCCATCTATGGATAGAGTCCTGTAACGGCAATTGTATCTGTAATTTAGGAGTTTGTTTAAACTGTTAATTGTAACGCGATGTGGGTCCTTCTTGGGATAATGTCGTGTTTTAAATAGTAGTTTAGATAGAGTCTAGGGTTTGTACAGATAATTTTATCTTGGGTATAAATAGGACCCGAGACCCCTTGTAAATTAATTCAACACAATCACAGTCAATCAAACCTTCGGCGTATCGCCAACCTTTTTCTTCAGACGAGCAATTTGTTTGGCTACGGGCTGCATCGTTTCAATCCCCAGATCCAGGTAAATGCTTGTCATTAGTGGCATGATTTGCTGTTTCTAGTGCTTCCATCATAATGACACATTAGATTCAGGAGTTTGTACTGCACTATTTATCATATAGCGCATATAAATTAGATCAATGTTTAGATCTATCCTGCCATTGGCCAGTTCTACCAAGAACTTGCGATAGGGCTAGATCTAAAGGTTGGCTGGTTTATATGCGGTATCCACCGTCTTGAGAGATATAAATCGGCCACAATAGATCAGGTTTTTCTTTTTATACTTAATGCTGCATCGGGTTCGAACTATTAAGTCATTTTTAGAATTGACAATGACCTGTTCGGCTAGGTTTATGTTGTTTAGAGACAGTGCTGGGGTTTCAGCCGGCCTTATCTGCCCTGATATGTTTCTTTTTAATATATTTATTATTAGATTTATATTAGGACTGCCTCTTATATTAAGATCACATTCTTGTCGGACGTTACCAGCCGAAATCGGCCTGCTATCTGCAGCCGACGGCCGATTTCCGGGCTGTGTACATTTGGTTCAAGAGTGATATCTTTTCATAAGATTCATCGGAGTACTAGCCAATTCATTCTTAGCTTTCCAGTATCGGCTAGGTTATCGACTCATATATTTATTATCCTTTGCTGTATTTAGGTTAAACGGCTGATGCTGTCTCGGTATAGCCGATCCATTCCAGTCACTTAGCTTAAATATAGTTTAGGATAGCATATATATGTTCATGGGTTCCCTCAGCCGATCCAGTGGGGATCTAACCTAACACTTAACACATATTTCCTTGTTTTTCTTGTTGGTTAACAGATCAAACCAACTGGCACGCCTTGTATAGCACAGGTAGCCGAGAAGGACCTGCACTGGAGTTAAGTAGATCTCCCAGGCCAGCGCGTGAGAGAATTTTCTCATCAACAAGGTCATCTTTCCCAACGCCGGCTAGCGAGCTCCGACGTCGATCCTCGTCGCCTTGGTGAGTTCCAGATCGATTCTTCGCTTGTGAAGCTTCCAGCTAACCTCAGTAACCCCTTGCATACCTTCCCGTGCAAGCCCATTGGCCGTATCTCGCCGCCGTTGTGCACGTTGAGCTTTTGCCGCCGCCTGGACATTCTCCAGGTCGCCGCCGCCAGGACATCCCTCAACAGCCTAGGCACGACATCAAGTAAGCCTTCATAACCCCTGTAGACCCGCATACGCAGCTCATTTCGCACTAAATCAAGTCGCAATTTGTTAAGCACCCGCATGCTGGCCGTGCCACAGCTTGCACCCGCCGCCAACGCTGCTCCGGTCACCATTGGCCACGAGACAACCTCCCTTAGGTTTGCAAGATCGCAAGCTACGATTCCTCTCAAGGGACCTCATCGGGATAGGCCAAAAATCACTGCCAGCACTGGTGAAATCATCGTCGGGTTGTCGTGCCAGCCGCAGCCCCTGTTCTTTTCCCCATGGCCGTGCCCCTGGCAGGTGGGCCCAAATGGGCCGCACGAGAGACCCCGCTGGTTCACTCATACGAGCACATTGTCTGACGTGTGGACCCATGGATCCTTAGGTAAATAAATTGAAACACGGGGGCTTTTCTTCCAAAAGGCCAGCCACTGACCTGTGGGTCCACTAAATCTTTGAATTTTAAATGTGAAAGAGTAAGAGCAGTTGCAGCCCCACTTCTTAAATATATATATATATAGTCAAACTTGTAAAATCTACATAAAATAAAGTACAACACATTTTGGAGTGGGACAAATTTCTGTGAACTCATAACAAGATGAACTATATTTTAGAAGTGTAAAACATGGCCCACAGTGTACAAACTTTTCCTCTAAAATTAAAATAAGGTAAATCACCCATAAGGCCACTACAAACTTCTAAAATACATAGAAAATTCAAATTAACTTGTTTTTGGGCAAACTCAAATTCTATTGATTCCTTAACTCACACCCTCTATTTATGAAAAAATAAAAACATATAGTTACTTTGTACCAAATACTCTTAAAAAATAATTATGTTAAAATGGTGGACTATATGTAGACTTAACGTTAGGGATTTGTATAAAATTCATCCTAAATCCTTTTTGAGCAAACCCAAGCTCTGTAGGACCATCAATATACACATTTTCAAAATGTAAAATGAAAACATATGCCCCCTGTACAACATTATCCCTTAAAAATTTATAAGGAATACACAACACAAAAGTGCACTATAACTTGTAAAATTTGTAGTAAATATAATTTAATTCCTTTTTGAGTAAACTAAGTTTCTAATAAATCAGAAAGTGGTGAAAATATAAGAAAATCTCACATAGTTAACCTAGGTGCTAATCCTAATAGATAGATTAAGCCCTAAATGCATATATACATAGATATATGTATAAAATGTACTCTAGCACAAATAAATCAAGAAAAAAATTGATGGACCAGTGAGACATTAGGAACCATCCCGAATAAACAAAACATAACACACATAGCACAAATAACAATCCCTAGGTTAAAATGTTAAAGGGGATTAGCTTAGAGACCTCTCTAGTATACACAACACATGGTAGAGTAATGTAAATACTAAAATTATGAACTAAGAACAAATAGGATAACCAAATTACTAATTTTGTTTCATCCTTAGCAAATAAAACCAGCACTGGACCCAAAAGCCCCAGCCATATGTATAAAACACTATAGGCCTAGAACCCGTCGTAAAATTGTAAAGTGCCTAAGAAATTCATAATAGCTCTAAAAATTATGAAACCAATTATGTTAGTCTTATAAAACCAATCTCCACATCTCAGTGGAGTCAAATTAACCAGAAAATCAAATTATAGAGCGCCTAACCCGATGTCGACACGTCCCGATAGAACTTCCAAAATCGATAACTCCCAAATGCGATAAGATTAATTAGAAATTCTTTCACCTAAAATCATTAGAAACCAGTACCTACTCAATGTGCAAAAATCATGCCTTTTAGATTATTTTGGATTTTTCGCATATTTCGGTGTTTAATCGCATAACGTGTATTTTGTATAGACGATTGCTTGAAGAGATCAGGATGCTGTCATTCTCCAGGCAAGTCCCACCTCCCTCTCTTTTTTCACCTTGATCCTATGTTTTGGAGGTTATTGAAAATGTTTGCAAATCTTTCATGTTGATTGTACACTAATAAAGTAAAATCTTGATAAACTTGCTAGACCAACTCCTAATACTTGCATATTACCTTAAGCCATCATATGTCCATACCTTTCATTCCTAACTTTAGGAAAAATATGATTATAACACCTTGTGTCATTAGTTGTGATGTCTAGAGTACTATAATGCTTAGCTATGCTTAAAAATGTTTTCTCGATATTATGGGATCATCACAAACATGAAAAATTTATTTGTAAATAATCTGGACAGAACTCGAACACTTGTGATTTTGACAAATAAAATGGTGGAAAACATGGATTTTAGGTTTGGGCCACCAGTGGTGCACATATAGTGATTCGTTGTGCACCGATAGGGGGAGAGTGTGCCCAGACCGACCTAAGGACTTCACTCAACGTATGTTCATTTCGTATACAGTACAACCACATGTGTCAGTATGGGATGGCCTAAGCCAATTAAGCTACCTAGCGACTAGCCTTGCACTCTAGTAGGCCGGTGTATATGGGTTTGGATAACCCAGAGGAACTTCCTATTTACCCCATCGTGGTAATTTAGGTGACTAAGTCTGTCCAATACAACGGTATTGTGCCACGTGAGTGGGTTCCCTGTCGTGTCCACCACCACGGCGTTAAGTTATGGTGTGGGCCCGCCACTTAACGGTTCTGGGTTATATTTCTAGTATGCCAAGGATGGGAGAACACGTATCGTGCTGGTGCAAGGCTAGGAACTAAGTAGTGTAAAGGCTTCGTTGTGAACTCTAGTCCATACTCAACATGCAGAGTATGGTGGTATCGACGGGTACCGAGCAAAACTAGAGCGTTTCACTCTATGTGAGTGATTCACATCATGTGGGAGAAGTGTACAAACTCTGCAGAGTCTAAACTAATCGATTAGCCGTACACACGGTCATAAGCGGCGTGTGAATGTGTATTGAGTATAGACTCGTATTTTTTCTCCTGAATGCTGAAATTTCCTTCAAATCATGTTGAATTTTGTGAATGAACTCCTTGCTGCCATGGAGGGCAATGAGGTGTATATTTAGACATGATTAACGACTACTTTCATGCCCATATGCTAAGAATTTGCTTGCTGAAATTTCATTTGAAAGAAAATCTGATTTGAAAGTGTTTTATGCAAATAAAACTTGCTTTATGTTGAAATGAACCGTATAATGCCATCCTTGATTATGTGTCATATATGTAGAGTGTTAGGCTTGTCTTGGTGCTTGCCAGTACATTAACTTGTTAATGTACTGACTCTTGTCACTGGATTATCCTTGCTTGCAGGTTTTAGACTTAGCCTTTTGAGTGTTGCGGGAAAACGACTGTTTCTTTTAGGATGAGAACTTAACGAGGTAAACCCCTAGTCAGTGTGCTTGTGGAATGGGTAGTAAGCCACTGCTGTTCGCTGCTCTCTGATATATTTATTTGGCTGGTCGGCCTATGTAATTATCTCTTGTTGTAATTCCTTTAAGTTTTACCCAATTTAAGTGTAATCGCGATGTATATTCATGCTTCTGACGAAAGTGTGAGTCTAACACACATCCCGGGAGTTAGATTCACACGAGTACGAGTTAGGAATATTTGAGACGTTGTAGATCTTTAGCCAAATTTGTCAAGTCTTCTGAACGTGTAACACATCTGGTCGCCACCTTCGAGTGGTTTGACGGGCACGTCTCAGGCTGAAGTTGCCTGGCAGGCTAAAGGCCCAGCAATCTCTCACATATCCCTCTCTCGGGACCTCGGGTGTTTCGTTCTACTTGTCTTATGAGCTGAACCATTTCAACTCATATTTCAAATAGAACGGAAGGTCCGGAGGTCTCCGACAAGGCATGGTATCATAGCGAATACTGACTATAGGAGCCCCTTAAGTTGGACGTTTAGAATGGATTCTCAAAATCTATTTTGAGGGCTTTGCTCTCAGCTATAAAATTATCTGTGAAAACTCTATTCAATCTTATATCTCATCCCTCTCTAGAGATTAATTTCTCTATACCTCTATTCCGATTTCAAGCTCTTATCTTGCTCTATAGGACCGCAACCTTTTGAAAAATTATACTTCTGAAAAGGGGAGTTTGAAAACACGTAATTAACACCACAAGTCAGTACCAAAGAGTTTTGAAAAGTTTTGAAGCCCCTTTGCAAAATATTCCTATGTGCTAGTTTGGAATTGCAAATTATCGGGTTAGAAATAGCCTCTAGTAAATGGGTTTTGAAATGGGTTGTCAAAGTTTAAAACTTGATAGAAATTGTAAGGTTTCCATCTCCCTATGTTACCTCTGCATCAAAAATGATTTGGGTTGAATTTGAACTCCTCTTTCCCGACTTTTCAAAACTTTACCGGTATGGCCTACAATGGGTAGTTTGGTATAGTATAGAATTTGTGATGCTTAAACCTCTAGATTGTTTGCTTAGATGGACCACCCAAAAATTATATAGATTCTGGACCACTGTAACGTAATATATTTAAAAGATGGTAAATTTAGCCAACCTAAAACTGAATAAAGATTTGATTTGTGTCAGATGTTTGTATTTTGAGATTTGGAGTCAGTCTGTTTGAAAAATTTGCATGCGCTAAACCATAGATGATAAACCTGTGAAATTTTACAAACAACAGGTAGACTAACTCAGTAAGCTTCACGAAATTTTTCTAAATATTTAGACACCTGCATCATAAAGAAATAGATCGATTAGTTAGCCTAACTGTGTTCTGAAAAACTGTAGAGAGCAGCCTTCATCTTTTTTGTACATACCAAGCCATGCATGGTAAAAGATGCATCTTTTGGAAGTATCTCCCATACATGCCCTGGAAGCCCCATGAATTTTACTAGGATTTTTAACTAGAAACCACCCACTTAACTAGCATAAGCATGTCCTGAAAAACCTATAACAGCTGCTTTTATCTTTTCCTATAGCCCAAGCCATCCCTGCAAAAATATACACCTTTTGAGAGTAGCCTATAGACTTACCCAGTATGCCCCACGAATTTTGCTAGAATTTTTGAGCCTCTGCAACATGCCCTAAAAATTCGTATAGTCAAGGAGAACAAAAATCTGGGACCTGGTATACCGTAGTTTGTTAAATTTATCCAGACAGAACCATAGGTGATAAAATTCTGATTTTCCTAAGGTAGTTCACGAACTTATTTGCCTACCTCCCTGATTTTTGCCTAAATTTACACCTTTGGGAACTAGCCCCAAATAGACCGATAAAGTCAGCAAACCCAAATTTTCCCGGCACAGCGGCACTTGACCAAACTATTTTCACCAGTGTAGCCCGACCATCTAAAAATCGCCAAAGCTTTTGAAGCCAAGGGATACATTGTAGAGAGCCAAGAATGAGAGTTAAAATGACCTTGTAGCCTCCTCAGATTGACCGCCAAGCTTTGTTCTTACCAGATCGATGGGTATACGTACCTAAGACCGTCATAGCATATTTAACCTCCATTTTCCCAAGTTCTCCCTATCAAGCGCCTTTTAATTTAAGGGGGATAGAAAACCCTGACCTCACATCCCTTGGATAAATATGAAGCCCTTGTAGGTCTCACCATCATAATTTGGAGACCTGACTTGTAGCTTTGATAAACCTCTAAGTATATGTATATATAGACACCCATATTGTTTCTATGGCATGAAGGCAATACAAAAATATGTTCACGAGCATTGCATCAACCCATACATTCATCGCATCATACATACATCATGGTATCATTGCATTCACGCATGCCTTTTTCGCATAAAATAAAAAGTATTGCCGCACGTGCCATATGACAATCATTTTCCTACTAAAACCCCGGATATAAACAAAGGCCCATGAGTAGCCACGACCATTTTCCCATGCCTCTGAGAATTTCAAGAAGAAATCAATGGACTTACAGAACCCCTTTTGGTAAAGACTGTCCTTGAGATAGATACCGCCACGACCCACTACCCGGTTAGACCCTATGCCCTGTTCTCACTAGAACAAGGTATAGTTAGACCTAAGACTACTGGGCCAACTTGTTTTCCCATTTCGCAAATTTTCCTAGCCATAAATTTTCCTAAACTTTAAGGGGGATAGCATACCTTGTTAACCTCAGGCACTCGAGACAGAGCCACGGTCACCATTACTCGCCTTCACTGTAAACTGCTCAAGCAAGGAGAGTTCTACTGCTATTGTCCATTTTAACCCAACGAACCTTTAAGGAAGCAGGTAATAAAAAGGAAAGGGCCCGTTATCTCCAGTTCCATAACTTATGTGCTTGCCATCCCAAGAATTTAAGCCTCATAGATATAAGCTCGACCAAGCTACGGTTGACCTCCAAATTTTCCATCACTATGCCCGAGTAAAGACCCGATGCCACCAAACCTTTTGTACCAATTCTCCATCGCCCACTAGAATAATAATGTAGCTACCCCACTCGTCAAAAGTGCTTACCTCACCTCCTCAGTAAAGGTTTTTCCCAATCTTAGTTAAGCAAGTATATTATACAACTTAAGAAGAGTTTAGAAATAAGCATATTAAATCTTATATGTTTGAAAAACTTTCGAAGAACAAGAAGCCGATGAAAACCACGATATCCGAAACCCAGTGCCCGCTGCAGTAGCACCCTTTCGGTGCATTCGAGTCATTTTCCCATGCACTCTACCCGGTCTAGAATATCCCACTAAAACCTTCAAACAAGGACTAATGAGTACTACCCCAGCCAGTGAGGCGTGAATAGCCAAACCGACATACCGCACCTTTACCCACACCAGACGCCAAGCGACAACCCCTTTTGCCAGAATGTAGTCCCGTGACCAAAGTACCTCGGCACCACTATTTTCCAAGTGTCGTCATAGACGATGAAACTATTCGTTTCCAATGAGCCGATAAGGAGACTTCCTTTTCCCTCCAAAATCTTGCAACCGCAACCTCTGATTGTCGATAGAGTCTGCATTATCCTAAGCAAGCATACTACCCATCGGTATGATAGGATAAAATTCTAGGTACGTCGAACCTAGTTAAACCGAAAACCCTTCGATCATGACACAACACAAATCTCGGGGACGAGATTTCCTTTAAGGGGGATAGAGCTGCCATATACCCAAATTCTAGGGTCAACAAAATTTTTGTCAAAGAAAATAAAAGTAAGGTATCTCAATTTTGGGAGCCAAAAATTTTTCTTTTATAAACCTAGGTGGGTCTAACCTAGACTGTTGTATGATAAACAAAATTTTGGAACGAATTAAAAACTTTTTCATTTATAACCTAAGACAAAAATGCAAGCTCATGAGAAAGAGTGCATACTAACATTAGGTCCTATTTACACCCAAATTTGGCACCTAGAGTTAAAATAGGAAAAATTGCCAAGATTTGGGAAGTTTGCCGGTTTCCTCTAGAGGGCCGGTTTGACTGACATGTATGAGCCGGTCGAGACCGGGCCCATGGGCCGGTCGGACCGGCGGCATGTGGCCGGTCGACCGGCGAGTCCGATTCCATGTAGGTTTCGTTGGTGCTCGGGTTTCCTTGTTTCAAAAGGCATATCTCGGGTTTCCTAAGGTGTCTATCACGAATCGGACATGGAGGAGGACTTGTAGAAAGCAAGACCAACCCCTATTTAAGGGACAAGGCTGGTTCAATTGTAAGAAGCAATCATACACAATGCACAAATCTACTTGAATCATTTTTTTCTATATTCTTCTATCTTTTAGCCATGTCTTCTATTTTACCCTAGTTTAGTCCATCTTTGTCGGTTTGCGCCGTAAACCGTTCGCCGCCGCTGCGAGAGTGCGACATCTCTTTGTAGGTTTGTCCTGAAAACCTTCCGTTCGCCCACGAGACGGGTGTTTAGCTATCGTTCTACTTAAATCGGTTCCAATAGCCGGTTTAATCTACAAAACCCATCTAGTTTTAGTTCTTTCTAGATCAAGGTAGTTGGCGACTCCATATCACCGCAAGGCATTTAGGTGAATCGATCGTGTTCGTGCCTTTTGCCAAAAAAGGTGCCAACACGATTTTTGGCGACTCCGCTGGGGAAGACACGACGCCAACTCGGATTCGACGCCGCCATGTCCAAGCTAGCGGCGCATGACGTGGAGCCATCCAACGTTGTCCACATATCGCTGGACGACTTGGATGGGGAGGCTCGTCAAATCATGGTGGAGCGCATTCGAGCGATCACGCAAGAAGTTCTAGATCAATCTTGCACTAAAACGTGATAAGGCGTCATCATCAAGCCCGGGAGCCCGCTCAAGGTAACTCGCGGCGAGGTAAGCGCTGATCACGTCTCTGTTCCTATACAAAAACTTGTTGCTAGTACGGTGGATGAGTCTGTTACTGTCGTCGTAAACAATAAGATTGAATGCGCTATGGAGGCTTGTTTTAATAGATTGATTAGGGTGCACATGAGCGGCAAATCCGGTTTTCCAGCGACCGATTCGCCGCCTATCTCGATTGCAAGTGGGAGCCAGCCCCCTGTGAACCACATATTTAGCAAAACCGACGGGGCGATTGCCCAAGGCCCCGGCAAAAACAATTCTATCGCCTCGGTTGGTCTGACCGGCCCTACGGCCAGTCTGACCGGCTCTCACTACGTCGGTCTGACCGACCCGACGGCCGGTCTAACCGGAGCACAGTATGGCGGTCTCACCGGCCCCATGGCCGGTCTGACCGGGTCACCTTACGTCGGTCTGACCGACCATGCAGCCGGTCTGTCCGGCTCGCCATACATCGGTCAAACCGACCGTCAGGCCGGCTCGGACCCATACTACACCGATCTGACCGGCGGCTATATGGCCGGTCAGACCGCACCTTATATAGCCGGTCAGACCGTGCCCCTGGCCGATCAGACCGGTGCTCTGGTTTTCGGTGAAAGAGTTTGACCCAATCACGAGCAACTCGGTCTTGTACCATGTTCCTGCACGCGATCCTCCCGCAACTACTGGTCATGCACCAATTTCCCCGCATATTCCCAATCAATATAACGATCCTAATAGGGGATACCCCTGCCACACGGGGCATGGCCAATATGATAATATTGCGCCGCGACAGCCACCTTTCAGGCCGCCGGTCTTGCCCGACCCGCCTAGGCCTGAAAATATGGAGGACCAAATCAGGAACATTATTAGAGAGTCATTTGGAATTGAGCCCAGGAATAGTGCTAAGGTTTACCAAAAGCCATATCCTGACTATTTCGATAGCATCCCATATCCTCGTGGTTATAGAGTCCCTGAGTTCACCAAATTTAGTGCTGAGGATGATAGGGATACATGGGAGCACATAGGCCAATTTCTTGCACAATGTGGTGAAGCTAGTACTAATGATGTTCTCAAATTGCGTTTGTTTTCTTTGTTTTTATCTAGTACTGCTTTTACATGGTTTACTTATTTGCCGGTGAATTCTATTTGTACTTGGGCTCAATTAGAACAACAATTTCATGATTACTTTTATATATGTGAAACTGAGCTTAAGTTGTCTGATTTAACATCGGTTAGGCAAAAACATGATGAGTTGGTCATTAATTATATCAAAAGGTTTAGGGATGCTAGAAAATGATGTTTTAATTTGAACATAACTCAGAAAGATTTGGCCAACATTGCATATGATGGATTGATTGATTCTATTAAAGAGAGATTAAATGGCCAAATATTTCTTGATATTGATCATGTGTTGCATGAAGCTATGGTTCAGGAAAGCCGAGTGGATGATAATAGCTTAAATGCTAGTTTGGATGATAATGTAATAACCAATATAGCCGAACTAAGTGTTGGTTCGGATTGTGTTTCTATTTTGATCGATGATGGAATAACATGCATAACCGAACCAAGTGATGGTTCGGATTGTGTCACTAGTTTGGATAACGATGCATGTATAGCTGAATCAAGTATTGGTTCGGATTGTTTTGCTAGCTTAGATAATAGCATCATTGAAAATATAGACGAACTAAATGACGGTTCGGGTTGTATCACAGGCGATAGTGAGATAGTATTGTCACCTAAGACCGAGTCACAGATCGGTCATGTGAATGTTGGAAAGGATAGTGGCAGTGTCTTGCAGGATGGTGATGGAATAGAGATTAAAGCAATATTGTATACATGTGAAGGGCTGTATCCTGAACATATAGATTCGGTTCCATACCCACAAGGATTTGAGGTGCCCAACTTCACAAAATTCACAGGTGAGAATGCTAGGACAACAAAGGAGCATATCGGCCAATTTATTGATCAGTGTGGTAAGGCCGGTAATGAT
This sequence comes from Oryza australiensis, assembly GCA_019925245.2. Classification (NCBI taxonomy): domain Eukaryota; kingdom Viridiplantae; phylum Streptophyta; class Magnoliopsida; order Poales; family Poaceae; genus Oryza; species Oryza australiensis. The sequence continues at coordinate 100,285 of JAIFGZ020000430.1, forward strand.
GATTTGCTTAAGTTAAGATTGTTCCCTTTTTCTTTGTCAAACTATGCATCTATATGGTTTAGTTTACTTGCTCCTAATTCAACTTCTACATGGTCACAAATGGAGCATGAGTTTCATGATTATTTTAAAGATGCAAGCTTAATGGAGCAAAGACCGATTGATAATTCATCGGTCAATTGTGATAATATTTCGGTCACATCTATTGCTAAGAACGGAATTATTCATGATTCTCTTCATACTGTCTCTATTGATTTTGACGACAAGAAAGTGTTGATTCAGTCTAGCCAAGCCGAATCTACAAAAGGGAAAAGTGTTATTATTAGGGATCCTCGGCCCGGGATAATTAGGATCAATAATGCTAAGGCCGAAGATCGTAAAGTTACAAAGGATGAGTCATCTAGTTTTGTAAAGACTAAAAAGCTGAAGCTCACTTTTGAGATGCTTATGGCTAAATACAAGAAGGGATTAGCTGGTCAACGGCTTGGTAATCGTACTAGTGAGGCAAAAGGAACAAGATCACTTTCTAGAAAGAGATTTGGTCAAACACCAAAGCAATCGGAACTATCAACAACATCAACTCCATACAAACTTCCGGTTGTGATGCCATGGTATTCATATCCAATATCACTATATGATTATCCTTTTATATATTATATGTCATGGATGCCTCAACCACCTATGCCGTCTCATCAAGAATGGAAAGAATCACCTAGGTCAGTATCAAGACATTCATACAACTCAAGATAAGAATGTTTCTCACAAAAGAATCGGTCCGGTAGATCAAAGGCAAACAAGATGAAGAAGGTGTGGGTGAGAAAAGAAGTCAAAGCTCCGGAGGTTAGTACTATTAAGGAGGAGTCTCAAGATGTTCAAGTACCTACCAGAGATGTGACAAAGGGGCTACAAGCAGAGAAGACCGAAGCCGACATCGTGACTGCCAACAATGGTGGTCTGACCAGGGCAGTTGAGCGGTCTAACCGCCAGCCTACGACCGGTCTGACCGCGCCATTAGGCCGGTCTGATCGACAGCATGACGCCGGTCTGACCGGGCCTAGAGGCCGGTCTAACCAGGGGGCATTTGAGATGAGTAAGAAAATTGAGGGCAACACAGGAGCTTCTACTTCGACCACAAATATCAAAAATCATTGCTTGGCTCCTAGAGAAGAGCCACAGTAGAAGTGGATACCTTCCGGCTTATCTCGCTCTCAAAAGAGGAGGCTACAATGTCTTCGAGCCATAGGTCAAAAAGAAAAGAAGGCCGAAGATGTGGAGAACAAAACATGTTATAATTTGAAGCCTCGAACAACATACAAGCAAGTGTGGAGACCCAAGGAAGAAAAACTTAAGAGACCGGTGATTTCCTAGAGTAGTGATAAATCAAATTCGATGAGAGAAGAATTATCGGTCGTTAGAGGTAAGTCTCCTCCACATATTGCTATGGATGCTACTACGGTGTTTATCTTGCCTTCGAAATCGTGCGATCAAGAAATCCGATTTTGCTCCGGGGGCAAGACATTAATATGCTCATGAAGAAATCAAGAAAGGTGAACAGCGATGGTTACAACATCACATCTTTGAACCGCCGTTTGTTGAATGCTAAGGCAAGGAAGAGAGAATTTTGGTCCAATAATTTGATGTAACAAGCATTTGGCTATGATATTAAAAAGAGAGTATTTTTAATACTGGAAAAGCCAGTGCTTGATTTTAATTCTTTGAGCAAAATTGGCAAAGTCACAGACTGCGGGTGGTCTGACCGACGCATCAATACTAGTCTGACTGCAAGTGGCCGGCGGTCTGACCGGCTTTGTATGGCAGGTTTGACCGATCAGAGGTGGCAATCTGACCGGCATTGTGTGGTCGGTCAGACCGGGTTTGAACAAGGAGCTGGGGGCACAATACACTTGATTCAGAGGCCGAATTAATTGTAATTTCGGACATTTGTGCCCAGGAGACAGAAGAAGACTAGAGATTTCCTTTGATTCAACATGTGAAAGATCCTAGTCTTAAGTTTGATCGAAAAATTCGGCGGCAAGTATTCAAATACACTTTGCTTGGTGGAGACTTATATCGCCGAAATATGGATGGAGTGCTATTAAAGTGTTTAGATAATGATCAATTTAAAGTTGCTATGACATAGTGCTACCAAGGTTACTCCTTTTGGATAGGTCGATGCACAAGAAGCCGTTTTGCCGGTAGTGGTGAATCTTGGCTCTCTTCGATATATAAAGCGAGATGATTTGTCGATTGAAGACTACAAGATCTTGATGAGGTGATCGACAAGTGTTTGAAGGCTTTGGAAGAAAGAGAAGAAGAGGGTGGATAAGGCTTACAATAAAAGGGTGAAAGCAAGATACTTGAAGAGATAATTCTCGAGTGTTTGGCAAAATGCTTAGGAGGTGCTATGGCTGTTAATGTTGGTTATCGTCCTAAGGAAACATGTTCTATGCTTTTAGATTCACGATGTTCATCATAAAAGGCAGGGGGCATGTGTTTACACCCAAATTTGGCACCTAGAGTTAAAATAGGGAAAATTGCCAGGATTTGGGAAGTTTTCCGGTTTCCTCCAAAGGGCCGGTCTGACTGCCATGTATGAGCCGGTCAGACCGGGCCCATGGGCCGGTCAGACCGACGACATGTGGCCGGTCTGACCGGCAGAGTCCAATTCCAAGTAGGTTTCGTCAGTGCTCGGGTTTCCTTGTTTCAAAAGGCATATCTCAGGTTTCCTAAGGTGTCTATCCCGAATTGGACGTGGAGGAGGACATGTAGAAGGCAAGACCAACCCCTATTTAAGGGATAAGGCCGGTTCAATTGTAAGAAGCAATCATACACAATACACAAATCTACTTGAATCGTTTTTTCTATATTCTTCTATCTTTTAGCCATGTCTTCTATTTTCTATTTTACCCTAGTTTAGTCCATCTTTGTCGGTTTGCACCGTAAACCGTCCGTCGCTGCTGCGAGAGTGCGACATCTCTTTGTAGGTTTGTCCTGAAAACCTTCCGTTCGCCCACGAGACGGGTGTTTATCTATCGTTCTACTTAAATCGGTTCCAATAGCCGGTTTAATCTACAAAACCCATCTTGTTTTAGTTCTTACTAGATCAAGGTGGTTGGCAACTCCATATCACCGCAAGGCGTTTAGGTGAATCGATCGTGTTCGTTCTTTTTTGCAAAAAAAGGTGCCAACAGGTCCATTTTGACCTAGGTCATATACGTATTTCGGATTTTCGAAAACGCATCGCATTATAGGCCATGCAAGCATACCCTAACGAGTGAATCTACAAAGCAAGCTTACACTAGCCCCGGATAAAAATATGAGATCATGAAAACATAATACAAAGTTCACCTTCTCAGCCCCATAGAAAAGTTAATACGAATCCACAGAATAAAGTAGTCGTGTGCACCTCACGTAGACGCATAAACCTAGGAAGGCTACCCAAATTTTTTAGGTTAAACCATAGGAGATAAAATTATGGAAAAATTCATGAAGGTACAAAATATTATGTACAACTTAACCTAATTTTTGTGTAATTTAACAACTGGGTTTGATACCCCAAACAAATTACACAAAAAAGCCTCATGATAGGCTAATTAATAGTTTTAATCGGTTAAAATGATAACTTGCCTAAAAGGGCATTTAGGTGCACATAAGTGTATATAAGAAATAATTTATTTAAATACTAGGTTAATTGGCATAAACAAATATAATTTTTTTGAATTTTTCCTCACTATTTAGGCCCTCGTAAAATTCAAACTAATTTCAAAATACCCCATTTTGTGGAATTTCTGTGAGCAGACCACAACTGATTTTTGAGTAAAACCAAAGAAAATGGAATCTAGGATTGATCATCTATTTCCAGTAAATATTTCACTAATTTACCATGCACACATAATTAATTACTGAGCTCCAAAGTCTAGAGAAGAGGAAAATAATATGAAACCCCTTTGAAACAGTCTCACCCATGTTTCCACCCGTCCCTCTCTCCCTTGCCTTGCTCCCTTCGGCTCTGGACCCACTGGCAGCCGCTCAGGCTAGCCCCATCATGTACAGTCCATCCCACCGCTCAAGACTTAACAGGGAAGCAGCAGAGAGGAAGGAACCAGAGGGAACGCGTCAACGTAGCTGCTGGCCACCGAGTCGGCCACTGCCAGCACGATCTTCGTCATTTGAAAAACCACTTCGCCATAACGACCGTCGTCTCTCCCTCATTACGTTCCACGAAAAACCCAAGAAAAACACACCTCGGAGACGCCGGAAACAAGCCCTTCTTACCGACGGCCGCAATTGTTCGATGGCCTTTATCGTTGATCTGGTGTGCCTCGCCGCGAACCGACCATGCGAACGCAATCCTCTCTCCATGCCTAACACATCAATGTCCCCTTTTGCTCATTTCGCACAGGTCGGGTCCGTGGCATCGCGGTCACCGTCGCCATCAGCCTCTGCACCCGCCGCCGTCGGCTTTGTCGCCGTTCCTGGCATCCTGAGGAAGCCGGAGCCAAGCCACTACACCGCTGCCTTCGCATCTACGTCCGCACCGTTTCCCCCCAAAAATCCCGAAGGGAAACGCACCAGAGAGCGAAATCAAGGTCATCTTCCCCAACGCCGGCCGGCGAGCTCCGACGTCGATCCCCGTCGCCTCGGTGAGTTCCAGATCGATTCTTCACTTGTGAAGCTTCCTGCTAATCTAAGTAACCCCTTGCATACCTTCCCGTGTATGCCCATTGGCCGTATCTCGCCGCCATCGTGCACGTTGAGCTTTTGCCGCTGCCTGGACATTCTCTAGGTCGCCGCCGCCAGGACATCCCTCAACAGCCTAGGCACGACATCAAGTAAGCCTTCATAACCACTGTAGACCCGCATACGCAGCTCATTTTGCACTAACTCAAGTCGCAATTTGTTAAGCACCCGCATGCCGGCCGCGCCACCGCTTGTACCCGCCGCCAGCGCTTCTCCGGTCACCATTGGCCACGAGACAACCTCCCTTAGGTTCGTAAGATCGCAAGCTACGATTCCTCTCAAGGGACCTCACTGGGATAGGCCACAAATCACCGCCGGCGCCGGTGAAATCACCGTCGGGTCGCCGTGCCAGCCGCAGCCCTTGTTCTTTTCTCCATGGCCGTGTCCCTGGCAGGTGGGCCCAAATGAGCCGCGCGAGAGATCCCGCTGGTTCACTCATACGAGCAGACTGTCTGACATGTGGACCCATGGATCCTTAGGTAAATAAATTGAAATATGGGGGCTTTTCTCCAAAAAGGCCAGCCACTGACCTGTGGGTCCACTAAATCTTTGAATTTTAAATGTGAAAGAGTAAGAGCAGCTGCAGCCCCACTTCCTAAACAATATATATATATATATAGTCAAACTTGTAAAATCTACATAAAATAAACTACAACACATTTTGGAGTGGGACAAATTGCTGTGAACTCATAACAAGATGAACTATATTTTAGAAGTGTAAAACATGGCTGACACTGTACAAACTTTTCCTCTAAAATTAAAATAAGGGAAATGACCCATAGGGCCACCACAAACTTCTAAAATACATAGAAAATTCAAATTAACTTTTTTTGGGCAAAATCAAATTCTGTTGATTCCTCAACTCACACCCTCTATTTATGAAAAAATAAAAACATATAGTAACTTTGTACCAAATACTCTTAAAAATTAATAATGTTAAAATGGTGGACTATATGTAGGCTTAACTTTAGGGATTTGTATAAAATTCACCTAAATCCTTTTTGAGCAAACCCAAGCTCTGTAGGACCATCAATATACACATTTTCAAAATGTAAAATTAAAACATATCCCCCGTGTACAACATTATCCCTTAAAAATTTTATAAGGAATACCCAACCCAAAAGTGCACCATAACTTAAAATTTATAGTAAATCCAATTTAATTCCTTTTGAGTAAACTAAGCTTCTAATAAATCAGCAAGTGGTGAACCTCAATTAGGATAAATAAAATATGGCAACTCATGCACTAAAAATATAAGAAAATATCACATAGTTAACCTAGGTGCTAATCCTAATAGATAGATTAAGCCCTAAATGCATATATGCATAGATATATGTATAAAATGTAGTCTAGCACAAATAAATCAAGAAAAAAAAGATGATGGACCAGTGAGACTTTAGGAACCATCCCGAATAAACAAAACATAACACACATAGCACAAATAACAATCCCTAGGTTAAAATGTTAAAAGGGATTAGCTTAGAGACCTCTCTAGTATACACAACACATGGTAGAGTAATGTAAATACTAAAATTATGAACTAAGAACAAATAGGATAACCAAATTACTAATTTTGTTTCATCCTTAGCAAATAAACCAGCACTGGACCCAAAAGCCCCAGCCATATGTATAAAACACTATAGGCCTAGAACCCGTCGTAAAATTGTAAAGTGCCTAAGAAATTCATAATAGCTCTAAAAATTATGAAACCAATTATGTTAGTCTTAAAAAACCAATCTCCACATCTCAGTGGAGTCAAATTAACCAAAAAACAAATTATAGAGCGCCTAACCCGATGTCGACATGTCCCGATAGAACTTCCAAAATCGATAACTCCCAAATGGGATAAGATAAATTAGAAATTCTTTCACCTGAAATCATTAGAAACCAATACCTACTCAATGTGCAAAAATCATGCCTTTTAGATTATTTTGGATTTTTCGCATATTTTGGTGTTTAATCGCATAACGTGTATTTTGTATAGACGTTTGCTTGAAGAGATCAGGATGCTGACATTCTCCAGGCAAGTCCCACCTCCCTCTCTTTGATCACCTTGATCCTATGTTTTAGAGGTTATTGAAAATGTTTGCAAATCTTGCATGTTGATTGTACACTAATAAAGTAAAATCTTGCTAAAATTGCTAGACCAACTCCTAATACTTGCATATTACCTTAACCCATCGTATGTCCATACCTTTCATTCCTAACCTTAGGAAAAATATGATTATAACACCTTGTGTCATTAGTTTTGATGTCTAGAGTACTATAATGCTTAGCTAGCCATGCTTAAAAATGTTTTTCCTCGATATTATGGGCTCATCACAAACATGAAAAATTTATTTGTAAATAATCTGGACAGAACTTGAACACTTGTGATTTTGACAAATAAAATGGTGGAAAATATGGATTTTAGGTTTGGGCCACCAGTGGTGCACATATGGTGATTAGGTTTGCACTGATAGGGGAAGAGTGTGTCCAGACCGATCTAAAGACTTCACTCAACGTATGTTCATTTCGTATACAGTACAACCACATGTGCCAGTATGGGATGACCTAAGCCAATTAATCTTCCTAGCGACTAGCCTTGCACTCTGGTAGGCCGGTGTGTATGTGTTTGGATAACCCATAGGAACTTTCTATTTATCCCATCGTGATAATTTAGGTGACTAAGTTTGTCCAATACAACGGTATCGTGCCACGTGGGTGGGTTCCCTGTCGTGTCCGGCATCACGGTGTTAAGTTAAGGCGTGGGTCTGCCACTTAACGGTTCTGGGTTATATTTCTAGTATGCCCAGGATGGAAGAACGCGTATCGTGCTGGTGCAAGGCTAGAAACTAAGTAGTGTAAAGGCTTCGTTGTGAACTCTAGTCCATACTCAACATGAAGAGTATGGTGGTATCGACGGGTACCGAGCAAAACTAGAGTTTTTCACTCCATGTGAGTGATTCACATCATGTGGGAAAAGTGTACAAACTATGCAGAGTCTAAACTAATCGATTAGCTGTGTTGTCGGTCATGAGCGGCGTGTGAATGTGTATTGAGTATTGACTCGTATTTTTTTCATGAATGCTGAAATTTCCTTCAAATCATGTTGAATTTTGTGAGTGAACTCCTTGCTGCCATGGAGGGCAATGAGGTGTATATTTAGACATGATTAATGACTACTTTGATGCCCATATGCTAAGAACTTGCTTGCTGAAATTTTATTTGAAAGAAAATCTTATTTGAAAGTGTTTTATGCAGATAAAATTTGCTTTAGGCTGAAATGAACCGTATAATGGCATCCTTGATTATATGTCGTATATGTAGAGTGTTAGGCTTGTCTTGGAGCTTGCCAATACATTAACTTGTTAATGTACTGACTCTTGCCACTGGATTATCCTTGCTTGCAGGTTTTAGACTTAGCCTTTTGAGTGTTGTGGGAAAACGACTGTTTTTTTAGGATGAGAACTTAACGGGGTAAACCCTAGTCAGTGTGCTTGTGGAATGGGTAGTAAGCCACTGCTGTTCGCTGCTCTCTGATATATTTATTTGGCTGGTCGGCCTATGTAATTATCTCCTGTTGTAATTCCTTTATGTTTTACCCAATTTAAGTGTAATCGTGATGTATATTCATGGTTGTGATGGAAGTGTGAGTCTAACACACATCCTTAGAGTTAGATTCACACGAGTACGAGTTAGGAATATTTGAGCCGTTGTAGATCTTTAGCCAAATTTGTCAAGTCTCCTAAGCGTGTAACATATCTGGTCGCCACTTTCGAGTGGTTTGACGAGCACGTCTCAGGCTAAAGTTGACTGGCAGGCTAAAGGCCCAGCAATCTCTCACATATCCCTCTCTCAGGACCTCGGGTGTTTCGTTCTACTTGTCTTATGAGCTGAACCATTTCAACTCACATTCGCATGGTTCCATCCTTCTTTGGTGCAAATAGCATAGGACAGCCCCATGGAGATGAGCTTGGGCGAAAGCCTTTAGCCAGTTGTTCATTGATCTGTTTCTTCAGTTCTTTCAGATTTTCTGTGGTCATCCGGTAAGGTCTCCTGGCAATGGGTGCCGTCCCAAGAATTAGATTGATCATAAATTCATTGTCTCGATTAGGTGGCATTCCTGGCAGCTCTTTCGGGAACACATCAGGGTATTCATTTACAACGGGTACAATTTTTAATTCCGGTACAGAGAGAGATTGAGTGGATGGATGCTTGGAAGTGGAAGACTTTTCACAAGTGAACCTAACCACTTGTCCCTCAATGCTATGGAGCGTTACCGTCCCACGTGCACAATCAATGGTTCCTTTGTGTTTGGATAACCAATCCATCCCAAGTATAATATCCAATCCCAAGGTGTCTAACAATATAAGATCGGCCGATAATTTCACTCCATTCATATGGAATTCTACCCCTTTGCATAATAACTTTGTGGCCATGGTAGACCCGAGTGATTGTATGTGCATAGCATTACTAAGAAATTCTGGTTTCAGTTTAAGTTGTTTTGCTCTTGATATTGACATGAATGAATGCATTGCACCAGAGTCAAATAATACTGTGATAGAAGTGGAGTATAGATAAACAGTATCGAGTACGACGCCGGGTGCGTCGGTTGCCTCCTCCACGGTGACGTGGTTCAGCCGCCCTTTGCCGAATGTCGGTGTCGACTTCTGGGTTGTAGAAATCCCCCGTGGTCCGCCTGAGTGGGATTTGGGGCCCGAGGTGGAACTGGTGCAGCTTGTGGGCGTGAGCCGGTCTTCATAGTCCTTGGGTATAGACACCTTGGTGAGTAATGCCCCTTTTGCCACAGTTGTAACATATGATGTTAGCGACGCGAGAGGCATCCCCAACTGCTTGTACCGGCCGAGGATTTTGACGATACCCCAAAACTGGTGGTCGTGGTGACGCATACATTGGTCATGGCGGTTGCGAAAACATGGGTCTGCTTGCTTGCGGTGAAATTAGCCGAGGACAAGTGGAGCTGCTGCTTCCCGTGAATATCTTCGCGGCCCACTTGCCCTTGCGGTCCTCGACCACTTCCTTCTCGCTAGACTCGACCCGAAGGGCCTTATCCACCAAGGTCTTCATACTACTGATTTCATGAGTAGCTAAAGCATGCTTAAGTTCAGGTGACAATTTGTCTCTGCACGCTTCAACCTTTTTGGCCTCGGTGTTCATATCGACAGTGGCGTACCTGCCGAGATAGTTGAACCGCTCCATGAATTCCATAAAGGACATTGTTAACGACCAAATTTGGTAACCAAATCCCGAGTCCGGAGTGGAATTGAAGCGAGAGATTGGAGCGGAATCAAGAAGAACGCACAATCTAAGGAAACAGAGGCCGTGTCGGCTAAGTCCGAATCGGCTACGAAGCCGATCGGCTGAGTCCAAGTCGGAATAGGATAGCCGATAGCCGATTCCGAGTGAAGACAAGTGGAGCCAATCCCGAAAGGAAAGATTAAAAATAAATTATTGGATATGGTTTCCAAAGTGCGTTAAAGATATTGCCATCTACGGATAAGGTCCTGCAACGACAATTGTATCTTTTAAGTTAGAATATTTTGTATAGTTTCCTTTTGAAATAATGTCAGTTTGTTTAGAGATTTAATCTGTAATAGGAATCATGTCCGTTATGGACTCATTGTATATTCGGGTATAAATATGACCCGAGACCTTGTAAAACAAACAACACACATCAATACAACTTCGGCGCATCGCCAACCTTTTCGTTTTACGTTTTCTCGACGAGTTCTTGCTTTGCTCTCGGGCTGTATCGGGTTCGATCTCCGAACAAGGTAATTTCTTGTTATAAGTGGCTTGTATCGTCGGGGTTAGTGCTTCCATCGTCATGATACTCTAATTCTGATGTTATAAACTGCTTAATCTATCATATATGACATATAATCTAGATCAATGTGTAGATCTATCTCACGATCGGCTAATATCTCTTTGAAGATAGCAGCCGACAGAGCTAGATCCAAAGGTTGATTTAGGTAATATGGCGTATCTACCATCTCAAGGAGCTCTCACTAGCCTAAATAGATTTCGTACCTCTTTTTATACTTAATGCTGCATCAACTTGATCTATTAAGTCACTCTTAGAGCTATACAGATTTATTTGGTTCAATGTTTACTACTAGAGATAGTGTCGGAGTTTCAGCCTGTCTTACCTGTTCTAATCATTTTTATGTATTATTACGGCTAGATAAATTAGAACCGCCTTTTATATTAAGATCCTAATCTACTTAAATGGGTTAAGCTCAGCATCAATCTAACAGTCGATTGATCTTAGTTTAACACATTTAGTTTAGATTAATATCTTTTTAGAAAACATATCGGAGTACTAGCCGATTTACATTAGATCTACAACATCGGCTAGGTTATGAATATATATAATTGTGTTCCTAACGTACTTTTGGATCTAAGTGATTTATACTGTCGTGGTATGCTACCGATCTATCCTAATCACTTAATCTAAATGTGCTTTGGGATAGCAATTGTATATTTATTAATACCCATAGCCGATCGAGTAAGATCTAACCCTAACCAAACGCCTATCTTTTATTTCTTGTTGGTTGCAAGATCAAACAAACTAGCTATTACCAAGTGGAAAGCACCCCAGTCAGTAACAGAGGTTAGAAGTTTCTTGGGATTGGCTGGATAATACCGGAGGTTTATAGAAGGATTTTCTAAGATAGCTCGACCCTTGACCTAGCTATTGAAGAAGGAAAAGAAGTATGCATGGACAGAGCAGCGTCAACAGGCATTTGACCAACTCAAAGAAAAGTTAACCACCGCCCCGATCTTAGTCCTATCGGACAACCGGAAAGACTTTGTTATATACTATGATGCATCTCGACAAGGATTAGGAGGCGTGTTGATGCAAGATGGAAAGGTTGTGGCTTATGCCTCAGGACAACTGCGACCTCATGAAGAGAATTATCCCACCCATGACTTAGAATTGGTCGCAGTGGTGCATGCCTTGAAAATTTGGAGGCACTACCTGATCGGAAACCACTATGATATATACACAGGCCACAAGAGCTTGAAATATTTCTTTACCCAGACAGACCTTAACCTGCGCCAGAGAAGATGGCTGGAACTAATCAAGGACTATGACCTAGGAATCCATTACCACCCTGGTAAAGCCAATGTTGTAGCTGACGCTTTGAGCCGCAAAGCCCAGTGCAACCAACTGAGGATGGAATATATGGCCAACGAGCTTCAAGAAGAAATGGCTCGGCCTAACCTACAGTTGATTCCTCATGGACAATTGAGTTCGTTAGAGATACAACCTCTCCTCCAGAGTCAGATTAAGGAAGCCCAGAAGGACTGTGAGGAAGTCCGGCTAATCAAGGAGCGCATGGCTAAAGGACTGGCCAAAGAATTCTCAGCCGACAACGATGGAATCCTATGGTATCGTAAAAGGATTTACGTACCAGAGAAAGGCGGATTGAGAAGGCTAATCTTAAAAGAAGCCCATGAGTCAGCATACTCGCTACACCCGGGCAGCACCAAAATGTACCAGGATTTGAAAACGGAATACTGGTGGCCCAACATGAAAAGAGACGTAGCTGAATACCTGGCCATATGTGATGTATGCCAACGAGTTAAGGCTGAGCATCAACGACCGGCAAGATTGCTATAGCCACTCAAGATCCCTGAGTGGAAATGGGATGAAATAGGCATGGACTTTATAGTGGGACTACCCAAAACTGCTACCGGATACGATTCCATTTGGGTGATCGTGGATAGACTGACCACTGCCCGATTTATCCCGGTCAAGACTCGGTATAGCAGCGCTAAATTGGCAGAGCTATACATGTCCAGAATTGTGTGCCTACATGGAATACCCAAGAGGATTTTATCAGACCGCGGTACTCAATTCACATCTCACTTTTGGGATAAGTTTCACGAGGCGTTGGGAACTCACCTCGCCTTCAGTACTACTTATCACCCTCAGACGGATGGACAAACCGAGAGGACAAACCAGGTCCTGGAGGACATGCTAAGAGCCTGTGCATTGGATTTTACTAAGGACTGGGAGAAATGCCTGCCCTATGCAGAGTTCTCCTATAACAACAGCTATCAGGCTAGTCTGAAGATGTCGCCGAACGAGGTTTGTTTGGACGAAGATGCCAAACTCCGTTGATGTGGTCAGAGACCGGTGAGCGAGCCATATTTGGACCAGACATCATTAGGGAAGCTGAAGAGAAAGTTTGTCTGATAAGAGATCGGCTTAAGGTAGCCCAGTCTTGGATAAAGAGCTATGCGGACACTCACCGCAAAGAGTTGGAATTCAAAATAGGCGACTTTGTGTACCTGAAAGTTTCGCCACTAAGAGGAACCAAGAGGTTCAAGGTCAAGGAAAACTGGCGCCGAGATATGTTGGACCTTTTCCGATAAGCGCCAGAAGAGGCGAAGTGGCCTATCAACTGGACCTGCCGGAAAATCTTTCCGATGTACACCCTATCTTTCACGTGTCACAACTAAAGAAATGTTTGCGAGTACCGGAAGAGCAAATTCCCTCAAAAGACGTCCTTATCGGAGAAGACCACACATACCCTAAACACCCCATAAAGATTTTGGACGATGCCGAGAAAAGACTAGGACCAAGACGTGGCGAATGTACAAGGTACAATGGAGCAACCACATTGAAGATGAAGCCACTTGGGAAAAAGAAGACTTTTTGAAGACCGAGTACCCGAACCTATTCCGCGAACGGTAAGAAATCTCGGGGACGAGATTTATTGTTAGGGGGTAGGTTTGTAACACCCTGAAAATCGGAGAAATTAAAACCAGGAATTAAAAATCGAAACTTACAAAAACTTTTTGCTTGTTGCTTCTTGATCGTGTTTATTGCCTCTTATTTGCCGGCTTGGTTGCATAAATTTATATGTGAGCGATTCATCTCGATGTTTGAGAAAAACCAAACGATTTGAATTTTTCTTGGGGAGAAGAATTTCGGAGTTTAGAGTTTGAAATTTTAATATAAAATAGAAAAAGAGTTATGGATTTATAAAAATATATATTTGGGAACAAAACATGATTTTGGTGATTGTGTAATTTCAATTGGTGAATAAAATGAGTGATAAAATATTTTAAAAGATATATGTGAAGTCTAGAAATTATTTGGAATCAAAATTATATTTTCCGGAATTTAGGGAAAATGAATTAAATTAAATATGTCAATGTTCATCATGCGCCAAGTGTTCGACGCCGTCGCCGTAGTATCGCACCCCGCCCGCGCGCACGCCACGCGCCCGACCCCGCCCTCGCGCCGCGCGCCCGTGCCCGCCCCACTCCCGCGCGCGCCACGCACCGTGCGCGCCGCGCCGGCCCGGCCTCACGCCCCGCGCCCACGCACGCCATGCCCGACCCCGCCGCGCCATGCGCCACTCCCGCCGTGCGTCGTCCGCCCGTACACTGCCCCGTGCCGCGCATGCCATGCGCCGCACCCGTGCCGGTCCCTGCTGCGCCGCGCCGCGCCTCGACTCCGCGCCGGACCCCGCCCGCGCCGTTCCACGTGTCACCCCGCGCAAGACCCCGTCGTCCCTGCGCGCGCGCACCCGCATTCGCCGCGCCCGGCCCCGCCATCCCGCGCCGCCGCGTGCCTCCCGCCGTACGCCATCGCGCCGGTCCCCTTCCCCTCTTTCTCCCCCTCTCTCGCCGCGCCTATAAAAATGGGGCCAACCCTCCCCGTTTCCCCCACCTCACCGCCTCGTTTCCTCTCCCTCACCGTTCTCTCCTCGCTGCAAACCTCACCCACCGTGCGCCACCATCGCTGCCGTGCGCTGGCCGCCGCGAGCCGTCGCCGCCATGTGCCGGAGCGCCGCCGCCTCTCCTCGCTGTTGCCGTAGCCGCCGGTAAGTCCCGGGCCGCCGCCCTTACGTTTGCGCCAGCCGCGCCGAAACGAGAGGAGGGAGCGCCGGTCAAACGAGAGAGAAGGAAAGGAATAGGAAAAAAAAAGGAAAAGAATGAAAGAAAAAAGAAAAGAAATAGGAAAAAAAGAAAAATCGGAAAAATATGGAAAAATTCAGGAAAATTAGTAAAAAATTTAGAAAATATTTGGGAAAATATTTGGGCAAAAATATATTGTTTTCTCGTGTATTTTTCTGTGCAAATTCGGAAATCAAAATCGGATTTTCGGAGATTTCGTTTTCGTGTCGTTTTTAATCTAGAGTTTATCTATTTTATTTCCACCATTAAAAATATAATATTTTGGTGCTCGGACCTCCAAAACCTCGGGCACTAATTCTTTTGATCAAGCGCTTTTTAGATTTATTCCCTTAATTAAATTGGATAGACATTTTGCGAAAACCCTAAAATCCCGAACTCGCTTTTAAATCGGATTTCATCCCGAAACTCTCGTCCGAACTCGAGTAGAATTTTAGGCTAAACATTTGAAGTCGTTTTTATGGTTATTTTCGATCTCTTAGTATTTTATTGAATTTTAATCGAATTCAATTGATTTTTCGCACGTACGGATAGCAACCAGAGGAGCGAGCACGACTACTACGTTGAAGACCCCGGCAAACAAGTGTGCGAACAGGGCAAGTCAACACTTCCCTTTGAACATATTGATCCTACCTTGCGAAATGATGTTGATTTAAATTACAAATTTGCAAGCTATACACCAATGAGTACCTATGCTTGATATACCCAACCTTGATGATGATTACCATTAGAATTATTCTTTGTAACCTTCGATGTGATATAACCGAAGGATAACTTCGGTAAAATGCTTAGCCCTGCTTATATTAGATTCGTACATACTCATGATTTTTACAAAGAAGCTTCGTGCTTGGGCAACTATCTTTGGGAAGGTAGTTGAAACTCGGCATGTGGAGACATGAGCGCCACATTGCCTTGATCATGATGAAATTAGTTTTGATGAAAAATAAAAAAAATACAAAACCAATGTTTTGGACTGGGGCGGATGGATGGATTTTGGTAAAGGCAAGAACCGTCTCTGGTCAATTAAGGACCGAGCCATGAGACTTATAACCTGGAACGAGCCAGTACAACCGTACTTCTCGAATGGGTATAGACCTAACGGAGTAGATAGCCGAGCGGAGGCAGTATCCCTACATAGTGGTTCTTGAGTGAAGAGGTGGTTCTGGTTATTGAGATAAGGCTGCGACCTAAATGTTGAGTAATGAATAAGAATGTGGTGAAAGTTTTTCCCTTACCCCGGGAGCGCCATAACTCCTCTCACTGCTAGGACAGAGCGGCTAGAGTGCAAGAGGATTTACGTTCATGGAGCGGGTACTGCCGAAGCAAAGTTATCGAAAGGCTTTGCCGTGACCATCCCATATGATGGGATGAAAGCTCATTCAATGAGCAGTTGCGGAGTACGGGTAAAATGTACATCCAATGCAGTGTGAGTAAATCAATCTATTCGAATAGCCGTGCTCGCGGTTAATGAGCGACGTGACAAGTTTCTCCTGTGGCTAGACTCATAAATTTTAAAATGATGGGATGGAATTGCATAATGATTTTGTGTGCAGGTGGACTCAACTTCTTGAACTACAAGAAGGGGTGGACTCCCTAGAAAACCATGATGACCCGGAGGCGGGAAGCCATCCATGGAAATCACGATGGATGGTAGACAGAACCGTCACCGTTGTAACATACTATGGAACTAAAACTTGACTTGGCTAGATATTAGGTTTGTGAAATGATTTGTGAAAATTGGCTTTATGCAAATGAACCATAGCCATCCTTTGAATGACTGTATCATGTGCATCATTTCGTGTCGGCTTGCTGAGTACGTTGGGTACTCACCCTTGCTATACGCACAAACCTTCAGATGGAGAAAACAAAGAACTGGAAGACCCCTATGCTTACTGCCAGGTGGGCGATGGAGGAGAAGGCGTCTACTAGGTCTTAGTCCCCAGTCGTTGCCTGTGGCAATCGACATGCCGCTGCCTTCCGACTGCTACCTTATCTAAATTCTGCTTTTGGTTGTATCCGGACCAGTAGGTCCTATGTGTATTGGTCATTGCCCTCGGGCCTATTATTGTAATAATTTCGATGTAATACTATTCGTGCACTTTGCTCCTGGTAATTTAGAACTGTATTCGTGGGTACCAAACTACTCAATCCAGGGATATGGTACTATGAACACGAATGATTCCCGTCCTCAAAAATGGGGGTCGACAGGACTGAGAGAAATGCCTGCCCTATGCAGAGTTCTCCTATAACAACAGCTACCAGGCTAGTCTGAAGATGTCGCCGAACGAGGCTTTGTTTGGACGAAGATGTCGAACCCCGTTGATTTGGTCGGAGACCGGTGAGGGAGCCGTATTTAGACTAGACATCATTAGGGAAGCCGAAGAGAAAGTTCGTCTGATAAGAGATCGGCTTAAGGTAGCCCAGTCCCGGCAAAAGAGCTATGCGGACACTCGCCGCAGAGAGTTGGAATTCAAAATAGGTGACTTTGTGTACCGAAAAGCTTCACCAGTAAGAGAAACCAAGAGGTCAAAGGAAAACTGGCACCAAGATATGTTGGACCTTTCCCGATAAGCGCCAGAAGAGGCGAAGTGGCCTATCAACTGGACCTGCCGGAAAATCTTTCCGATGTACACCCTGTCTTTCATGTATCACAACTGAAGAAATGTTTGCGAGTACCAAAAGAGCAAATTCCCTCGAAAGACGTCCTTATCAGTGAAGACCTCACGTACCCCGAACACCCAAAAAGACTAGGACCAAGACGTGGTGAATGTACAAGGTGCAATGGAGCAACCACACTGAAGACGAACCACCTGGGAAAAAGAAGACTTTTTGAAGACCGAGTACCCGAACCTATTCCGCGAATGGTAAGAAATCTCGGGGATGAGATTTATTGTTAAGGGGGGTAGGTTTGTAACACCCTGGAAATTGAAGAATTTAAAACTGGAAATTGAAAACCGGAACTCACAAAAACTTTTGGCTCATTGCTTCTCATCGTGTTTATTGCTTCTTATTTACTAGCTTTGTTGCATAAAAATTTATAAGACAGTGATTCATCTTGATGTTTGAGAAAAACCAAACGATTTGAATTTCCAATGGGGAGAAAAAATTCAAAGTTTAAAGTGGAAATTTTAATATAAAATAGAAATGGGTGGTGGATTTACAAAACATACTGTAAAAATATACTTTGGTTCAAAGCATTATTTTTGTGGTGGAGTAATGTTAATTAGTGAGCAAAATGGATGATTAAATATTTTTAAAGGATATATATGAAGTCTAGAAATTATTTCGAATCAAAGTCGCATTTTCTGGAATTTAGGAAAAATAATTCAATTAAATATGTAAAATATATTTTTAAAATAATAAAAGTGGGTGAAAAGGTTGAAATCATATTTTACAACTTAATTTTGGGTGTGTTAGATTTTATTTTAAATTTTAGAGGTGAAAGGAAAAACAAATGGGAAATTAGGAAAATTAAATCGGGAAATTATGAAATGGCACTATTCATTGCGCAGAATGTGTTCGACGTCGTACCGCGCCGTCTTGTGCGACCCGCCCGCGCAAGCGCCACGCGTCGCGCCGCGTCCCGGCCCCACCTCACGCCGCGTGCTCGCACGCCGTCCTCGCGCGCTCGCGCCGGACCCGCCGCCTCGCGCGCGCCACGCGCCGCCCACGCCGGACCCCGCCGCCTCGTGCGTGCCACGTGCCGCCCACGCCCGGACCCCGCCGCCCGTGCGCGCCATGCGCCGCCCGCTCCCGGACCCCGCCGTCTGCCGCGCCACGCCCGCGCCCACGCCCCGCCCCGCCCACGCCGCGCGTTGCGCCATCGCGTCGCGCCCGCCTCGCCCGGCCCCATCCGCGCGTTGCCGCGTGCCGCCGCCGCCCGCTCGCCGCGTCGGACCCCTCTCCTCTTTCCCTCGCCGGTCGGCTATAAATTGAGAGCAAGCCCTCCATTTTCCCCACATTCTCCCATTCCCTCTTCCCTCGCCGTGCCGTCGCCTCGCCTTGCGCCGCCCGTGCAGGGCTGCGCCGTCGCCTTCGGGAGCCGCCGCCGTCGTGCGCCATGCGCCGGAGCCGCCGCCGCCATCCACCGCACACCCAGAGTTCCGCCACCACCCTCGCCGTCGTCGTCGCCCGCCGGTAAGCCCCGGGCCGCCGCCCCTTGCGCCTTGCGCCGGCCGCCGGCCGAAAACAGAGAGAGGGAGAGAGAGCGTGGGGAAAACAGAAGAAGGAAAGGAAAGAAAAAAAAGAGAAAAGAAAAGGAAGGAGAAAAAAAGAAAAAGAAAAAGAAAGAAAAGGAAAAGAGAAAAATGGGGAAAAATTAGGAAAAATATAGAAAAATTAGGAAAAATATTCGGGCAAAAATATGGGTTGGAATGCATAATGATTTTGTGTCTTGGTGGACTCAACTTCTCGAAGCGTGAGAAGGGTGGACTCCCGAAAGCCATGACGAACCGGAGGTGGGAAGCCATCCTTGGAATCATGATGGATGGTAGACAGAACCGTCACCGACTTAATATACTATGGAACTAAAACTTGACCTGGCTAGATGTTAGGTTTCTGAAATGATTTGTGAAAATTGGCTTTGTGCAAATAAACCATAGCCATCCTTTGAATGACCCTATCATGTGCATCATTCCGTGTCGGCTTGCTGGGTACGTTGGGTACTCACCCTTGCTATACGCACAAACCTTCAGATGGTGGAAACGAAGAACTGGAGAACCCCTATGCTTACTGCCAGGTGGGCGAAGAAGGAGAAGACGTCTACTAGGTCTTAGTCCCCGGTCGTTGCTTGTGGCAATCGACATGCCGTTGCCTTCCGACTGCTATCTTATCTAAATTATGCTTTTGGTTGTATCTGGACCAGTAGGTCCTATATGTACTGGATATTGCCTTCGGGCCTATTATTGTAATACTTTTGATGTAAGACTATTCGTGCACTTTGCACCTAGTAATTCAGTACTGTATTCGTGGGTACCAAACTACTCGATCCAGGGATATGGTACTATGAACACGAATGATTCCCGTCCTCAAAGCAGGGGTTTACACCAGTGGCTGAAGAAATCGGCTATGGAGGGAAAATACAATTTTGACATAACCAAAGCCGATAGGATCTTCGATCTACTGCTGAGGGAGAAACAAATACAGCTTCCGTCCAACCACGTCATCTCATCGGCCGGGGAGCTCAAAAAGAAGAAATACTGCAAGTGGCACAATACCACATCCCACAGCACCAATGATTGCAAGGTCTTCCGCCAACAGATACAGTAGGCCATCGAGGCAGGGAAGATTAAGTTGGAGGAATCGGCCAAGCCGATGAAAGTTGACGATAATCCCTTCCCAATCAACATGGTCCAAGCCGGCCCTAGGCGAGCTGATCGATAGAACAGAATGGCGTACGGTTCAGCCAAATCCCAACAAACAACCGAGGTTGACTCAGATCAACAAAAGCCAACTGCGATGAACGCCGCGTCAATCAACATGGTTTACACCAGCGGCCGATCAGTCGATCGATGCCCTAGACAGGCGGACAGTCGACTGTTCTTCCAACACAGGGGTTCACGAAGAAGAAGAGAACCGACGCGGCAAGCCGTACCAGAGGACACCGGATCCTCTAGGAGTGGCATACTTTCACCGCCATGACGGCTTTGATCCACATTGGTGCTACGAGTTCTTTCGATTCCGTTGGGAATTGGGAATGAGGCTGCTGTTGGTGATATTTTTTTACACGTGCTAGCCTGGGAGATCTGCTTAACTCCAGTGCAAGTCCAAATTGGTCGCCCCTGGTGATTGAGCATGTGTGCTAGTTGGTTTGATTCTGTAACCAATAAGAAAATAAAGAATAGACGTTTCGTTAAGGTTAGATCTTACTCGATCGGCTATAGATATTAATAAATATACAATTGCTATCCCAAAGTACATTTAGATTAAGTGATTGGGATAGATCGGTAGTATACCGAGACAGTATAAATCACTTAGATCCAAAAGTTCATTAGGAACACAATTATATATATTGATAACCTAGCCGATGTCGCAGATCCAAAATAAATCGGCTAGTACTCCGATAGATTTTATAGAAAGATATTAATCCAAATTAAATGCATTAAACCAAGATCAATCGGCTGTTAGTGTAAATTGGCATATTGATACTGAGCTTAATACATTTAAGTAGATTAAGATCTTAATATAAAAGGCAATTCTAATACATCTAACATAATAACACTTAAAGATGATCAGAATAGGTAAGACCGGCTGAAACCCCGGTTCTATCTCTAATAGCAAACATTGAACCAAATAAATCTATATAACTCTAAAGGTGACTTAACAGGTCGATTAGATGCAGCATTAAGTACCAAAAGAATCATAGGATTTATATAGGCTAATGAAACCTTTCCTGGTGACCAAAGTCGATGCAGCCGAAGGGCAGAGCAAGAACTTTTCGAGAAAAGTAAAAACAAAAGGGTTGGCGATGCGCCGAGGTTGTATTGATGTATGTTGATATATTTTATAAGGGCTCGGGTCATATTTATACCCGAATATACAATGAGTCCATGACAGACACAATTCCTATTACAGATTAAATCTCTAAACAAACTGACATTATCACAAAAGGAAACTACATACGATATCCTAACTTAAAAGATACAATTTCCGTCGCAGGACCATATCCGTAGATGGCAACATCTTTAATGCACTTTGGAAACCGAATCCAATACTTTATCTTTAAGCTTTTCTTTCGGGACTGACTTCACTTCTATCTTCTGTCAGAATCGGCTATCGGCTGTCCTGGTCCGATTCGGACTTAGCCGTCTGGCTCCGTAGCCAATTCGGACTCAGCCGATGCGGCCTCTGTCTTATCGCGGATCGCACATTCCCTCAATTATGCTTCAATCTCAGCATCGAACCCGGGGATTTGATTACCAAATTTGGTCGTTAATACATGCCCCCCAAGTTTGCAATATGATAATGTTGCGGATTTTGTGCAATTGAATTCCCGACGCAACCCTAGATCGAGTCTGTTTCGGCCGTCACAAAACCCTTTAAATAACGATTCATCCGCGCCGAGCAACTCATGCCGTCAAACACAATCCACAACAACCACAAATGCCCTCCAGCTCTCCGGTGACGTCTTCAGCCTCCCCGAACTCGCGGCGGCGATTCTTTCTTCGGCGACCTTAAGCGCTCCAATGGCTACCTCCGCTGCTCCATCGGCTTCCTCCCCTGCCGAATTTCCTGAGGTACACTCCAATTGGCTAACACTCCCTTCTTATTTGCTCTTAGCCATAGATCCAAATTTTTAGTGTTTATGATTCTGAAATTTTCTTCCTTTCCAATTGTAGCATCTTACCCATCAAGTAGTGATCCCAAGTTTGGTCAACAATGAAAGATACTTCTTAGGGCCGATTGGCATTAAGGACCCAACTGACCTTATCATAGCCGAAACCGACAGAATGCCTTACAGAATAAGGAAGCCAAGTCTGCACCACTGGCCTGGTACTTTTAAATCTTGGCCCTCCATAGATAAATCTTGGTCGGCATGGTATAAGAGGATGCAGCCGGCCAAGCAGAGCCATTGGGAAGAAATGGGAATAGCCCAATGCCTTGCATTATCGGTGGCCGATATGCCTAAGGACGAACCTTTGATGTTAGCCGCCACATACTTTTGGAACAACACCCTGAACGCCTTCATTTTTCAGCAAGGCTCCATGACTGTCACCTTAGCCGATGTGGTCATGATTACTGGACTTGATGTCTTATCATCGGCTAACCCGAACAGACTAGAGGGCCAAGGCTAGTTTTTGTTCGAGACCAAAGCAATAGGAGGCTGGAACGGTTATGTGGCGATGAATATTGGAGACGGGCCAATCAACCCTAGGGAGCATGCCGCATTCCTCATGATGTGGCTTGAGAAGTTCTTCTTTTGCGGATCAAGCTGTGGGCTGACAGCCAACTGGCAAATGGTAGCCGAGGCCTCAGTTCATAAGAAAAAACTTCCCCTAGGCAAATTCCTCATTGGCTATCTCTACAAACCCTGAATAAGGCCATGTCAAAGATCACAGCCAATACCAACATTAATACTGGAGGCCCTTGGTGGTTCCTTCAACCCTGGCTTGTATTGATGACCTAGAAAATATTCGGTCGACCAAAGTTGCCTAAAGCGCGCTTCCCCTCCTGGAGCCGATCGAAGATGATGACGAAAACGAGGAGACCACCAGGAGGTGCCAATCTTTTGGGGAAGCAGCAGCCACACACGCCGGATCAGAACAGTCAGCCGAGCTATTGGCCGAATGGTTCCTTTCCCTCTATGATGGATTTGCCAGAGACAATCGGTGCTGGTTTTTCTATGAGGACAGGACATCCTTTGAATTGCCGATTGAGCTGAACTTTGATGAGATCAACTCGGCTGATCACCCCAGGTGCAGAGAAATATTCACCACAGCGCTCTCCCCATGCATCCTACCGACAGGGATTCACCATGGCCAAAATGTCGTGAAGACATATGAATTTTACTACCCAATGTCGGCTGGCAGACAATTTGGACTTGGGCAACTGCCCATTGGCTGTTATTACACTGATAAGATCGAAACCCGAGGGGTGGTAGACTCTAAATTAGTTATGAACAGGCTGATGGATATAGAGGGCCCACCCCTCGGCAGCATCGGAATCATGGAGCTGGCCCACAAGAGGAGCTCGGCCTATGAAAAGTGGTGGGTAGAAATAAAAAGGCATATCTTTCATCATCGATCTTCCATGTACATCACCACCCTACTGCCAGATGAAATCCCCTCTGTAAGCTCTTCACTCTTGAGTACTTTTTCGTTCGAACGATCAGCTGTCTAATGACAGAAATGGACTCACCGGCGGTGAGCAACTCTGTTGTTGCCATCAAATATCGTCTGGGTGTCCTTCCAGGCGGCTGTGGATATGCTCCATTGGCCATCGACTGGGATGCGCCGAAGCTAAAAACGTTGCTGTACGGGCAAACTCGTCAACCCGTAGTGAGGAAAAAGAGGGCTGCTCCACCAACTATAAAATCATCGGCTGCTCCTGCGAAGAGACAAAAGAAAGTAAAGCCAACTGCACCAGCCGACAGTCTTCTGTCCATTGATCCAAGCGTTGATGATCTCCTTAATAAAGAAGTCATGGACGAAGAGATCTCTCAAGCCGTTGTGGAGGTGGCTGAATCAAGCAGCTCAAGTCACAATTTGGTCAGCCTGCCACTCGATGATCCAGCCCCTTCGAGTCCTCTTGTGCAGAAACGGCCGGTAAGCACTTTGCGCTTTTAAATCTGGCTCTTAAACCCTGATCACTTTAAGCTTTGACCAAATTTTCCTTGTAGCTCAAGAGATTAGCCGGCCGCACCCCCGTCCAGTCTCACCAGTAGTTTTCCTGAACTCATCCCCTTCTTTGCTCATTCCTCTATACTTAGCCGATCATTACTAACACTTGTCTTCTATTCAGCCTCCTCGGTCTCCATCGGCTGTGCCCCATACTTCAAGTGAACGAACCCAGTCGGCTATGGGCAACCATGACGCCGAGGAAGTTGTTGCTCCAACCAGCCAACATACTAAAGAAGTGGCTTCTTCGGCTAGCCACGACACCGAAGAAGTCACTGCTCCAGCCAGCCCAGGTGCCGCAGAAGTAGCCGCTCCAGCTTCTGTCCTACGGGTAAGCCTTACTTCTTCCTTTTTCTCAGAAGCTTAAAAGTTGACCGTCTCACTCCCTCCTTAATCGCTCCGATCTCTTTTGTAAACTCTAGCCAATTTACTGCCTTTTGATGTAAGAGAGTTCATCGACGAAGAGGAAGCGAAGGTCACCAGTTCGGACAAGGCCGCCATAGCCGACGAAGTTAAAGCCACGTTCCAAGATATCCGTTGTCGACTAGACATCGACGTAGACCAGCTGGTTGTGGAATGTGGATCGGCCCGGTCACATTTTTACGAAATCGAAGACAAGCTTCCTAATGACTTGGCCAATAAGATCTCAAGGCCGTCTACATTGACCAGCATCGGTCCAGGCTAGAGCGTGCCATGTACAGGATGCTTGAGTGGTAGGCTCAAACCGATCTGGCGGCTAGGATCGACGCCACGGTGGCGAATGTGGTGGCCGAGAAAGACAAATTAGACGAGCTCCTGGCCGGGCTGTCGGCTACACATGCTGAGATCAATGAACTCGAGCTAGAAGAAGTCGGCCTGCTATTGTAGTTGGAGCAGTGCAGGGCCAAAATTGCCGCTAAGAAACAATTGTTGGTCGATCTCCCCAAGGCTGCTGACGACTAAAGGGGCAAGGTGACTTCCACTATAAAGCACATGGAGGAGCTGAATGAATCAGCCAAAGCAGTCCCTGGCACTAAGAAAGAAGACATGGTTGTAGTCGACAAAGTGAACACCATCAAGGATGCAGCAATATCGGCCATAGACAACTTCTTGGGGGTGTAATAGGACGCATCCTTCATGAACTCTTAACACGCGTAACTTGTAACTTGCGTTTTGCTCATGTATATATAACTGTGTAACTGTGTAATCGGCTCATTGCGTCTTTAATTCCAATCATGTGCCTTGCCGATTCACTTGTCTCTATGTCCCGAATGCTTTGAAATTTTTTTGAGGCCTCGGTCCCTAATTTCTAACTTTGTATAGTATATGTCCCCAGTTTTTTCAATGTAGTCCTCGGCATTGATAAAATTATCAGACGAAGCTTTGTATCACCTGTCGGCTTTTTCCAGCCGATTAGAAAATCTTAGGAAGGAAAAACTTAGAGCAAAGACATCCTAAAGGCGATGTGCATCACACATCGGCTATCATGGATCGGCAAGGGCTTAGCCGAATCATGAGTGGATCCAAACACTTGGATAATATTTCTTCAAGTATTTGCCATTAAGAGCCCTTCCAAATACCTCTCCGTATAATCCTTCTAGCATGTAGGCTCCTTTAGAGACGCATCTGTGGATCTTGAAAGGCCCTTCCCAATTAGGTGACCACTTGCCAAATTTGCTATCTCTTGAGCCGATCGGCAGTATTAGTTTCCAAACAAGCTCGCCTTCTTCAAAAGACTTGGGCACAACTTTCTTGTTGTAATGACGAGCCACCCGTTCCTTGTTCCTGGTCACTTTCTCCATTGCACGCATCCAAGACAGAACTAGGTCTTCGGACTCATCCACCATCAGATTATAGTAATCATCGGCTGTAAACTCGTCCTGCAACTGAATCCTTCTTGAGCCGATGACACTCTCCCATGGCAAAACTGCTTCATGTCCGTAGACCAACTTGTATGGAGGCACTTGGATTGATCCGTGGCAGGTCATCCGATAAGCCCATAGTGATTCGGCCAATCGGCTGTGCCATTGCTTTGGGTACTCAGCGATCTTCCTCTTTATCAACTTGATCAAACTTTTATTGGAAGCCTCGGCTTGCCCGCTAGCCTGAGCATAGTATGGTGATGAATTCAGCAATCTAATCCCCATGCCATCGGCAAACTAAGCAAACTCGTCGGAGATAAAGATAGATCCCTGATCTGTAGTTATAGTCTGAGGGACGCCGAATCTGTAGATGGTATGCTCCTTAACAAACTCGATCGCATCCCCGGAATCAACCTTTTTTAAGGGAATTGATTTGGCCGATCATGTCGATTCCCCAACCTCTGAACAGCCAAGGCTTGATGATAGGGTTCATTGCCGATGCTAGTGCCCACTGTATAGCCCCCAATTTTTGACAATCTTTGCAGCCTTTATAGTACTTAAAACAGTCTTCCAGCATAGTCGGCTAAAAATATTCTGCTCTCCGAAGTAGCCACTTCATCTTATGAGCCGATTGATGAGTGCCACACATCCCTTCGTGCACCTCTTCTATGGCAACCTTTGCTTGATCGGCACCTAGGCACTTCAGAAGCACTCCATCATTTGTCCGATAATACAGATCTTCATTTAGCAAGACATATCGTAAAGCCTTGTAACGTAATTTTCTATAGGCCGACTGAGAAGGGTTTTTTAGATAATTGTAGACATCAAACCTCTAGTCATCGGCTAAGATGGTTGCAATCTCCACTTCAATTTCTTTTATCATCGGCTTGTAACCTGATGCCCCCGAGCCAAATCATTTGCTTCTGAGTTCTGCTCTCTGGGGATGTGTTTCAAGGTTACCAACCAAAAGTTATCCATAAAATCTTGGCATTTGTGATAGTAGACCATCAGCGTGTCATTCTTGCATTCGTATTCCCCTCATAACTGGCTGATGACCAACATTGAATCGCTCATTATTTCGATGGCGTTGACTTCACCTTCCTTGAGCAGTTGTAGCCCTTTAAGAATGGCTTCATATTCGGCTTGGTTGTTTGTGGCGTGTGGCGCGATGGAAAAAGCAAACTCGAAGCTTGCCCCCCTGGGAGAGATTATCACCAAGCCGATGCCGCAGTCGTTGGTGCAGAACGAGCCATCAAAAGTCAAAGTCCAAGGCAATTTATCCACTGAGCCGATTGAATCATATCTATTCTCCACTATGAAATCGGCTATAGCTTGTACTTTTACTGCCTTGGGTGCTTGATACGTTAAATCAAACTCTGTCAAAGAAAATATCCATTTTCCAACTCGCCCCTTCAGAACTGGAGCCGATAGCATATATTTCACTACATCGACTTTGCAAACTATAGTGCATTCATTGGATAACAAATAATGCCTTAACTTCGTGCATGAAAAATATAGGCACAAACACAATTTCTCCACGGGAGAGTACCTTGTCTCTGCATCCAAAAGTCTTCAGCTAAGATAAAAAATTGCCTTCTCTTTCCCTTCGATCTCCTGAATCAGAACTAAGCCGATAGACTTCTCATCGGCTGATAGGTATAATTTGAACGGCACTCCCTTTTGTGGAGGAATCAATACTAGAGGGGAGCTTAGATAATTCTTAATATTGTCCAAAGCCTTCTGTTGCTCTGCCCCCAAGGTAAATGATTGATCGGCTTTCAGCCGAAGCAGAGGTGTGAACGGCTCCATCTTCTCTGACAGATTGGCTATAAAGCGCCTGATGAACTTGATTTTGCCGATCAAAGACTGCAATTCCTTCTTGTCCTTCGGAGGTTGAATAGCCTTGATAGCCTTGATGCTCCTCTTGGTGACCTCGATTCCCTTCTCATAAACAAGAAATCCCAAAAACAGGCCAGCCGACATGCCGAACGCGCATTTCACTGGGTTCATCTTCAGGCCATATTTCCTCGTCCTCTCCAAAACCTTTCTTAAATCGGCTATGTGATCTTCCACTTCCTTGGATTTGATGACGATATCATCGATGTAGATTTCCACTAGGAAGCCGATGAAGTCGTGAAAGATGTAATTCATGGCCTGTTGATACGTAGCTCTAGCGTTCTTCAAGCCAAATGTCATGACGACCCACTCGTACAAGCCGATTGCTCCTCGGCACCTGAAAGTTGTCTTGGGAATGTCTTCTTCGGCCATAAAAATCTGATTATAACCTGCATTGCCATCCATAAAGCTTATGATTTTGTGGCCGTAGGCATGGGGTATTCATCTTTAGGGGCAGCCTTGTTCAAATCTCTGAAGTTGATGCACACCCTAAGTTTGCCGTTCTTCTTTACTACTGGAACTATGTTTGAAACCCGCTCTGCATATCGGCAGGGTCGAATAAAACCAGCGTCATATAGCCGAGTGATTTCGGCCTTAATTGCCTCATACATATCGGTTTTAAACCTCCTAGGAGGTTGTTTGTACTGCCGATATCCAAGCTTAATAGGGAGCCGATGTTCAACAATAGATCGGTTGAGACCAGGCATCTCAAAATACTCCCAAGCAAAGCAATCTTTATATTCCTTCAATAAATCAATAAGCTTGGTCCTAAAATGAGAAGACAAATTTTTGCTAATGTATATCGGCCTAGGCCTATCTCCTGGACCTATATCTATTTCGTCCAAATCATCGGCCGACATAAAACCTTGCCCCAGTTTTCCGTCGGTGTCATCCACGGTGTCCTTGTTGTAGACGTTCGAGCCCTCCACGACACCCTCAAAGTAATAGTTGAGGCTCTTCGTCTCCAATTGGCTGCATGTCAGAATTGGACACCTTGAGAGAATCAGCCTGCCAAACTTTGTCGGATAGGCAATCAATGCCGTCGACTTCCCATAAAGTTAAGTCGGCGTTGGCGACATTGAGTGACCTGTTGGCTGGCATGATTTCTATTTTGTCGCCTTGCCATGGGATCAAGCTTTGATGCATTGTGGAAGGGATGCAGTAGTTGGCGTGGATCCAATCCCTTCCGAGCAATAGACTGTACGATCCCTTCCCATCAATGACGAAAAACTTGGTGGGCATGGTTTTGCTGCCGACGGTCAGCTTGATGTTTAAAACTCCCTTGGCCTCTGATGGGCCGCCGTCGAAGTCCTTGAGTACCATATTTGTCTTGATCAAGTCGTCGGATCCCTTGCCTAGCTTTCTGAAGGTTGCATAGGGCATGAGATTGACAGCGGCGCCTCAATCGACTAGCATTTTTGACATTGGCTTGCCGTTGGCGAATCCTTTGACGTATAGGGGCTTCAAATGTCGATTCTCTGTCCCTTTGGGTTTCTCAAAGATGGCATGTTCTGGGGATAGTACTAGTTTGGCCAATGTATCCTCAACTGTGTGTGCATCGGCCTCGACAGTCTCAAATTCGGCCGGCAATATGAACACCATATTGATCGATGAAGCGGCCACTCCTTTGCCTTTTGCCGCCCTTTTGGCCTTATTGGCTGGGCTCTCATCGGCTAGGGCTGCCTATTTCTTGACACGCCATTGCTTTGTGCCCTGTCGATGTTGTTGCTGTCGAATCATCCGCCGAACTTCTTCATCCTATCCTTCGCTCTTAAGCCTCTGGATTTTTCTTTTCTGTGTTTTGGTGAACAAGTCCGAAGGGCACCATTGAGGGTTGACTGATTGTTCTTCATCGGCCTCCTCGTTGTCCTCTTCTTGGAAGAAGCCCTGGTGGATTGGGCCGAGCCGATTGTGGACGAAAAGTTTCCGCTGGTTGAGTTGAACGGCTCGGGGGACGAATCGGCTAGAGCTTTCCATTGGTGGGTCTCTGTATTCGTCCTCTCTATACTGACTGCAGGCCGGGCAGTTCTCAAGAGTGGGCAGCCTTATTCCTGATTCCCAACAGAATCGGAAAAACTCGCAGCGCCAATGCGGATCGCAGCCATCATGGCAGCAAAAGTATGCTGCTCCTAGCCAATCCGGCGTCCTTCCGTACGGCTTGTCGTGTCGGTTCTCTTCTTCTTCTTGAACCCTGTGCTGGAACCGCAGTCGGCTGTCCGCCTGCCTGGGGCGCCGATCGGCTGATCAACCACTGGCATGAACCATGTTGATTGACGCAACGTTCATCGCAGTTGGCTCTTGTTTATCTAAGTCGATCTCGATAGTTTGTTGAGATTTGGTTGAGTCGTACGCCATTCTGTTCTGTCGATCAGCTTGCCTAGGGCCGACTTGGACCATGTTGACAGGGAAGGGATTGCTGTCAATTTTCATTGGCTTAGCCGATTCCTTGAACTTAATCTTCCCTGCCTCGATAGCCGACTGTATCTGTTGGCGGAAGACCTTGCAATAGTTGGTGCTGTGGGAGGTGGTATTGTGCCATTTGCAGTACCTTTTCTTTTTGAGCTCCTCGGCCGATGGAATGACATGGTTGGCCGGAAGCTGTATTTGTTTCTCCCTCAGCAGTAGATCGAAGATCCTATCGGCTTTAGTTATGTCAAAATCATACTTTTCTTCCTTAGCCGATTTCTTCAGCCATTGGCACGTTATAGCCTTTTTGTTCTTAGTCCATTCGGCTGCTGCAGCTTCTGCGTCGCTATCACTTGAATCAGAATCCGTTGCGTAGACGATGTGGGTGACTTTCTTGAAGGCCTTCTTCGATTCTTGAAATCTTTGTCCGTAGGCCGTCACCTTCTAAGCCAACTGGGCTAAGCTCTCGAAATCTTGAGCCAAAAACCTCTCACGGATAGGAGCCAAAAGGCCATGAAAGGCTAAATTGGCTAGCTGCAAGTCTGACAGTACCAGGTTGTAGCAGCGGTTCCTCATGTCCCTAAACCGCTGGTGTAGTCTTGCACCGACTCCTCGTGCTTCTGCGTGACACTGGTCAGATCCGACAACTTCATTTTGTGCGTGCCAGACTAGAAGTAGCTGTGGAATTGCTTCTCGAGATCGGCCCAGCTCTGGACCGAGTTGTAAGGCAGAGATGAAAACCATGTAAAGGCCGATCCCGAGAGTGAGAGTGGGAACAAACGCACCCTGAGCGCGTTAGTAGCTGATGCTTCTCCGCATTGAGGCAGAAATCGGCTGACGTGTTCGTAGGTTTATATGTTGTCTTGCCCGGAGAACTTTGAAAAGTTTGGCACCTTGTACTGGTTTGGCAGGGGCACCCTCTCAAAATATTCTGGATATGGGTACTGGTACATGTTGCCAGAGTCTTTTGGCTTGAGGCCGAACTGATCACGCATCACATCTGCGATCAAATCGGCCCACAGCCTGTTTTCTTGCAATGGTGGTATCGGCTCGTATTGCTCGTGGTGGGCAAGCCCTTGCCGATACTGCATTGGTGGCGTCTGAGGCCGATAATGTCATTCGTAGCCGTCCCCTGGGAACTGATGCTGAAATTGGTTCATAGCAGGAGACTAACGAGAAACGAGTGGTGACGTCTGCTCAGGGAGAGGCGGATTGCCGCCAGCGTTGTGAGGTGGATCCGGCAGATAGTTACCAATCGGCACGTTATGTGTGACGGGCTGCCGATTGGTGTTGAACATGTATTTCGCCTGCTCCTGAGTCGTCACTGGGATGCCAAGGGCCTGATGTTGAGATTGTGGCTGAACCAGGACCTTAGGATGCGGGCGTGCAGCCGATCATTGTGCATTCGGCTGGATCGAGGCTCCCCCTGGAGGAATCGGCTGCCCGAGCGGAGGGACTGGCAAACCGTGGGTTGATAGTGTCCCGTACGATGGAAACTGGCCATCAGTGAAATATGTCGGCCCCCTTGGCAGCTGCTCGGCTATCTTTGAATCAACCATGGTGCTTATCATATTTTTCAATGTGTTCACCAGTATTCCTGACTGGTTGACAAGCGCGTGGTGGACAGTCGAGTCGATCCGATCCTGTAGCGTGTGAAGCTCTGAATCGTCCTGTTCCTGCTTGACTTTCTCCATTTTTTTCTTCCCTTTCTTGTCTTCGCCGGATGAAGTATCAATGTCTTCAATGTTGAACTTGAATTTCTGGAGGATTGCCCTAGATCTGGTCTGGACGAAAGATTGCAGAGAATGTGATGTAGCCTCTCAACCATATGCTGATATTCGGCCTTTTGTTCAGCCGAAAGCTTGTCCATAGTCACCGGGTTGATGTTCTCCTGGTCGAGATCAGCCGATGCGACGTTCACCATCGTGCTGGATCCGGAAGATGAGGTCCCACTGGGCGTGCCAAAAGCCTGTTGGTGTGAATTTTTACACGCGCGGCCGGGAGATCTGCTTAACTCCAGTGCAGGTCCCAATTGGTCGCCTCTAGTGATTGAGCGGGCATGCCAGTTGGTTTGATCCTGTAACCAACAAGAAAACAAAGAATAGGTGTTTGGTTAAGGTTAGATCTTACTCGATCAGCTACAGATATTAATAAATATACAATTGCTATCCCACAGCACATTTAGATTAAGTGATTGGGATAGATCGGTAGTACACCGAGACAGTATAAATCACTTAGATCCAAAAGTACATTAAGAACACAATTATATATATTGATAACCTAGCCGATGTCGCAGATCTAAAGTAAATCAGCTAGTACTCCGATATATTTCATAGAAAGATATTAATCTAAATTAAATGTATTAAACCAAGATCAATCGGCTGTTAGTGTAAACTAGCAGATTGATAGTGAGCTTAATACATTTAAGTAGATTAAGATCTTAATATAAAAGGCAATTCTAATACACCTAACAGTAATAACACTTAAAGATGATCAGGATAGGTAAGACCGGCTGAAACACCAGTTCTATCTCTAATAGCAAACATTGAACCAAATAAATCTATATAACTCTAAAGGTGACTTAGTAGGTAGATTACATGCAACAGTAAGTACCAAAAGAATCATAGGATTTATATAGGCTAATGAGAGCTCTTCGAGATGGTAGATACGCCATATAACCTAAATCAACCTCTGGATCTAACTCTGTCGGCTGCTATCTTCAAAGAGATATTAGCCGATCACAAGATAGATCTAGACATTGATCTAGATTATATGCTACATATGATAAATTAAGCAGTTTGCAACATCAGAATCACAGTATCATAATGATGGAAGCACTGGCCCCGATACCACAAGCTGCTTGTAACAAGAAATTACCTTTCCTGGAGATTGAAGTCAATGCAGCCCAAGGACAGAGCAAGAACTTGTCGAGAAAAGTAAAAACAAAAGGGTTGGCGATGCGCCGAGGTTGTATTGGTGTATGTTGATATATTTTATAAGGGCTCGGGTCATATTTATACCCGAATATACAATGAGTCCGTGACAGACACGATTCCTATTACAGATTAAATCTCTAAACAAACTGACATTATCACAAAAGGAAACTATACACGATATCCTAACTTAAAAGATACAATTGCCGTTGCAGGACCATATCCGTAGATGGCAACATCTTTAACGCACTTTGGAAACCGAATCCAATACTTTATCTTTAAGCTTTCCTTTTGGGACTGGCTTCACTTCTATCGTTAGTCAGAATCGGCTATCGGTTGTCCTAGTCCAATTCGGACTTAGCCGACTGGCTCCGTAGCCGATTCGGACTCAGCTGATGCGGCCTCTGTCTTATCACGAATCGCACATTCCCTATATTCCGCTTCAATCTCAACATTGAACCCGGGGATTTAATTACCAAATTTGGTCGTTAACAGTTGCCCACTCTTGAGAACTGCCCGGCCTGCAGCGAATACAGGGAGGACGAATGCAGGGATCCACCAATGGAGAGCTCGAGCCGATTCGTCCCCCGAGCCGTTTAACTCAACCAACGGAAGCTTTTCGTCCACGATCGGCTCGACCCAATTCACCAGGACTTTTTCCAAGAAGAACACAAAGAGGACGACGACGAAGAGGCTGAAAAAGAACAATCGGCCAAACCCCAATGGGAAGTCACTCAATGTCGCTAACGCCGACTTAACTTTATGGGAAGTCGACGACATTGATTGCCTGTCTGGCAAAGTTTGGCAGGCCGATTTTCTAAAGGTGTCATATTCTGACATGTAGCCAATTGGAGACAAAGAGCCCCAACTATTACTTTGAGGGTGTCGTGGAGGGCTCGAGCGTCTACAACAAGGACACCATGGACACCATTGACAACATCGATGGTAAACAAGGACACCAGCCGATTTGTTTGTACATGCCGCCTCTGGCCACAAAATCATAAGTTTTATGGATGGCAACGCTGGTTATAACAAGATCTTCATGGTCGAGGAAGACATTCACAAGATAGCTTTCAGGTGCCCAGGACCAATCGGCTTATATGAGTGGGTCATCATAACTATTGGCCTGAAGTACGTTGGAGCTACGTATCAGAGGGCCATGAGTTACATCTTTCATGACTTGATCAGCTTCCTAGTGGAAATCTACATTTATGATGTCGTTGTCAAATCCAAGGAGGTGGAAGACCACATAGCCGATTTAAGAAAGATTTTGGAGAGGACAAGGAAATATAGCCTAAAGATGAACACTACGAAGTGCGCGTTTGGCATGTCGGCCGGCCAGTTCTTGGGATTTCTTGTTCATGAGAGGGGAATCAAGGTCACTCAGAGAAGCATCACTGCTATCAAGACTATTCAACCTCCGAAGGACAAGAAGGAATTGCAGTCTTTGATTGGCAAAATCAACTTCATCAGGTGCTTTATAGTCAATCTGTCAGAGAAGATAGAGCCGTTCACACCTCTGCTTTGGCTGAAAGCTGATCAAGCATTCACTTGGGGGGCAGAGCAACAGAAGGCTTTGGACAATATTAAGAATTATCTGAGCTCCCCTCCAGTATTGATTCCTCCACAAAAGGGAGTGCCGTTCAAATTATACCTGGACGAGAAGTCTATCGGCTTAGTTCTGATTCAGGAGATCGAAGGGAAAGAGAAGGCAATTTTTCATCTTAGCCGAAGACTTCTGGATGCAGAGACAAGGTACTCTCCTGTGGAGAAATTATGTTTGTTCCTATATTTTTCATGCACGAAGTTAAGGCATTACCTGTTATCCAATGAGTGCGCCATAGTATGCAAGGCCGATGTAGTAAAGTATATGCTATCGGCTCAAGTTCTGAAAGGGCAAGTTGGGAAATGGATATTTGCTTTGACAGAGTTTGATTTAAGTTATCAAGCACCCAAGGCAGTAAAAGGACAAGCTATATCCAATTTCATAGTGGAACACAGAGATGATTCAACCGGCTCAGTGGACATTATGCCTTGGACTTTAACTTTTGATGGCTCGGTTTGCACGAATGGATGCGGCATCGGCAAAGTGATAATTTCTCCTAGGGGCAAGTTTCGAGTTTGCTTTTTCTATCACGCCTCATGCCACAAACAATCAAGCCGAATATTAAGCCGTGCTCAAGGGATTACAACTGCTCAAAGAGGTCAAAGCTGACGCCATTGAGATAATGGGCGATTCAGTATTAGTCATTAGCCAGCTATCCGGAGAGTATGAATGCAAAAATCACGCGCTGATGATCTATTATCAAAAAATGCCGAGATTTGATGGACAACTTTCGACTGGTAACTTTAAAACACATCTCCAGAGAGCATAACTCGGAGGCAAATGATTTGACTCAGGGGACATCGGGCTACAAGCTGATGACAAAAGAAATTGAAGTGGAGATTGCCACCACCTCAGCCGATGACTGGAGGTTTGATGTCTACAATTATTTCGTAACTGGGTAGTTATAAAGGTAGTTTTCGGGTTTGCTATGAAACATGGAGTGGGATGTGAGTGATCAAGATGGAATTTGCCCCTCCTTTGGGAGAGATATCTCTGGGCCCCTCGAGGTAATGGATTATGGAAATGCATGGCCATGCTAAGTTGATTGAGGAGTCAATCAACAGACAGATAATCCAATACGGTTCGAGTGAATGGTTAAGCTATTGAAGGGATGGCACACATATTGCCTATAGCTTAACTGGTATCGTGAGGCAAAGGGATTTGTGTACACATTACAGGTTCAGAGCCGATATTATATTCTTGTATACTATGGTGTCAATATGTGCTGCTAGGCGCCGCTGTTGACAGGTCGGCTGAGTTGGAGTCGAGCCGACGGTTGGCTAAGTTAGACTATAGCCGAAACCGAGTATACCTGAACCTACAGGGTCACACGCTTAAGGGGATAGAATAGATATTCGAGTTGGACTCGGATACGGCTCGATCGGATAGGGATCCGATCGGATAGAGTCCTATGGGCTTACGACGTATAGGCGGCCAACTCTGTGAGATTCGGATAGGATCTAATTTAAAATAGAGTCCTGATCGGCCACTAGTCCCAGTCGGCCAACTCTATATAAAGGGGCGAGGGGTGGAGAGTTGCGGTATCGCTTTGAACCGAATCCGCAACAGAAATCGCCGAGATCAATCTCCACAGAAACCCTCCCCACTTTCGAGCCAAACCCTAGCCTTGCATCGCGTGCTAGCACACGGGTGTTCGGCGTTCTGTTCTCGAAAGTGTGGATACCGATAGAGGCGCTGCTACGTTGCACGCTGTTCATCGGCTGTGGTACTTCGGAGCAAGGCGGCTGCGGCAGATCTGCTGCGGTCGAGCGCATCGAGGCGAGGCGCGAGAACGTGGTCAGACGACTCGGCGAATCGGCTAAATCCGCGAATCGGCCGATTGGTGAATCGGCTGTCCTCGGGAATCGGCTGTCGGCTTGCGGGAATCGGCTACACTGTTCCGGATCGGATAGTCATGATTGTCTATTTCCGCTGCATACTCCAATCGGTAACGATCTATCGGCCCTTACTTGCAAGTATTCCTGGTTTGCGCGGTAGAAAATTTTGTTTTGGCTAGCGTAGCTTCCTCGTAACCCTTCAGCTCTATGATATGTCTTGCTCAATGAAGATTTATATTATCGGATGATTGATGGCATTCTACTGAAATGCCTAAGTGCTGATCAGGCGAAGGTTGCCATAGGAGAGGTGCACGAGGGGATCTGTGGCACTCATCAATCAGCTCATAAGATGAAGTGGTTACTTAAAAGGGCAGGATATTTTTGGCCGACGATGCTGGAAGATTGCTTCAAATATTACAAGGGCTGTCAATATTGCTAGAAATTCAGAACCATCTAGAGAGCACCAGCATCGGCTATGAACCCTATCACTAAGCCTTGGCCGTTCAGAGGATGGGGAACCGACATGATTGGCCAAATCAATCCACCCTCGAGCAAAGGGCACAAGTTTATATTGGTGGCAACCGATTATTTTACCAAGTGGGTGGAAGCAATTCCCTTAAAAAAGGTCGACTCCGGGCATGCGATCGAGTTTGTTAAGGAACATATCATATACAGATTTGGCGTCCCTCAGACTATCACTACAGATCAGGGATCTATCTTTGTCTCCGACGAGTTTGTTCAGTTTGCCAACAGCATGGGGATTAAATTGCTGAATTCGTCACCATATTATGCTCAGGCTAACGGATAGGCTGAAGCTTCAAATAAATGTTTAATCAAGTTGATAAAGAGGAATATCTCTGAGTACCCAAAGCAATGGCATAGCTGAATCATTGTGGGCTTATCGGATGGCTTACCACGGATCGATCCAAGTACCTCCATACAAGTTGGTCTACAGACACGAAGCAGTTTTGCAATGGGAGAACATCATTGGCTCAAGAAGGATTCAATTACAGGATGAGTTGGCAGCCGATGATTACTATAATCTGATGGTCGATGAGTTCGAAGACCTCGTTCTATCTAGGATGCGTGCATTGGAAAAGGTGACCAGGGAAAAAGAACGAGTGGCTCGTCATTACAACAAGAAGGTTGTACCCAAGTCTTTTGAAGAAGGTGAGCTTGTTTGGAAGCTGATATTGCCGATCGGCTCAAGAGACAGCAAATTGGGCAAGTGGTCACCTAATTGGGAAGGGCCTTTCAAGATCCACAAATGCGTCTCCAAGGGAGCCTATATGCTAGAAGGATTAGATTGAGAAGTGTTTGGAAGGGCTCTTAATGGCAAATACTTGAAGAAATATTACCCAAGTGTTTGGATCAACTCATGGTTCGGCTAAGTCCTTGCCGATCCATGCTAGCCGATGTGTTACACACATCACCTTTAGGACATTTTTACTCAAATTTTTCCCTTCTGATCTTTCCAATCGGCTTAATCTACCCGACAAGTGTTGGATGATTTTTGTTTTATAATTTTATCAATGCTGATGACATCATTGAGAAAATTAGGGGGGCATATACAATACAAAGGAAGAAATCAGAGTCAGAGGACTTCAAAATTTTTTGGGGTTTTGAAATTTTTAAGGCATTCAGGACATGGGAACAAATAAATCGGCAGAAGGCATCCGATCAACACTATGCGCACAACGAGCCGATTACAAAGTTATATGTACAAGAGTCGAAATACGAGTCGAAGACATCAAGAGTTCTAGATACTAAGTCCTATTACACCCCTAGGAATTTATCTATGGCCGATATTGCTTCATCCTTGATAGCGTTTACCTCATCGACAACGACCATGTCCTCTTCCTCGGTGCCACGGATCGCCTTGGCCGACTTATTCAGCTCCCCCAGGTGTTTGGTGGTGGTAGTTACCTTGCCCCTTTGATCGTCTGTAGCTTTGGGGAGATCGGTCAACACTTGTTTCTTGGTGGCGATCTTTGCTCTGCACTGCTCCAACGGCAACAGCAGGCCGGCCTCTTCAAGCTCGAGCTCGTTGATCTCAGCATGTGTAGCCAATGGCCCGACTATTAGTTCATCCAATTTGGCCTTCTCGGCCACCACATTCTTTACCGTGGCGTCAATCCTGGCCGCCAAGTCGGCTTGAGCCTGCCGATCAATCATTCTATGCATCGCCCTCTCCAGCATGGACCGGTGCTGGTCGATGTAGGTGGCCTTTGAAATTTTCTTAGCCAGATCATCAGGAAGCTCGCCTTCGACTTCATAGTAGCGCGACCGGACCAATCCGCATTCCGTCACCAGCCGGTCCATGTCAATATCTAGCCGACGACGGATGTCTTGGATCCTTTCTTTAACTTCGTCAGCTATGATTGCCTGGTCCAGGCTGATGGCTTCTATTTCTTCCTCACCAATGAACTCTTTTATGTCGAAAAGGAGCAGATCGGCCAGAGTCTGCAAGAGAGATCAGAGTGGTTAAAAAGGGAATAAGATGGCCGATTCTTAAAATTTTCAGAAAAAGGGAAGAATGAACTTACGCGTACGGCGAGAGCTGGAGCGGCCACCTCTTCGGCATCTTGGCTGGTTGGGGCAGCTACCTCTTCGGTGTCTTGGCTGACTGGTGCAACTGCTTCTTCAGTGTGATGGCCGCCCATAGCCAACAGAGTTCGCTCGCTCGATACACAGAGTGCAACCGATGGAGACCGAGAGGGCTGCAAAAAATGTAAGTGTTAGTACGAGTCGGCCAATGCAAGCATAAGTACAAAATGAGTTCAGAAATTACTGGTCAAGCTAGACGGGGAGGTCGGTTGGCTAATATCTTGAACTGCAAGAAAGATTTGGCTAAGGCTTAAGTGTTTATAGTATGAAAACCAGATTTGAAAAGGACAAAAGTGCTTACCGGTCGCTTCGGAGCAGGAGGGCTTGGTGGAGTCGGATCGTCGGCTGGTGGACTAACCGAATTGTGGCTAGAGTTGCTCGATTCGGCTGCCTCTTTGATAGCTTGGGAGATTTCTTCATCCATAACCTCCTTGTTGAGGGCTTCATCGATGTTGGGATTGAGAAAAGATAGGCTGTCGGCTGGCACAGTCGGCTTAGTTTTCTTCTGCTTCTTCACTGGAGTAGCCGATGCTCTTACAGCTGATGGTGCAGCCCTATTCTTCCTCGTCACGGCTTGACGAGTTTGGCCGTGCATTAAAGTCCTTAGTTTCGGCACATCCTAGCCGATGGCTGAGGGAGCGTATCCACATCCATTCGCAAGAACGCCTAGGCGGTATTCCATGGCGATGCCAGAGTTACTCACCGTGGGAGGATCCGAGTCTGCCATCTGTGAAAGGGAAAAATGTTTGAAGTGTTAGCACAAGACGACAGCCGACTGATCAAAAGCGAAAAAATGCTTAAGGGTGAAAGGACTTACTGAAGGGTTCTCTTCGGGCAGTAGGGTGGTGATGTACATAGAAGACCACTGATGGAAGATGTGCGTTTTGATTTCTGCCCACCACCTGTCGTAGGTCGTGCTCCTCTTGTGGGTCAGCTCCATAATTCCAATGTTGTCGAGAGGTGGGCCCTCTATCTCCACCCCTCGGGTTTCTATCTTATTGGCATAATAGCAGCCGATGGGCAGTTGCCCAAGTCCAAACTGCCTGCCAGCCGACACTGGGTAATAGAACTCATAAGTCTTTACGACATTTACGCCTTGATGAATCCCAGTCGACAGTATGCATGGGGAGAGTGTTGTGGTGAAAATTTCCCTACACTTAGGATGGCGGTCCGAATTGATCTCGTCCAGGTTCAGCTCAATCGGTAGTTCGAATGATGCTCTATCTTCGTAAAAAGAAACAGACCCGATGTCCCTTGCAAAGCCATCATAGAAGGAGATAAACCACTCGGCTAGCAGTTCGGCTGATTGCTTGGATCCTTCATGTGTAGCTGCGGCTTCCCCGAAAGACTGACACCTCCTGGTTGTTTCCTTGTTTTCTTCATCGTCCATAATCGGCTCCAGGAGGGGGAAGCGTGCTTCAGTCAACTTTGGCCGACCGAAGATTTTTTGAGTCAGTAACACTAGCCAAAGTTGAAGAAACCACCAAGGGCCTCTAGTATTGATGTTGGCGTCGGCTGCGATCTTGGAGACGACTTGGTTCAAAGTCTGATACAGATAGCCGAGGAGGAATTTGCCTAAAGGAACTTTTTTCTTGTCTACTAAGGCTTTGGCTATCACCTGCTAGTTAGTTGTTGGGCCGCAACTTGATCTGCAGAAAAAGAGCTTTTTGAGCCACATCATGAGAAATGCGGCATGTTCCCTAGCATTGATCGGCCCATCTCCCATGTTCATTGCCACATACCTATCCCAGCCCCCTATTGCTTTGGTCTTAAAGGAGAACTGGCCTTGGCCTCCAATCTATTTGGGTTAGCCGATGACAAGATATCTAAGCCCGTGATCATGACAACATCGGCTAGGGTTGGGGTCATGGGGCCTTGTTGAAAAAGGAAGGCATTTAAGGTGTTATTCTAGAAATAGGTGGCAGCCGACATCAGTGGTTCGTCCTTGGGCATGTTACTGATAATGCCAAACATTGGGCTATTCCTACTTCTTTCCAATGGCTTTGCTTGGCCAGCTGCATTCTCTTGTATCATGCCGTCCAAGACTTGTCCGTGGAGGGCCAAGATTTGAAGGTACTAGCCCGGTGGTTCAGAGTTGGATTCCACATTCTATAGGGGACCCTTTTAGTTTCGGCTACGATGAAATCGGTTGGGTCCTTATTGCCGATTGGTCCTAGGTAATACCTCTCATCATTCAGCAAACTTGGGATTACTACTTGGTGAGTGAGATGCTACAATCAGAAAAGAAGCAGATTTCCGATTCAAAAACCCTAAAATTCGGACCTATGGCTGGGAGCAGGAAAGAAGAGGGTTTTGGCAGATTGGGGTGTACCTCAGGGAACTCAGTAGGGACGGAAGACGACAGAGCAGTGGGAGCCGCCATTCGTGCGCTTGAGATTGTCGGAAGGTGGAAATCGCTGCTGCTGGGTCGAGAAGGCTGGACGTCGTTGGAGAACTCGAGGGCGTTTGTGGTTGTTGTGGATTGCATTTGACGGCGTGAGTTGCTTGCCGTGGGTGAAGCGTTATTTAAAGGGTTTTATAACGGCCGAAACAGATTCGATCTATGGTTGCGCCGAGAATGAGATTGCACAAAATCCGCAACATTATCATATCACGGACTTGGGGGGCATGTGTTAACGACCAAATTGGGTAACCAAATCCCCGAGTCTAGAGCGGAATTGAACCAGAGATTGGAGCGGAATCAAGAAGAACGCACAATCTGAGGAAACAGAGGCCGTGTCGGCTAAGTCCGAATCGGTTACGGAGCCAGTTGGCTGAGTCCGAGTTGGAACAGGATAGCCGATAGCCGATTCCGAGTGAAGACAGAAGTGGAGCCAATCCTGGAAGGAAAGATTAAAAATAAATTATTGGATTTGGTTTTAAAAGTGCGTTGAAGATATTGCCATCTACGGATAAGGTCCTGCAACGGCAAT
The DNA here is from genome assembly GCA_019925245.2 of Oryza australiensis. Taxonomy (NCBI): domain Eukaryota; kingdom Viridiplantae; phylum Streptophyta; class Magnoliopsida; order Poales; family Poaceae; genus Oryza; species Oryza australiensis. The sequence goes on from JAIFGZ020000430.1 coordinate 142,356, forward strand.
TGTATCTTTTATGTTAGGATATTTTATATACTTTCCTTTTGAGATAATGTTGGTTTGTTTAGAGATTTAATCTGTAATAGGAATCGTGTCCGTTATGGACTCATTGTATATTCGGGTATAAATATGACCCAAGACCTTGTAAAACAAACAAAACACATCAATACAACTTCGGCGCATCGCCAACCTTTTTGTTTTACGTTTTCTCGACGAGTTCTTGCGTTGCTCTCGGGCTGCATCGGGTTCGATCTCCGAACAAGGTAATTTCATGTTATAAGTGGCTTGTATCGTCGGGGTTAGTGCTTCCATCATCATGGTACTCTAATTCTGATGTTATAAACTGCTTAATCTATCATATATGGCATATAATCTAGATCAATGTGTAGATCTATCTCGCCATCGGCTAATATCTCTTTGAAGATAGCAGCCGACAGAGCTAGATCCAGAGGTTGATTTAGGTTATATGGCATATCTACCATCTCAAGGAGTTCTCATTAGCCTAAATAGACCTCGTACCTATTTTTGTACTTAATGCTGCATCAACTTGATCTATTAAGTCACTCTTAGAGCTATACAGATTTATTTGGTTCAATGTTTACTACTAGAGATAGTGCCGGAGTTTCAGCCGGTCTTACCTATTCTAATCATTTTTATGTATTATTACTGCTACATGAATTAGAACCGCCTTTTATATTAAGATCCTAATCTACTTAAATGGGTTAAGCTTAGCATCAATCTGTTTGGCTATACTAACAGCCGATTGATCTTAGTTTAACACATTTAGTTTAGATTAATATCTTTTTATAGAACATATCGGAGTACTAGCCGATTTACATTAGATCTGCGACATCGGCTAGGTTATGAATATATATAATTGTGTTCCTAACGTACTTTTGGATTTAAGTGATTTATACTGTCTTGGTATGCTACCGATCTATCCCAATCACTTAATCTAAATGTGCTTTGGGATAGCAATTGTATATTTATTAATATCCATAGCCGATCGAGTAAGATCTAACCCTAACCAAATGCCTATCTTTTGTTTCTTGTTGGTTGCAGGATCAAACCAACTAGCACGCCCACTCTGTCACCAGAGGCGACTAATTCAGACCTGCACTGGAGTTAAGCAGATCTCCCAGGCCAGTGTGTGTAAAAAATTCACACCAACATGCTTTGGCACGCCTAGTGGGACCACATCTTCCGGATCCAACGCAATGGTGAACGTCATATCGGCTGATCTTGATCAGGAAAATGTCATCCCGGTGACTATGGACAAGCTTTCGGCTGAACAAAAGGCCAAATATCAGCAGATGGTTGAGCAGCTTCAAGCACATTATCTACTATATTTCTAGGGTCTTTCCCCGGCCTTTTGGAAATAAGGTGAGGTTTTTCAAACCAAAATATAGAATAATTAGGAGAGATGTCTATCTAAAGAGGGATAAGATGTAAGGCTAGATATATTCTTTTTTGAAAATACTTTTGTAAGGGAGTGATCCTCCAAATTATCTCTTTTGAAGCCATTCTATCGCCCAGTTCATAAGAAGGTTCCTACAGTCAGTCTTGGCTTTGATACCACTTGCTGCCGGGACGCCTTCGGACCTCTTGATATAATTAGGAGCCAAATGGAACTCATCCATTTTTCTCCAAAATATAGCAAGACATCCAACGCTCCAAGAGAGAGAGAGATAACTGAGACATCGCTAGGCCTTTAGCCTGCCAGTCAACTTTAGCCTGGATTGTGCCCGTCAAACCACTCGATGGTGGCGACCAGATGTGTTACACAACCAGGAGACTTGACATCAAATGGCTAAAGATCTATGTTGTCTCAATTATCTTTAACTCATACTCGTGGTTAATACATTCTCAATAGAAGGAACGGGATAACCACTTTCGTCCAAGCATATGGTATCGATACATGGTTTAACGACTCAATATGAGTCATAAGCTATTACAACATAATAGTTCTTAGAGATACATATGGCCATCAGGCCAAATAGTTATATAGATAGTCATAGCAAACGAAAGCAAACAACATTCCTGAGGATCTTCCTCCAACCGACTAGGGAGTGCCCTACTATGAACCGTTCGGGTAGAATGATACTTCCTCGGCAAATTCTTCCTCCTCGGGAGGTGTCTCCCCTGCAAACATATCTATGCACAACCAAGTGTAGGTACATACAACAAGAGTCAGTACAACGGATTGTACTGGCAAGCACCCATCAAGCCTAAGACTACATGTAAGGCAATATCAAGGAGAAGCTCAGGTAGGGTTTCATTTTAGCACAAAGCTAACTTTATTTTAGCAAAGCCCAATTGTAAATACCCAAGTTTGAAAAATAAATTCCAACAAACAAGTAGTTCACTATATTGGGCATTAATAAGTAGTATTGCTCATAAATATCTCTCACTTTGCATTACGGGGCAGCAAAGGAGTATAATGTCTATATACCATCCATCCTTTGCATTGTCGGGGCATCAAAGAAGTAAATTAGAGAGCAAGAAATTTTGAATAATTTTGGCAAAGAGTTGTGCAAATATTCACAAACACATGAAAAGCTATACCCACAACACATTCACACGACGCTCGTAACCGTGAGCACGGCTAACCGATTAGTTTAAACTCTGCAGAGTGTGTACACTTTACCCACATGATGTGACATAATAATCATGCAAAGCATGGCACGCAATACATAAGTATCCGATTTATTATACACAACAAAGCTCTTCAACTATTCGTGATTTAGCCTTACAGCAGCATGATATGTGTTTCCTCCATCCTATACCATTTTGGAAATACGGTATAGGACCGTTAAATGGCAGGCCCACGCCTTAACTTAACGTCGTGGGGGCGGACACGGCGGGAACCCACCCACGTGGCACATTACCATTGTATTGGACAGGCTTAGTCGCCTAACTACCACGTCGGGGCATTAGGAGGCTCCTCTGAGTTATACGAAGTCATACACTTCGGCCTACCGAAATGTGAGGCTAAACCACAAATAGTATACTAAGCTAGGGCTATCCCATACTAGCACATGTGGTTGTACTGTATTCGAGATGAATAATCGTGGAGTGAAGTCCTTAGGGTAGTCTGGGCACAACACTCCCCCTATCGGTATACAATTAAACACCATATGTATACCACTTGCGGCCCAAACTTGAAAATCAAGTTATACCATATTTTGTTTTAACATAGAGCATACTGGTCATAACATAACCTTTGGAAAATGGAAGCTTTGCAAATAAAACATTGGTACTTAGCCCAATGATCATGGGAAAATGTATACTACTAGCAAACTAAGCATGGGGATAAATAAGTCATAAGACTTCAGAGTGGTTCTCTATGTTTTTTCTGATCATTCCTAAGGTTTGGAATTGGTTAATGCGTTAAGTGGGGTTTCCAGGAGCATGCAACATCGGTGTAGTCCTAAACGTGTTCATATCAAGTTTTTAGTATTATTCATCAAATATCATGCAAGTTCCCATCCCTTTTAAAATAACCTCCATAAAACTAGGATCAATTTGTTCAAAGGGGGGAGGCGAGGACTTGTCTGGTTCTCCTTCTTCCGGATCGTACAAGTACGCGGAATCTTCGAACGGTGCCGATGGTTCATCTAATGTACATGTACAAAGTTTTAGATTTTAGGCATTTATGAGAACCTTAACGAACTAAGGTGAATGCACATGAGATGCAGGTGTTTTAGCTTCAGATTGACACATTTTAAGTGGGGTCTCTATAAAGTTCTTTTCTTCCCAAGGTGAAAGCTTGTTTATAGTTTCTTCTATAGAGTAGGAGTTTAGTGTTGCAATATTTTTAGATTTGTTTAAGACCAAAATATGGGGTTTCTGGTTGGTATTTTATTTTTGGTTGATAGAACATAGAAGAATGGTCTTAACAAAATTTAGTTTGCATTTTTAGGAATTTTATTGGGTCCACTATGATATTTGTAATTCAGAGTGTTCTAGAGTGACTCTTTTGCAAAATAAACCTAAAAGGCGGTTTTTCTGCAACAGAATGTATATGGTTTCCTATTTTTGCCTTAATGTAAATCTTTCACAGTTTCTACAGAGTCTTGTTTCCCATTTTTCAGAGCTAAGATGATTTCCCTATGATTTTTACAAGTTTAACCTGCCCTATCTAGCAGTGTTAAAAAAATGAATTTTTCTAACTAAATCTGCTACTGGGAGTGGCCATTTTTATTTCACAGCCTTAAAGTACATAATCTTGTGGTCCTGACAAAATTTGTCCCAAGTCAAAATATGCTATTTTCAATTTTCTATGGATTTTCAAAGTCGGGCTATATTTCTGTGTGGGAATACCTTATTCGGATTAATCTTTTATTTTTGCGTGGGGCCTACATGTCAGCGGCAGCCGGGGTTTAAACAGTCTAAATGGCACGCCTGTTAAGTGGGCCCCGGTTGCCAGTGACTCATGGAGGGGGAAACAGAGCAACGGCGCCGTGCAGGGTTCTTGCCAGCGTCGGCGACGAACGGCGGCCGGTGAGTGGTCACGAGCAAAAGGTAAAATGTAGTGGATGTCATGGCGAAGCTAGCGGTGGTCATCTCGCGTGCTACCGTGGCTGGAATAGTGACCGGCGACAGCGACGGCGGCGCCATGGTTTGGGTCTAATGTGCATGTGCGATTCTAGAGCTCGTCGGGCTATGCATGCAACGGAAATAGCATCTAGCGGTGCTGAGGGTGCTTACCGAGCGACAAGGTGGTGCTGACGAGGTCCAGGTAGCGGTGGCGCCGTGTGGGTCTCTCGGCGGCAGCGTCCTTGCTTCGGGTGAACGGTGTCAGCTCGTTCTGGTGGTCCGCTGCGCAAAGTGAGTGCGGGACCGTGTCTGGGAATCAATGGTGATGCCTGAGTCGGGAAGAATCGGTGTAGAACTCACCGGAGAGGGAAAGAAAGGAGATCGACGGCGGCGGCCGGAGTTGGGGACGAAAAGGCTTTCCTTCCTTGGTGCATTTCCGGGCGATTCCTTCAGTTTCAACCAATGTCAGGCATCAAAGAACATGGTGGCGAAAGGGTTCGGGCAAGGCTCACCGTAGATGGCCGGCGACGAGCGGGTGGTTCGGCGGCGGGTGACGCAGAGCTCGCGGTTCATGGCTTCGGCTCGGCGGCATTCCTGGTCACCGGCTGCACCATTTCAAGCAAGACTTGGGGATTAGAGAGAGCATTGGTCATAGAATTTGGAACGGGCATTGGCTAAAGGAATCGCTCACCGCAGTGCGAATGCGATCGGATCTCGTTCGGCGGCGGACGGAGTTCACTGGTGATTTCTCGATGCTTCAAGGGCGGTCAGCTCTGGTTCTCTCGTGGAATGTGAATGGACTGAGGAGGGGCGCAGGGTCGGTCGGGCGGTCAGGTTTTATTTGCATGCCGACGACACAGAGAGATGTCGGGCTCGGGGCGACGCGTGCACGTGTGCGTGGCGAGGGTACCAGTGTGAGTGAGACGAGCTGGAACACGGTGTGATGCTGGCAACACGGTCCCATGAGTCGGTGTGAGAGGTAGAAGGAGAGATGAGAAATGCTAAATTTTTCCAAGTCTGGTCTCAGTGCTGACTTTCCAACTTTGGGTCTCCTTTAAACTTATTTCCAGGCAGATTCAAGGGTAGTGTCCCATGGTAAAGTTGTAAAGCTTGATTCAAACTACAATACTGCCAAGTTTCACCTCCTGGGACTTGTTGGTTTGGTTGCTACAACAGTCCAAAGTTGTCCTCAGGGTTCTGTGTCGGCCAGCCCTAGTACTTAGAAAATTCCCTAGGGTCAAATCTAGTTTTCTCACTAGTTCTCACCATCCATCTCAATGTTGTGTCTCTAAACCTTGTGGTTTGTTTGCTAAGGTCATCTACAAGTTAGATATTTTTTTCTTGATTTTCCTTGGGCCCTCTTAAGTAAATTCCAGAAGAACTTATGCCACTCATGCATATGCATCCTAGTACACATGAAAATCGAGTACTCGCTCTTTGTTCAAAAGGAAATTTTTGGCTTCAAAATTTACAGTATGCATTCTACTCTTTCCTTCAAGTACAAGATTTTTGGGATATGACAGTATGTCTTTTGTACCTTTCTTCCTTTGTATGACTTTGATCAATATAATATATTTATCTTTATGTATATTTGAGTGTGGTTCATATACTACTTGCTTAAATATATGTCCCATCTATAGTTTATATGATAATTATAACATGGTTAGACGAGTAACTCTATTACCACGATCATGATTCAATATGCATTTAGGATGTAGGTGTGCTTTTGCCTTAGTCATTGACGTCCTGGGAGGCAAGGGTATCTATGATAATGTAAGCGCGGTGCTTAGATGGTTTCATAGACATGGGTTATGGTCATGTCCCACGGGTTGTAGAGGTTGGCGACAGGTGGTGATAGCCCTGTTCGTCCTTTGTAATCTTTCGGGTATGGTGTACGACGGACAATAAAAATCGCCTTTAGTGGCAGGCCGGGCCACTCGAGGCAGTACCCCCATAGTCCTAGGAGCATAGAATTGGGTAACTAACTATGAATATAATTGTCTGTATAGCCTATACAACTATACTAGAAGTACATTAGGAACCTAGCTCTAACACTATACTCTTCACTTAGCATTAGTGTACCATTCATTAGGACTCTTCTGTGTGTGTCACAATACCAATTTATCCATATATCTTTTACCCCTGACTAGACTTTGAAACCTCAACTATAACATATGAATATTCATAGTAACTTAATATTCTCTTCTTGATCGTCGTCTTCCTTTGGAATAAAATAAATACGATACCTTGGAATACTCCAGGGGGAAATGCTACAACGGTATATGTGTGCACTTGAGGATTTATCTGTGAATGTAGAAATACAAACAATATGGAATCTTCATAATAATAACCATAAATAGCACATTTACTGCCCTCCACAACAACCAGACAATAATACAACTTTCCATTTCATAAACAGTTTCAAAAGCTTTTATAAATCAGAAATCTATACCTATGACATGCACTATATCGCCCATGACCACAAGCATGGGTAATCAATTAGTTTTAGACTCTACAGAGTTTGTACAACTTTAACCACATGATATGAATCCTCTAGTTTGTCTGGTATCCATCATTACCACCACACACTACACCGTTGAGTGTGGTCTAGAGGTCGTTACATTGCCTACCGTCTAACCTTGCATGAGCATGATGCGTGATACTCCACACTAAGCCTAGAAACTTAGTATCATCAGGACGGCTAGCCTACCTACCCTAACACCATGGCGTAGCATCCCCTACCACAAGGCACTACATCGTTGTATTGGACATGCTATACGCCTATGCTGCAAAGAGAACATCAGTTCCTTTGCTAGAAAACATGGGTAGCTCCTATAAACTATCAAATAGACTAGCTCATACTACAACGGCCTCCCGAATGCAAGGTTAGACGAATAAACAACTTAGTGAACCAAGGCTATCCCGTAACTAGCACATGTGGATGTATGGTAAATAATAGTGAGTGACACAAAGTTCAGTCCTTAATTGACCTAGGCGAATACTCCCCCTCTTGGTGCACAACTACTACCATATGTGCACTACTTGCCGCCCAAGTCTGAAATTCATCATTTTGATCATTTTAATTCACAAGTATACAAAGCTATACCTATGTTCATAAGTTCAGAACAAGTTCAAATTAACATAAGTTCTTGATCCATTACCATTTTAGGTATAACTCTAGGCATGGCTAAGCATATGATATGTATAAAACATAATAAGACCAATTTGAGTACAACGAGTGTACTTCAACCCTTCCTATGGTTACAACCAACAAGGAGTGAAAATATTCAAGGTTGGTCTTGCAACAAATAGGCCATATCTACCGTTTCATCAATAAGGTATAAATTTTTACTAAATAGGCATGCAAAGTTATAAACAAAACATTTGCCCATAAAACATAGGATTCAATGTGTTCAAAGGAAAGGGGCACTTGCCTTAGTTGGAATCTCCGCTCTGGTTAGCAATATACCCAATCTCCTCATCGAAAGTGAATTCGTTCTTTATACAAAATAATGATAACATACAAACACCAAATCATGCAAAAATCCAAAATAAATCTAATATGTATGAATTTATTATTGTGATTAGGTACTGAATTAACTTGATTTATGGTGAAGGAATTTCTATTTTATCACTTATCATCTATGAGTTATGAATTTTTCTATTTTCTAAGCTAGATATTTATCATTTAAGGTAAACTCAATTTTAAATGGAGTTTAAGTCTAAGTTCTATGAGGATTTGAATTACAGCACTAAATAATATGTTTTACTAAGTTCAACCAAGCTGAGTTTTCCATTTTTAGAGCTAGCATGAACTTATTATGAATTTTGCAAGTTTTAGTGTACATGATTATATGTTATATGAACTTTTCAAGGTGTTTTCAACACATAATGTCTTAACTTTTAGTTTCTAGTAAACAAAGGAATAATTTTCCTAGTTCGACAAATCTGAGTTCATAAGTTTTGGTGCTTGTATGAATTTCCTACATATTTTACAAGTTACGATGCCTGAGATTTTAATAATTTGCTACGCATAAATTTTTGAAGTGTTTCTAGTACTGTATGATTCACATTTTAATTCATGGTAATTTAGATTATTAAACTATTAGTCTAACAGAACTGGAATCACTTTATTTGGAGTTATAATTAGTACTATATATATTTTGGATGTTTTAAATTAATTATGGACATTTTACATGTTACGTAACTTTATTATGTACTAGTTCTTCCAGATTCTAGTTTACATGAATAAAGTCCATCACTTTGTGATCCTAACAAATATTAGTTCACATCATTTGGACATAATATGTATTTTCTAGGCATTTTACAAATTGGAATACATATTATGATATTTATATCTTATTAAAGTTTTGGAGTTATTTTCTTGTATAAAAGGTGCTATGTTTTAGTTTATATAATTGTAGAGAATAATCTAGTGAATCTATTGAAAATTTGATTCATCTCAAATGGAGCTAAAAATGAGTTTTCCACAAAATTTACAAATTTATTCATTTTTTAGCTTAACATAAATTGATTTAGGTAATTTCCTTATATTTTCTAGATCTTATTTTAATGAACCCACTAGTAAGTGAAACAGGTTTTGAACAAAAACCCTTAGAAGAGTAGGATATTAATGCAACCTAAAGGCACATGTCTAATTACATTTTCATTAAGTCCCTAAGATTTGAATGTATTAGCGCTTCTCCAACGACCTCTCCAAATCTGACTCTCCGAACATCCATTTGGTAGCTTGCCAAAAAATTGGACAGTCAAATTTGACTTTTACTCGAATAGACTCTCTATTTCACTGTCCAATCTACCAGTGAGTCCCACATTTCAGCCTCCATATTTTTTTCTCCCCTTCTTGTCCACCTCTCCTCTCTCTCTCTTCTTCTTCTTCTCCCCTCTCTCATATTCCTCATTGACCGAATCCATGCGGCGTGGAGGCGCTGAAGACCGCACAGGGAAGGAGTCGTTGGGCACCCTCCGGTCACGCTCCCACACGGATGTCGGCTTGCCACATGGTGGATGAGGCGGCAGCAAATCAATGACAACAGTGGGCCCCAGCGGATGGGGAAACTCTAGATGACGACGGCGGGTGGTTGGAGCGGATGTCGATTGGAGCGGTGGCACTGCTGCTCGGGGCGACGGTGGCAGCGATATTGCGTGCAGCGATATGGTTGCACACAGCGACGCTGGTGTTCACAGACAAGGGCAACGGCAATGTTGCGCGTGGATAGGGAGCCGACGCTGACGACACTACGGGAGGTGTGATGCGTGGTGTGGGAGAGAGAGAAGCGAGAGAAAGGGGGGATGGGGAGAGATTTTGGGTGGGGCCCAGAAATGGCCAACCAAATAGCATGGCCAGTTTGGCCATTGAGCATGTCAGTTTGGCAAGCAGATGGCTTGGCAAGCCAGATAGCAGGGCTGTTGGAGGCTGGATTTTTGGCAAGATTGCCAAATTTGGCTAGGAGAGCCATTTAGCAACTCTCTTGGAGATGCTCCTACATATTGGTCCAGTTTCCACATGTAAGTGATTTATCAATTTCTATCTTGAACATTGGATTTAGTTGAATTTACAAAACATGGTCCTTGGGATGTACCAATAGGCAGGGAGCCATGTCATTGCTTTGTTGGGCTGTGCCGGTGGCAATTTACCAGTGTGGCCAAAAGCAAAAATATGCATAGGCTTTGTGCGCACCCATAGATGGTCGCCTTGTTGATGGAGGTGGTCAAAAGTGGTAGCAGCGGAGGTGCAATCGGCAGTGTCAGCACATGCGAGCTCTAGCTCGAACAGGGCCACAACGATGCATGCAGAAGTATCCCACGGGCTCCAGGGTACTCACCAAGGCCATGGCTGTAGTCGGTGAGGCTATGAATGGCGGTGGATACTCTGGGATCGGCTTGGCGGTGACGGCGGCTCCACGCAAATGATGATGGTGAGCAATGGACAACAAACTTGCAAGGCAAGATGCCCGCAAGGTTAAGGGGTCCATCGAGAAGCTACATGCGGGAGGAACTGGACGGGGACTCACCGAGGTGGCGGAATCGGAAAAAGGGCCGGTGGCCAGAGAGGAGGAAGACGATGTCGATCTCTCAACCCATGGAGTTCTAGCTTTTACTGCTAGGGCTACATGGTCTTAGTACCGAGGCAATCCTTCAGGTGGAATGGCTAGGCTTGCGACAGCTTTTTTCATATTTGTTACAATCATAGATAAATCCAAAAGTACACGGATACCGCTGTAGCACTTCACCTTAGAGTATTCCAAGGGTATCGAATCATAGGGAACATGTCTGTATAATCTAAAAAACAGGATCACCCAAGGACAATAACTAATGGAAGGCTTAGGATAGAGAGGATTCCAAGATTCTTGAATTCAGTTATGGTAAAACTCTATCGATTACTTCGGGCACCAGTTCTCCCCCTGGTCTGCCAAGTGAGTCCACACTACTACAAAAAAGCGCATAGGTGTCGGCCCAAAACATGCCGGTTCAATTAAATCGGACACCTATTATATCTATAGGTGTTGGGTAATAAATAGGTGTCGGTTATTGTCAAGAACAGGCACGTATTTGCCCGAATAAGTGTCGGATGAATAATAGAACCAACACCTATACTATAGGTGGCGGTTCGTAATAAGAACCGCCACCTATTCTCAGAAAAATACTGTTCCCTCGATTAGTACCATACCGCTTGCCGAACAAGAGCAACACCAGCTTAAATATGCATCTCCCATGCGCATGGCCAGCTGACTCAGTCGCTCGTGCCTGTAGCTCTATCTCGCGGGCCCGTCATCAAGGTACGTAGTTGCGTGGAAAAATATGGTGGGTCTGGCTAAAGGAGTGGGCCCATAAGAAAAGATTGGGAGCACCTCATTGAATGGGTTCGGTCCGTATAGATGTCGGATAAATAGGTGTCGGTTCTACATGAACCAGCACCTATTCCCCCGAATAGGTGCCGGTCGAAGAACCGACACCAATGAATTTGGTCATTGGTGCCGACCAATAGGTGTCGGTTGGAAAACCGACACCTGAGGGGGTTTTCCAACCGGCACCTTTGGGTGTTTCTGTACTAGTGCCAGCCTATAGCTCTATGATGTAGCCGAAGTGGAGGATTACAAAGGACGAACATAGCTGTCATCACCTACTATCTTTCTCTACAACCCGTGGAGTACACAATAAACAAAGGTAACCTCTAACCTCGATATCACGTCTATGTTATTGATTACTGCTCTAGCCTCACGCAAAAACTTCCTTCTTTATCCATTGTCTCAATACTAGAGCACTTAATATAAATACTAAGCGATATACCTGGAATGATGATAATATATCTTACTTAAACAAAAAAATTAAATAACCAAAAGGAATCTCAAACTCTTTATAAAAGAAGCATTTGCTGAGGTATAAGTGTGGAGAGAGTACCGACAACCTCGACACTCCTTTAGAATGTCCCCTCACTCTGTCCCTATTTTCTGAGCACAACTAGAGTGTTTCCTAGGAATGAAAGTTTAATATTCATGTTAACAGGCCGTGCCCGCCTATGCTATTTGTAGAGCATGGGGATCGTTGGTACCAGAGTATATGCGATATTGCCTTAAAAGAGATAGGAGACAAGGATTTTATATAGCTTTGGGACCCTTAGCTGATGGGTAATAGCCCTACTCCTGTTGGCCGAAGCAGGTGTTGCCTTTATATATCAATATCTCATGAGTGCAATGTTTGGGATGACCTAATCTACTCTCTGTCAGCGTAGCGACAATGGAAGCTCTCACATGTGGTTGACGGCTAGCATAGTTTGGTTCCTCAAATATGAACTTGACGAAATTGGAGGTAACGCTAGATCCCTCTTGTCGGCCTCTATGGCTCCATAGCGGGTTTGTCTAGGCTTGTCTTTGCATCTGTTGGCTTGTCTTGGATTGTCTAGATCTGTATTGGCCTATCTCTAAGTGTCCCCTCTCCTCCTGGGAGGTCTTGTATTTGTACCCTCGCTTGTCCCCTTGTCCAAGTAGAACTAGACAACCAAGTGTGGATACGATTTGAGTAGTTTTTGTCGAGCCCAAGTAGGACTCTGCTTCTCTTTACTTGTCCGGAACACCTTCCGTATATGTGGCTTGATTTCGTATTAGACTTGGTATATGGTGGGTGCCGCCGAGCCTAACACAAAAGTATTAGGTATGCCTTAGACATCACACTAACAATTTCCACTTTAGGTGTGTGTATTGAGAGTGAAATTCCTTCCTCCTTTTATAGTACTTAATGATGGTTGCTAATGTCAGTGATTAAGTCAGTTTCATCCACAACCGCTATCAATAGCCAATGAGGGATCGCCACATGGAAGACAGTGGCGAGGGGCGCCACCCCTGGTTCGGCTGAACTAGGATAACCGCCATATCCCTATGTGTGACATGTGGGTCCTCATGACGGTGCACTGTAAATTTGGCCTAAATTATGTCGGTTTGCTATGATTTGTGGGCCCTTCAATCCATGTACTCGCGTCTAATTGGCCGGAGGTGTATTTCATCACATGGTGGGTGCATTTTCATCCAAAATATCCTGCATACAAATATTCTATCATATTCATGGAAATGGTTAGTGATAAACCCTACCACTAAGTCTGGTGTTCCATTTTATTTAGTTTTATGCAGGAGTTGATGGTTAGATTTGAAATTTTAGGACCGTCAACAAGACCCCCACACTTAGGCTTTACTTGTCCCTGAGTAAAGGTCATGGATTACAACAGTGTCATGACTTCCTTTGTAATGGTACCAACATACAAGTTATTCCAAGTCATACGTGTACTTCTGAATCTTGAAGTGCCTACCACATCATCTTGGGTGATTGAAGAATGGAACAACTTTGATTCAAGTTATATCCACTCCTTTTGATGAGTATCTTGGGTTTTTATTTTTGCTCAAAAAAACATAACCTTACTTTACTTCTCAATTGATTTCCTCGGATCGCTCAATGTGTATGATTCATCACCAAGTCATTGATTTTTCCTTTTCTTATCCTACTTCTAATAAGGCTTATGTGGTGCCCAACATAGGAAATAAGAATAACATACTTGTATCATATATAATGTAAAGTCAAAAATTGGATCCAAGAAAATAAGTAATCATACAGTCATGATCAAGATGAGCATGTGTGTGGAAATATGAAAATTGAATTGATAACTCCCTTTTGTATGATCCTCCTCCTTGCACTTATTTAGAAAACATGGCTTTTTTTCTTTCTTTCTTTCTTTCATACTCAAGAATATTTTGCCTTCTTCTCTTCATGAGCATTTCTCTTTTTCTCAACATCATTTTTTAGATCATGTTTCATTTGTCAACATCAAGGCTTTTCCGGCAATGGAGTTTGAGAGGATTGGGTGGATTTTTTTTAGAGAATTCAGAGGAAAAACTTGGAGGTGGACGAAGAACAGCGAGAGGCAGAAGATGAAAATTTGATAGGGTAATACTGCTCCAACGCTGCGCCTAACTTCATGGATCCACCGAGGGATAAGAGAGGGGCCACATGCTGGCCGAGTGGGCGAGGGCCAGGAGGTGGTGGTGCTAGGCTTGGGTCAGCCAAACTAGGATTCAGCCAAACCCGGGTGGGCCACAACCTCACTCAGCTCAAGAGTCCAGAGATGTGGGAGTGGGCTTGGACAGAGTCCAGCACAAAAACCTCTGGGAGGGCTTTGATAACTAAATTCACTGTGTCTAGCTCTTGATCTAAATTTTGTATCAGTTCCAGGAAAACATTTAAACGATGGGCTGTTGATGATCATTATCACCTTAAATCAAACCATCGATCCCTGCATAAGTGGAATGAACTTGGCATATCAACGTAGCTGTAGGGGTTATAAACTAACCTTTTCCATGAATGTTGGTGAATTAATGTATGTAGGTGACTCATGTATCAAATTGAAGTGAAAAGTATGCTTTCATGGCGATGAACAAAACTCCAACCAATCGACGATCGCCATGTTAGCTTCCCACGGATCAGAGGGCCCACAAGTCGGGTGAAACAAACTTAAATTGACATCAAACATCCGGGAACGACCTAAGGGCACACAAGTCAGTCACAGGAGAAAGTCGGTGGGGAGTCGCGCCAGCCAGGGTTAGGCCGCCAATCTCTCCCCATCTTCCATGTGGCGCTCCTATAGGCCTCCTCAATGACGATTAGGTGGGTATGGCGGTTTCTAACCGCCATACCAAGCTATAAAAAGGGGAGCTCATCACTCACTTCAATACATCTCCAAGAAGATCAATGCATCAATTCCAAAGATGATTGTCAAGGCCAGAGTAGTATTCTTGGCCGATAATAGAGTAGTATTCAATAGTTTAGACGTGGTGTCTAGGATAGATATTACCTTTGTTTGCCTCATACTCAACGGGAGAGAGGTAGGCGGCAGGTGGTGACAGCCCTATCCGTCCTTTGTATTCCTCCACGTTCGGGTATAGTGTAGAGCAGTAGGCCGGAGTCACTCGGCAGACCGAGTGTAAGCCGGCGGCCGAAGCAAGCAAGAGAAAAGCTAGAGTAATTTACATGCTTCTTAGAGCTGCAACCATAGTAATCCTCTCTATACTATCGCCTACCTAATCTTGGATGTCCTTGGATGACGCTTTCTCTTAGATAGTCCCTACCGTTCCTTGGATTCGATATCCCTTGGAATACTCCCTTGGGTGAAGTGCTAGAACAATATTCCGTGCACTTGTGGATTATTCTGTAGTAGTAAGAAATACCAACAAGTATTTAGGGCGCCGTTGCCGGGGAACAGTTGCTGATTTATCCTAGAGCTTAGGACATCCTCGTATGTTTTTATTTTTCTTTTTATCCCCTAGATTATGGAGCAATCTATCCAAAGTTTATTCGCTCCGAAGGGCGAGTTCTTTGAGCCACTACCATCTTCTGAGCCGATTCTTTCAACTGGCTTTGAACTCTGCCCAGGCTTTATAGCCATGTGTCGATGCGTGTGCTCGACACGTGGGGACCCTGGGGACCCCCTTTTTGGTTCGGCACTAGGGAGCGGTGAACCAGGGTTCGAACTCGAGACGAGGTGGAGGGGAAGTAGGAAGATGGAGAAACGTAGCAATCGCAACAGACACAGAAGGGTTATACAGGTTCGGGCCATCGGGGAGACGTAATACCTGTCACATCCTGAGTTTTTCCCTAATTCATTTAAATAATTTACCCTGAAATAATCGGAATTTCTGAAATTAACCTGGAGTCAACCTATAATTTTAAAATGCAATTAATAAATGGAAATGACATGGTAGGATTTTTCTTGAATTCTTCATGTCAAAATACGCTAACATGATTTTTACTGGAATTTTTAGAGCACTCTAAGTATTTTTAAACAATTAAATAAGAAATCAGGAATTAATTAAGCCCCAAAAATCCTTTTTCCCTTTTTCTTTTTCTTTTCCGTACGGGCTGCACAGTACTCCCGCTCTTTCCTTGGGCCGTCGGCCCGGTCCCTCCCGCGCACGCGCCGGTCGTGGGCGAGGCCCGCAACGCCGCCGCGACACGCAAGTCCGCGGGCGCCCTCGCCGCGAGTCGCGACGAGGTGGGCCTCGCCCTGCAGCTTCCGTCCCGCGCCCGGTCGGTCGGCCGCCGTCCGCCATGCGCGCCGCCTTTCCGCTCCTTTCCGTTTGAATCCGAGCCACGTCGGCCCGTGCGGGCTCAATCTCGCGGCGCCGTTTCCATCCCCGCAGACCCCGCGCCCGTTGGAAACCCTATCCACGCGAAATCCGTCGCCGATTGTTTCCCCTCTCTCTCCGAGTCCGTGAACAACGGCGAGGAATCCGCGCCGTTTCCGTGTTTGTTTCGGCCCCGTTGTACCCCTATAAAACTCCCCTTTCGCCGCCGCGCGTTTTCCCTTTGGTTCCCGTGCGCTAGCCCCCAAAACCCGCCGTCTCCATCGTCGTCGTCTCCGTCGCCGGTGAGTGCACCGCCGCCCTTCTCCTTTTCGGTTTTTCGGGCCTCCTCCCGAACCGTTTCCGCGCGCATCGTTCCGTCCTTCCCCGTGGTTCCACGCGCCCGCAACACCCTTCGCCGCCGTCGCCGGTGCCGCCAGAGTCCGGCCGGCCGCCGCGTGGCCATGGCCGGCGGGCGAGCTCGAGCCGCCGCCGCCCGAACCCTAACCCTAGCGCCGCTCCCCCTGCACCGTCCGATCCTTCGGATCGGGCGGATCCGCACCATCCGATCACGATCGATCCGTCGCCGTTCGATCCGGTCGCCGCACGCCGGATGGTTGCCGCGTGTCCGCCCTCGGCCGCCGTCCAAACCCTAACCCTAGCCGCGATCCGCGCCGTTCGATCCTTCGGATCGGGCGGATCCGGACCGTCCCCTCGCGCGCAAGGCTGTCGCCGTCCGATCGCCGCCACCCCTCCCCGATGCGCGCCACGTGCCCGCTCTCCCCGCCGCCGCCGTGGACTCGGTCCACCGTGGACCGCGCCCGCGTCGCTTGCGTCAGCCGCTTGCGCCGCTGACGTCAGCCCTACCGCTTGCGCCATGCGTGCGTCACCCCGGGGGCTTAATTGCGCAATAAATAATTTAATCTTTTCTGTTTAGTTTAAAAATCGCAATTAAACTTCTAAAATTCATATCTTTTGAATCCGAGCTCCGTTTTAGTCCATTCAAATTTCATTAAATCCAGAAAAATGTCAAGAATCCATTAAAAATACTTTTCAGTGCTGTTTCAGTAGACTTTTTAGGGTGTTTGTTGAGTGCTTTGTTTGTCGTGTAGATCCCGAGTTTTCCGGCGAGCCCGTTCTCTTCGAAGTAGTCGCCGAGGTTCCTCAGTCTCCAGAGCAAGGCAAGTCATACCTTACATTGACCATATTGTACCTATTTTATGTAAATACCTCTTTTTCATTCAAATACTGCATATGTTTTAGAATGTCATTTCATGGGATGTTTTATACCTATTGTACTCAACCATAGGATTGTTTACCCTATACCATTGATAACTTGGGATCCAATGTGACTAGATGATAGTTTAAGGTTGCTTAGCCATGCTTAGCGCAACTAGCTCACTTAAGGGAATCACACTAATCAAGTTTCCTTACCAGAAGTTAACCCTCAGATGATGTTAAGTTGTGAGCATGTCTCTAATAATATTGAATTATAAGAAAGGTGGGTCGTGAGCACATGGTTGGACTTTGGTTAGCGTGCTCATGACGATTAAGGACCGGTTCTCGGGAAACCCTGGAAGAAATGCCGTGCATACCACAAGCCAGCATGGGTAATGGCTGGGCCCATAGCATAGCTGTCTCTAGTTAACGTATCCCAGAGAGGGTGAGCGTGATGGAGTTGGGTCGGCCCCGGTTTTAAGGGTTGATCAGCTTCCGGATTCACCGCGGCACTAGAGGGGGCTGCCCATTGCCCGGTGGGAATGGGGGCGAAACCTTGGAGTGGTACGATTGATTAGAGGGGGTTGTGTGAAGGGTCCTGTCACAATTCCTTTCCGGGGCACCGTGGTGGTGCACCGGCGCACGGTAACGTGTTGTGGGATTGTGTCTTGTGAGTACAGTTGTACACCTCTGATCAGAGTAAAAACTATTCGAATAGCCGTGCCCACGGTTACGGGCGATCGACCAGATTCACCTTGATTAGTCTCACTTTTTTTTATTTGAATGAAATGTTGAAACATGACTAGTGCAGGTGGATGGATGGGCCTGTCGCAACGTGGTTTGAGCGTTGGACAGTGTTTATTTAATACTGCTTAAATGTACTACTATTCTACTGTCTCCAAATATTGTTATTATATTCTGTAAATGATGTTTCTGCAAAAGTGAGCCATTAACCCTTCCTTGTTATTTATCTTGCATCATGTCCCCTGTTACGGTGTGACTTGTTGAGTACGGTGGTTGTACTCAGTCTTGCTTCTTTTTCCCCCTTCAGTGCCAGAGGTTGAGGTCGAGGTCTCCGAGGAGGTGTAGGCTTGTTCTCGTCAAGGTTTAGCTGTGGAGTTGGTGTTCCGCTTCGCTCGTGTCAAGTTTAGCTTAAGTCAGTTTTATTTTCCTTTCCGCTGCATTTGTGTAACTCTTTTATATTGTTTCTAAGACGAGGATTCTGTATTATCAATAACGTCGGTTTGTGTACCTCGGCTGATTCCTGGACGAGGATGTAATGCACAAATTAGCTGCAGAAATTCTGGTGTGAATTTCTGGGCGTGACAATACCCTACTCCTGTCTTTGGTGCTATGTGAAAAATGAATTACAAGGATTGGTGGTTGTTCTTCCTTGGGGAAGCTGGAGCTGATGACTGGGGTGAAATGCCTAAAACCCAAGGTTGAAGAGGCTGAGCCAAAGACCAACCCAGGAACCCCCTCTATCATGGACTTGGGCCTCCTTTTATAGTGCAAGGGGACACCACAGTAGTCCTACCTTTCTCTACTCCGCTCCACGTGATGGAGCGATTCTTGTCCTGTCTTGTCGGGAGGCTACCCCTATTCCTGTTCCTGTTCCCACGTTGCGGGAGTTGGTGGAGAAAAACGGGCGTCGTGGCTGCCATGCTGCTGACGTGGGGAAGGGTCAACTTACCTACTTTAGTGGGGCCCACTGATCAGCGGCTCTCCGCCTGGAGAGGGGTCGACGTGACACCCCTAGTGCTCGTATCCTCTCTCCCACGCGCCGCCCAACGCATTTAATGCGACTCGACGGGGCGTGGAGGGAGGCATGCGTGGAATGACCGTGTGGCCATACCGCGGTCGCCGTCAAAGACTTTCCCCCCTCTTTCCCGCGTGACAGGCAAAAAGGATGATGATGCGCGGCTGACAGACGCGCCTCACATCGCAATAAATGCGATGGGGTGGGCGTCTGGCCTCTCTCTAGGCATTAAATGTGGTGGTTGGCAGTTGGTGGTTGATCTCGTTCCTCTCTCGGAGAGGTGCAGGGTGATGGACGGGGGTCCGGGTGACCCCAAACCCTGCCATTTGGGAAAGCAGCGGCCTCCGGGCAGCCCCCGAGCCAAGTCCCCCTTGGGATGGCCGCTTGGCCGCCCGTGGCCCGAACCGACATGAGCCGTTCAGGACATATCCTTGGGGCGCCTTGGTAAGCGACGGCGTCTTCCTTCTTCAGATACGGTATTCTCGTCACACCCCCGGGCTCATATCACCGACACCATGGTTCGGGAGCATTCCTTCTCTAGGAAAGACCATGAGAGTCCATACTATCATCTGCGAGAGTTTGAACAATTGTGTTCATGCATGGCAATTCCAGGCATGACGCAAAGAACTTTGAAGTGGAAGTTGTTTCCTTTTTTCTTACCGAAAGGACGAAGCAATGGTACAATCTTACCGTAGAGAAAACACACGGTGAGTGGGAAAAACTCAGAGACAAGTTTTGTCTTGCTTTCTTCCTGCTAACCTGTACTACATCTCTGCGCATAAAAGTTCTCAGCTTTCAGCAGACTAAGAAGGAAACTATAAGTTCAGCATGGGCTAGGTTCTCAACACTTGTTCATTCCAGCCCCGACCTATCTTTACCCGACCATGTGTTGTTGCAACATTTTTGGTCCGGTCTTGGCAAAGAGTTTGCCCTATACCTTGATATCACATCCGGTGGTTCGTTTTCACATAAGACTCCGGCGGAAGGAATAGAAATCCTAAGTCATATCTGAGAGAACACCTCCTTCGTCGAAGATTACCGTGAATCACTACCGACAATCAAGGAAAGCGATGAGGATCACCCTCCAGCCAAGTCCAATGCCTTAATTTGCATATCTGAAGACGCGGCTATAGAAACCTCACCCGAACTAGAAACACCGAAGGATGAAGCAATTCAAACTTCAGAGTTTCCTTTTAATTTCCAGGATGATCTTTTCAACGATTATGGAAATACATCGAATTTCTTCTGCAAAAAGAGACCTCCTGTTCCAATTCCCCTCCTGTGCCTCTCGAGGATAAATTCCTTAGAGAGACCGTGAAGGGATTAACATCCATTATGAGCCATGAGTGGTTAAAAGAGTGTGAATTATCTTATGAAATAATTCGGATTTGTTCACCTTCGTCAACCATTTATTGCAACATAAGGGGAAGAACGGTTAAGGTCCTTTACAATCCCACTATCGGGACAAACATCATTTCTGATTCCCTAGCGTTCGCACATCTCGCTGATGAACCTTTGACCCCGACTCTTAAAACTTTCAAGACTCCTCATGGAGATATCTTAGAAAGTTATGGGATTTTGCAAAACGTGACAGGAAAAGCTTGAGGCAATCCTAGACTTTCATGTGTTCGAAGTCTTAGACTTTGACATTCTGATCGAGCATACACTTGAAAAGCTCTTCTTAGATGCACCGACTATAGGAGTCCTCAATATCAAACTCGTGAGGGATTCATTCTCGATTCCCATATCTAGAGCTATGAACTTCATAGCTGAACCCTCACCTGAGTATGAGCCTATCTAGAGCTATGAACTTCATAGCTGAACCCTCACCTTGTGTCCTAGAGAGGGATAGAGGTGGACAAAGCTAAGATTGATGTCATAGAAAAGCTTCCACCTCCTATCAATATCAAGGGAATTCGTAGCTTCTTGGGGCATGCGGGGTTCTATCGTAGGTTCATTAAGGACTTCTCTCAAATCGCTAGACCCCTCACAAACCTGTTAGCCAAAGATGCTCCCTTTGACTTTGATGATGAGTGTTTGTGCTCCTTTAACATCCTTAAGGAATCACTAATCTATGCTCCTATAATTCAACCGCCAGATTGGTTGTTGCCATTTGAAATAATGTGCATGCTAGCGACTATGCTGTAGGAGTAGTCCTTGGCCAGACCAAGCAGAAAAAGCACAATGCAATAGCCTATGCTAGCAAAACCTTAACTGAGGCCCAACTTAATTATGCTACCACTAAAAAAGAGCTCCTAGCTATGGTTTTTGCTATTGATAAGTTTAGATCCTACTCAGTTGGAGCTAAGGTAATAATATAAACTGATCATGATGCCTTAAAATACCTGCTCACTAAAAAAGATGCTAAACCAAGGCTAATCAGATGGATTCTCTTGCTCCAAGAATTTGATATTGAAATTAAAGATAAGAAGGGAGTAGAGAATTCAGTAGCAGACCATCTGTCTCGAATGCATTATACTAACGTGCAGGAATTGCCCATCAATGATTTTCTACGAGACGTTATGCTACTAAAAGTGACAGACTCTAGTCCTTGGTATGCAAACATAGTAAACTTTATAGTCACTGGATATGTCCCGCCAGGGGAGAACAAAAGAAAACTCATCTATGAGAGTGGACGTCACTTGTGGGAGGAACCATACTTTTATAAAGTGTGCTCTGATGGATTGTTAAGAAGATGCGTCCCGACTGCCGAAGCCACCCAAAATATAAAAAAGTGTCATGCGGCCCCGTACGGAGGGCACTACAGTGCATTCCGGATGCAAGCCAAAATTTGGCAAAGTGGGTTTTTCTGGCCAACCATGTATCAAGACACCAAGGAGTTCATTCGGAGGTGTCACAAATGCCAGAAACACGGCGGGATCACTGCTCGAGATGCAATGCCTCTTACATACAATCTTCAAGTGGAACTTTTTGATGTATGGGGTATTGACTTCATGGGACCTTTCCCAAAGTCCTATGATTGCGAGTGTATCCTGGTGACCGTAGACTATGTGTCCAAATGGGTAGAAGCAATGCCTTGCGGAGCTACTAATGCCAAGTATGCCAGAAAGATGTTTCATGAGATCATTTTCCCTCGGTACAGAACACCGAGGATGGTGATAAGTGACGGAGGATCTCATTTCATAGATAAGACCTTCCGGAACTTCTTGAAGGAGCTTGGAGCCCAGCACAACATAGCAACTCCATATCACCCTCAGACCAGCGGTCAAGCAGAAACATCTAACAAGCAGATCAAGAACATTCTGCAGAAGACCGTTCAAGAGATGGGGAAATCATGGAAGTTGAAGGTACTAGATGCACTCTGGGCATATCGGACTGCGTATAAGATGCCCCTCGGCATGTCACCCTATCAACTGGTTTATGGAAAAACATGCCATCTACCGGTCGAGTTGGAACATAGGGCCTATTGGGCGATCCAAAAATGGAATATGGACTTTAATCAAGCTGGAGCCTTTAGAAAGATGCAAATTTTGGAGTTAGAAGAATGGAGAGACAAGGCTTATCATAGCGCCATGATTTATAAGGAAGGAACATAGCGATGGTACGATAAGAGGATCAAGCCGAAGGAGTTCAAGCCTGGGGACAAGGTACTACTCTTTAATTCCAGGGACAAGCTATTCGAGCATGGAAAGCTTCGAAGCAAGTGGGAAGGACTGTTCACCATCATCAACTCGTCATCGCATGGGGCAATCACACTCCAAAATGATGAAGGTAACATTTTTAAGGTAAATTGTCATCGCTTAAAAGTTTTTCTTGGTCCTGTTGATAATTTAGAGTCTGAGGTAGATGCGATAGACTTGATTGATCTAGAAGCTTTGCCTGAGTGCTCTAGTTTATCCGTAGCTGGACCTACCTTTTCCTTATCCCAATAGGTTCAAATTTCGCCCTACAAAAATTGGAATGAAACAGGCCTGACAAGGGTTCGGCCGAACCGTTTCGGAGCCCGATTCGTCCCAATTTTTCCTTACCTCCTTAGAACTGCAGTCCCCACATGTTAGGCTTGGTCCGATATCGTTTGGGCTTTGGGACTGTGACTTCCCCTATAAATTCCTAGCTGATCTCGCCACTTCCCATATCGAAAACTCTGCAAACTTTCCATCTAGCCAAAATCTCAAAAATTCCTCCCATGGATGGCAAGGCAAGGGTATCACACCGTGGTCTTCAACTTCTGATCTTGAAGGAGAGCCGTCGCCCGCCAACTAGATGGACACCGATGAATACCTGTTAGAAGATGCATGTCTCGTCGACGTCAAGCCCCTAGCCATGTTGCCGCCCATGAACGGAGGACACAGCAACGATCCAGCTGGACTGTCAGCTCGGCCGAGTCATAGCCGTCGGCCCATGTCATCCTGTTTGGCGCTGTGTACTCCATCACCAAGAGGACAATCCCGCTCCAATCCCTATGACCGACCTACTACTCCATCAGCCCCAGGACCAAAACGATCATCGAGAGCTCGTCTTTTCCAAGACGAGAAACCAGGACCGTCTGTCGAACCTTCCAACCCGACATCTTTTTCCTTGGAGAGTTCGCCGCCACAGGCTCGGTATCAAGTTGTGGGAGTGCAAACCCCCAGATGCTATGGAAAAGCTTTGAAGAAACTCTTCGTCCCAGAGTGGAAACTACCGGTCCCGTCAGCTGAGTCTTCGCCCACTGCTAACAAAATTAGGCGATATACTTCGCCGCCACCTATCCGTAGGGCACCTGGGATGTATGAGAGTGATGAAGAGAAACCCCCAGCCACTCCTACCCAGGGACAGCTGATGACCATGATTAGAGAGCTCCAAGCTAAGAACCGTACATTGCGTGACCAGAACGTGAAGAACACCATTGAGATTCTTGATGTCAGGGGTAGCATGGATATTCTCCGCCATGGCCTAGGTGCTAAAGTCAAGAGACTTTTCAAGGCCGTAGGGCTGCTTCTCCATGAAGACCTTCCCGTGTATTGTAGATTTTAGGACGTGGCACTTTAATTAGGATTAAATTCAGTTTAAATTCTAAGGATTAAATGCTTTGCTTTGCTGAAGTGTTAGGATTAAATGTTCAATTTCCCTTTTCCTGTAAGCGCCATCTTTTAATGGAATAAATCGTGGTGATCTATGTCATGAGGATTATTTGTTTGTTTCCACTGGTGTTGTTTCCAATAAGATGCAGGTACAGAAATAAGCGTGGGGGAGTCCCTCGTTTCAACACACACATCCCTCGGACCACTTCTACACTTTGCACACACTAGCACAATGGCGGCACAAGACATCTTCGTCATGCTCTACCATTGCGCAGGTTTGCAACTTTATTTTTGCACCATGCATACTAATAAATTGTGCTAGTATTTTAGCATGACCCTACATAATCTTGGAGACATGACACATGATTGGTTGTCTTACATACACCTTATTCCATGACTTGCACTCATACACTGTGAAATCAATTATTTAAGGATAGCATGTTATTTGGTATATTGATCTATGCGAGATAGTCTAGAAACGAGTAACTATGTTTCATGCTGCATAAAATACTTGGGAATTTATTTTGCAAAATTCAAAACCATAACTTTAACTCCTCGATGATGTTTTCTTCCTACCAAGGCCATACGTCGAATTATATGATTCAAACTTTATACATATGCTACTTGCCATCATTTTGAGTTTTGTCAAATATTTAGACCCTTGGTAGAATCTTTTCATGTTCTCGTTGATCAATGTGTTGTGCATATCCACCATATAAAATTTGCTCGCTCTCTCTGCATGAGAGGTTTAGCCAAAAAAATATATTCCCACAACATCCACATCCTCACATATGCAGATTTCTACTCCGGGGATTTGCATCCACTATAGTCATCCACAAAATAAATACTCCAATAAATTAGTGATCCTCCTACTCGTGATAAATGAGGCATATGCTAAAAAAAGAAAAGAAAAGAAGAAAAATCTTCTTGAGCAGAATAATTATGCTGGAAAAAAGAGAGAGAGAAAAAGAGAAAAAAAAACAAAGCCATGCTCTCTAAAATAAAGTTGGAGGAGGATCATTGAAAAATAGGAGCTACCAAAATAAATATTTTTATTTTTCCACTTTTCATCCACATATTCCACTCCAAACAATATGCACAAGCTTGTTCATGACCACATGATTAGTTTTCTTCTTGGATCCTTTATTTGACTTTACAACATATTTGATACAAGTATGCCGCATGAATTTCCCTACCTTGAGCTCCACATAAACCTATTAGAAGTAGGAGAATTTTGGGTGAGAATGGAATAAGACACCTCGAGTGATATGAGAGAATCATCAGAGGAGTAAAGTCATGGTTTTCGTCTTTTGAAAACTTTTCAAAACCCCAAGTTATTTAGTGCAGAAGAAACTATGGTAGCTTATATTTAGACTGTTCCATCTTTCAATACTTAGAATTTCATGGTAGACACATACAGATTCACAGTTATGAGTATGTCTAGGAATAATTTATATGTTCGCATCGTACCGATAATGTGTCATCCACCTTAATCTCAACCTTTACTCGAGGACGAGCAAAGGCAAAGTGGGGGGGAGTTTGTTGATGGTCGTTATCACCTTAAATCAAACCGTCATCCCTGCATAAGTGGAACGAACTTGGCATATCAATGTAGCGGTAGGGGTTATAAACTAACCTTTTCCACGAGTGTTAGTAAATTAATGTATGCAGTGACTCTTGTATCAAATTGAAGTAAAAAGTGTGCTTTCATGGCGATGAACATAACTCCAACCAATCAGTGATCGCCACGTCGGCTTCCCACGGATCGGAGGGCCCACAAGTCAGGTGAAACCGACTTAATTTGACATCAAACATCCAGGAACTGACCTAAGGGCCCACAAGTCAGTCACAGGAGGAAGTTGGTGAGGAGTGACGCCAGCCAGGGTTCGGCTGAACCCTAGTTCAGCGAAACCAGCTTGGCCACCAATCTCCCCCATCTTCCACGTGGTGCCCCTACAAGCCTCCTCAATGGCGGTTAGGTGGGTATGGCGATTTCTAACCACCGTACGATGCTATAAAAGGGGAGCACATTCCAAGAAGATCAATGCTTCAATTCCAAAGCTTGTAGTGCTAGGTCTCTAGTACTTAGAAGATAGGTTAGAGAGTGAGGGGAAGCTCCGAAAGGAGTGCTCCAAATGTCGTAGATTTCTCCAAGGGGTAGTTCGGAGGAGTGCCAGGAGTCACGGTGCCGACCTTCGACCTTGTACCTTGATGAATGCTTTCTTCAATAAAGTAAGTGTTCGTGTTTACTTTGGTTGTTAAGCATTTACATTGAGTACTTTACTTTACTTTAATTTTTCTTGCGGGATCATCGCCCTAATTTTGGTGCTCTAGTCTAAGACCCCTGATAAAGACGGGTGGCCTTCCCCGAGACTAGAGTAGTATTCAATAGTTTAGACGTTGTGTCTAGGCTAGAGATTACCTTTGTTTGCCTCGTACTCCATGGGTGAGAGATAGGCGGCAGGTGATGACAGCCCTGTCCGTCCTTCGTATTCCTCCACATTCGGGTACGGCCTAGAGCTATAGGCTGGAGTCACTCGGCAGACGAGTGTAAGCCAGCGCTCGAAACAAGCAAGAGAAAAGCTAGAGTAATTTGCCTACTTCTTAGAGCCGCAACCATAGTAATCCTCTCTATACTATCGCCTACCTAATATTGGATGTCCTTGGATGATCCTTTCTCTTAGATAGTCCCTACCGTTCCTTGGATTCGATATCCCTTGGAATACTCCCTTGGGTGAAGTGCTACAACGGTATTTCGTGCGCTTGCGGATTATTCTATGGTCGTAAGAAATACCAACATGGACATTTACCTTGAAGATATTACCTTCATTGTCCTGGAGAGTGACTGCTCCATGCGATGAGTTGTCAACGATGGTGAACAGTCCCATCCATTTGCTCCATAGTTTTTCGTACCTAAACAGTTTCACCCTAGAGTTGAACAATAGTACTTTATCTCCTGCCTTGAACTCCTTTGCCTTGATTCTCTTATCACGCCATCTTTTTATTATTTCCTTATACATCTTGATTCTGTGATAAGCTTTATCCCTTCATTTCTCTAGCTGTAATAACTGCACATGCCTATGTCGCCCGGCTCTTTCTATGTCAATGTTCCATGTCCGGGATGGCCTAGTGTGCCCTATGTTCCAACTCGACGCATAAATGAGCTGGTAGAGTGACAAGTAGATGGGTGTCTTTTATGTGGTCCTATATGCCCAAAGTGCATCAGGTAGCTTGTTGTTCCATGCCTTTCCCATCTCTTGTGTTTTTTTGCAAAATGTTCTTCATTTGTTTGTTGGACGCTTTTGCTTGACCACTTGTTTGGGGTGATATGGAGTTGCACTGTTGTATTATGCCCCGAGCTCTTGTAAGAAGTTTCTGAAGGTGTTATCAATGAAGTGAGACCTTCTGTCGCTTATTACCATCTGAGGTGTTCCAAAGCGAGGGAAGATTATCTCATGGAACATCCTGCGGGCGTGCTTGGTCTCAGCGGCTTGGCACGACATTACTTCTACCCATTTGGACACATAGTTGATCGCCACCAGGACGTACTCACAATCATGGGACTTTGGAAAAGGTCCCATGCAGTTGATGCCCCATACATCAAACATTTTCACTTGAAGGTTGTAGATCAAGGGCACTAGATTGTGATCGGTGATACCCCATGCTTCTGGCACTTCCAACATCTTCAAATAAATTCATTTGTATCTTCACACATTATTGGCCAGAAGAATCCACTCCGCCAGATTTGTGCATGTGTGTGAAATGCACCATAGTGGCCTCCAGATGGTGTTGCATGACATTCTGATTTCTCAATGATCCTGGTGCCTTCATCTGTTGGTACAGACCTCCTTAACAGACCGTCTTCATAGACTCTACAGAGGTACGGTTCATCCCACAGGTGCCGTCTACTCTTGTAGATGAACCTCCTTTATTTCATAGATGAGCCTCCTTTAGTTCTCTCCTGGTGGTACATATACTGCAACCATAAAAATTAAAATATTTGCATACCAGGGGTTAGAGTCTATTACCTTGAGTAGCATGTCATCCCATAGGCAGTCATTTATCAGTAGTTCCTGCATGTTAGTGACTTGCATACGTGACAAATAATCCGCTATAAAATTTTCTACTTCCTTATTATATTTAATTTCAAGTTCAAATTCTTGGAGTAGAAGAACTTATCTAATTAGCCGAGGTTTTGCATCTTTCTTAGTAAGCAAATATTTTAATGCAGCATGATCAGTATACACCATAACTTTTGCTCCGACTGAGTATTATCTATACTTATCAATAGCAAAAACAATGGCGATGTCTTTTTCAGTTGTGGCATAATTTAACTGAGCTCTAGTTAATGTTTTACTAGCATATACGATAGCATGGTGTTTCTTATCTTTGGTTCGACCAAGAATGGCCCCAACAACATAATCACTAGCATCACGCATGATTTCAAATTGTATTGATGAAGTAGGGGCTGAATGATCGATGCTAAGATGAGGGCTTATTTTAAGATGTAAAAAGATTTTATGCATTCATCATTAAAGTCAAAGGGGCCATCCTTAGCTAGCAGGCAAGTTAAGGGTCTAGCAACTAGAGAGAAATCTTTAATGAACTACCGGTAGAACCCTACATGATCTAGAAAGTTGCTGACTCCTTCAACATTGGTAGGAGGTGGAAAGCTGCTGGATTACTTCAATTTTTGCTCTATCCACCTCTACTCCCCATTCGGAAACTTGATATCTCAGGAATATATCTTCACGGACCATGAAGTGACACTTTTCCCAATTAAGTACCAAGTCCTTTTCCTTGACACCGTTGCAAGACCTTGTCTAAATTCTCAAGACAGTGACCAAAAGTCTTTCCATTGACCCAGAAGTTGTCCATGAAAACCTCCATGATCTCCATGATCATGTCAGAGAAAATAGACATCATGCATCTTTGGAATGACATGGGTGTATTACACAACCCGAACGACATTTTGCGATAAGCATACATTCTATAAGGATACGTGAACATGGTCTTGCTTTGATCATCGGGGTGGACGGCGATTTGATGATAACCATAATACCCATCAAGGAAACAAAAGAAGGAATAGTTTGCCGGGCGCTCTAAATTTCATCAATGAAGAGCAGCAGGAAATGATCCTTCCTAGTTGCCTTCTTGAGTTTCCTGTAGTCCATGCACATCCTCCATCCCGTGACAGTTCATTGTGGGATCAACTCATTTTTAGAGTTATCGATGACCGTAATGCCTTCCTTTTTAGGCACAACCTGAACTGGGCTTACCCACTTGCTGTAAGGAACGGGATAGATTATCCCAACATGAAGGAGTTTCAAGACCTTTTTTGACAAGCTCTCTCATTGCATTATTTATCATCCTTTGAGGCTCCCTAGACTGATTCATTTTAGGTCTTGGAGTGAGTAGCCTTGAATAGAGCGATGCTTCTCTAACACGGCGATGAATTTGGAAGTCTTGTCATATGAAAGCTTGTCGCTTATGATGACAGGTGACTCCGTGTCGCCGTGCAAGAAAGCATAGCAAGGGCCCGAAGGTAAAGGCTTCAGCTCAATCGAAGGTCGTGAAGGTGGATTGGTTTTGGGAAACTAGTTGTATTTGTTGTGATCATAGATAAATCTGCAAGCGCATGGATACCGTTGTAGCATTTCATCCGTGAGTATTCCAAGGGTATCATTATTTTTTTCGAAGGGAAGGCGGCGGTGTAAATAATGCGCCAATATATTCATAACCATAAAATGAGTAATATACTATAGTCTAGTCAGGGGTAAATGATGATGATAATAATAATAAGGTAGTATGACACACAGAAGAATTTTTGATTATATGGATGGACAATAAAACTTATGGAGTGCACAAGATCAAGGAGAGATGGTGACACAGAGGTTATACTGGTTTAGGCCCTCTATGAGAGGTAATACCCTAATCTAGTAGTATGAGATTGAATATGTATCAAAGTGCACAATACAGCTTTAGGGTTAGCTAGTAGCGATCACCCATGTTAGTGTTCCCGGTTCCCTTTATATAGACGTATGGAACCGGATAAGTATGGTATCGGTATTCCTTATAATTTGGGTACCTACTAGCTATTTACATGGGATAAGATTTATAGCCTTAGTTTTAATCCCTTTCTTAAATTACAAGCTGGATGGGCCTAGGTTACTCGGCTCATCCCATATTGATCGGCATAAAGGCCCAACTTTGGGTACTCGGGTACTATTTACCCTATAGTAGCCCCCGAGTACTTAGCTTGCTATAGAAATTGCTTGATATTGAAACCATCATGCTAGCCGAAATGAGCTAAGTACTCAAAACCCGAGTTCCTTCAAACAAGCAAGCTTGTCCCATGTATTTTGCATCCTTCCTAAGTGAATTCGACCCAAATCCAGCTCGATAAGGGTTTGAGTCAGTTTTCTGAACTCATAGTGGGAAAGTCTTAATGAGCCGGACGATTAAAACACCTCCAGGTTCTATAAATAGTGTCTTTGGCAGAACAAATCTCACCCAAAATCCCAATCCAATCAATAGTAACCATTCTTCTTTGTAGGATCGAATACCCAAACTAAGCCAACCAGAGGGGGGCGAATGGTTGGTATCCCCAAAAACCAAACTTTCAGCGAAAATAAAACTTACCCTCGAAATTCGATGTAGATCGGTCTGACCACAGTTGTTGTACTGGTCTGACCACCTGTATACCTCCGGTCTGACCGCAGGTGTAGATCCGGTCTGACCACTGATGTTGCTGAAGTTGCTACCCACCGTGCGCCGGTCTGACCGCAGTACTCCGAGCGGTGTGACCGATGAGAAACCGCCGGTCTAACCGTAGTTATTCCTCCGGTTGGACCACCGCACCCGAGAAAACACAAATCGAAGAACTCTCATAGTAGATCAAAAATATATTACTTCTCTCTGTGTTTACAAAGTGCAACAACACTCTTCACAAAACTTCGACAAAAACTCGAAAACCTAACTTTCTTGCAACTCAACTCTCTTTAAAACGCATACCAGGAAGCCATGCCTTCCCTCTCTATTTATACACAAGATAGGCAGCCTAAAACCACAAATCCTATTCATAGAAGAAATCCTAATCCACTAGGAAACCTTCCCGTTCAAGAAATAAACTTTACATATTCCAACTGTCGCAATTTTGAACTCTTTTCAAAATTACAACTCTGCATCCCATATGCACACAATATCTCCATCGTATGCCATATGGAAACTTCACCAACCACGTGCATTAATATTTATCCTAAGTATCCCGCGTGATCTCTTGCCATCCAGACATCACCTTATCTCCAAGTTGACTCCAAATCCATCACCGGCAATACTCTCCTGAGGCTAAAGATTACCTACACATGAATTAAACAAAGAAACCATATCCGAGTATAAGCTATCTTCAACTTGACTCATTGTTAGCACACAACAATATTCATATGCATAGAAATACGAAATAATCATAGATATCCAAAGAAACTACCCAAAACCGAAACCGACAAGAAATCGATCTGGAATCGGACTAGGTCGCTCGGTCTGACCGGCAGCACAAGCCTGGTTTGACCATGCACAGACCTCTGGTCTAATCGGCAACTCAAGCCCGGTCTGACTGGACCACGCAACAACAGTCCACTGTTCACCGTCCGAAAATCCAATCATCTCCAAAACCACTTTGCCAATGATCTCCAAATATCAAAACCAACAAACACATATGCCAATTGTTCATCCCCATAGAAGAATCAAACACACCTTGATTTTTACAATCTCCCCCTTGATGAACACATTGGCAAACCAAGTAAAAATGTTCTATTTTGATGTTTGGAAATTAAAAACAAAAATGGTAAAAAGCATCGGAGTGCTCAAAATTCGAAGAAAATTTCTCCCCCTTTTGCAAATAAGAAAATCCCTTGACTTTGACTCTGAAAAAACATGCACTTTTAACTTTGTTCTCCCCCTTTTGACAATGATTTCATCAAGCAGAAGAATTATGTACATTTATAGTCAAGAGCTTAGCATTATACATAGAGCAATTCATGTCATTTATTACAATAATAAGAGATAAACCCATCAATTATATAGCAAATATACATTAGAGTATAATCATGAATCGAAGATTGTACA
The DNA here is from genome assembly GCA_019925245.2 of Oryza australiensis. Lineage (NCBI taxonomy): Eukaryota > Viridiplantae > Streptophyta > Magnoliopsida > Poales > Poaceae > Oryza > Oryza australiensis. The sequence goes on from JAIFGZ020000430.1 coordinate 174,638, forward strand.
AGTAAGATTAACAATGCAATCAAAATTCATGGATTCAAATGATTTATAATGCAACATCTTCACAAGCACATAGGTTGAAAAATAAACCCAATCATATATACCTATTGCAATCATTACTCTTTCTCAAATTAACTTTTTGCACAAAACAATCAAGAGAATTTTTTCTCATATTTATTTGAGCCAATTTTTTGCTCATATTTTTCTCGCAATTATTCCGGGTACGTCCTTGTCGTCAAAATTGTTTCCAAGAAATCGGCACCCATTATTTTTGCTCACATCGAATACGTCCTTGTCGTCAAGACTGTTTCCAAGGATTCGATATTCTTTTTTTCTCTCATAGATAATGTTTATTCTCTTGCACAATGAGCAATTTTAAAGCAATTTGAGGAATAACAATTCAACACAACATATATAAAAGCATTTACAATCCAAACTATGCACTAGTATCAACATCGCATATTTCATTAATTCAAGTAGAAGATTAAAGTGTCATGCATCATATCACTTAAAAGTAAAATCTAGGCTTCATAAAAAGACTAGAATACATACAAGCTATGTTAATGACAAATAAACCTTCATAGTATTGCTAGCATGCACATGGAAATACTATATGTATCAACAAAGCTCTCTTTTTCAATTTACTTCATTAAAAAATTGCTTGATAAACCAAGAGCGCAAAACTCCCCCTCAAACCATGCCAAAAGGATGAATAATTCCCAACTCTCCACGAAGAAAAGCAAAGCGAGATGAATCCAATGGTTTAGTGAAAATATCCGCAAGTTGCAACTTGGTATCCAAAAATTTCAATTCAACATCTCCCTTCTCAACATGATCCCTCAAAAAGTGAAAGCGAATGTCAATGTGCTTTATTCGTGAGTGTTGTACAGGATTCGTAGCAATGTTAATAGCACTTGTATTGTCACAATAAAGAGGAACATTCTCAAAAGCAAGTCCATAATCTTTCAAAGTTGAAATAAGCCAAAGAATATAAGAACAACAACTAGCAGCAACAACATATTCTGATTCAGCAGTTGATTGAGCTACTCTAGATTGTTTCCTAGAAGTCCATACGATTAATGATGTACCAAGAAAATGACATGTTCCACTAGTATACTTTCTATCAATTCTACATCCCGCAAAATCAACATCAGAATAACCACTTAAGCATATAGAAGATGAAGTAGAATACCAAATTCCAAACTCAAGTGTATGATTCAAATACCTCATTATTCGCTTGACCTCTTGATGATGTGAAGCAGGAGGAGAAGCTTGAAAGCGTGCACACAAACACACAACAAATTATATCTCTGGCCTAGAATCAGTTAGATACAACAAAGATCCAATCATACTTCTATACTCCTTTTGATCCACAGGTTCACCACCTTCATTAGGATCCAACATAGCAGTAGAACCAATAGGTGTAGAAATTGGCTTCCTAGTCTCCATCTTGAAACGTCTCAAAAGATCCTTGGTATACTTTGTTTGATGCACAAACGTACCTTGAGGTGTTTGCTTAATTTGCAATCCCAAAAAATACGATAACTCATCCATCATGCTCATCTCAAATTCCCTGCGCATAGTCTCAGCAAACTCTACAACCAAAGCGTGAGTTGAACAACCAAAGATGATATCATCCACATAAATCTGAACAAAAAGTTGATTTTCACCATGCTTAAGAACAAAAAGTGTTTTATCAATCTTTCCCATTTGAAAACCTTTTGCAAGGAAAAAGTTCTTTATCCTATCATACCATGCTCTAGGTGCTTGTTTCAAACCATACAAAGCTTTAGACAATTTAAAAACATGGTTGGGAAAATCAGGATTTTCAAAACCCGATGGTTGTTTAACATAAACTTTCTCCTGTATATAGCCATTTAGAAAAGCACTTTTAACATCTATTTGATACAATTTAAAACTTTTTGAAGCAGCAAAAGCTAACAAAAGTCTAATTGCCTCAATCCTAGCAACAGGAGCAAAAGTTTCATCAAAATCCAAACCCTCCACCTAAGCAAAACCATGAGCAACAAGTCTAGCTTTATTCCTAACAATTAAACCATCTTCATTTTGTTTATTTTTGAAAACCCACTTGGTTCCAATAATGTTATGTCCTGAAGGTGGTTCAACGAAAGTCCAAACTTTATTTCTCTCAAAATTTTCAAGTTCTTCATGCATGGCATTAATCCATGATTCATCAGTTAGTGCATGAGTAACATCTTTGGGTTCAAAAGAAGCAACAAATGCATAATTTGCGCAAACATCATGAGAAACTACCTTTGATCTTGTAGTCCACTCACCTATATTACCAATTATTTGTTCCGGTGGATGTCGTTGTTGAATGTGCAAAGGAGCAGCAACTTCTGAGGTTGATTCATGTTCTGTACCCTCACTGGTAGTAGCTTCTGATGAGCCACCTTGATCAGCATCGACAGAACCCGAAGTGGACGGCCTGTGCCGGTCTGACCACGCCTCTTGCCGGTCTGACCAGACCTCCTGCTCCGATCTGACCAATGGCACTTGGGCGGTCTGACCGGTCAGGTCGACCTCATCATTGTCATCGTCGCTTTCGTCCTCAAAAATACGACCATCCTCCCCCTGATCTATGACAATGTACCTGCAAGTTCTGGTCTAATACTTGGACTAGCCTCATCAAAAGTGACTTCACAAGTCTCAACAATTTTGTTAGTTTCCAAAACAAGTACACTATAGCCACGAAAATGTGCGGGGTAACCAAGAAACAATCCATCAGTAGAACGTGCCTCAAATTTATCCAAATTTCTAGATTTCAAGACAAAGCACTTGCAACCAGAAACACGCAAATGTGAAACTTTCGGTTGATGACCAAATCAAAGCTCATAAGGCATTTTTCCAAGTTTTGATCTTAAGAAAACACGATTGGAAACATAACATGCAGTGTTAATAGCTTCGGCCCAAAATTTCCTAGGAGTGTGATACTCATCAAGCATTGTTCTAGCCATTTCAACTAAAGAGCAATTTTTCCTTTCAACAACACCATTTTGTGGTGGAACATGAGGAGAAGAAAATTGATGTTCAAGACCTTTTTTGTTGGAAAATTGTTCAAAAGAAGCATTCTTAAATTCACCTCCATTATCACTTCTAATTTTTATCACCGGTCATGTGCCGCGAACAACCTGAATCCACAATCCACACATTCTCCTTCCTCTCCACCAAAGCCTACACACAAGAGGATGTCGAAGCCTCAGTACTGGGGTTAGATAAAAGAAATTTAGGTATTCAGTACTGAGACACACGACCAGTAGATCCAATGGGCATATATCCACGTGCAAAAATAGTTTTAGAATTTTCAGAAAAATCCCTCTGAGATCGGTCTGACCGATGCAGTACTACCGGTCTGACTGCAGGCCGGTCTGACCGCGTGCGAGTGCCGGTCGACCAAGACTGTACTACCGGTCGACCGCTTGCTAGCTCCGGTCTCACCGAGAGACCCACCGCGGTCCGACTAGTCTTCCCGAGGGAAAAGCAAATTTTTGCCACTTTGATTTTTCAAAAACAACTTCTCTTTCTCTTTTTTGTTTACGTGCTCATCTAAAGCAAAAACCAACAAGATGACCATCTTTACCACAAAAGGAACAAGTATACTTCTTCCTAGTAGTTGATGATTTTGAAACATTAGTTTTAGTTTCTTTTAATGTGGCAGAAAGAGAGGGCATTATTCCAGCAGATTTCAAAATTGTTTTCACATCATTAGGTTTTGTCAAAATTTCACCATGTTCAGTCATATTCAAAACATTGGGTGGATTTTTGGTGAAATAATCGTGAGCATCAAAACCTATACCCCTATTGTAGCTAGTCACTTTAGATTGATCCAAAATCATGTTAAGTTGTTTCTTACCATCAGAAAATCTTTGCAAAAAACTTTTCAAATAAGAAACCTCTTTTTATAAATTTGCACAATTTTCACAGTCTACCATGACACCTTTGTTTTACGACATTTGGAGCACGAAGATACTTCATCTTGTTTAACAATTTCTTCCATATGCTTAACACGAGCTAAAGCATCCTTTAGTTTCATCTCATTAGCATCACATGTTAAACAAGGATTGGTATCCAAATCATGTGAACTATTGATATCTCTAATTTTTGAAATTTCAAGCATTAAAACCTCATAATTTTTGCACTCATCATCATTAGAAATAAGAGATTTTAATCTAGCAATTTCAGCATTTAGAGATTCAATTATAAATTCTTGTTTTTTATACATCTTTTCACACTTTTTGTTTTTTGCACTTAAAACAAGAGTAGCTTCCTCAAGAGAGCACACCTCATTGTCCTCATCCTCAGAATCTGATTCACCACGTGTCATGAAGCAAACACCGGAGATGTTCTTGTCCTTCTCCTTATCTTCATCGCTATCAGAATCTATGTCGCTTAATGGCTCAAAAGCGGCATAGACTTTGTTCAGCACCTTCCTCACCACCTCCTTGGATTTCTTACATTTGAGCTTGTCATCCTTGATCTTCTCTCCACCTTTATCTTCCTTCTTGCCTCTCCCAAGCTTAGAACAGTAGGAACGAATGTGATCTAGAGCACCACATTCAAAGCAATGAGCTGGTCCACCTCTTTTCCTGTTCCTGACTTTATTCATAGCTCGAGAAATTTTGTTAGCAGCCAAAGCCAAGTCCTCCTCCTCGAATTGTTCGAGTTGCTCATCGGACATGGCATTAATCAAAGCAAGAGCAGTGGGAGATAATGAAGAAGCAACAACATCCGAAGAAGTTGAAGAAGAAACCAAAGCACTGGATTTAGAATCAATTTTTCGATAAAGAATATTCATCTCATGAGTTGAGTTTTGTGTAAAGTGAATCTAAAGTCAGAGTAGACATATCAACAGACTCTTGAATAGAGGTAACTTTCATCTCCCAAATAGACATATCAAGACAATTCAAAAAGTGGCGAGAAACCTCAGATTGTGGATAATTTGTATCACAAGCACAATCAACAGAACTAAGGTTACTCAAAATTTTGTTAAATCTGTTGAATCAAGTGAGTTTGATTTATAATTTATGTGATGAAACATTGGATTTGTGATTGGCCGGCACGGTCTGACCGGCCGTCTCTGATTTCGGTTTGTTTTCTCGGTTTTGAATTGTTTCTTTGTGGATTTAATTTCTAGATGATTTCTGTGCATGTTGTTACTGTTGACAAGCTAATGTGAGTCAAGTTTGGACAAACTTGTGCTCGGTATATTGTTTCTTTGTCGTATATGTGCAGGTATTGCTTGAGGCCTCGGATAGTATTGCCGGTGCCGGATCGGAGTCGACTTGAGAGAAGTAGACGTCCAGCACGCGGGATACTAAAAGGCTAGAGGATAATGCACATGGAAGATGAAGAAGTTATATGGCATACGAGAGGGATCGTATGCGGAGTCGAATTTGGAAGGGAGTCTAAATTCGGAAAGTTAGGTTGAATGAGTCCTATTGGGAATAGGAGTCCTATTAGGAATAGGAGTTTTATTTCTACTATGAGTGGGAGGTTGAGTCCTATTAGGAATAGGAGTTCTACTTCTATTATGAGTGAGAGGTTGAGTTCTATTGTGAATAGGAGTTCTACTCCTACTTTGAGTAGGAGGATTTTGCATGTATAAATAGAGAGGGAGGGTGTGCCTCCTAGACATCGATTTTCAAGAGCGAAACTTGAGAGAATTGCTAGGGTTTTGAGTTAGGTCGAGATTTTGGTGAGGAGTGCTGTTGTTGCACTTTGTAAACACTTTTAGATGCAATAAAGTTGAAATAGTTTGATCTACTTCTTCGAGAGTTCATCTTTCGGTGTTTTCTGGATCTCGCGGTCCACCGCAGTGTGCGCGCGGTCGACCGACGGGTTGTGGCGGCGGTCCAACCGGAGGCTAGGCGGCGGTCTGACCGGCCAGGAGGGGCGGTCTGATCGGGGCAGGTAAGACGATGTGACCGGCGGCGGCTTCAACAATTCCTGTTTATTGTCGTTTTTAGATTGGTTTCATCGGTAAGAGGTAAATCTTTTAATTCCGCAAAGATTTGGTTTTTTGGTTTCCCTACCATTCACCCCCCTCGGTAGGTTTGTTTGGTCTTGTTCGATCCTACAAGTGGTATCAGAGCCTCGTTCTTTATTTGCTTTTCTGATCTTTTGCCATGGCTGAAAAGTTTTCAAATAAACCTCATGTTTTCAATGGAACCGACTTTGACTATTGGAAGAAAAAAATGGAATCTTATATCACATCTCAAGGTTATGATATTTGGCTAAAAGTTTCTCAATCTTATGAGATTCTGAACGCATTGATACTCCTACTCTCAAATTAGATTATGAAAATAATTGCAAAGCTAGGAACATCATTATTAATGCAATTTCTCGCTCGATTTTGATCGTGTTTCGTATCTTTCAACTGCTAATGAAATTTGGAAAGCTTTGAATGATTTTCATCTTGGATCTTTAAACATTAAAGAATTGCGAAAAGATGTTTTCAAAAAGGAGTACATAAAATTTGAGATGACACATGGGAGTCTTTGGATGACTATTTGGGTCGTTTTAACAAAATTTTGAGCAATCTTAGATCTGTTGATTCTTCTTACAATGCTAATTATTCTCAATCGAGGTTGCTCGTCATTTTTTGAATGGTCTTGATATGAAAGTTTGGGAAGTTAAGGTTACCTCAATTCAAGAATCAGTCGATATGAATACCTTGACTTTGGATGTTCTTTACACTAAATTAAAAACCTATGAGATGAACATTCTTTCTAAAAGAGCTGATTCAAAATCTACTGCTTTGGTGTCTTCTTCTGCCTCTTCTGATTCTTCCTCACAGTCGATTTTTGCTTCTTTTTCTGCCATGTCTGATGATCAACTAGAGGAAATTAGTGAGGAGGACTTGGTATCTCTTGCTAACAGAATTTCTAGAGCTGTGAGTAATGTCAGGACCAGGAGAAGAGGAGGACCAATCCGGTGCTTTGGATGTGGACAACCAGGACATATCCGCTCTCAATGTCCCAAGGCTGGAAAAGGGACACGGGAGGAGGTAAAAGCTCAAGATGGCACCAAAGACGCTAAGCGAGCAAGAAGCGGACGAAAAATATGAAGATGAAGAAGTTCTACCAAAAGGCAATTGATGCAGCATATGATGCGATTCGAGAATCAAGTGATGTTGATTTTGAAAGTGATGAAGATGATGACAAGGAGAAGAACATTGCTTGGGGTTTGTTTCATGGCCGGTAGCATTGATGAAGATTCGAAGATGATAATGAGGTAACTCCTGCTCCTAGTGTTGAATATCTTCAAGATGTTATTGCTAGACTTGGTTACAAGATTTCTAAATTTGAAAAGAAGATTAATCAACATGAAGTAGTTATTGATTCTCTTAAAGCTGAAAATAATAGATTAAGATCTCTTGCTTCGATGATGATGTTGTAAATCTTGTGAGGTTTTATTTGCTGAAATTAAGTCAATTAGAGATGTTTACGCCAAGAAGCTTGATATTGAATCTAAGAAAACTCGAAAATTTGAATCTTGTCTTGCTCTTAGCTTTTCCATGAACACTAAATTGGTGATGAATTATTTTTAACAAAAGGAGCTTTAAAGAAATGTCAAGTTGCCTTGTTTGCTAGCTCTATATTTAATGCAATTAGCGCTAAAAGGTTAAAACAATCTAGTGCAAAACCTTGCTTATCATGTCTTTCTAATGAATTGAAGTTAAAGGATGCCTTAGGTCGTGTTAGGCATATGGAAGAAACTGTTAAGCAAGATGAAGTGCTTTCTTGTCAAACTTGTAGAAAACGAAAGGTCTTTTGGATAATTGCAAAAATTGTGCTGTTTTGACTCAAGAGGTTTCTTACTTAAAAAGTTCTTTGCAACGTTTTTCTGATGGTAAAAAGAACCTCAACATGATCTTAGACAAATCAAGAATTAACACAGATAATTGTGGTTTAGGTTTTGATCCTTATGCTCATCATACTAGACATCCTCCTGTTGTTCTAGGTGTTGCTACTAAAAGTGGAGAAATTTTAATTAAACCTGAATCTAAGAATATTGTGTTTAAATCTGCTGGTATCATGACTTCTTTGAATGCATCATCTTCTAAAACCAATCGTGATTGCAAAACCTCTTGTTGCTACTTCATTGCTAAACCATCTGTTTCTACTTGTGCTTCTAATCATCGTGAGAAATACACTTGTTCGTTTTGTGGAAAAAATGGACATTTGGTTGGATTTTGTTTTAGACTTGCCCGTAAACGAGAAAAAGGAAAGTGAAATTGCTTTTGCGAAACGATGATGGCAAAAATTGGGTCTTGGTTTAAGGAGCTCGGTCGGACGGACACGACCGGTCGGTTAGACCGGCCGCGGTCGACCGCGAGTAAACCCAGATCCCGGCAGCCGGGCTCGGTTAGACCGCAGATACAACGGCGGTCAGACCGGCCACGTGGTAGTTTTGTGCATAATTCAAATCAGACTTTTGTGAAACGACAAGGTAAGGTTTCAGATAAGTCTGGTTCTGATTTTGTATGTGCATATGTACCTACTGGTTCTACTGGTCATGTGACTCAGTGTTGGATTCCAAAATTTCTTATTTATAACCCCAACACGGAGGCCTCGACATCTTCTTGTTTCTAGGTATTTTGATGGCATACTCCCTATGTGTGTGCAATGTAGAGACAACGATTGCTTTTCAAGGTAACATCAAAGAAAATTTGGATTGAGATAATTTTGTTCTACTCTCTTGATTATTAGCTTTTCATATGCTAGTGTTAGAGGTAGTAATTTTTGTTAGTACAAGTGGATATATGTCAATTTATGAGAATCTTGGTGATATCTTTGGCAATTGGATGGTTTCTTCAAAAATCCTTGATTTCTTCTTGATTTTTCTTTTGAGAAAATTGGAGGTTAATTTGAGGGGAAGTTTATGTTTTTCTTTGAGGGATCATGTTGAAAAAGGGAGACATTGAATTGAAATTTGTGGATACAAAGTTGCAACTTGCAGATATTTTCACCAAACCTTTGGATTCTTCTCGCTTTGCTTTTCTTAGGGGAGAATTATGTGTTATTCATCCTTTTGGCATCAATTCAGGGGGAGAGTTATTGACTCTTTGTTATATGCATATTTTCCTTCTTCTTTTGCATTCATGTTTTAATTCATGTATGGTGTGATAAAAAAAGGGAGAAAAAGGAAAAGAAAATAAAAGGTGGATGAGCTATGTCTTATATCTTTAGTATATTCTAGTACTTGCTAGCAATGCTTGTTAGATAAATTGATTACTATATTAGCTTGTGTGCATTTTAGTAATTACTTGAACTTTTGATATTGCTTTTAAGAGATATGATACAAGACACATAATTCTTTTACTTGAATTAATGAAATATGCAATGTTGAAGCAAGTGCTTAGGTTGAATGATTAATGCTTTTGTATATGCTTTATGAGTTGTTATTCCTCATATTAATCCTTTTGTTCCAATCACCGCAAGAGTACATGAATGCTTATTTATATGAGAGAAAAAAATGAATACCGAATCCTTGGAAACGAGTCTTGACGACAAGGACGTATTCACGGTGAGATAAAAAAAAGGGTACCGAATCCTTGAAAACATCTTGACGACAAGGACGTACCCGCAATAATTGAGAGAAAAGTAAAAAAAGAGGTTCAAAAGAATGAGTTAAAAGTTCTCTCGGTTATTTTTGGAGAAGGCATTAATTTGAGAAAGAGTATCAATGTCATAAGTATATATACTTGAGTTTTTCTTTCAGTCTTTGCACTTGTGAATATGTTGCATGTTAAATCGTTGAAATCATGAATCATTAATGTTGACTTGATCTTAATTGTAATGTTTTAGGTTCATGTTTTTACTCTAGTGCGTGCTTGTTAATTAGCTAGTCACTTTTTCTACCTTGTTACTGCAAAACATGTACTTGAGGTACTTTTGATATAATGCAAAGCTCTTCCATGCTTCCGATAATTGATGAACTCATTGTCAAAAGGGGGAGAACAAAGAAACAAAATTGTGCATCAAAATTTATGCAATTGTGCATTCATTTTTCAAAGATGAATTTTCAATGAATTTTCTTGCATTCGAAAATGCTTTTTGGGTTGCTTTACAAAACATCACAAACTAATTGATTTTTGTTGGGTTTGCCAATGGTTTCATCAAGGGGGAGATTGTTGAATCAAGTGAGTTTGATTTATAATTTATGTGATGAAACATTGGATTTGTGATTGGCCGGCACGGTCTGACCGGCCGTCTCTGATTTTGGTTTGTTTTCTCGGTTTTGAATTGTTTCTTTGTGGATTTAATTTCTAGATGATTTCTGTGCATGTTGTTACTGTTGACAAGCTAATGTGAGTCAAGTTTGGACAAACTTGTGCTCGGTATATTGTTTCTTTGTCGTATATGTGCAGGTATTGCTTGAGGCCTCGGATAGTATTGCCGGTGCCGGATCGGAGTCGACTTGGGAGAAGTAGACGTCCAGCACGCGGGATACTAAAAGGCTAGAGGATAATGCACATGGAAGATGAAGAAGTTATATGGCATACGAGAGGGATCGTATGCGGAGTCGAATTTGGAAGGGAGTCTAAATTCGGAAAGTTAGGTTGAATGAGTCCTATTGGGAATAGGAGTCCTATTAGGAATAGGAGTTTTATTTCTACTATGAGTGGGAGGTTGAGTCCTATTAGGAATAGGAGTTCTACTTCTATTATGAGTGAGAGGTTGAGTTCTATTGTGAATAGGAGTTCTACTCCTACTTTGAGTAGGAGGATTTTGCATGTATAAATAGAGAGGGAGGGTGTGCCTCCTAGACATCGATTTTCAAGAGCGAAACTTGAGAGAATAGCTAGGGTTTTTGAGTTAGGTCGAGATTTTGGTGAGGAGTGCTGTTGTTGCACTTTGTAAACACTTTTAGATGCAATAAAGTTGAAATAGTTTGATCTACTTCTTCGAGAGTTCATCTTTCGGTGTTTTCTGGATCTCGCGGTCTGACCGCAGGTGTGCGCGCGGTCTGACCGACGGGTTGTGGCGGCGGTCCAACCGGAGGCTAGGCGGCGGTCTGACCGGCCAGGAGGGGCGGTCTGACCGGGGCAGGTAAGACGGTGTGACCGGTGGCGGCTTCAACAATTCCTGTTTATTGTCGTTTTTTAGATTGGTTTCATCGGTAAGAGGTAAATCTTTTAATTCCGCAAAAGATTTGGTTTTTTTGGTTTCCCTACCATTCACCCCCCCTCTGGTAGGTTTGTTTGGTCTTGTTCGATCCTACAAAATCTACCAAGATAATCATCCAAAACTTCTATATGTTTCATCTCAAATTTTATGTACTACTTTTTGAAAAGATCTCGACGAAGTTCCTTGGTGAAAGTTTCTCAAAGCAACCCAAATCTCATTGGCGGTATTGAGATGTGACACATGATCAAAATCCGAACGAGAAATCCCATTCAACAAAATATTACGAGCTTTGCAATTGTTATTAAACTTAGTTTTCAAAGCCTCAGTAGTAATAACTTCAAGAATCTCATCAGGAAGAACAACCTTTTGCCAAACATCATAATCTTGAGCCAGAATATAAGATTGCATCTTACTTCACCAATAAGCAAAATCCGTACCGTCGAAAACATGTGGCTTAGTTGAAAATTTATCAGACATGGCTTCAAAACTAAGCCAACCAGAGGGGCCGTGAATGGTTGGTATCCCCAAAAATCAAACTTTCGGCGGAAATAAAACTTACCCTCGAAATTCGATGTAGATCGGTCTGACCACAGTTGTTGTGCCTATCTGACCACCAGTATACCTCCGGTCTCACCACAAGTGTAGATCCGGTCTGACCGCATATGTTGCTGAAGTCGCTACCCACCGTGCACCGGTCTGACCACAGTACTCCGAGCGGTCTGACCGATGAGAAGCCGCCGGTCTAACCGTAGTTATTCCTCCGGTTGGACCGTCGCACCAGAGAAAACACAAATCGAAGAACTCTCAAAGTAGATCAAAGATATATTACTTCTCTCTGTGTTTACAAAGTGCAACAACAACACTCTTCACAAATTTTTTACAAAAACTCGAAACCCTAACATTCTCGCAACTCAACTCTCTCTAAAACGCATACCGGGAAGCCACGCCTTCCCTCTCTATTTATACACAAGATAGGCAGCCTAAAACCACAAATCCTACTTATTCAAGAAGTCCTAATCCACTAGGAAACCTTCCCGCACAAGAAACAAACTTTACATATTCCAATTGTCACAATTTTGAACTCATTCAAAAATTACAACTCTGCATCCCATACGCACACAATATCTCCATTGTATGCCATATGGAAACTTCACCAACCATGTGCATTAATCTTTATCCTAAGTATCCTGCGTGATCTCTTGCCATCCGAACGTCACCTTATCTCCAACTTGACTCCAAATCCATCATCGGCAATACTCTCCGAGGTGTAAAGATTACCTACACATGAATTAAACAAAGAAACCATATCCGAGCACAAGCTATCTCCAACTTGACTCATTGTTATCACACAACAATATTCATACGCATAGAAACACGAAATAATCACAGATATCCAAAAGAACTACCCGAAACCAAAATCGACAAGAAATCGATTTGGAATTGGACTGGGTCGCTCGATCTGACCGGCAGCACTAGCCCAGTCTGACCATGCACAGACCTTCGGTCTAACCGGCAGCTCAAGCCCGGTCTGACAGGACCACGCGACAATAGTCCACTGTTCACCGTAAAAAAATCCAATCATCTCCAAAACTATTTTGCCAATAATCTCCAAATATCAAAACCAACAAACACAGATGCCAATTGTTCATCACCATAGAAGAATCAAACACACTTTGATTTTACATTCTTTGCTTACTCACCGCACCTGCCTCTCTGCACTCTGTCTCTAGGGTTTTGTAGATCCTGAGCAAGAAATTTCTTCCTCGTTTCCTTCCCGTCGCCGGGATTCGGGATTCTGGTAAGCTATTTCCTCCGTGGCATCCTCCATTATTGTGGTATCAACCTTCACCACCTCAATCCCATCTCAATCCTCCAGATGGCTATATTCGTGCATCTATGCGAGGCGCATTGCGGCGTCTTCCCGTATTTTGCCTTGTTTCTCTATCTATACCACGTGAAGGCCCAACCATCGAAGAAGCGCTCTTATGTCATCGGTAGAGGAGGGATCCAGCTCCGACTGGAAAGGAAAAAAGAGTTCTTTGACTTCTTGCTTTGTTCCTCGAACAAGGGTTGGCGGTCCGAGTGGTTCTAGTGCGCAAACCCACTCCCCAGCTTGCCTCCATACACGTGAAACACACCCGTGGTAAAATATTGCTGGTATTCTCTTCCAACTGGGAACGAGCTAGAGCAAGTCAAGGGCCTTGTGAAGAAAATCCGGTTTCTTTGTAAGGAGGTCTGAATATAGTCGTCGTGGCCTGCAACTTCGTTGTTAGGAAGGTGCAACCCCTGAAGAACCACCTACACGCAGCTTGGAAGTACTCATTCGAAGACGACCCGACACGGGAGAGCCCCGGGCCATGTGACAAGGAGAAAGCGGCGAAGAGATTCTCAAACTTCTTCAAGCTGGGTACACTGATAAGGACAAAAGGGTGTCCAAAACCCCTACACCACAAGACGAACTGGCCTTCGGTAAGTATTGTAGAATGCTTCAATCCTATCTTTCAATAAGGGTGCTTATCCATATGCTTGTGACTGTAGGGAGTCGAGTCATTTAATTCTCATGCTCCTCTACCATCGAAGACGACAAACCGTCCAGCACCTAGCCTTTCTTTAGAGAAGCCACCAGCCACGCACCCGTCAATTGGGCAGTCAAGCAGCTCTTAAGCCTCGACGCCCAGCTGGTGGACCCAAAATAGAGGAACAAACCCCACCACTCAAGACATCAACGCCCCTAGAGTCGGATCCATCAAGAAGAGGAAACAGGCAATTGGGGCAACTAGCCCTGCTTTGGGCGCCAAGAAGGATAAGATCAAGCCGAGTTCGGCTTCCGAGGAGATCGCTTCACCACTCTGCAAAGACGCTGCTACCCACGAGTCGGCCAGCTCAAGACCATATGGCATTCCCATGTTTCGGCCACGCTGATACGCTCGGTTAGTAGTCCTCATGACTTAGATTGTTCTTGAATAAATTGTTTGGTGATGTCGAGGCTGATCCCAATTGATGCTTGCTATAGTGTCGGGACAAACTGATCAGAGGAGGGACGACAAGTGAGCCAGCCCTGACGCCGCCGCACAAACCAGGACAATCCACCCGAAGCCCGAAGGACTGCTAGTTAGAATCTCAGAGGACCTTGTGACAAAGGGTTGTTGATCCCAAATCGTGACGAAAGTGTATTGACTTGGAAAATCACGTGCCGGCCTGAGAGATTTGCTTTACTCTAGTGCAGGTCCAAAATATTGCTTCTTAGGTTCGTAGGCATGCCAGTTGGTTTGATACTGCAACCAACAAGAACAAAGAAAGAAGACAAGTGTTAATTTGTAAATGATAGTCGATCGGCTGGTGGCCGATGACGTATTGTTCGGTGTTAAGCCGATGCGGTATGCACTGAATCGGCTAGGAGAAATTAAACCTAATCGATCGGCTGTAGATACTTATAATATGTAATCTAAATATGAACATACATTTAAACTAAGTGATTGGGATAGATCTTGTTGATGAGAAATTTCTCTCACGCGCTGGCCTGGGAGATTTACTTAACTCCAGTGCAGGTCCTTCTTGGCTACCTATGTTGTACAAGGCGTGCCAGTTGGTTTGATCTGTTAACCAACAAGAAAAATAAAGATATATGCGTTAAGTGTTAGATCCTACTAGATCGGCTGCAAGAGTTAATTTACATATATATATTATCTCGAAGTGTATTCAAACCAAGTGACTAGAATAGATCGGCTGCGCCGAGACAATATTAACCACTTAATCCAAATATACAATGGGATAATAAATATATGCTTTAACAATCTAGCCGATGTCATAAGTCCAACTGTGAATCAGCTAATACTCTGATTTATCTTATGAAAAAGATATTGATCTGAGCTAAATGCACTAAACCTAGATCAGTCGGCTGTCGGCTGTAGCTGACAAACTGATTCTGTCTTAGGGCATTTAACTAGAGAAAGATCTTAATATAAGAGGCGGTTTTAATAAATCTGATAGCAAATATATCAAAGGAATATTAAAACAGATAAGGCCAGCTGAAACCCCGACACTGTCTCTAAACATATACATCTAGCCGAATAGATCATAAAAGCTCTAAAAATGACTTAATAGATCAACACTGATGCAACATTAAGTATAAAAAGAACAATCTGATCTACTGTAGCTGATGTAAATACCTCGAGATAGTGAATATCGCATATAGCTTAGGCCAACCCTTAGATCTAGCTCTATCGGCTGCTGATTCTTGACAGAAACGAGTCGATGTCAAGATAGATCTAAATATTGTTCTAGATTATATGTGATATATGATAACTAGCGCGCATAAATCATCGAATTTAGAGTGTCATAGCGATCGAAGAACTAAATTCGATGAGATACACCACTAATGACAAACATTTACCTTAACTTGGGGATCGAAACGATGCAGCCCGAAGCCGGATCAGTTGTTCGTCTGAAGAAAAAGGAGGCGATGCGCCGAAGGTTGTATTGATTTTGTGAATATCTTTTTACAAGGATCTCGGGTCCTATTTATACCCAAGAATAACATATTTGTACATACCCTGGACTCTATCTAAACTACTATTTAAAATACGACAATATCTTGGGATAAGAACCCATGCCGCATTACAATAAACAGTCTAGACAAATTCCTATTTTACAGATACAATTGCCGTTACAGGACTCTATCCATAGATGGCAATATCTTTTAACGCGCAACTTGGGAACCGAATCTCCTATTTATCTTCAACCACTTTCACCGAAAATGGTTTTATCTCCTCCCCTGACTCAGCATCGGCTATCGGCTATCCTTGTCCGATCCAGCCTCAGCCGATTGACCTCGTAGCCGATCGTTATTTAGCCGATTTGAGCATAGCCGATGCAGCCTCTGTTTCTCAGCAGATTATTCTCCCAATCTAATTTCGCTTCAAATTCAACCTTGAACTTAGGGATTTGGTTACCAAATTTGATCGTTAACAGATCTGTAACGTACCGAGACAGTCTAAACCACTTAAGTCCAAAAGTACCTTAATATGCAGATTATATATATCTATAACATAGCCAATGTCATAGATCTAATGTGTATCGGTAGTACTCCGATACCACTTTATACAAAGATATCATTGCAGACTAAATACATTAAACGTGATCTGAGCAAGTGCTAGGATAACCTAACAGATTGGTAACAAGCTTAACATATTCAATTACAGTGAGATCTTAATATAAATGATAGTTCTAGCATATCAAGTAAACGTAAAATAAACGAGATAACTAAAATAGATAAGATCGGCTGAGACCCCGATACTATCTCTAGTAGTGATGATGAGACAAGATATATGTTATGATTCTAAATATTACTTAATAGGTCGGACTCAACCGATGCAGCATTAAGCATAAAGAGAAGCATAAGATCTAATCAAATCCATGAAAACCTTTCGAGATGGTGGATACAATATATAATCTATGTCGACGATGATATCTAACCCTATCGGCTGTTATCTGGCAACAGAAGCTAGCCGATTAGGGTTAGATTGCATTATCGATCTAGGTTATATAGCATATATGATAACTTGACGATTTACGTAAGCAAGATTAGAGTATCATAATGATGGAAGCACTAATCCCGACAACGCAAGCCGCCATAACAAGTTTTACCTTTCGCTGGAGATCGAACCCGATGCAACCCAACTAGAAGCAAGAACTCGTCGAAATTGCTAAAAGGAAAAATGTGGCGATGCACCGAAAGTTGTATTCAACTAATTGTTGTTTATTTACAAGGTCCTGGGTCATATTTATACTCAGATACAAGATAAGTCCATGACAGACACGACTGCTATCTCTATTACAATTTAAATTATAGATACATGCCTAAAACAAACTCTCACCGACATTATCTATAAGGAAACTATTTAAAACATCCTAATTAACAAATACAATTGCCTTTCCTAGACTATATCCATGTATGGCAATCCCCATGAAACACTTTAAACAAATCTGAAGATGATTCCAATATTATCTTACTAGAATCGGCTACATCGGCTCATCTCGTCCAATTCGGTATCGACCGACGATTACCTTAGCCGATTCGGTCTGCACTTGGCGCGCACTCTGCTTCCAACCATCCTGATTCCCTCCAAATTGGCTTCGGCCTTAGTTCAAAATTTGATAATTGGCTTACCAAATTGTGTCGTTGAAACATGCCCCCAAGTCCGCTATATTGTTAATGTTGCGGATTTGCATGGTCTTATCCCTGAGAAAATTTAGGGCTTTCCATCGATCGGTTACCGCGCCTCTTTAAATAACAACCAGCGCCTTAGAGCATTTCACGACATCACTTTTGCCTCCACCGCCTTAGCCAAAAAACATCCCCAATCTTCAGCGGCGACTTCCTCAAAGATCTCGGTGATCCCACAAGCAACTTCTACGCGACAAAGAACTCACTCCCAGCGATGTCGACCTTGACCACCTCCTCCACGGTGCCGTTGGCCGAGTTCCCAGAGGTAAGCCCTGTCGGCTTTAGCTCCTTTCTTTTCTACAATTTGGCCCTTGCTCTTCATAATTTGCCCTTTCTCTTTCTTCTTCATTGTAGCACCTTTCTCACCAAATTGTGATCCCCAACCTCATTCATCCCAACCAATTCCTCTTAGGGTCAATCGATGACCTAGACCCCTCGGAATTCATCATGGTGAGACCAACAGGATCCATTTTAGGTTGTCAAACCCTAATCCGGCACAATGGACTGGGACTTTTAAATCATGGCCATCAACCGATAAGACCTGGCCAACATGGTATAATAGGGTGTCGGCTAGCAAATAGAGCCACTAGGAAGAACTAGGGATAGCACAGTGAATAGCCCTAACCATAGCTGACATGCCTAAAGATGAACCCCTGCTATCGGCTACCAGTTATTTTTGGTTCAACACCCTGAACTCTTCTCTGTTCAACTAAGGACCGATGACACCCACTCTTTTGGATATAATCATGATCACGAGCCTTGACATCACATCATCGGTCAATCCTGTCAGCCTAAACATCAAGTGCCAGTACTCTTTCAAGACTAGAGCCATCGGAGGCAGGAACAGATTCATAAGCCAGAACATGCGAACTGGCACAGTAGACCCCAGAGAACATGCAACTTTCCTCCTCATGTGGCTAGAAAAATTCTTGTTTTGTGGTTCAAGCTGCGGCCCCACAACCAACTGGCAGCACATAGCCGAAGCCCTAGTGGAGAAGAATCAGATTCCTTTGAGAAAATATCTGCTAGGGTATCTCTATCAAATGTTGAATAATGCATCGGCTAAAATAGCCACCAATTCGGCTATCGGCATTGGAGGTCCCTGGTTGCTGCTGCAGATATGGCTAAACTTGCATACATACAAAGTAGCTCAGAGGCCAGACTTGCAAGATGTCAGCTTCCCATTAGCACAGCCGATGACAGACGAAGATGGTGATGAAATCACAACACGCCGATGCATGTCATTCGGAGAGGCATCATCTTCGTACTCCGAATCAAAGCTCTCAGCTGATCCCTTCAAGAACTAGTTCGACAACTTTTATGATGTATTCTCAATAACTTCAAGGATTTGGTTTGCCTATGAGAACTCTGAAGATTTTAAACTCCCTAGTGTCTTTAGTTTCGATGAAATAAACTCTGAGAAATTTGAGAAGTCTAGGAAAGTCTTTACATCGGCTATATCTCCTTGCATCCTCCAAGTCGGCATCCATCAGGCAGAAACGTACAAGTCCCTTATGAATTTTATCATCCTATGAGTGCTGCCAGACAACTAGGCATGGGACAGTTGCCGATTAGTCTGTACTTTGTTGATATAATCCAAACCAGAGGGGAAATCAGCTCAGGCCTAATGATGGATAGATTGCTAAGCATTGAAGGCCCCCAGTTGGCGGTATAGAAAACATCGAGCTGGCCATAACGAGGACTACAACCTTCAACCAATCGGCTTCCATGTACCTCACCAACATATACCCGGAGCTGATCCCAGAAGTAAGCACTTCTCCCCCTTGTCATTTGTTATGTATTATTGGTTGTCTTTCTTTAATATTTAACTAACTATTTACTTGCTTGCAGACTACCGATTCATCTCTTCCAGATAATCAGCAACACCAGGGTGGCCATCAATTATGCCACCGGCATCCTCCCCAACAATGGTGGACTAGCCCCCTCAAGAATTGGCTACAATGTCCCTAGGACATCAACTTTGCTCCATGGCCAGACCCTAGAGCCACTTCAAAGGAAGAAGAGAGCCAAACCATCGGCTGCCGATCCATCGGCTGTACAGAAGAAAACCTCAAAGAAACAGAAGACAACTACAGCCGATGATCTGCCACCCTTGGATCCAGACGTGGAGGAGGTCCTGAATCAAGAAGATATAGGGGAAGCCCTTGACGATGCTGCGGCTGAAACAAGTGAACCAAGGAGATCCATGCAAACGACGCTAGCCGACGACCAGGCTCAAAAAAAACAAGTCCTCCAAGACGTCAACCTCAACCTCGACTTCGACCTCAACCAGTATGCATTCTTCTACACTCCTCCATCGAAAAATTCTCTCACTCAATTTCTCATTAATTTCTTTGTCTTGCAAAAGAAAAAATTGGCTTCAAGGAAGAAATAGGCTCCAGCTCCATCGGTAATCTTGACTTCAAACTCGTTTCAATTTTTAGCTAACCGATGCCTAGTCAAACTTGTCTTTCTTTGTGCGCAGCCTCCTCGCTCTCCAACGCCTGCTCCCCAAGCATCAAGTGAACGAACTCCATCGGCTAGGGGCAGCCATAATATTGAGGCAGAAACAACATCGGCTCCCGTCATCCCGGTAAGTCCCTTCGCTTGACTCCATGTCGGCAATCTTCAAAATTGTCAACATTAATAATCTCAATGTTCCCTTCTTCCAGGCCCTAGCCGACATGTTCCCTTTTGACATTAAAGAATTTAAGGACGACGAGGAAGGTACCACTGACAAGACCCTAACTTCTGCTGTCGATGACTTGAAGACTTCATTGCAAGATAGGGCTCGTCGGTGTTTACACCCAAATTTGGCACCTAGAGTTAAAATAGGGAAAATTGCCAAGATTTGGGAAGTTTGCCGATTTCCTCCGGGAGGGCCGGTCTTTGCCATGTATGGGCCGGTCGGAGCCCGGGCCCATGGGCCGGTCGGCGGCGGCATGTGGCCGGTCGACCGGCGAGTCCGATTCCACGTAGGTTTCGTCGGTGCTCGGGTTTCCTTGTTTCAAAAGGCATATCTCGGGTTTCCTAAGGTGTCTATCCCTGAATGGACGTGGAGGAGGATTTGTAGAAGGCAAGACCAACCCCTATTTAAGGGACAAGGCCGGTTCAATTGTAAAAAAAAATCATACACAATTCACAAATCTACTTGAATCATTTTTTCCTATATTCTTCTATCTTTTAGCCATGTTTTCTATTTTACCTAGTTTAGTCTATCTTTGTCGGTTTGTGCCGTAAACTGTCTGCCGCCGCTGCGAGAGTGCGACATCTCTTTGTAGGTTTGTCCCAAAAATCTTCCATTTGCCCATGAGACGGGTATTTATCAATCTATCTATCTAAATCGGTTCCGCTAGCCGGTTTGATCTACAAAACCCACTTTGTTCTAGTTTTTGCTAGATTGAAGTGGTTGGCGACTCCATGCCAAGAACCACCGCAAATCTTTAGGTGAATCGATCATGCTCGTGCCTTTTGCCAAAAAAGGTGCCAACACGATTTTTGGTGACTCCACTGGGGACGAATTTCGGTCTATCCAATTTGGCCGAAATCAATTGCTTGCCGAATTAATTTATTCGGCGGATCATGGTCTATTAACAGGAGAATCAATCTACTACTGCTGGCCACATTGGCCGGTGCAGCTTGGCCCCTTCCTGCTTCGGTGTCTGCCTGAAAGAAAAAGAAAAAAAAGAATCAAGCAGCAACACACCAAGCTACACCGTATTGTGCGGCAGCAGCTTGCAGTGTACAATCTGAAATCAGGAACCAATCTTATGCAGTTTGCTGTCCATACGTGTTCTAAAAAAGTTTTTATCACGTATCAGTTATCTATAGATCAAGCCAGGTACGGGCAGCAGCAGTACTGGTATTTGTCAATCAACTATTGTACACGTGTTTAAAAAAGATCACGCTACCCAAGCCGATCTACTGTTCTCATAGAAAAGAAAAAGGAAAATAATTCAACGAAAGCCAGTGCTTCAGTTGTTTCCAAATAAATCAATTCTCCAATTTCTTTTGCTACATAACCATTGTAACATACCAAGACCGTATATAAATTTATTCGGTCAATTTTTTGCTATGAGCTATATGGCCGAAATTTATCGAGGAATTTCTACATCAAGCATGACGAGCGGGAACGAGGTCAACGAAATCACATTGGAGGAGACGTTGGCAAGATCGCTAATCAAGGCCCATCAAGGAGCACTTCTCAAGCCTGGACCTCCTCCTAAATTCGAGGTAATCTCCAATCCGCTCGATCCATCTATTGCTATTTGGAGTCATATTGATCAATGTGTAGATGCATCTTTAAGCGCTTATATTGATAAAAATTATGATATGATAGAAAATGCTTTCAGAACTAATTTTGATAAGGCTATTGAGAAAGTTGGCTCTAAAATAGCCAGTTATCAACAGTACAATGCTACTTCTAGTTTTGCATCTATACAACATACCTATAATGCTATAGATAGATCCACTGGCATTTACACAGCCGACTTCCCAGGAATTGGTTATACAAAAGATTTAGCCAACGGTCAGACCACGCATGACATCGGTCGGACCGCACTCTATGCCGATCAGACCGTGCCTATCATAGCCGGTCAAACCGTGCCCTATTTTGGCCAGATCATGCCTCCTGTGGCCGGTCTGACTGCACCGTTGACCACCGGTCAGACCGGGTGCTTTGCCGATCAGACCGGGTGCTTTGCAGGTCAGACCGTGCCTACCATAGCCGGTCAGATCATGCCCTATATCGGCCATATCATGCCTCCTGCAGCCGGTCTGACCGCACCACTGACCACCGGTCAGACCGGTGCATGGGCCGGTCAGACCGGGTGCTTGGCCGGTCACACCGAGCTATCTATAGCCAGTCAGACCGGTTCCCTGGAAATTTCGTTAGGTTTCCATACCACGACTGGCGGTACTGATTTTAATTATTATTCATCACCTATTGATACTGTTAGTCATGTTATCCCATATACTCATACTATTTGTGCCAACAGTTGCTATGAGCCAGTGCAAAATCATCAAATAAATGGATTGGCACAAAACACGCATTATGGCCAGTATAATCATATTGTGCCGCAACAACCATCTATTCCTAGGCCGCCAAATCCACAACCAAGGCCTGGGAATATGGGAGAGCAATTTAGGAACATTATTAGAGAATCATTTGGAATTGAGCCAAGGAATCGTGTTGAGGTTTACCAAAAGTCGTATCCTAAATATTTTGATAATATCCCATATCCTCGGGGTTATAGAGTTCCTGAGTTCACTAAATTTAGTGGTGAGGATGATAGGGATACATGGGAACACATAGGCCAATTTCTTGCACAATGTAGTGAAGCTAGTACTAATGATGTTCTCAAATTGCGTTTGTTTTCTTTGTCTTTGTCTGGTACTGCTTTTACATGGTTTACTTATTTACCGGCAAATTCTATTTGTACTTGGGCTCAATTAGAACAACAATTTCATGATTACTTTTATATCTGTGATACTGAGCTTAAG
The DNA here is from genome assembly GCA_019925245.2 of Oryza australiensis. Classification (NCBI taxonomy): domain Eukaryota; kingdom Viridiplantae; phylum Streptophyta; class Magnoliopsida; order Poales; family Poaceae; genus Oryza; species Oryza australiensis. The sequence continues at coordinate 197,516 of JAIFGZ020000430.1, forward strand.
TTGTCTGATTTAACATCGGTTAGGCAAAAACATGATGAGTTGGTCATTGATTATATCAAAAGGTTTAGAGATGCTAGAAACCGATGTTTTAATTTGAACATAACTCAGAAAGATTTGGCCAACATTGCATATAATGGATTGCTTGACTCTATTAAAGAGAGATTGAATGGCCAAATATTTCTTGATATTGATCATGTGTTGCATGAAGCTCTGGCTCAGGAAAGCCGAGTGGATGATACTAGCTTAAATGCTAGTGTGGATGATAATGTAATAACCAGTATATCCGAACCAATCGTTGGTTCAGGTTGTGTTGTTACTATGAACAATGATGGAATAACATGCATAGCCGAACCAAGTGATGGTTCGGATTGTGTTACTAGTTTGGACAATGATGCATGTGCAGCTGAACCAAGTATTGGTTTGGATTGTGTTGCTAGCTTAGATAATAGCATCATCAAAAATATAGCCGAACTAAATGATGGTTCGGATTGTGTCATAGGCGATAGTGAAATAGTATTGTCACCTAAGACCGAGTCACAGATCGGTCATGTGAATGTTGAAGAGAATAGTGGCAGTGTCTTGCAGGATAGTGATGGAATAGAGTTTAAAGCAACATTGTATACATATGACGGGCTGTATCTTGAACATATAGATTCGGTTCCATACCCACAAGGATTTGAGGTGCCCAACTTCACGAGATTCACAGGTGAGGATGCAAGAACAACAAAGGAGCATATCGGCCAATTTATTGATCAATGTGGTGAGGCCGGTGTTGATGATGTGCTTGAGTTAAGATTGTTTCCTCTTTCTTTGTCAAACTTTGCATACATGGTTTAGTTTACTTGCTCCTAATTCAATTTTTACATGGTCACAAATGGAGCATGAGTTTCATAATTATTTTAATGATGTGAGCTTGATGGGGCAAAGACCGATTGATAATTCATCAGTCAATTGCGATACTATTTCGGTTACACCTATTGCTAAGACCGGAATTATTCATGATTCTCTTCCTATTGTTCCTATTGATTTTGACGACAAAAGGGTGTTGTTTCGGCCTAGTCAAGCCGAAACCACAAAAGGGAAGATTGTTATTATTGGGGATCCTCGGCCCGAGATAATTAGGGTTAATAATGTTAAGGCCGAAGATCGCAAAGTTACAAAAGATGGGTCATCTAGTTATATAAAGATTAAGAAGCCGAAGCTTACTTTTGAGATGCTTATGGCTAAATACAAGAAGGGATTAGCTGGTCAACGATTTGATAATCATACTGGTGATATAAAAAGACTAAGATCGCTTCCTAGAAAGAGATTTGGTCAAATGCAAAAACAATCGGAACCATCAACAATATCAACTCCATATGAACCTCCGGTTGCGGTGCCATGGTATCCATATCCAATATCACTGTACGGTTATCCTGTTATGTATTATATACCATGGATGCTTCAACCACCTATGCCGTTTCGTCAAGAATGGAAAGAATCGCCTAGGTCAGTACCAAAACATTCATACAACTCAAACAAGACCGTTTCTCACAAAAGAATCGGTTCGATGGATCAAAGACGAACAAGGTGAAGAAGGTGTGGGTGAGAAAAGAAGTCAAAGCTCCAGAGGTTGATACTATCAAGGAGGAGTTTCAAGATGTGCAAGTACCTACTGGAGATGCGACAAAGGGGCTACCAGCAGAGAAGACCGAAACCGACATCATGACTGCCAACAATGGTGGTCTAACCGAGGCAGTTGAGCAGTCTAACCGCCAGCCTACGACCGATCTGACCGGGCCTAGAGGCCGGTCTAACCAGGGGGCATCTGAGATGAGTAAGAAAATTGAGGGCAACACAGGAGCTTCCACTTCGTCCACAAATATCAAAAATCATTGCTTGGCTCCTAGAAAACAACCACAGCCGAAGTGGATACCTTCTGGCTTATCTCGCTCTAAAAAGAAGAGGCTACAACGTCTTCGAGCCATAGGTCAAAAGGAAAAGAAGGCTGAAGATGTGGAGAACAAAACGTGTGATAATTTGAAGCCTCAAACAACATACAAGCAAGTGTGGAGACCGAAGGAAGAAAAATTTAAGAGACCGGTGATTTCCCAGAGTAGTGATAAATCAAATTCAATGAGAGAGGAATTATCGGTCATTAGAGGTAAGTCTCCTCGACATATTGCTATGGATGCTAATACGGTGTTTATTTTGCCTTCGAAATCGTGCGATCAAGAAAGCCGATTTTGCTCGGGGGCAAGAAATTAATATGCTCATGAAGAAATCAAGAAAGGTGAACGACGATAGTTACAACATCACATCTTTGAACCGCCGTTTGTTGGATGCTAAGGAAAGGTATGGGTTTATCGTGTTCATCATTATAATATGCCTATGCCATGTTAGAACATTGCTTGCTATATAGCACATGTCTGTTTTGCTTATCAAATTGATGGTATGCATATGCGTTGCAAATGCCAATTCTAAGTGGTGGAATTGGCAAGTTGGTATATAATTTATTTAAAGTATGATTTGGCTCGTTGGTCTTTGATATTTATTAAAAGCCAAATCATGCATGTTTTGATGAATCACCATAGAAAATATAGATTTCATAATTATTGCGTCATGAAATTTTGCTTCTTAGTAATCCGGCTAATGTCAATGATCAATGTGATGATTTGTTCTAGAGTTGTTTTCTTTGGGAACATTGGCATTGTTATAATATTTGCATACATGTTTAAGCCGATTATTTACACTTGTAGTTTATTGGAATTCATGCATGTGATACATTTGACTTTGGTGATTCATTATTGATCATACTTCAAGTGGCTAAGTGTTTTGACGCCTTGATAATTATTGTTTCAAGAGCCAGTTGAATTAGTATTCGTCTAGGCATATTAATTGTATGTTATAATTTTTATATGTCTAGAAAGAGTGAATTTTAGTCCAATAATTTGATGTAACAAGCATTTGGCTATGATATTAAAAAGGGATTATTTTTAATACTGGAAAAGCCGGTGCTTGATTTTAATTCTTTGAGCAAAATTGGCGAAGTCACAGACTATGGGCGGTCTGACCAGCGCATCACTGCCAGTCTGACCGGCTTTGTATGGCCGGTTTGACCGATGAGAGGTGGCAGTCTGACCGGCATTATGTGGCCGATCAGACCGGGTTTGAACAAGGAGCTGGGGGGCACGATACACTTGATTCAAAGGCCGAATTAATTGTAAATTCGGACATTTGTGCCCAAGAGACAGAAGAAGACTAGAGATTTCCTTTGATTCAATATGTGAAAGATCCTAGTCTTAAGTTTGATCGAAAAATTCGGCAGCAAGTATTCAAATACACTTTGCTTGATGGAGACTTATATCGCCGAAATATGGATGGAGTGCTATTAAAGTGTTTAAATAATGATCAATTTAAAGTTGCTATGACATAAGGTGCTTTCTAAAACGTTATGGGTTCACAGGATATCTAAACATAGTGCTACCAAGGTTACTCCTTTTTAGTAGGTCTATGCACAAGAAGTCGTTTTGCCGGTAGAGATGAATCTTGGCTCTCTTCGATATATAAAGCGAGATGATTTGTCGATTGAAGACTACAAGATCTTGATGAGGTGATCAACAAGTGTTTGAAGGCTTTGGAAGAAAGAGAAGAAGAGGGTGGATAAGGCTTACAATAAAAGGGTGAAAGCAAGATACTTGAAAAGATACTTCCCGAGTGTTTGGCAAAATGCTTAGGAGGTACTATGGCCGGTAATGTTGGTTATCGTCCTAAGGCAACATGTTTTATGCTTTTAGATTCATGATGTTCATCATAAAAGGCAGGGGGGCATGTGTTTACACTCAAATTTGGGACCTAGAGTTAAAATAGGGAAAATTGCCAAGATTTGGGAAGTTTGCCGGTTTACTCCGAGAGGGCGTCAGCGACGCCATGTATGGGCCGGTCAGGCCGGGCCCATGGGCCGATCAGACCGGCGACATGTGGCTGGTCTGACCGGCAGAGTCTGATTCCAAGTAGGTTTCGTCGGTGCTCGGGTTTCCTTGTTTCAAAAGGGATATCTCGGGTTTCCTAAGGTGTCTATCCCGAATTGGACGTGGAGGAGGATTTGTAGAAGGCAAGACCAACCCCTATTTAAGGGACAAGGCCAGTTCAATTGTAAAAAAAATCATACACAATTCAGAAATCTACTCAAATCGTTTTTTCCTATATGGTTATATCTTTTAGCCATGTTTTCTATTTTACCGTAGTTTAGTCCATCTTTGTTGGTTTGCGCCGTAAACCGTCCGCCGCCGCTGCGAGAGCGACATCTCTTTGTAGGTTTGTCCCGAAAATCTTCTGTTTGCCCATGAGATGGGTATTTATCAATCTATCTATCTAAATCAGTTCCGCTAGCCGGTTTGATCTACAAAACCCACTTTGTTCTAGTTTTTGCTAGATTGAAGTGGTTGGCGACTTCATACCAAGAACCACCGTAAATCTTTAGGTGAATCGATCGTGCTCGTGCCTTTTGCCAAAAAAGGTGCCAACAGTCGGCTGGAAAGTTCTTTGGATTAACTTGTCACAAACTGTGGACCAATCAAGGCCAGATTTGAAGAAATCCAGGACCAGCTTCCAGACCACATAGCTGATGCCATTTCTCAAACTGCATACCTCAAACAACATCGGCACAAATTTGAGAGGGCCAAACAACGGATAGCCGATCGGCGATCCATACTGGAAGACAAAGCTAAACCAGATGAGATGACGGCTGAGCCAATTTCCAATCTTGATCGGCTACGCAAATGCAGAGAAGAGCTACTAGCCGAGCTTACCAAATGTGATGTCGATATAACATCCGAAGAACACAGGATTACCAATCTCCCAAGGATAATATCAGAGCAGAAATCTAAGTTGAAGGCTTCGATGAGAAATTTGTCAGACCTTACCAAAGCCTTGAAGTTAATCCCCGAGAATGATGCAACCGACATCAAAACCATTGAAGAGATTGATCGAAATCGACGAAGAGCGATATTGGCAATCAATAGCTTCATATCCGGCTAAGCCCATTCGTGTAATAGGGCCAGCTTGAACACTTGTGAACTTCTGTAATATAACTTTTGTGTTGATATTTTTGTGAACTCTTGCAATGCCTCTTGTAATATAATCTCTGCCAATTCTTGTAATATGTCATGCATCGAAAATTTTTCGAAGTCCACAAAAATTTTGAAGTCTACTTGAGTTCACTTGTGTGTATATATGCCCCCCTAATTTTACAATGTCAGCTGATCATTGATAAAATTATAGCTTGAGGATGATATCACACAAAATCGGCCACCATACATCGCAACAAACATAACCGATTATGATAAGAATAAAGAAATTAAGGGCGATATAATTTATATTGGCCATCACATATCGGCAGAGCACGGTCGATTATGATAAATTTAAAGAGAGTAAGGGCGATATAACTCATATCGGCCATCTAAAGACGATGTGAACACATCAGCTACCATTTATCAGCATAACACAGCTGAATCATGAATTGATCCAAACACTTGGATAATATTTTTTCAAGTATTTTCCATTGAGTGCTCTCCCGAAAACTTCTCCATCAATCCCTTGCAACATGTAAGCTCCTTCAAAAACGGACTTGTGGATTCGAAAAGGTCCTTCCCAATTTGGTGACCACTTACCGAATTTATTGTCTCGTGTCCCAATCGGCAAGATCAACTTCCAAACTAACTCGCCTTCTGAAAAACATTTTGGCACAACTTTCTTTTTGTAATGACGAGCGATTCTCTCCTTATCCCTTGTCATCTTTTCCAAAGCACACATCCTGGACTGAACCTAGTCCTCCGATTCATCTACCATAAGATTATGATAGTCATCAACTATCAACTCATCCTGCAAATCAATTCTTCTTGAGCCAATGCCACTTTCCCATGGCAGCACGGCTTCATGCCCATAAACTAGCTTGTAAGGAGGAACTTGGATTGATCCATGACAAGCCATCCGATAGGACCACAATGCTTCAACCAATCGGCTATGTCATTGCTTTGGAAATTCAGAGATCTTTCTTTTGATCAATTTAATCAGACTTTTGTTAGATGCCTCTGCTTGTCCATTGGCTTGCGCATAGTACGGTGAAGAATTCAACAACTTGATCCACATGCTTTCTACAAACTGGGCAAACTCATCAGATACAAAAATAGATCCCTGATCGGTTGTAATGGTCTGAGGAATACCAAATCGGTATGTGATATGCTCCTTGACGAACTGAATCGCATCCCCAGAATCAACATTCTTTAAAGGAATTGCTTCCAGCCACTTTGTAAAATAATCGGTTGCCACCAATATAAACTTATGTCCTTTACTCGAGGGTGGATTAATGTGCCCGATCATGTCAATTCCCCAACCACTGAACAGCCATGGCTTGATTATGGGATTCATAGCCGATGCTGGTGCTCTTTGAATTGCTTCAAATTTCTAAATATCTTGACAACCTTTATAATATCTGAAGCAATTCTCCAACATCGTCGGCCAAAACTACCCAGCTCGTCAAAGCAGCCACTTCATCTTGTGAGCCGATTGATGAGTTCCACATATGCCTTCGTGCACTTCGCCCATCACGACCTTGGCTTGATCGGTATTCAAACATTTGAGCAGCACCCCATCAATCGTCCGATAATATAGGTCATCATCGAGCAAAACATATCTTAAGGCCTTGTATTGCAACTTCCTCGAAGCCGATTAAGAACGATTCTTCAAATAATCGAAAACATCGTACCTCCAATCACTAGCTGCGATTATAACAATCTCTACCTCGATGTCCTTGACCATCGGCTTGTATTCCAATCACCCTTGAGCCAAGTCGTTGGCATCAACATTTTGCTCTCAAGGAATATGTGTCAACGTTACTAGCCAAAAGTTCTCCATCAACTCTCGGCACTTTTTGTAGTAGATCATCAATGCATCTTCTTGCATTCGTATTCTCTAGCTAGCTGATTGATGACCAACAATGAATCGCCCATGATCTCCACGACATCGGCTTCAACTTCCTTCAAAAGTTGTAATCCTTTGAGAACTGCTTCATATTCAGCTTGATTATTTGTAGCATATGGCTTAATAGTGTAAGCAAACTCAAAGCTTGCCCCTAGGCGATATGATGACCAAGTTGATACCACAGCTATGGGTACAAACTGATTCGTCAAAGAACAAAGTCCAAGGTACTATATCAACCGAGCCGATTGAGTCGTCACAATGCTCAACAATAAAATCGGCTATAGCTTGGCCTTTGACTGCCTTGGGTGCCTGATATCTGAGATCGAATTCTGTCAAAGCATAAATCCATTTTCCAACTCGCCCTTTCAGCACTAGAGCCGATAGCATGTATCTGGCAACATCAGCTTTGCAAACTATAGGGCACTCATTGGATAGCAAATAATGCCTTAACTTTGTGCAAGATAAATACAGACATAAGCATAACATTTCCACCAGGAAATACCTTGTCTTAGCATTCAGAAGCCTTCTGCTTAAATAAACTATTGCTCTTTCTTTGCCTTCGGTTTCCTGGATCAAGACCGAGCCGATTGACTTCTCATTGGCTGACAAGTATAACTTGAAAGACACCCCTTTCTGCGAAGCAATTAGCACTGGAGGGAACTCAATTATTTCTTAATGTTTTCCAAGGCCTTTTCTTGTTCTGCCCCCCAGGTAAACTGCTGATCGGCTTTTGTGGACCCCCGTTTTTGGAACGGGAATCTTTCGTGTTCATAGTACCATTTCCCTGGATCGAGTAGTTTGGTACCCATGAAATACAGTACTGAATAATCAGGTGCAAATGCACGAATAGTCTTACACCAAAATTATTACAATAATAGGCCCGAAGGCAATGTCCAACACATAGGACCTCATGGTCCAGATACAACCCAAAAGTAAAAATTAGATAAGGCAGCGGAATAAAGGCAGCGGCTTGTCGATTGCCACAGGCAACGATCGGAGACTAAGACCTAGCAAGCGCCATCAGCTTCTTCGCCTTCCTGGTAGTAGGCATATGGATCCTCCAAGTCTTCATTTCCACCATCTGAAGGTTTGTGCGTATAGCAAGGGTGAGTACCAAAAGTACTCAACAAGCCAACACGGAAGTGATGGATATGATAGGGTCATTCAAAGAATGGCTGGGGTTCTTTTGCATCAAGCCAATTTTCACAAATCTTTTCACAAGCCTAACAACTAGCCGAGTCAAGTTTTAGTTCCACAGTTCATTAAGTCGGCAACGGTTCTGTCTACCATCCATCGTGATTCCAAGGATGGCTTCCCACCTCCGGTTCGTCATGGTTTTCTGGGGAGTCCACCCCTTCTCGCATCTCGAGAAGTTGATCCACCAGTGAATAAAAATCATCATGCAAACCCATCCCATCATTTTAAAGTTTAAAGTCTAGCCAAGCGAAAGTCTTGTCACGATGCTCAATATCCGCGAGCACGGCTATTCGAATAGATTGATTCATTCACACTGCAGTGGATGTACACTTTACTCGTACTCCGCGACTGCCCAACATATGAGCCTACGTCCCAACACATGAGACGGTCACGGCAAAGCCTTTCGATAACCTCACTTCGGTAGTACCCGCTCCATGAACTTAAGCCCTCATGCACTCTAGCCGTCATTTTCTAGCAGTGAGAGGAGTTCTGGCGCACCCGGGGTAAGGGGAGACTTCATTCATCAAGTTATAATAAATTCCAATTTCCCATCATCCCTTTCAAATCTCATCTCATACATAAGAACCACTATGCAAGGGTACCGCCTCCGCTCGGCAATCTACTCCACTAGGTCTATACCCATTCAAGAAGTACGGTTGTACTGACTCGTTTCCCGGCTATCTCATGGCTCGGTCCTTAATTGACCAGGGTCGGCAGTTGCCTTTTCCGAAATCCACCCAAATCATTCAGCCGCCCCAGTCTAAAACATTTGTTTCAATTTTCATCAAAACTCATTTCATCATTCTCATGGCAATGTGGCGCTCATGTCTCCACATGTCGTATCTCAACTACCTTCCCTAAGGTAGTTGCCCAAGCATAAAGTTCTTCATAAAATCATGATATGCATGAATCTAAGAATAGCATGGCTAAGCAGTTTACCGAAGATATTCTCCGGTTGTATGTATCACATCAAGGGTTACAAGAAATAATTCTAAAGGTAATCAATAACACGGCATGACATAACAAGTATACATAATTCTTTGTGTATAGCATGCATGTTTAAGATTTAAAACAACATCATTTCGCAATTGGGATCAATATGTAGAAAGAGTGTGATGACTTGCCTTGCTCGCACGCTTGTTGAGCGGGGTCTTCAACGGAGTCGATGCCTGCTTCTTTAGGTGCTATCCGTACATGCGAAAGATCAATTGAATTCAATTAGAATTCAATAAAATACCGAGAGATCGAAAAGAACCATAAAAACCACAAACACGACTCCAAATGTTTGGCCTAGAATTCTACTCGAGTTCGGGCGAGTATTGCTAGGGAAAAATCTGAGTTTGAACTCGAGTCGATGCCCTAGGGTTTTCGCAAAACGACGATTGTAATTATTTGAGAAAATAGATTTAGAAATATCAACGGAGGGGTTTGTATTCGAGGTTTTGGAGGTTCGAGCACAAAAGTGAAACATATTTAAATGGCGAGAAAGAATTAAACGAAATCTGGATTTAAAAATGACGCGAAACGAAATCTCGGAAAAGTCCGATTTTGATTTTTTTTTCAAATTTTGCTATGGGAAAATATACAAGAAAATAATTTATTTTTGCCCAAAAATTCACTCAAATCCTTGCAAAATATTTTTCCAAATTTTCCATAATTTTTCCTATTTTTCTCTATTTTTTCTTTTTCTCTTTTCTCTCTTTTCTTTTTCTTTTTCTTTTCTTTTTCTCTGCACACTGTTCACTAGCCCACAAGGTGTTCGACCGCGGTGGCGCTAGCACGAGGGCGGCGGCCCGGGACTTACGGCGGTGACGGCGACGGCGAGGAGAGACGGCGGTGCACCGGTGCACGGCGGCGGCGGGCGCGGCGGCCGGCGCACGGCGGCGACGGCGGCGGCTTGTGGCGCACGGCGGAGAACCGGCGAGGGAGTGGAGGAAAGGTGGCGGCGAGGTGGGGAAAACGGGGAGGGCTTTGCCCCATTTTATAGGCGCGGCGAGAGAGAGAAACGGGAGAGAGGAGGGGGCCGGCGCGGCGGTGGTGCGGCGGACCGCCACGCAGCCGCGTCCGGGACGGGGCCGGCGCGGCGCGTGCGTGGCGCGCGTGGCCGGGTCGGTACGGGCGAGCGCGACGTGGCGAGAGGCGCACAGCGTGGGCGGGGTTGGTACGGGCGGGCGCGACGCGGCGAGAGGCGCACGGCGCGGGCGGGGTCGGTACGGGCGGGCGCGACCTGGCGCGAGAGGAGCGCACGGCGCGGGCGGGTCGGGCGCGGCGTGCGTGGGCGCACGGCGCGAGGCCGGGCCGAGGCGTGGCGCGGCGAGGCAAGTGTCGCGCGCGTGCGGGCGGGGCACGGTACGGCTGGTACGGCGTCGAACACTTGGCGCATGATGAACGTGACATTTCGATTTTTCCGATTTAATTTCTAATTTCCAAATCCTATTTTCTTTCACCCCCAAATTTTGAAATAAAATATAGTACAAAAATTAAGTTGTAAAATATATTTTCAACTTTTTCACCCACTTTTATTATTTTAAAAATATATTTCACACATTTAATTTAATCCTTTTTACCTAAATTCGAGAAAATATAATTTTGATTTCGAATAATTTCTAGACTTCATATATATCTTTCAAAATATTTTATCACACATTTTATTCACCAATTAATATTACACAACCACCAAAAACATGTTTTGTTCCCAAATATATATTTTCATAAATCCATAACCCTTTTTCCTATTTTATATTAAAATTTCCAACTCTAAACTCCATAAATTTTTCTCCCTAGCGGAAATTCAAATCGTTTGGTTTTTCTCAACATCGAGATGAACCGCTCACATATAAATTTATGCAACCAAGCTGGCAAGTAAGGAACAACAAACACGAGCAAAAAGGCAACAAGCAAAAGTTTTTGCAAGTTCCGATTTTTATGTTCCGATTTTAATTTCTTCGATTTCCAAGATGTTACAAACCTACCCCCCTAACAATAAATCTCGTCCTCGAGATTTCTTACTGGTTGTTGAGTAGGTGTGGGTATTCAGTCTTCAGAAAATCCTCGCTTTCCCAGATGGCCTCTTCTTCAGTGTGATTGCTCCATTGCACTTTGTACATGCGCCATGACTTGGTTCGTGTCCTCTTTTCTACCTCGTCCAGTATTTTTATTGGATTTTCCGGATATGTGAGATCACTGTTGATATGGATGGTTTCCAAAGGAGCTTGCTCTTCTAGCACTTGCAGGCATTTCTTCAACTGTGACACATGGAACACTGGGTGGACATCGGAGATGTTCTCGGGTAACTCTAGCTGGTAGGCCACTTCACCTCTTTTAGCGCTTATCAGGAATGGGCCCACGTATCTTGGCGCAAGTTTCCCTTTGACCTTGAACCTTTGAGTCCCTCGTAGTGGTGAGACCTTTAGGTACACATAGTCACCTACATTGAACTCTAAGTCCCTCCGGGGAGTATCCGCGTAGCTCTTCTGTCGAGATTGGGCAGCTTTTAATCGGTCCTGGATCAGACGGACCTTCTCCTTGGCCGCTTTGATTATGTCTGGCCCAAACATGGCTCGTTCACCAGTTTCTAACCACATCAATGGGGTTCGGCACCGCCGACCAAATAGGGCTTCATTTGGTGACATCTTCAGACTTGCTTGATAGCTGTTGTTGTAGGAGAATTCGGCGTACGATAAACATTTTTCCCAATCCTTGGTAAAATCCAACACACAGGCTCTCAACATATCCTCAAGAACTTGATTTGTCCTTTCGGTCTGCCCATCGGTTTGTGGGTGGTAAGCGGTACTGAAGGCAAGGTGATTTCCGAGTGCCTTATGAACTTTACTCCAGAAATTGGACGTGAATTGAGTACCGTGATCCGATATAATTCTTTTTGGTATACTATGAAGACACACAATCCTACTCATGTATAGCTCTGCCAGCTTGGCACTATTGTAGTTAGTCTTTACGGGGATGAATCTGGCAGTCTTGGTGAGCCGATCTACTATTACCCAAATGGAATCATATCCTGCTGCAGTTTTGGGTAGTCCAACGATGAAATCCATGCCTATCTCATCCCATTTCCACTCGGGAATCTTGAGTGGTTGCAACAACCCTGCCGGTCGTTGATGCTCGGCTTTTACCCTTTGGCATACATCGCATACGGCCACGTATTCGGCTACGTCCCTCTTCATATTGGGCCACCAGTATTCCTCCTTCAAATCTTGGTACATCTTCGTGCTTCCCGGATGTAACGAATAGGCTGATTCGTGTGCATCTTTTAGGATCAATCCTCTCAAACCACCTTGTTCAGGCACGTAGATTCTTTTCTTATACCACAGGGTTCCCTTGTCATCTACCGAGAATTCCTTCGCGTGCCCAGCGGCCATGCGCTCTTTGATCGCTTGTGTTTCTTCATTACCCTTCTGAGCTTCTTCTATTTGAGTCCTCAGAAGAGGTTGGATTTCTAGTGAGTTCACTTCTCCGTGAGGAATCAGGTGTAGGTTGAGTCGAGCCATCTCTTCTTGAAGCTCACTGACCATGCCTTCCAGTCTCATATGGTTGCATTGGGCTTTGCGGCTTAACGCATCGGCCACTACATTCGCCTTGCCGGGGTGGTAATGGATTCCTAGATCGTAGTCCTTGATCAATTCCAACCACCGTCTCTGACGTAGATTGAGATCGGACTGAGTAAAGAAGTATTTCAGACTCCTGTGATCAGTGTACACATCATAGTGATTTCCGATCAGATAGTGCCTCCAGATTTTTAATGCATGAACAACTGCCGCTAATTCCAAGTCACGTGTGGGGTAGTTTTCCTTGTGGGGTCGTAACTGTCTCGAGGCATATGCTATGACTTTTTCATCCTGCATCAATACGCCTCCCAGTCCTTGCCGAGACGCATCACAGTATATCACGAAATCCTTCCGATTGTCAGGTAGGGTTAAGATTGGGGCGGTGGTTAACTTTTCTTTTAGTTGGTCAAAGGCCTCCTGACACTTCTCGTTCCACACAAATTTCTTCTCCTTCTTCAAAAGTTGAGTCATGGGTCGGGCTATCATGGAAAACCCTTCGATGAACCTCCGGTAATATCCGGCCAATCCCAAGAAACTCCTAACCTCTGTTACTGACTTGGGTGCCTTCCATTCTGTAACAGCTTTGACCTTGGCAGGGTCTACCGCTACTCCTCCGGCTGAGACTACATGGCCAAGAAAAGCGACTTCCTTAAGCCAGAACTCGCATTTACTAAATTTGCATACAACTGGTGCTCTCGTAGCTTCTCCAGTACCAGTCGTAGGTTTTCTGCATGTTCCTCATCGTCTTTAGAGTAGATAAGTATATCGTCGATAAACACCACCATGAATTTATCCAGATACTCCATGAATACTTTGTTCATTAGATTCATGAAATACGCCGGGGCATTGGTTAACCCAAAAGACATTACGGTGAACTCATACAAGCCATAACGCGTAGAGAATGCGGTTTTGGGAATATCTCCGGCTCTAATCTTTAGCTGATGGTATCCTGACCGAAGATCAATCTTTGAGAACACTTGTGCACCCTTGAGTTGGTCAAATAAGTCATCGATTCGAGGTAGTGGGTACTTGTTTTTGATGGTCACTTCATTCAACGATCGGTAATCTACACACATTCTCATACTTCCATCCTTCTTTTTGACGAAGAGTACTGGGGCTCCCCAGGGAGAAGAACTAGGGCGTACAAATCCTTTTTCCTGTAGTTCTCTGATTTGCTTCTTGAGTTCTTCTAGTTCGTTTGCCGGCATTCGGTAAGGTCTCTTGGATATGGGGGCAGTACCAGGCATTAGGTCAATGATAAATTCTATGTCACGATCAGGGGGCATTCCGGGCAATTCCTCAGGAAATACGTCCGGGTGTTCTTGCACTACTGGCATCCAACTCAAAGGTAGCATGGTGAATACTCCCGCAGCTTGCTCACATAGCATCGGGTTTTGGTCCATGGTTATGTTCATTGGTGATCCCCATGGGGTGGATACTGTGACTTCCCTCCGGCTACAGTCTATGACTCCATTGTTCTTAGTCAACCAATCCATTCCAAGTATGATATCAATAGTTTGTGGTGATAGTACCATAAGGTTTGAAAGGAATATCACGTCTCTAATCCGTATGGGCACATTGATGAAAGCATGGGGTACGGTTATGTTTCCCCCAGGCGAGTGTACCAACATGGGTCTCTTAAGTTCTACCTGGTGTAGGTGGTGTTGTTTGCTTACTTGTGATGACATGAATGAATGCGATGCTCCGGAATCAAATAAGACTTTAACTGGGGTAGAGTTGATAGAGAACATACCCATCAGCACGTTCTGATCCTCCTGCGCTTCTTCGGGACGCACATGATTCACTTGTCCGTGCCGGAATCCAGTGGCAGTCTCATTGGGTTGCGGCGTCCTAAACAGACCGCGTCCAGTAGCAGGAGCAGCAGTTCCTCGTACAGCCGTTGCATTCGCGCCGGTACGAACGGGAGTGTTGCGTGGCTTGGGGCAGCTGTTGGAGTAGTGCCCAAACTCTCCACAGTTGAAGCAATTCACGTTTCTTCTTCCCGGAGCGGCTAGAGTTGGCGTCAGGGTACGGAACTGGGGTGCAGTCGGCCTGCTGACGTGGTCGGGTGAGGGGGACGACTGGTTGCCATGAAGGTTGGCTTCCATCCGGACGGGGTGGCTCCCTTGGGACGCTGAGGCGCTCCCTAAAGTAAGCGGACCATAGCAAGCCTCCTCTTGCGATTGTTTTCCACCATCTTCTGGTCATCTTCCAATCATACAACCTTGTTCATAAGGCTTTGGAAGCTGACGTGATCTTGGCCGATCATTGGCCCTCTCAGCTCATCGCTCAATCCTTCAATAAATTTATCAATTTTCTCTTATTCGTTTGCCAGGTCACCGGTGGCATATCGAGCGAGTTGCGTCAACTTGTTCAGGTATTCTTGCACTGTGGTGTTGCCTTGGCGCAGCCTTCGAAATTCGTTCTTATTCATTCTCATGACTACGGCGGGTACGAAATTTTCACGAAAGGCGGATGTGAACTCCTCCCAGGTTGGTTCTTCCGCGTCTTCTGCCCATGTCTCTTTGTAGGTGTCCCACCAGTCACTTGCGGGGCCTTCCAATTGATTGGTGGCAAAAATGACTCTGTTGGTTTCTCGTACCCTGACGAGGGTCAACTTCTTCTCTATTACTCTTAACCAGTCTTTGGCATCCATGGGTTCGTCGGCCGTGGAGAATGTAGGCGGCTTAGCTCGCATAAATTCTCCCAAGCTTGATCCTCCGCGATTCCCTTGGTTGTTGGCGATGGCTTGAAGCAACTGGGTTTGCAAAGCCATGACCTCCGCTAGGGTGGAGGGATTAGGCTCTGGTGGGTTCTCGTTGGATGTTGAAGCTCTGCGATGAAGCGCCATCTGAAGGAGGTAGATGAGTTAAGAGATTGGACCCACTAAGGTCATGGTTTCTAGGTGATTTCACTTCAAGTTGTTTTTAAATGATCTTTGAATAGAGCAAGCATGGTGGAATAAACTCATTAATAACATACCATAAAACATTACCTAGGTCCATAGTGATTACATTAATGGGGATACAATGGACTGCACATACACAGTCCCACATGACACAATGCGAAAGCTAACATCGTACTACTGCCATCGTCTACTAGGGGAAGGGTGTGATCCTTGCTGCCAAAAACCATCCAAAGCAAGGTCAAAGTTGGGGCGGTCCTCTCGCCTAGTCATCCAACCAACCACAGGAACCAGGTGCAAGAAGGGGGTGATCCTTAGCTGAAGCAAATCGAAGTTCCCATGGCTCAGAGGTAGTGGCCTTGGAGTCATGCTTGATCTTCCTGCTTGGTGGTCGGGTACTCTTTCGGGCAGTCTTGCGGGTGAGGGGACCTCCGGTGTGAGTCAGGCGACGAGTAGGAGCTGCCTCCTCCGCTGGATCAGTATCACTGGACTCCCACTTGATTTCCATAGGCTCTGTCTCGGACTCGGAGTCGGTACTGATCTGGATGGGGTTCTCCTCTCCCGAACTAGGCTCACATGGTATAGCCATGGAGTTCGAGGTAGGTTCCATTGAGGTAGCAGCAGTGGGGTCTATCAGGTACGGGGCCGACTCTGTGCTCAACATAAATGCATGCTCCATCATGGCTTGAAAAGTGTTCAGGCATGCTGGAGTCATGAGGTAGTAGTGGTCGGGCACTGAGGCAGGAGGTGTTGGTACAACTTCGGTGGAAGTACCTGCAGCAGGGACAGGGTGGAAGCGAAGTTGTTCTTCCAGCTGGTTGACCTGTTGTTTGCTCTTCCTGAGCTGTTCTTCCAGCTCCACCAAGGCTTCCCCATGGGCCATGTAACGGTCAGAGAGCTGCTCGTACTGGGCACCGTTGGCCTGTAGCTAGGTCTGCAGCAAGTTGATCTGATCCCCGCAGCTCTGGTGTTCCTCGACCAGATCATTGAGGCGTCGCTGCTGGTCGTCGATTTCGAGCAAAGCCTCTTCATTGTAGTCATCCGCTGTTTCTGCCCAGCGGGATAGACGGGTGACCATAGGATTATAGCAGCAGGGGGTGGCTTCCACGGTGCAGACCGGATTGCCTTCCTCGCGGTAGGGGTGATGTACAAACTCAGTCACAGTGAGCTCAGCGGAGGAACGCTTCACGGACCGCGTCTTGAAGAGCTGCTTCTACTAGATCTCGGTGGTAACGGGTGTGGAAGAAATAAGGTGTCTCACTCCCCATGCGGGCCTCAACTGAAACTGCTGCTTCCCATACCGGGTATCCTTCGGTGCCATGCCTCCTAATCTGGTAGGTGGGCGCCTCTGGGTACCTTAGGCACCACAACAATAACTGGAGTTGCGCCATGAATCCTTCATCCCGTGGAACGGTGATCACCCAAACTCCGACATGGTCCGACATCTGCTTTTGAAGGCAACTTAGGGTCAGAGGGAGATAATATCAAAGCAATTTGAGTAAAAGAAATGGGGATGGAGGTATAGGGAGATAATATCAAAGCAAGCGCCATCAGCTTCTTCGCCTTCCTGGTAGTAGGCATATGGATCCTCCAAGTCTTCATTTCCACCATCTGAAGGTTCGTGCGTATAGCAAGGGTGAGTACCAACCGTACTCAGCAAGCCAACACGGAAATGATGCATATGATAGGGTCATTCAAAGAATGGCTGGGGTTCTTTTGCATCAAGCTAGTTTTCACAAATCTTTTCACAAGCCTAACAACTAGCCAAGTCAAGTTTTAGTTCCACAGTTCATTAAGTCGGCGATGGTTCTGTCTACCATCCATCGTGATTCCAAGGATGGCTTCCCACCTCCGGTTCGTCATGGTTTTCTGGGGAGTCCACCCCTTCTCGCATCTCGAGAAGTTGATCCACCAGTGAATAAAAATCATCATGCAAACCCATCCCATCATTTTAAAGTTTAAAGTCTAGCCAAGCGAAAGTCTTGTCATGATGCTCAATATCCGCGACCACGGCTATTCGAATAGATTGATTCATTCACACTGTAGTGGATGTACACTTTACCCGTACTCCGCGACTGCCCAACAAATGAGCCTACGTCCCAACACATGAGACGGTCACGGCAAAGCCTTTCGATAACCTCACTTCGGCAGTACCCGCTCCATGAACTTAAGCCCTCATGCACTCTAGCCGTCATTTTCTAGCAGTGAGAGGAGTTCTGGTGCACCCGGGGTTCTAGCCGTCATTTTCATCAAGTTATAATAAATTCCAATTTTCCATCATCCCTTTCAAATCTCATCTCATACATAATAACCACTATGCAAGGGTACCGCCTCCGCTCGGCTATCTATTCCGCTCGGCTATCTACTCCGCTAGGTCTATACCCATTCAAGAAGTACGGTTGTACTGACTCGTTTCCCGGCTATCTCATGGCTCGGTCCTTAATTGACCAGGGTCAGCACTTGCCTTTTCCAGAATCCACCCAAATCATCCAGCTGCCCCAGTCTAAAACATTTGTTTAGTACTTTCAATTTTCATCAAAACTCATTTCATCATTCTCATGGCAATGTGGCGCTCATGTCTCCACATGCCGTATCTCAACTACCTTCCCTAAGGTAGTTGCCCAAGCATAAAGCTCTTCATAAAATCATGAGTATGCATGAATCTAAGAATAGCATGGCTAAGCGGTTTACGAAGATATTCTCAGGTTGTCCGTATCACATCAAGGGTTACAAGGAATAATTCTAAAGGTAATCAATAACACGGCATGACATAACAAGTATAGGTAATTCTTTGTGTATAGCATGCATGTTTGAGATTTAAAACAACATCATTTCGCAATTGGGATCAATATGTTCAAAGAGTGTGATTACTTGCCTTGCTCGCACGCTTGTTGAGCGGGGTCTTCAACGGAGTCGATGCCTGCTTCTTCAAGTGCTATCCGTACATGCGAAAGATCAATTGAATTCAATTAGAATTCAATAAAATACCGAGAGATCGAAAAGAACCATAAAACCATGAAAAACGACTCCAAATGTTTGGCCTAGAATTCTACTCGAGTTCGGGCGAGTATTGCTAGGGAAAAATCCGAGTTTGAACTCGAGTCGATGCCCTAGGGTTTTCGCAAAACGACGATCATAATTATTTGAGAAAATAGATTTAGAAATATCAACGGAGGGGTTTTTATTCGAGGTTTTGAGGTTCGAGCACAAAAGTGAAACATATTTAAATGGCGAGAAAGAATTAAACGAAATCCGAATTTAAAAATGACGCGAAACAAAATCTCGAAAAGTCCGATTTTGATTTTTTCAAATTTTGCTCCGAGAAAATATACAAGAAAATAATTTATTTTTGCCCAAAATTCACTCAAATCCTTGCAAGATATATTTCCAAATTTTCCATAATTTTTCCTATTTTTTCTCTTTTTTTCTTTTTTTTTTTTCTCTCTTTTCTTTTTCTTTTTCTTTTATTTTTCTCCGCACACTCTTCATTGGCCCACAAGGTGTTTGACCGGCGGCTGGCGCTAGCGCGAGGGCGGCGGCCCGGGGATTTACCGGCGGCGACGGCGACGGCAAGGAGAGACGGCGGTGCACCAGTGCATGGCGGTGACGGCTCGCGGCGGCTTCGGCGCACGGTGGCGACGGCGGCGGCTTGCGGCGCACGGCGGCGAGAACCGGCGAGGGAGTGGAGGAAAGGTGGCAGCGAGGTGGGGAAAACGGGGAGGGCTTTGCCCCATTTTATAGGCGCGGCAAGAGAGAGAAACGGAGAGAGGGAGGAGGGTCGGCGCGGCGGCGGTACGGCGGACCGCCACGCTGCGGCGTCCGGGACGGGGCCGGGCGCGGCGTGTGCATGGGCGGGCACGGCCGGGTCGGCACGGGCAGGCTAGACGCGGCGAGAGGGGCACACAGCACGGGCGGGGTTGGTATGGGCGGGCGCGACGCGGCGAGAGGGCGCACCGCGCGGCGGGGTCGTGACGGGCGGGCGCGCGCGGCGAGAGGAGCGCACGGCGCATGCGGGTCCGGCGCGGCGTGCGTGGGCGCACGGCGCGAGGCCAGGGCCGGGGCATGGCGCGGCGCGGCGCGTGTCGCGCATGGGGGCGGGGCACGGTACAGCCGTACGGCGTCGAACACTTGGCGCATGATGAACAAGTGACATTTCGATTTTTCCCGATTTAATTTCTAATTTCCAAATCCTTTTTCTTTCACCCCCAAAATTTGAAATAAAATATAGTACACCCAAAAATTAAGTTGTAAAATATATTTTCAACTTTTTCACCCACTTTTATTATTTTAAAAATATATTTCACACATTTAATTTAATCCTTTTTACCTAAATTCCGAGAAAATATAATTTTGATTCGAATAATTTCTAGACTTCATATATATCTTTCAAAATATTTTGTCACACATTTTATTCACCAATTAATATTACACAACCACCAAAATCATGTTTTGTTCCCAAATATATATTTTCATAAATCCATAACCCTTTTTTCTATTTTATATTAAAATTTCCAACTCTAAACTCCGAAATTTTTCTCCCTAGCGGAAATTCAAATCGTTTGGTTTTTCTCAACATCGAGATGAAGTGCTCACATATAAATTTATGCAACCAAGCTGGCAAATAAGGAACAACAAACACGAGCAAAAAGGCAACAAGCAAAAGTTTTTGCAAGTTCCGATTTTTATGTTCCGATTTTAATTTCTTCGATTTTCAGGATGTTACAGCTTTCAACCTGAGCAAAGGTGTAAAGGGTTCCATCTTTCCAGACAGATTAGAGATAAATCTCCTTATGAAATTCACCTTGCTGACCAGAGATTGCAATTGCTTCTTATCCTGTGGAGGTTGAATATTCTTGATTGCATTGATGCTCCTTTGTGTTACTTCAATCCCCCTTTCATGTACAAGAAAGTCTAAAAACTGTCCAGCTGATACGCCAAAAGCACATTTTTGAGGGTTCATCTTCATGCCATATTTCCTTGTTCTTTCTAAAACCTTCCTCAAATCAGCTATGTGGTTTGCAATCTCTCTTGACTTCACCACAACATCATCAATGTAGATTTCAACCAACAAGCCGATCAGACCATGAAAAATGTAATTCATGGCTCTTTGATACGTAGCTCTAGCATTTTTCAAACCAAAAGTCATCACAATCCACTCATATAAGCCGATTGCACCAGGACATCTAAAAGCAGTCTTGTGGATGTCTTCTTCCACCATGAAAATTTGATTGTGTCCAGCGTTGCCATCCATGAAACTGATAATTTTGTGCCCTGAAGCAGCATCGACCAGCAAATCGGCAATCAACATTTGGTATTCATCCTTAGGGGTAGCTTTGTTCAGATCTCAAAAATCAATACACACCCTAAGTTTGCCGTTCTTCTTGACCATTGGAACTATGTTGGAAACCCACACAGCATATCAGCATGACCAAATAAAACCAGCATCATATAATCAAGTGATTTCGACCTTTATAGCGTCATACATATCGGCCTTGAACCTTCTAGGTAATTGCTTAAACGGCCGATATGCTGGTTTGATAGGAAGCCAATGTTCAACAATCGATCGGCTAAGTCCTGGCATCTCAAAATACTCCCAAGCAAAACAATCTTTATACTCTTTCAAAAGTTCTATAAGCTTGGTTCTAAATTGAGAGGACAAATTTTTACTAAAAAATGTCGGTGTTAATGACCAAATTTGGTAAGTGAATCCCCCGGGTTTGAAGCAAGGATTAAAGCGGAATCGAGGGAGCATGCGGTTCTTGGAAACAGAGGCCGCGTCAGCTAAGTTCGAATCAGCTAAGGAGCCAGTCGGCTGAGTACGAATTGGACAGGGTAGTCGATAGCCAATTTTGATTGGGAAAAGCAGATGAGACCAATCCCAGAAGGAAAGAGTGAAGATAGTCATTGGATTCGGTTTCCAAGTGCTTCAAAGATATTGCCATCTACGGATAATGTCCTACAACGAAAATTATATCTGTAATTTAGGATATTTTGCATAGTTTCCTTGTGTATCATGGCAGGGAATCCTGTCTCAGGTTATTGTCGTATTTTAAATAGTAGATAAGGATAGAAATCATGTCCGTTACAGGCTCATTGTGTATCCGGGTATAAATATGACCCGAGACCATGAAATCAACAGAAAACTCAATACAATCTTGGCGCATCGCCACCTTTTACTTTTACTTGCAATCTCGACAAGTTCTTGCCTCGCGTTGGGCTGCATCGGGCTCCGATCTTCGAGCAAGGTAATTCCTTGTTATGAGTTGTTTGTGCTATCGGGGTTAGTGCTTCCATCGTCATGACACTCTGATCTCGTTATCATGAATTGCTTAATTTATCATATACATCATATAATCTGGTTCAATGCCTAGATCTAATCCACGATCGACTGGCGTCTCCTCGAAGATAACAGCCAACAGGGTTAGATTTTGGGGTTGATTTGGATTATATGGCGTATCTACCATCTTGAAAGGTTTTCATTAGTCTATATAGATCTCATGTTTCTTTTTGTATTTAATGATGCATCAATTTGATCTATTAAGTCGCTCTTAGAATCATATAAATCTATTCGGTTTAATGACTGCTATTAGAGATAGTATCGGAGTTTCAGCCGAACTTATCTGTTTTAGCCATCTTATATGTTTTATTACTGCTAGATGTGTTAAAGCCGCCTTTTATATTAAGATCTTGTTCTTGTTAAATCTGCTAAGCCTGGTATCAATCTGTTAAACCATATTAACAACCAATTGATCCTTGTTTAGTATATTTAGCTTAGAATAATATCTTGGTATAAAACTGTATCGGAGTACTAGCCGATTCACATTAGATCTATGACATTGGCTAAGTTATAAATATATAAATTATTGTTCTAATGCATTTTTAGATATAAATGATTTATATTGTCTCAGTATACTACCGATCTATCCCAATCACTTAGTCTAAACATGCTTTGGAATAGTAATTATGTATTATGAATATCTATAGCCGATTGAGTAGGATCTAATCATAATTTAATTATCAATTCTTTGTTTCTTGTTGGTTACAGGATCAAACCAACTGGCATCTCCTACACACCGAAGGCAATCCAATTTGGACCTGCACGAGAGCTAAGCAAATCTCTCAGGCCAGTGCATGGGAAAATTTCTCATCAACATGCTTTTGGCATGTCTGGTGGGACCCTTGCAACACTCCAATCAGGAACAATGGTCGACATAATGTGAGATCATTTCGACCTCAAACCAAAGGATTCTGGCAACATGTATCGGTACCCCTATCCGGAGTACTTTGAGAAGGTTCCTCTGCCGAACTAGTACAAGGTGCTAGATTTTTCAAAATTCTCTAGGCACGACAACATTTCAATGTACGAACACGTCAGCCGATTTTTAGCCCAATGTGGAGAGGCATCGGCTACGGACGCACTCAGAGTGAGGTTATTTCCACTCTCCCTATTAGGATTGGCTTTTGCGTGGTTCTCTTCTCTTCCTTACAATTCAGTACAAAGTTGGGCCGATCTTGAGAAACAATTTCATCGCTACTTCTATTCCAGCACCCATGATATGAAGCTATCGGATCTTACAGGCATTAGGCAGAAACACGACAAATCGGTTCAAGACTACATGGAAAGATTTAGAGATATGAGGAACCGATGCTATAGCCTGGTGCTATCCGATTCACAACTGGCCGATTTAGCCTTCTAGAGTCTTCTAGCACCCATTAGGGAGAGGTTTTCGGCCCAAGATTTTGAGAGTCTAGATCACTTGGCTCAGAAGATTACGACGCATGAACAACAATTCCAGGAGGCCAAGAAGGCTTTCAAGAAAATTAGCAACGTCGCCTACACCTTAGAGTCTGATTCAAGCGATAGCGATGCTGAAGTGGCAGCAGCCGAGTGGGCCAAGGGCAAAAAGATCATCACCTGTCAATGGGTCAAAAATTCGGCTAAAGAAGAGAAATACGACTTCGACATTACAAAAGCTGACAAAATTTTTGACTTGCTACTTCGGGGGAAGCAGATCCAACTCTTGGGCAATCTTGTCATCCCATCGACCGAGGAATTGAAGAAAAGGAAATACTGCAAATGGCACAACACCGGCTCTTATAGCACCCATGATTGCAAAGTGTTTCGCCAACAGATATAATCGGCTATAGAGGCTGAGAAAATCAAGTTTGAGGATCCCAAGAAGCCGATGAAGGTTGATGGGAACCCTTTTCCCGTTAACATGGTTTGTGCCAGTCGCCGATCGGCTGATCATCGTCCCCGAAAAATGGATAGCCTAGTCAGATTCATGAAGAGACATGAAGAAAAGGAGACAGGCAGGGTCAACAAAGTACATCCGAGAAGATACGATCGGCAAGAAGGGGCTCATCGTCAGCAGCTTGATGGCTTCGATCCCCATTGGAGCTGCGACTTCTTCAAGTTTTGCTGGGAACAGGGGATGAGGCTGTCATCAATCCAAAACTGCCCGGCATGCAGTGGATACGAGGATGAACCAGCTGAGAGCTCCAACCAATTTATACCTAGGGTGGTTCGGCTCAATCAAAAGAAAATGCATGTTCATCAAAGGCTGGGCCCCATCCATCAAGATTTCTTTCAGGAGGACCTAGAGGATGATGAAGAACAACCTGCCAATCCTCAATGGTGTCCTTCCGACACTTTTATGAAAACACAAAAGCGGAAGGTACAGCGACTAAAGAGCGAGGGTCGGTTGAAAGAAGTCCTGGCCGAAATCGAATATCGGCTGAAAAAGAAAAATGAACAAAACCGCCCAAGGAGGCAATGGCACGTAAAGGACAACGCTGTCGCAGCCGATGAGGACTTAGCCGACCAAGTGAAAAGAAAGGCCAAAGGAAAGGTTGTGGCCACTGCGTCGGTCAATATGGTTTTTGTGCTGCCAGCCGAATTTGAAGAGGCCCAAGCCGATGCAGACGTCGTAGAAGAGTCATCAACTGCACTTATGTTGTCCCCGAAGCAAGCAGTATTCAAAAAACCTGAGGGGTCTGAGCATCGACACCTTAAGCCACTATACGTTAAAAGATTCGTCAATGGAAGGCCAATGTCTAAAATGATGGTCGATGGAGGAGCCGCTATCAATCTAATGCCCTATGCTACCTTCAGGAAGCTGGGCAAAGGAGCAGATGATCCAATGAAGACAAATATGGTGCTCAAGGATTTTGGCAGGAACCCATCAGAAGCCAAGGGCATCCTTAACGTGAGCTAACCATCGGTAGCAAAACCGTGCCCACTACATTCTTTGTCATCGATGGGAAGGGATCGTACAGCCTGCTGCTAGGAAGAGACTGGATTCATGCCAACTGCTGCATTCCTTCAACAACGCATCAGAGTTTAATCCAGTGTCAAGACGACAAGATTAAAATCGTGTCAGCCAACATGTCAGTAAATGTCGCCAATGTCGATTTGACCTTATGGGAAATCGACGACATTGATTGCCTGTCTGGCAAAGTTTGGGAGGCCGATTTTCTTAAGGTGTCTGATTCTGATATACAACCAATCGGAGACGAAGAGCCTCAATTATTACTTTGAGGGTGTCGTGGAGGGCTCGAGCGTCTACACCAAGGACACCATGGACGATCTGGATGGCAAACTCGGGCAAGGTTTTATGTCGACCGACGAGCTTGAAGAGGTTGATATAGGTCCAGGAGATAGGCCTAGGCCGACATATATTAGTAAAAATCTTTCTTCTCATTTTAGAACCAAGCTTATTGATTTATTAAAGGAATATAAAGATTGTTTTGCTTGGGAATATTTTGAGATGTCTGGTCTTAGCCGATCGATTGTTGAACATCGGCTCCCTATTAAGCCAGGGTATCGGCAATACAAACAGCCTCCTAGGAGGTTTAAAGCCGATATGTATGATGCAATTAAGGCCGAAATCACACGACTGTATGATGCTGGTTTTATTCAGCCCTACCGATACGCCAAGTGGGTTTCCAACATAGTCCCAGTGATAAGAAAAATGGCAAACTTAGGGTGTGCATCGACTTTAGAGATTTAAATAAGGCTACCGCTAAGGACGAGTACCCCATGGCAATAGCTGATTTGCTCGTTGATGCAGCCTCAGGACAAAAAATCATAAGTTTTATGGATGGTAATGCTGGATATAATTAAATTTTCATGGCCGAGGAGGATATTCATAAGACTGCTTTTAGATGTCCAGGTGCAATTAGCTTGTATGAATGGGTCGTTATGACTTTCCGTTTGAAAAATGCTGGGGCTACCTATCAGAGGGCCATGAACTATATTTTTCACGAGTTGATCGGCCTCTTGGTCAAAATTTACATTGATAATGTTGCTGTCAAATCCAAGGAGGTGGAAGTCCACATAGCCGATTTGAGAGGAGTCTTGGAGAGAACTAGAAAATATGGCCTAAAAATAAACCCTACGAGTGCGCTTTCGGCGTATCGGCTGGTCATTTCTTGGGCTTTCTTGTTCACGAAAGAGGGTTGAGGTAACTCAAAGGAGCATCAACGCTATCAGGAGCATCCAGCCTCCGCAAGACAAGAAGCCGCTACAATCTCTGATCGGCAAAGTCAACTTCATCAGGTGCTTCATTGCCAATCTGTCCGAAAAGATGGAGCTGTTTACACCTTTGTTAAGGTTGAAAGTTGATCAAGCATTTACTTGGGGGGCAAAATAGCAAAAGACTTTGGACAACATCAAGGATTATCTGAGCTCCCCTCTAGTATTGATCCCTCTGCAAAAGGGAGTGCCTTTTAAGCTATATCTATCGGCCGACGAGAAGTCTATCGGCTCAATCTTAATCCAAGAGTTCGAAGGAAAGGAGAAAGCAATTTTCTATCTCAGCAGAAGACTTTTGGATGCAGAAACAAGGTACTCTCCCGTGGAAAAGTTGTGCTTGTGCCTATATTTTTCATGTACAAGGCATTATTTATTATCCAACGAGTGCACAATAGTTTGCAAAGCCGACGTAGTTAAATATATGCTATCGGCTCTTGTTCTGAAGGGACGACTTGGAAATTGGATCTTTGCCTTGACGGAGTTTGACTTGAGGTATCAAGCGCCTAAAGCAGTCAAAGGGCAAGCCACAGCCGATTTCATTGTCGAACACAGAGATGACTCAGTCAGCTCGGTTGATATCATGCCCTGGACACTGACCTTTGATGGATCTGTTTGCACACATGGATGCGGCATCGGCTTAGTTATCATCTCACCCAGGGGGGCAAGTTTTGAGTTTGCTTTTACAATTGCGCCTTATGTTACAAATAATCAAGCCAAATATGAAGTTGTCCTAAGGGGTTTGCAACTGCTGAAAGAAGTTGAAGCTGATGTTGTCGAGATCATGGGCGATTCCCTTTTGGTCATCAGTCAGTTGTCAGGAGAATATGAATGCAAAAAACACGCTGATGGTCTATTATCAAAAATGTCGAGATTGTACCTAAATCTTTTGAAGAAGGCGAGTTGGTCTGGAAATTGATACTGCCGATTGGTACACGGGACAACAAATTTTGCAAGTGGTCACCTAATTGGAAGGGGCCTTTCAAGATCCACAAATGCGTCTCTAAAGGAGCCTACATGCTAGAAGGACTGGATGGAGAAGTATTTGGAAGGGCTCTTAATGGCAAATATTTGAAGAAATACTATCCTAGTGTTTGGATCAACTCATGATTCGGCTAAGTCCTTGCCGATCCATGTTAGCTGATGTGTTTTGAGAATACACACATCGCCTTTAGGAAAATTTCATCACAAGCTTTTATCCCCTGTGATTTTTCAAATCGGCTGAGCCTAGCTGACATATGTTAGTTGGTGTTATTCTATAATTTTATCAATGCTGAAGGCAACATTGAAAAATTAGGAGGGCATATATCATACAAAATCAGAGGACTTCAAAATTTTCGAGACAGTCAAGACATGGAGACTGAAGGAATCGGCAGAAGAAGATGTATTGCAGCATTCAAGACACAAAGGCCTGCCAATTACAAAAGTTATATGTTACATAATATTTTCAAATGTTTTTAAAGCTGGCCTATTACATGCCAATGAAGTCTTTGATGGCCGATATTGCCCGCTGTCAAACTTGATCGACTTCTTCGATCGCTTTGGCATCGGCTGCGTCTGTTCCAGGGATCGGATTTCGAGCCTTTGTAAGATCCGCCAGATTCTTCATCAAAGCTTTCAGTCTGGACTTTTGCTCCTCGATGGTTTTGGGAAGAATGGCAAGCCGCTGCTCCTTAAAGGTTATATCGGCATCAAGCTTGGCTACCTCAGCCACCAATTCTTCTCTTCGCTTGCGTAGCCGATCGAGGTTGGAGTTGGGTTCATTTGTCATCTCATCCAATTTGGCTTTCTCGGTTATAATCATCCACCGATTGGCTTCAATGGTGTCCTCTAGAGCCTTCCTCTCTCACCGATCAGCCATTCTTTGTCGCGTCCTCTCGAATTTGTGCCGATGAAGTTCAAGGAAAGCGGCTTGGGAAATGACGTCGGCTAAGTGGTCTGGAATCTGATCTTGAATTTTTTCAAGTCTTCCTCTTATCGATCCACAATCGGTGACTAGGAATCTAGGGAGCATTCCAGCCGTTTAGCTATGTCGGATAATTGGGCTTTTAGGTCATCAGTGAGAAGGGCTAAGGATTTCCTCATGGTCTCCTCATCATCATCCATGAATTCTTTTTTGTCAAAGGAAAACATGTCGGCTAGCTTCTGCAAAGCAAAAGTTGAGTTTTGAAGTGTTGAAGAGTTTAGAATGAGCCGATTTGGGTATGAGGGAAAAAACTTACAGGGATCATGGGAGCTGGTGTTTCTTCTGCCTCCACATGATGGCTGCCCCTAGTCGATTGAGTCTGTTCGCTCGATACACGAGGGACAGCTGATGGAGAGCGAGGAGGCTGCATGGGAAAGAGAAAAGAGGCAATATTGGTTTAGAATTGGTTGAGTAAAAAATTGAAAGCGATTTGAATATGAAAATACCGATAGAGGTGGAGCCGGCCATTTCCATGAAGCCAATCTCTTTTTCTGCAAGGCGAAAACTCAGTAAGGGTTGGAGTGCGGAAATTTAGAATGAGAATTTTTCAGAAGGAAGCACATAACGGCTGAGGCCGATGTTGAGGTTGGCATCTTGGAGGACTTGGAGTTTTTGAGGGGTGGGCCATCGGTGGCGGCGTTTCTGCGAGATCTTCTTGTTTCACTTATGGCAATTGCGGCCTCGTTGACGGCTTCGTCAATTTCCTCCTCCATCACCTCTTGATCAAGGGTCTCTTCTATGTCAGGATCCAATGGTGGTAAGTCATCGGCTGCGTCTATCTTTTGTTTCTTGGAAATTTTCTTCTTCACAGCCTATGAATCGGCAGCCGATGGCTTGGCCCTTTTCTTCCTTTGGAGGGGCTCGCAGGTTTGGCCATGCAACAGGGTGGCTACCTTAGGCGCGTTGAAGCCGATTGGTGAAGGAGCGAGCCCACCGTTATGTGGGAACAATCCTGGAGCATATTGGATCCTAACCCGAGTGTTGCTAATGTGAGGAGGAGAAGAATCGGTTGTGTGCAAATATAATAAGATATAGTTAAATTCCCAAAGAATGTTAGCTGACAAATGAAGAAAGCGGCAAAAGAGAAGACATTTACCTCAGGGACCGATTCTGGGAGGATGGTTTTCATATACATCGAAGCCGATTGGTGAAAGAGGTGCTTCCTCAATTCAATCCACCATCGGTTGAAGGCCGCAGTCCTCATCATGGCCAATTCCAAGTTATGAATGCTGTCGAGGGGAGGACCTTCAATGTTTAACAACTTGTGCATCATCAAGCCTGAAGTGATCTCTCCCCTGGTTCGAATTTTGTCAATGAAGTACAGACCAATCGGCAGCTGACTCATTCCCATTTGCCTAGCAGCCACCATGAGATGATAAAATTCGTATAACATTACGACATTTCTGCCCTGATGGATGTCGACTGGGAGGATACATGGAGAGATTGCAACTGAGAAGATTTCTCTTGACTCTTCATATTTTTCAGAATTGATTTCATTGAACCTGAAGTCATGAGGGAGTTCAAAATCTTCGTAGCTTGCATAAGGGAACCAGATTCTTGTGTCCTTTTGGGAACCCATCATACAATTTGTAGAACCAGTCACTAAGGAGTTTAGCCGATAGTTTGGATCCAGAATAGGAGGTGGCAGCTTCTCCGAATGACATGCATCGGCGCATGGTGATTTCTTCGCCATCTTCATTTGTAATTGGCTGTGTCCTTGGAAATTCGGCTTCGACTAGTTCAGGCCTCCCAGCAACTTTTTGAGTATGGAGTATCAACCACAATTGCAGGAACCACCATGGCCGCCAGTGCTTATAGCCAAATTGGTTGCAATCTTAGCCGATGTTGCATTCATCATTTGGTATAAGTAGCCTAGCATATATTTGCAAATCCGCAAGTTAAGATTCGGCAAATCTGCAATATTAACAATATAGCGGACTTGGGGGGCATGTGTTAACGACCAAATTTGGTAAGCGAATCCCCAGGTTTGAAGCAAGGATTAAAGCGGAATCGAGGGAGCGTGCGGTTCTTGGAAATAGAGGCCACGTCGGCTAAGTCTGAATCGGCTAAGGAGTAAGTGGGTTGAGTACGAATCGGACAGGGTAGCCGATAGCCGATTCCGATTGGGAAAAGCATATGAGACCAATCCTAGAAGGAAAGCGTGAAGATAATCATTGGATTCGTTTTCCAAATGCTTCGAAGATATTGCCATCTAAGGATAATATCCTACAACGGCAATTGTATCTATAATTTAGGATATTTTGTATAGTTTCCTTGTATATCACGGCAGGGAATCCTGTCTCAGGTTATTGTCGTATTTTAAATAGTAGATAAGGATAGGAATCGTGTCCGTTACGGACTCATTGTGTATCCGGGTATAAAGATGACCCGAGACCATGAAATCAACAGACAACTCAATACAATCTCGGCGCATCACCACCTTTTACTTTTACTTGCAATCTCGACAAGTTCTTGCCTCGCATTGGGCTGCATCGGGCTCCGATCTCCGAGCAAGGTAATTCCTTGTTACAAGATGTTTGTGCTATCAGGGTTAGTGCTTCCATAATCATGACACTCTAATCTTGTTGTCATGAATTGCTTAATTTATCATATACGTCATATAATCTGGTTCAATGCCTAGATCTAATCCACGATCGGCTGGCGTCTCCTCGAAGATAACAGCCGACAGGATTAGATTTGGGGTTGATTTGGATTATATGGCGTATCCACCATCTTGAAAGGTTTTCATTAGTCTATATAGATCTCATGTTTATTTTTGTACTTAATGATGCATCCATTTGATCTATTAAATCGCTCTTAGAATCATACAGATCTATTCGGTTTAATGACTGCTATTAGAGATAGTATCAGAGTTTCAGCCGATCTTAGCTGTTTTAGCCATCGTATATGTTTTATTACTGCTAGATGTGTTAAAGCCATCTTTTATATTAAGATCTTATTCTAGTTAAATCTGCTAAGCTTGGTATCAATATGTTAAGTCATATTAATAGTCGATTGATCCTTGTTTAGTATATTTAGCTTAGAATAATATCTTGGTATAAAACTGTATTAGAGTACTAGCCGATTCACATTAGATCTACGACATCGCCTAAGTTATAAATATGTATAGTTATTGTTCTAATGTGTTTTTAGATATAAGTGAGCTATATTGTCTCGGTATACTACCGATTTATCCGAATCACTTAGTCTAAACATGCTTTTGAATAATAATCATGTATTATGAATATCTATAGCCGATCGAGTAGGATCTAATCATAATTTAATTATCTATTCTTTATTTCTTTCTTGTTGGTTATAGGATCAAACCAATCGGCACGCCCTACACACCGAAGGCAATCCAATTTGGACCTGCACTAGAGCTATGCAAATCTCTTAGGCCAGTGAGTGAGAAAATTTCTCATCAATAGTCGGCCTAGGCCTATCTCCCGAGCCTATATCGACTTTTTCTAAATCGTCGGCCGATATAAAGCCTTGTCCCATGTCACATACCCAAATCCTAGGGTCACACATTTTTTGTCAATACCACTTGACAGTGTAGTTTTTTAAATTTTGAGAACCAAAATTTTTCTTTTCTAATTAGGTGAGGTATTTCGACCTATTGCATGAATAATATTTGAGAATAAATTTAAAACTTTTCCTTCCTAACCTAGAACATAAATGCTATCAAACATAAGTGCATGCATATGCATAGAATGTGTTTTAACTCGAGTCATTTATGTGTGTTTGGATTTTGTATTTGTATTTTATAATAGGTCTCATGAATAATAACTAGGATCTGGATAAACAACTAAAATATTAGAGCCTAGTGCTCATTAGAAAAAGTTAACATAAGGACCATGCACCTTAGAATATATCAATACTACCAATATCGAGCCTCAGTAAATTAATTTGACCACACATCTAGGGGGATGTCTAGAAAAGTGAACATAGGGATCAAAACCTAAACCACGGTTGTCTGTGCTAACCTTTGATTGATCCAAAATCATGTTGAGATTCTCTTTACCATCAGAAAAACGTTGCAAAGAACTTTTTAAGTAAGAAATCTCTTGAGTCAAGATAGCACAATTTTTGCAAGCATCCAAAAGACCTTTTTGTTTTCTACAGGTTTGACAAGAAAGCACTTCATCTTGCTTAACAGTTTCTTCCATATGCCTAACATGACCTAAGGCATCTTTTAATCTCAAATCATAAGCAAGACAAGAAGAGCAGGGTTTTGCACTAGATTGTTTTAACTTTTTAGCACTAATTGCGTTAAACATAGAGCTAGCAAACAAGACAATTTGACATTTCTTTAAAGCTCCTTTTGTTAAAAACAACTCAACAGTTAATCTAGTGTTCATGGAAAAGCTAAGAGCAAGACAAGATTCAAATTTTCGAGTTTTCTTAGATTCAATATCAAGCTTCTTGGCATAAACATCTCTAATTGACTTAATTTCAGCAAATAAAACCTCACAAGATTTACAGTCATCATCATCAGAAGCAAGAGATCTTAATCTATTATTTTTAGCTTTAAGAGAATCAATAACTACTTCATGTTGATTAATCTTCTTTTCAAATTTAGAAATCTTGTAACCAAGTCTAGCAATAACATCTTGAAGATATTCAACACTAGGAGCAGGAGTTACTTCATTATCATCTTCAAAATCTTCATCAATGCTGCTGGCCATTAAACAAACCCCAACAATGTTCTTCTCCTTGTCATCATCTTCATCACTTTCAAAATCAACATCACTTGATTCTCGAATCGCATCATATGCTGCATCAATTGCCTTTTGGTATAACTTCTTCATCTTCATATTTTTGGCCTGTTTCTTGTTCTGCTTAGTGTCTTTGGAGCCATCTTGAGCTTCTACTTCCTCCTGTGTCCCATTTTCAGCCTTGGGACATTGAGAGCGGATATGTCCTGGTTGTCCACATCCAAAGCATCGGATTGGTCCTCCTCTTCTCCTGGTCCTGACATTACTCACAGCTCTAGAAATTCTGTTAGCAAGAGATACCAAGTCCTCCTCACTGATTTCCTCCAGTTGATCAACGGGCATGCAGAAAAAGAAGCAAAAATCGACTGTGAGGAAGAATCAGAAGAGGCAGAAGAAGACACCAAAGCAGTAGATTTTGAATCAGCTCTTTTAGAAAGAATGTTCATCTCATAGGTTTTTAATTTAGTGTAAAGAATATCCAAAGTCAAGGTATTAATATCGACCGATTCTTGAATTGAGGTAACCTTAACTTCCCAACCTTTCATATCAAGACCATTCAAAAAATGACGAGCAACCTCAGATTGAGAATAATTAGCATTGTAAGAAGAATCAACAAATCTAAGATTGCTTAAAATTTTGTTAAAACGGCCCAAATAGTCATCCAAAGACTCCCCATGTGTCATCTCAAATTTTATGTACTCCTTGAAAACATCTTTTCGCAATTCTTTAGTGTTTGAAGATCCAGTATAAAAATCATTCAAAGTTTTCCAAATTTCATTAGCAGTTGAAAGATGTGAAACACGATCAAAATCGAAGCGAGAAATTGCATTAAGAATGATGTTCCTAGCTTTGCAATTATTTTCATAATCTAATTTGAGAGTAGGAGTATCAATGCGTTCAGGAATCTCATAAGATTGAGAAACTTTTAGCCAAATATCATAACCTTGAGATGTGATATAAGATTCCATTTTTTTCTTCCAATAGTCAAAGTCGGTTCCATTCAAAACATGAGGCTTGTTTGATAACTTTTCAGCCATTGTAAAAAGATCAGAAAAGCGAATCAAGAACGAGGCTCTGATACCACTTGTAGGATCGAACAAGACCACAGAGGGTGAATGGTAGGGAAAACCAAAAACCAAATCTTTTGTGGAATCAAAAGATTTACCTCTTACCGATGAAACCGATCTACAAGGGAAAACGAACAAAACCTGTTGAAGCCGCCGCTGGTCACACCGCCTTACCTACGCCGGTCAGACCGCCCCTCCTGGCCGGTCAGACCTCCGCCTAGCCTCCGGTTGGACCGCCGCCACAACCCTCCGGTAAAACCGTGCGCATACCTGCGGTCAGACCGTCGGGATCCAGAAAACACCAAAAGATGAACTCTCGAAAAAGTAGATCAAACTATTTCAACTTTATTGCATCTAAAAGTGTTTACAAAGTGCAACAACAACACTCCTCACCAAAATCTCGACCTAACTCGAAACCCTATCTATTCTCACAAATTCCTCTCTTGAAAATCGATGTCTAGGAGGCACACCCTCCCCCTCTATTTATACATGCAAAAACCTCCTACTCAAAGTAGGAGTAGAAATCATATTCCCAATAGGACTCAACCTCCCACTCATAGTAGAAGTAGAACTCCTATTCCCAATAGGACTCTTATTCCAAATCCGACTCCGCATACGATCCCTCTCGTATGTCATATAACTTCTCCGTCTTCTATGTGCATTATCCTCTAGCCTTTTATTATCCCGCGTGTTGGACGTCTACTTCTCCCAAGTCGACTTTGATCCGGCACCGGCAATACTATCCGAGGCCTCAAGCAATACCTGCACATATACGACAAAGAAACAATATACCGAGCACAAGTTTGTCCAAACTTGACTCACATTAGCTTGTCAACAATAACCACACACATAAGAATAATCTAGAAATCAAATCCACAAAGAAACAATCCAAAACTGAGAAATCAGAGACGGCCGGTCAGACCACGCCGGTCTGACCGAGTGAGAGTCGGAGTCCGACTGCGAGTCGAAGTCGGTCTGACCGACTGTGAGTCGGACTCGCTCAGTCAGACCGCACACACACCTCCGGTCAGACCGTGCCCATACAACGGTCTGACCGGTCGTGTCTGGCCGGTCTAACCGCCACAGAAAATATCACACATTCGATTCAAAGCACAAATCCAATCACAAATCCAATGTTTCATCACATAAACTATGAAATTAAACTCACTTGATTCAACATTTGTATCATTTGGGTGTTGCCTCTCTGTATTAATGTTATAGATGGGAAATGCTTCAAAATTCAAAACGTATAATCCATCCACCAATGGAGTATGAAAATAGAACATATCTCTGAGATATATTGAACAACCATTGTCCATTGATCTAAAATCATATCCTTCCGCTTACAAACATGAAGCGGAAATAACGTTTTGACATAGAGTTGGAACACAATAACAATTATTTAATTCCAAAACTAATCCTGAAGGTAGATGAAGTGGAACAGTGCCGACAACAACTTGATTCACCTCGCCCCTTCTCAAGCTTCTACTTCTTCTCATTCCCTGCAACGATTTGCAAATATAAGCTACTGATCCGGTATCAAATACCCAAGAGTCGGTAGGTGAAGTAGCAAGATTAATGTCTACAACATTAATACCTGAAGCAGAAGTCGCACTTTTGCTTCTTTTTTAGATCCTCCATGTACTTCTTGTAGTTCCTTTTCCAGTGACATGTCTCCTTGCAATAGAAGTAAACAACATCTGATGCCGCCGACCCCTTCTTTCCCTTCTTTGCATTGGAGGCACTCGCGATCTCATCGGGAGTAAGTTTCCTCTTGGTGCAAAGTTTCTTGACAGGTGGTTTGCGCTTAGCTTTCTGCATCATTATCACATGATGATCTTTTTCTGGACACTCTCCTCAGCCGTCTTTAGCATCCCATGCAATTCGGCCAAGGTCTTATCCATACTGTTCATGTGATAATTTAGTATGAATGGCTCAAAGCTCGAAGGGAGTGACTGGAGAATCACATCAGTAGCCAACTCTTGGCTAAGGGGAAAACCTAGTTTTTCCAAACTCTCAATGTAGCCAATCATTTTTATCACATGCGGACTGATGGGACTCCCCTCAACAAGCCTGCACGCAAACAGGGACTTTGAGGTGTTGAACCTCTCGGCCCTAGCTTGGTTCTCAAACAAGCCACGCAGTCCCTAAATAATAATATGAGCATCGCTGCTCTCATATTGCTTCTGAAGCTCATAGGACATTGTAGCAAGCATGAGACAGCTTATGTCTAGGGCATCATTAGTGTGCTTCTCATAAGCCCTCCATGCAGTAGCACTAGCATTATTAGGCAACTCATCTGGATAGGGTACTTCAAGAACGTACTCCCTGCGCTCTTGCTTGAGAACAATTCTCAAGTTGCGATACCAATCCATAAAGTTTGTTCCGTTCAATTTTTCTTTCTCGAGAATAGATCGCAAATTTAAGGTACTGGGTGTAGTATTAGCTGCCATTATTCTACAACAAAAAAGCAAAGTTTAGCATAATGTTTATGCTATGTCTATTGTTAAACAATTTAACATAAGACTCCCATTACGTATTTTTACACCTTCCCTCTAGGTTATGTATTGGGTCAAGATCCACATGTTAGTTAATTTCTAGTGAGCTTTGGCATCACTACTAGAATATTAGTAACATGGGTAAGCAACACCTTGCTAATCACATCTCTATGTGACTCTTGTTGTTGGTGTGGCATCTCCATGCCCCGGCGCCAACCTATGCCCCAAGGCCCAAAACTGTTTTGATAGCCTTGTTAAGTAAACCAAATGCTCCCGCTGTATATTTCCGACATATACCCCCTCGTGTTATGATAGAGAATGACACTCTGCTTTGGCAGACTCACCATTGACGAGCATAACGGTGATGGGTGCAACATTTGAAAGGGCATCACTACTACTTAATTTTGTGAGGGATACTACCTATCAAGCAAACATATCACATATATGAAAGCAGGTAGAATAGCATATAATGAAATAGTATGGCCCCCTTCACATGGTGATCTCCATCTCCATGTTGGCGCTGAGGATCTCCATCTTCGGCACCATCTTCCAATGTGCATGATGCTTGATTTCTTCGAACTAAGCTATTACTATAGAAGGTATAATTGAAAATTACATCGACTCGTAGGTCGTGAAAGAATATTACAAGCATTGCACGTATGAAGGAATATTACAGGGATTGCACATATGAAAGAATATTACACGCATCACATGCATCTCATACATACAATAGGACCATACCATCTCAAAGCATTCTCTCCAAAAACAAGTTAGGCGTAGAATGTTTTCTACCTATTGTAGAGATACGGTATCGAGACGACCTATAAGGGGGGCGGTTACGGAAACCATATCGGCATAATCACATTATGTCGTCCCGATACACTATCAAGGAAGATGGTTTGCATAGGCGCGAGGCGACAAACAAGATCTTACTACAAGATAGCTTCGGCATAATCACATTATGTCATTCCGATACACTATCAAGGAACGCTATCCCGAGACCGACTCAAACCGAGTTCTATGGATATTGCTTTGACGTAATCACATTACGACGTTCCGATACACTATCAAGGAATGCAATTACCATCTACTCTCCTCAACAGATCCCGTAAAACTGATTGATCTAATCAACCCCTGTGCAAAACTTGTTCCAGATCCAATCTAAAACTCGAACTAAGCAATATTAGCTCTGATACCACTGAAGGGTTACGCGGAAGCTACGATAGCTAAAAACAAAACATTTCTACCGCGCAAACCAGGAACACTTGCAAGTAAAGGTCGATAGATCATTACCGATTGGAGTAGAATGCAACGAAAATAGCCAATCAAGAGCTATCCGATCCAGAACAGTGTCAACCGATCACAGTCGATTCGCTGACAGCCAATTCCCCAAGTCGACAGCCGATCTGCCACAGCCAACGCGCCGATTCCATAGCCGATCTGCGGCAGCCGATTTGCCGATTTGCCGAAACACGCTCACGCTGCCGATCCGCCTTGCTCCGATGCACCACAGCCGATACGTAGCCGACGAACAACACCGCAATGTAGCAGCGCCTCTACCGGTATCCACACATCCGGGAACAGAATGCCTAACACCCGTGTGCAAGCACAAGATGCAAGGCTAGGGTTTGGCTCGGAAGTGGGGAGAGTTTCCATGGAGATCTTGAACTCGCCGACTTCTGTTGCGTTCGGTTCAATGCGATTCAATGCAATCCAATGCACAACTCTCCACCCCTCGCCCCTTTATATAGAGTTGGCCAACTAGGTCTAGTGGCCGATTGGGACTCTATTTCGAATCGGATCCTATCCAAATTCATAGAGTTGGCCACCCATATGTCGTAAGCCCGTAGGACTCTATCCGATCGGATCCCTATCTGATCAAGCCGTAACCGAGTCCAACTCGAATGCTTGTTCTTATCCCCTTAAGCTTGCGACCCTGTAGGTTCAGGTATACTCGGTTTCGGCTCGAGTCCAACTCAGCCGATTTATCAACAGCGGCGCCTAGCAGCACATATTGACACCATAGTATACAAGAATATAATATCGGCTCTGAACCTATAATGTGTACACAAATCCCTTTGCCTCACGATACCAATTAAGCTATAGACAAGATGTGTGTCATCCCTTCGATAGCTTAACCATTCACTCGAACCGTATTGAATTATCTGTCTATTGATTGACTCCTCAATCAACTCGACATAGCCATGCACTTCCATAATCCATTACCTCGAGGGTCCTAGAGATATCTCTCCAAAGAAGGGACAAATTCCATCTTGATCACTCACATCCCACTCCATGTTTCATAGCAAACCCGAAGACTACTTTTATAACTACCCAGTTACGGAATAGCGTTTGGCAGTCCCAAAGTAGGCTACTACACATGTTGAAATCCATGATGATCTCAGGTCTAAGGACTTTGCATCAACACTACTTGAGACCAACTAATGGCACATTAATTCCTGTAGTGTCTCATGGTGGGTCTATCCAACAACGTGTTCTCTAACACATGTCCACGTATATTGATTTGGTATCTCCATACCATGATCTATGAGACATGATCATCAATCAATAAACATGTCGATCTTAGAATCATATTTGTTCCAACAATATGACATATGATCAGGGATCGTTTAGAAATAGATTCATACATAAAGAGTCTCATAAATAAGTCACATACTTATTGATCAATATAAGTTGTCTATTTCATGGAACTGAATAACACTTTATTCATAAATACATAAACATTGACCATGATATCCAACATCTCCATGTTGCCTCTAGGGCATATCACTAACACTGTATTCCTCCAAGAACTCCTTCCATGTTTTGGACTCCTTGTCTCGATGTGTGGCCTGATAATTTATCCACCAAATCGTAGCCAGGCCACCTAGTTGATGTGAGGCATACAAGACTTTCTCACGGTCATTGCATTGGACTGTGTCTAGCTTCCTCTCAATGTCAAGCATCCAATCGTCCGCTGCCAGAGGCTCGGGGGTAGTGGCGAACGTTGGTGGCTTGGTCCTATGGAAGTCAATCCATCTGGATCCCATAGATGATCCTTCGACAGCAGGTGTTGTAGGTTGTGGCATACAACTAATAACCTGTTCAAACAGCCTGGTGTAATTCCGGTCCATAGTTTCCATAAGCTTAATGACATTGTCTTGGTTGACCATGGTCTGCTGCTCTGTAGCATGCTGCTCTGTGGCTTGTTGTTCTGCAGCTCAATCTCCTTCTGTTCCCGACATATTATCTTATTCTTTGGCTAGATCTGTAACAAATTGTTTATAAAAATCGTTAATTACAGTGCTCATAGATAACAATTGAACGGATAGGATAAGAACTCAGCATGAAAATAAGGAGCAAGGAAATGGAAAAGGGTGATAGACGGAGTCATGTTTAAGATTTTTCTTTTCAAAACTTTAAAATGACGAGGAACTACACTTAATTGCTATAGAACTCAAAAGTCCCATGAATCAATTAGCAACCAAAATGAAAATACAGTACATGACTCCTCATTCTATCTTAACGAATAGACGTCAACTGACTTTGGATGACTTAGCTTATCGGTAACTCTATACTAAAAGGCTGGCGATTACTAGTTCCAACTCCACTATCCAACTTTACTACACCCTAGTATCTCTCGACATTTCAAAATAGTTGAGAAGGAGAATAAAGCAAATCCTTTTTAACAGAGGGACAACACGAAGAAAGAAACAGATAAGAGAGACCAAGGATTTAGGACAAGGGATGATGGAATATTTTTGCACATATTTTCAGTCTTTGAAAAAAACATTTCAAATTCAATCTAACTTACCTAGATCAACCTACAGTCAAGCTCTGCTCTGATACCACTCCTGTGGGGTCTCCTCTGGAGAGGTCAACTACCACAATATCACATAACCTCCCAGGAGTTTGGTTATGCCAGAGATAGTACAGATATAAGAACTTCGTTTATTATTACAAATCGTTAAGGTTTTAGTACAAACTTTACAATAACAGACAACAACTTGTATGACCAATTAGGCCTGATAGTTACATTACTGAAAAAGCGACACTTCCACAGGGATAGCCCAAGTGTAGAATCGACCTAAAACTCGTACTCTTCCTCCCAGTCCTCCAGGGCACTACGACCTTCTTCTTCGACTTCGGGGTTTCCTGAAGATGGGGTATGGAAGAATGAGTACCGATGGTACTCAGCAAGCCAAACTAAATCAAGATACAAAAATAAATGTGTAAGGTACATTAAAGGGAGTATAGGTTATAAACCTAGCCTTGTCATGATTTTATGTCCCACCCTTCTTTAGAATAATTTACATATAAACTTCCACATTTTATGATAGCATTAGAAAATTTCTTATGCCATTAAACTGGATTCACCCATAGACACAACTCCATTGACCGGGAGTACGGCGTATTCGAATACAAACAACTCTGCAGCGTCTGCCCAGCTTTACCTGAGGATTAAGCTTAGTTTGCAAGGCTAAGGGTAACATAGCATTTACATTTCTCTAACTTTTCTTTCTGTGTATTAAGACCTAAGGGCTATCTTAATATGGGCACCAACCTAACCAGCGATGGCGCTTGACCCAATTTTTTATAGTTGTTTATCACGCACTTGCCCTGGCTTGGTAACACCTTAAACTATCTTAACAAACGGTACCAATCTGGTTAGCATTGGCTCTTTGTCCGTTGTTTACATGGTTGTTTACCAATAAGGCTTCTGCACCATTAAGGTAAGCCTCCAGAGAGATTAGACAGGGAAATGTATTTGCTAAGTCGGTAAATCGGTCAAGCGGATGGGTGCAACTATGTCCTTATCCTGGCACAAGAGTTTTATCTTTTCTGGTATCAAGGCAAAATCATTTTTATATCACATGGAATAAAAGAATTACTATTCTTCTAACACTTGAAATAATAGAACTTTCCCCTTTTATTGCATGAAATAATAAAACTCCTCTTTCTATCATGCATAACATGATAGTCCATCAAATGATAGCACATATGATCAAAAGGATATTTATAATCACACGAAATGGTAGGTTATTTCTATTTAATTTAAATAACCTAGCCCATGCTATGCTTCTAAATAAATATACTATTTAAACGATGACATATAACTATTTTTGAGTACGACATATGGTCAAAGATTGTTTGGCTTGCCTTCGGGGTCAGCGGTCTCGGACCATTCTTCTCTTTGAATAGTGGAGAGGGCATTCACATCGGTGATGTGGTCGAGCTCGGTCCCTTTCGTGAACTCGACGTCGCGATCTTTAATTTGGGGAGAAATCGACCAATGGTGATGAATTTTGGAGAATTGCTCCAGGCGGCTATAATTAGGGTTCTTCGATTCGGGCTTGGTGACGGCGATGTAGGGCGCGCAAGTTGGGGAAATATCAAGGGAAGGTAGAGGAAGGAGTGGGGAGGAAGATTTTCCTGGTGATTTGGCTCGATGTGCTCGATTTATAGGGTTTTAGGTTGGTGGCGCACGATAGAGAGGCGGCGATGGCAAGTCGGTTCGGCGAGGATGGGTTGCGTGATGAAGACGATGACCCAATGGTGTTGTGGCGCGTGTGCAGGAATAAGGTGGTGGCCGACGTCGGTTATTTCTCCGGTGGACGGTGGCGGCGTCCACAGCTCCGACGGCTGGGAACAGAGGCGGCCGCGGTCGACCTGAGCATGAAGAAGGAAAGGGAAAAAGAGGAAAAGAAAAAAGAAAAAGAAAAGAAAAATAAAATGAGAGAAAAGAAAAATTGGGGAAAAATAAAAGGAAATGTCATCTAGAGTTCAAAACTAATTATGCTCAATTTTTGGGGATTTCTTTTGAATAAAGATGTTAAATTCGGATTTTTCAAAAATAAAGGACAATGAATTATAGAATTAAGACTTTTAAATTAGGATAAAGGAAAATAAAATAAAGGATGCAAGAAAATATCAAGAGAATTCAAATATTTTCAAATGGAACAAACAGTGAACTTAACGCAAAAATTTTCTACGTTAAAATAAACATTTTTAAAGTGGGGATTTTAGGGATATTACACTTATAGTCGTTGATCCGAAATCCATCGACATCGGTTGGGCAATACGATATCTCATCGGCCCATCGGCTGATTGGCCATCGTGATCTAACTTTTCATTCATCTATCTCATTAGTTGAAGGATCAAACTAACTGGCACACCCTAAACTCGATTTCATAGGACATGCATTGAAGTAAAACAAATATTCTAGGCCTTCTTGTGTAACGACGAATTTTGCTTCAACACGCTTTT
Source organism: Oryza australiensis (assembly GCA_019925245.2). Taxonomy (NCBI): domain Eukaryota; kingdom Viridiplantae; phylum Streptophyta; class Magnoliopsida; order Poales; family Poaceae; genus Oryza; species Oryza australiensis. The sequence continues at coordinate 240,190 of JAIFGZ020000430.1, forward strand.
GGCATGCCTAGTGGGCCCAATTTTTCATCATGTCAGAACACAAGTGAGAAGACGTAATTTCAGTCACGGTGGATAAATTGACCGATGTGCAACAAGCACAGTTAGAACAAAAATACAAGAATATCAGAAGTTGTGCTTAGAATCCTTCAATATGACCCGGCAAGGACCAATTCAAAACACTCAATTTCCTAGGCCAGTAATACAAGGAGATGGGAGTGAAAGTCCTTCTCAAACTCAAAATCAACCAGTGATTCTAGCTCCTCGTAATCAAACCTTTTAGGAAATAGTCAATGAGGTAGTTCATCATGCTTTAATTAATCAGTCTCAGGTTCTGATGAATACATACAAAATTTGATCAAAAAAGTGGTTGATGGATCTATAGTTCATGAGCAGTCTAAAGGACATATCTATTTCCCTAGAAATACACCTCCTTCTATGAAACCGATAAAGACAGGATTCCAGGATCCAAAATTATGGGATTTCTAAGGATGTGAATCAAGAAATACCACCTGGATATCATAGAGTCGCTTATTATGGAAGGCAGCCTCAACAACAACAACCATTTGAGGGGTAATTTCATCAACAACAACAATCTACGGGGCAACTTCATTGGTAACATCAATATAGGGGGCAGCCTCAACAATACGAGTCTGAGGTACCACACGATACAAACAAGGAGCATCCCAGCAATATCAGCAAGATTCACCTCGACAATATCGATAGGGAGGGCCCAATCAATATCAACCTCAAGGAAATCAATATGTCTAAGGGCCAACACCACAACAATACATATATAATAGGATGAAGAGTCGACCGACAGGATTGCTGTAGTTATGAGAGAACAATTTGGACTGGGCAAAAGACCAAGCTATCATATATCGATGACCATATCCTAAATGCTTTGATAGGGTACAATTACCCATCTGTTACAGGGTTTCAGATTTTTCAAAATTTTCAAGACAAGATAACGTTTCAACAGTTGAGCATATCAGCTGATTCTTGGCTCAATGTGGGGAGGCATCGACTGAAGAGGCTTTGAGAGTTAGATTTTTTTGTTGTCACTTTCTGGGTCGATATTTACATGGTTTTCATCTTTACCACCTAATTCTATTAGAGGATGGGTTGATCTAGAGAAGCAATTTCATAAATATTTCTTTGCTATGATTCAAGAAATGCAGCTTTGAGATTTGACATCAATTAGACAACGGTCTGATGAATCAGTTCCTCATTATATCGAAAGATTTTGAGATACTAGGAGCCGATGCTATAGTTTGAGTTTGAGTGATGTGCAATTGACAGATTTGGCTTTTCAAAGTTTGTTGGGGCCAATCAGAGATAAGTTTTCTTCGCAAGATTTTGAAAGTTTGTCTCATCTGATGCAAAAGGTGTCGACTCATGAACAGCAGCTCAGGAGGCTAAAAAAGAAAGGTTTGCCAAGAAAATCAACAATGTATGTGATTATGCTTCATATTCAGATCAAGATGAGGACCCAGAAATCGGCTTGGCAGAATGGTCAAGAAATAAGAAGACAGTCGTTTGTCAATGGGTCGAAGATACTGGAAAAAAAAGAAAGATACGATATTGATCAACAAAGCGGATAGGATCTTTGATCTTCTTTTGCAACAGAAGCAAATTCAAATAACTCAGAAACATGTTATTCCATCAACTGAAGAGTTGAAGAGAAAAAATTGCAAGTGGCATAAGTCAAGTTTGCATCATACAAATAAGTGCAATGTATTTAGGCAACAAATCCAATAGGCTGTGGAGCAAGGCAAAATAATATTTGATGATGGTAAGAAGCCGATGAAGATTGATGGGCATCTTTTTTTTCGGTAAACATGGTTTATGCATGACAATCAGATGATGAAGCTAAAGAAGTCATCGGATTCATAAGGAATTAAGAATTAGTTCATCGAACATAATTGGAAAATATCAGAAAAGGCGTGAAAAGAGAGCACAAAGATATCATGAAGAAGAAGAATCTCGTTTCGACCCACATTGGGATTATGAGTTCGTCCAATTTTGTTGGAATCAAGGTATGACTTTACCGTCAATTGAAGATTTCCCAAGATGCAATAATGATATACTACAATATTATTCTTGGAATTCTTTTCATCAATTTGTTCAAAGCGATTGGGATCGACCGATTAAAAGGGTTTTAGTTCATCAACGCCTAGGGTCGATTCATGAAGATTATTTTGAAAATGAGAAGTCTGATCAGGAAGAAAAGAATATTAATCCTCAATGTTGTCCTACGATTAAGGAGTAGAGAACAGATGTAAGAAGTAGAGGAGGAAATCAATCATCGGCTAAAAAGAACAAGGAAGGAGTGGTGTGTTAAAGCTAAGGCCGATGAAACAACAACTTCATCTTCAATCAATATGGTTTTTATGTTGTCTGTAGAGTATAAAGTGCTCACATCCGATGACGAAGATTGTGAGGAGTCAATGGCACAATAAATTTTAACGCTACAACAAGCTATCTTTTAGAAACCCGAGGAGACAAAATATCGGAATCTTAGGCCTTCATATATTAAGGGTTTTATCAATGGGAAGCCGATGTCAAAGATGTTAGTTGATGGTGGGCCGCAGTAAACTTGATGTCATATACTACATATCGGAAGCTTGGAAAAACTCCAGAAGATCTCATCAAGACAAACATGGTCTTTAAAGATTTTGGTAGGAATTCATCAGAGCAAAAGGGTACTGAATGTGAAGTTGATTGTTGGTAGCAAAACTATTCCTACTATATTTTTTTGTAATTGATGGAAAATGGTCTTAAAGTCTATTGCTTGGTAAGGATTGGATTCATGCTAATTGTTGTGTTTTGTGGACAATGCATCAGAGTTTGGTTCAATGGCAAGGAGACCATATAGAAATCGTGCTAGCCGATAGGTTAATCATTGTCATGATTTATCTCCAGATGATGGAGAAGCCCAATTATTACTCTGAGGACACCGTGGATGACATTGAGGGGAAATTAGGACAGGGGTTTATGTCGATCGATGAATTAAAGAAGTAAATATTGGGTTAGGCGATAGGCTGAGGCCGACATTTGTAAGTGATAATTTGCCTCTTGAGTTTAGAAAGGAATTAATTGAGTTGTTAAGTGAGTATAGAGATTGCTTTGCTTGGGAATATCATGAGATGCTAGGACTTAGCCGATCAATTGTAGAACATCGGTTACCCATCAAACCAGGATATCGGCCTTTTAAGGAGCCACCAAGGCGATTTAAGCCAGTGATGTATGATGCTATCAAGGCAAGTATTACTAGATTATATGATGCTAAGTTTCTGAGCCCTTGCCGATATGCTGAATGGGTTTCTAATATAGTAGGGTTTGTGTTGATTTTCAAGATTTGAACAACGCTGTTGCTAAGGATGAATACCACATGCCGAGTTTTGATTTGTTAGTTGGTGCAGCTTCTGGACACAACTTTACCAGTTTTATGGATGACAATGCAGGATATAATCAAATATTTATGGCTATAGAAGATATTCCGAAGATCACTTTTAGATGTCCTAGAGCATTCGTGATATGCCTACACTGATCACTCCGACCAGCATGCCGACCACTCAAACCTTTGATAAGCCTACACCGACCACTCTGCCGACCACTCACGCCTTTGACGGACCAATTACTCGTAGTCGAGCTAAGAAGCTACAACAAGAGGTGCACGCGCTACTTTGTGAAATTCATTTTAATATTAATGAGAATTATATACTACCTAAGTCGTATATGTTGCTAATGCTTAGGTTCACCAAAGATGATGCCAAGGATGCACCAAGGATGGACTACAGAGAAGAACCGAGCTCGAGCCAATCTAGCAGGACAGAACCGTCGAAAGGAAACTGCCATAACTTTTGATCCACAAAAGCTATGAAGGTCCATAAGGACTTGTTGGAAAGCTTATTAAGTCTAGTTTCCAATGCTTCAAGTGCCAACCAGTTTGGATGCATCGTTTTTCCTGCCAACCAGTTTTAGTGCAGACTGGTCAGAGAGTCAGCAGTCAGCCTGATGGTCAACTTCGTATAATAAACTGTACCAATCTACAATATGTTGTGGTACATGCTGCACATGGTGTGAAAGCTTAGCAAGCTAACTTTCTAACACAACAAACCGCATATCATTTGGAGATTCCAAGATGGAGTTATTGCCAAAACATTGAGGACTGCGCAGAAGTCAAACAGCCACGCGGAAACTCTCCAGGAAGGCATCTTGAGGAGGCCCGTTCACATAGTGCGTGTTATTTTGTTTAATTCGTGTTTCCACCTATCTAGCAGGGCTGTTGCTAAGTATAAATATCCCCTAAACTCATTGTAATCACAGACCATTGATAATTGAAATACAGAACCCCTTTGTTCAGCTGTGTGCTAACAAACTCTAGAGAGTGATCTCTACCCCTTTGCTCTTGTGATTTCCTTCGTGGGATTTACAGAAGCGGCGGCTTCATCCGCTCCCAATTAGTGCTCCTACTCCCTTCGAGGTTTCCTCGATTGATTGTAGGCTGTGTTGGTTGGTTCCTTGAGAGTGTGGTTGGGCGAATCCTCGATTCAGGTTGCCGGTTAAAGACGGTGGTTGGCTTCGAGTTTTATTCGTCAGGTTGCACTAGTTATCGCTACTTGCAGCAAAGTTATCCAGAGTTTGATCCTACGCCGTGAAGATCGGGACATCATATCGTATCATCTGGTACCAGAGCTTCAGTTGCCACGGTAGGATTCTTTACCCTTAGCTACATATATATTCTTGTTCGTCCTATCCACTGAAAAAGCCATAAAAATATTTGCCATAACCCTTTTGTTCAATCTGTAATTCTTGTGAGTTCGGTTAGGTCTCAGTCCATTAGAGTCTTTTGTTTTAGTTGCTGATCATATCTCCTTTGTGTGTCCTCTGAGCCTCTTTATATATCTGAAAATTGCTAAAAAAAATCTATAGCCATTATCGTCCTTCGCGTTACCTTTGATCCTATCAAGTTATTGCTACCGGTTGTGTTTTGTTTATATCATAAGTGTGCAAGTGTTATAGTTGATCCCTGTGTTTAGTTCTATATTAAAAAAAAGTGTGTCAAAAAAAAGGAGAAGAAAGAAAAGTTTAAAAAAAATAAAAGTTGAGAAAGTTATTGAAAGATCAGTTTGTTTATATGCACGTGCTGAAAGTTTATCACAACCAGTTGTGCAACCCATCTGCTATCCGTGTTTGGTGCAAAACTTTGGTTGGGTTTGATCGCAACACTTGCATCCCAATCATACTCCTTGTTTGCATCAACTCTGAAATTTCTTTGTGCATGTGTTTGATCGATTGACATCATTCCATATCCTTTGGTCAGCACTAGGCAGGGAACTTCTAGTTTGGATTGTTACTTAACTTTACAACAGGAAGGATCAGATTGCATGCTTTGTTTAATTAATCCCCACCAAGCTCCACATACAAGCCATCGTAATCGGTATCTCTGGTCTTGTATTCGCTTAACCATCACTCTTGTTACCACCACACATTTGTTTCTCTGTAACCGCAGGAATTCATAAGAGCTTTGGTCGGTAAGAGCAGTGAGGTCGTGAGATTCCACATATATTTCTATTCCATATATATTTGTTGCTTTGTTCTCACTAATTTGACAGAAAGATGGATTCCAATGGTGAGATCGATGAATGTACCACTATGGCACAATTTAATGAACTTCGGCAAAGCATGGAAGAAAAGCAAGATCAATTGACACAAGCTTTCCGGGGCCTTATGAATGAGATCGGAGGACGTCGTCCTCCTCAAGAAGGAGCCAGCAACCATGGTGGAGATGATGAAGGTAGTGATGGAAGGAGAAGGGGTCGGGGGAACCGAAGAGCTGCACATAGCGAGAGGAAGTGGACGAGGTCGGCCGAAAGATAATGAAGAATCGAAGATGAGGATGATGATAATCATTCTCGGCGCGTTTTGGTCGCCGACGTCATAGGAGAGGCAACCCGGAGGAGAGGTTTGGTAAACTAAAATTTACCATGCCAAAATTTGATTGAGGGTCGATCCGAAGACTATTTCACATGGGAGTTGAAGGTGGAAAAGATCTTTCGCATGCATAATTATTCGGAGCGAAGAAGTTGGCAATGGCATCTCTAGAATTTGATGGATGTGCTCTTATTTGGTGGGAGCAACTGCTCCAAGATCGAGAAGAAGAAGGGGAACGTCCTGTTGCAAGTTGGCAAGAAATGAAGAGAGAAATGAGACTTCGATTTGTGCCCAAGCACTATCGACGTGATCTCTTTGATAAGCTGCAGAATCTGAGACAAGGAAATTTCTCTGTTGAAGAATATTATAAAGAGATGGAGAAGGCTATGATTCGAGCTAATGTGCATGAAGATGAGGAGCAAACCATTGCACGTTTCATGGCTTGTCTGCATCACAACATTCAGCGTATTGTTGAGTTTCAGCCGTACCGACATTTAATTGTTTGGGTACATCAAGCAACCAAAGCTGAACATCAACTTCAGCAAGATGCTAAGAGCAGCAAATCCCTGTCATTTGGCACAAGGAATTATTCTGGAGGAAGCAAATCAATCTCCAAGTTTGCTGCTGCACCTCGTCGACAAAAGTTCAAGCGGAGGTTTGCGTTCCAATATTCAAAATGCTTGTTAGTGGGAAGAACACTGCTGGCCCAAGCATGAGTGCTAAACCAGCGGCATCCACCTCCACTTCAGTGGGTTCTACAGCCAAGAGTAGTGGTATCCAATGTTTCAAGTGTGGAGGCCGTGGGCATGTAATTAGAGAGTGCCCAAACAATCGGGTGATTCTTGTGAATGACAATGGAGAATTTGATTCAGCTAGTGAAGAAGAAGTTGAGGAAGAAAATGTTGAGGAAGCCCAGGAGGATGAGGAACATACTAGGTGTGATTTTGAGCAAGGTGCTACTCTTGTGGTGACTCAAATTTTGAGTGTCCAAGTGAAAGAAGCTGAAAATGGACAACGACATAATCTTTTTTCAGACCAGAGCAAAAGTGCAAGATAAGGTAGTAAAGGTGATCATTGATGGCGGAAGCTGCCATAATCTTGCTAGTCATGAGATGGTTGACAAACTTGGTCTAAAGTTGCAGCGACATCCTCATCCCTATCATGTCCAATGGTTGAATGATTCGGGAGATATTAAGATTGGGTATAGAGTAAAAGTACCATTCAAAATTGGCGAATATGTTGACACCGTTGAGTGCGACGTGGCCCCCATGTCTGTGTGCCACTTGCTGCTTGGTAGGCCTTGGCAATATGATCGCTATACTCTGCACTGTGGGAGGACAAATCAATACACCCTCGAGCTAAAGGGGAGGAAGTTTGTTCTCAAACCTATGACACCACAACAAATCATGGCCGAGCACTTACAAAAGAAATCTGAGGTTGTACCCGTGAGTAGAGAAGATGGAGAGCAAAATAAATTGAGTGACATCCACAAATCGGTGAGTGAGTGCCACAAGCCAAATTTGAGAGACAAAAAGAAAGGAGAGGGAGAGCGCTTAGTTATGCTAGCCACAAAATCGAGATGAGAGAAGTGAGGAACAACCCGGATCAAGTGCACTTTGTACTTGTGTACAAAGACATTTTAATTTCACCTAATGACATCACCTCTCTTCCTAGTGTTGTGTCTCATCTTTTGCAGGACTATGAAGATGTTTTTCCAAAGGAGACACCAGCTGGACTACCTCCAATTCGTGGGATTGAGCATCAAATTGATCTCATTCCAGGGGCTGCACTCCCGAACCGACCACCATACCGAAGCAATCCTGAAGAAACAAAGGAGATACAAAGGAAAGTGCAAGAACTTCTTGATAAAGGTTTTGTTCGAGAAAGTTTAAGTCCTTGTGCTGTTCTGTGATCTTAGTACCTAAGAAAGATGGATCGGAGAATCTGTGTTTTGTAGAGCTATAAATAACATCACTTGTTCGCTATCGTCATCCTATTCCACGCTTAGATGACATGCTTGATGAATTGAGTGGCTCCACAATATTCACTAAAATTGATTTGAGAAGTGGTTACCATCAAATAAGAATGAAAACTGGAGATGAATGGAAAACTGCGTTTAAAACAAAATTTGGGCTGTATGAATGGTTAGTTATGCCTTTTGGATTGACTAATGCTCCTAGCACTTTTATGAGATTAATGAACCATGTCCGAGAGCTTTCATTGGAAAATTTGTAGTTGTTTACTTTGATGACATCTTGATTTACAGCAAGTCGTTTGAAGAGCATATGAATCACATTCGTCAACTTTTGGATGAGCTCGAAAGGAGAAATTATTTGCTAATCTTGATAAGTGCAGTTTTGCACAGACCATGTGGTGTTCCTTGGCTTTATTGTTTCGGGACAAGGGATAACGGTGGATGAGACCAAGGTAAAAGCTATCAAGGATTGGCCAACTCCTACAAATGTAAGTCGGGTAAGGAGTTTTCATGGCCTTCTTGGTTTCTATAGGAGATTTGTGAGAGATTTTAGTACCATTGCTGCTCCATTAAATGAATTGACAAAGAAAGGTATTGAATTTAAATGGGGAAACTCACGGAAAATGCTTTTCAAGAATTAAATAAACGATTGACTGAAGCACCATTACTTGTTCTACGATTTCACTAAAACTTTTGAAGTTGAATGTGATGCTAGTGGGATTGGAATAGGCGGAGTTTTAATGCAACAAGGAAAACTGTAGCATATTTTAGTGAGAAGCTGGGAGGTGCTCAACTAAATTATTCCGTGTATGATAAAGAATTGTGCTTTGGTGCATGTACTTGAGACTTGGCAGCGTTACTTATGGCCGAAAGAATTTATTATCCATTCCGACCATGAAGCTCTGAAGTACTTAAAAGGACAATCAAAACTGAACCGTCGCCATGCCAAATGGGTTGAGTTCATTGAAACGTTTCCATACATTGTGAAATATAAGAAAGGTAAGGACAATGTGGTTGCTGATGCATTGTCTCGAAAGAATGTGTTGCTGAATCAACTCGAGGTAAAAGTTTTGGGACTTGAAAGTTTGAAAGGTATGTATGACAATGATCCTGAATTTTTAGAACCATAAAAAAATTGTTACGATGGAAAAGGTTGGGAAAAATATCACATACATGATGGGTTTTTGTTTCGAGCTAACAAGCTTTGTGTTCCAAATTCCTCTGTTAGACTGCTTTTGTTACAGGAATCATATGGAGGAGGATTGACTGGCCATTTTGGACAAAAGAAAACTTACGAACTGCTCGGTGATCATTTCTATTGGCCCAAGATAAGGAGAGACGTCATCAGATTTGTGGAGCGATGCATCATCTGTCACAAAGCTAAGTCAAAACTGAACCCTCATGGTTTATAAACTCCCCTACCTGCTCCTAATATTCCTTGGGAAGACATAAGCATGGATTTTGTTTTAGGACTGCCTAGAACTCAAAGGGAAAAGATTCTATTTTTGTTGTGGTCGATAGATTTTCAAAGATGGCTCATTTCATCCCTTGCAACAAGACCGACGATGCTTCACATGTTGCTAACCTGTTTTTCAGAGAAGTTGTGCGGCTGCATGGAATGCCCATGACCATTGTGTCTGGTCGTGACGTCAAGTTTGTGAGCTATTTTTGGAAAACATTGTGGGCAAAACTTGGGACCAAGCTTTTGTTCTCAACCACTTGTCACCCTCAAACCGATGGGCAAACTGAAGTGGTGAATCGTACATTATCAATGCTGCTACGGACAATGGTGAAAAAGAACTTGAAGGATTGGGAGGATTGCTTGCCTCATGTGGAGTTTGCTTATAATAGGGCTGTACACTCCACCACTAATTTGTGTCCTTTTGAAATTGTTTATGGGTTCAAACCAATTGCTCCGATAGATTTGTTGCCTTTGCCGATGCAGGAAAGAACAAACATGGAAGCCTCTAAGCGTGCTGCATATGTAAAGAAGATACACGAGAAGACCAAGGAAGCAATTGAACTCAAGGCAACACGCAAGGCTGTAAGTGTGAACCAACATCGGAAGAAAGTGTTATTTGAACCAGGGGACTTGGTGTGGATTCAATTGCACAAGGATCGCTTTCCTGATTAGCGCAAATCCATGTTGATGCCACGAGGAGATGGTCCATTTCGTGTTCTTGCAAAGATCAATGACAATGCATACAAGATAGATCTTCCAGCAAGTTATGGTGGCAGCACCACTTTCAATGTTGCTGATCTCTCACCATTCACAAGTCAAGACATCTCAGAGTTGAGGACGACTCCTTTTCAAGAGGGGGAGGATGATATGCCTACACCGACCACTCCGACTAGCATGCCGACCACTCAAACCTTTGATAAGTCTACACCGACCACTCTGCCGACCACTCACGCCTTTGACGGACCAATTACTTGTAGTCGAGCTAAGAAGCTACAACAAGAGGTGCACGCGCTACTTTGTGAAATTCATTTTAATATTAATGAGAATTATATACTACCTAAGTCTTATATGTTGCTAATGCTTAGGTTCACCAAAGATGATGCCAATGATGCACCAAGGATGGACTACAGAGAAGAACCGAGCTCGAGCCAATCCAGCAGGACAGAACCGTCGAAAAGAAACTGCCATAACTTTTGATCCACAAAAGCTATGAAGGTCCATGAGGACTTGTTGGAAAGCTTATTAAGTCTAGTTTCCAATGCTTCAAGTGCCAACCAGTTTGGATGCATCGTTTTTCCTGCCGACCAGTTTTAGTGCAGACTGGTCAAAGAGTCAGCAGTCAGCCTGATGGTTAACTTCGTATAATAAACTGTACCAATCTACAATATGTTGTGGTACATGCTGCACATGGTGTGAAAGCTTAGCAAGTTAACTTTCTAACGCAACAAACCACATGTCATTTGGAGATTCCAAGATGAAGTTATTGCCAAAACATTGAGGACTACGCAGAAGTCAAACAGCCATGCGGAAACTCTCCAGGAAGGCATCTCAAGGAGGCCCGTTCACATAGTGTGTGTTATTTTGTTTAATTCGTGTTTCCACCTATCTAGCAGGGCTGTTGCTAAGTATAAATATCCCCTAAACTCATTGTAATCACAGACCATTGATAATTGAAATATAGAACCCCTTTGTTCAGCTGTGTGCTAACAAACCCTAGAGAGTGATCTCTACCCCTTTGCTCTTGTGATTTCCTTCGCGGGATTTAGTGAAGCGGCGGCTTCATCCGCTCCCAATTGGTGCTCCTACTCCCTTCGAGGTTTCCTCGATTGATTGTAGGTTGTGTTGGTTGGTTCATTGAGAGTGTGGTTGGGCGAATCCTCGATTCAGGTTGCCGGTTAAAGACGGTGGTTGGCTTCGAGTTTTATTCGTCAGGTTGCACTAGTTATCGCTGCTTGCAGCAAAATTATCCAGAGTTTGATCCTACGCCGTGAAGATCGGGACATCATATCGTATCAATTCGGCTTGTATGAGTGGGTTGTTATGACTTTTGGGCTTAAGAGTGCTGGTACTACATATCAAAGAGGTATGAATTACATATTTCATGATCTCATTGTCTTGTTGGTTGAAATCTATATAGACAATGTGATTGTGAAATCAAAGAGTGTTGATGGGCATATAGCCGATTTACGAAAGATGCTAGAGAGGACAAGGAAGTATGGTCTAAAGATGAACCCAAACAAGTGTGCTTTTGGTGTATCGGCTCGACAATTTTAGAGTCTTAAAGTTCATGAGAGAGGAATTGAAATTAGTCAAATGAGTATCAAAGCTATCAAGAAAATAGAGCCACTGGAAAATAAAACTAAGTTATAGTCATTGCTCAGCAGGATTAATTTTGTACGGAGGTTTATTTCGAATCCATCAAGAAGGATTGAGCCATTTACCCCGTTGTTATGATTAAAGGCCGATCAAGAGTTTGTGAGGGGCCATAAGCAGCAAAAGGCATTAGATGAACTAAAAGATTACTTAAGTTCTCCTCTAGGTTTAATGTCACCATAGAAAGGGGTTCCGCTTAAATTGTATCTATCAGCCAATGAGAAATCTATCGGTTCAGTCTTGGTTCAGGAGCTTGAAAGCAGTGAAAGGGTTATATTCTATCTTAGTGGAATGTTTTTTGATGCAAAAACAAGATATACCCCAGTAGAGAAATTATATTTATGCTTGTACTTCTCATGTACAAAGTTAAGGCATTATTTGTTGTCAAATGAGTGCACAGTGATTTGCAAAGCCGATGTAATACAATATATGCTATGGGCTCCAATATTGAAGGGAGAGCTGGAAAATGGATCTATGGCTTAATTGAGTTTGATCTTCAATACGAATTGGCTAAAGCATTCGAGGGACAAGCTGTCTCGCCCAGAAATTCACAAGTAATTTCTGAAATAATTTGTGCATTAAACCTCGTCCAGGGATCAATCGAGATACACAAATCGATAATTTGAATATACAATACCAAATAAACTAATGTGATAAATACTTATAACAGAGGCACTTAGTCCTCACCACGAAGAAAACTGCAGTGGAAAAGAAAATCTTATGAAGCTTCAACTTCACTCCCGTCGGCAACTCAACTAGGATCTAAGCCAAAAGGTATTCTCCTTCGAAATCCCTCTTTAACTGAGGTTGATGATTATTGCAAGGTGAGTATATGGAATACTCTGCAAGCCACATAGCAAATATGCAAGACCATGGGAATACAAAGGATGACAATAATATGGTTTCATTTTCAAAGACAGCATTTAGCAAATATTTGAGAGTAGTAAAATAGTAAAGTAATTAGTAATTAATATTAATCAACACTGAACAACACTCCAATGCTACACATGCCCAACTATCTCTAAACAACCAATCCTAATTGCTCAGATCTAAACTCCATAACTAGAGCTAACAAATTATCACCACCAATTTATTATCATTAATGAGTAGTGTGGGACTAATCACGAAAAACATTGTGAGACCCGCCCATAACCGCAGGCACGACTATTCCAATAGTTTTACTCTGGTCAGAGATGTACAAATTTACCCACAAGACACGATTTCACACATGTTACTATGCCCCACGATACCGGAAAGTACCCGAATAGAGATTGTGACATGACCCTTCACATAACACGCCCAATAGAATGGTGACCCGCCAAGTCCCCAATAGAGGTGGTCGAACCTCTAGTTCCCTTGGCTCCAAATCGAGACTTATTGACATTGCAAGAATAATGTGGATTTATTGACACTACCACCAATCAAAACTAGATACCATGGTGCCTCCTGCTGGGACATGCTACACTACAGATCAAGTCATTGCCCATGCTGGCCTGTGGTTAGTATGGTAAATTCTTCACAACAGAAGCTCGTGAACTGGTCCATAATTGTCATGAGCATGACCATCAAACCATGTGCTCACAACCCATCATTAGCCAAGTTTTAGTTACTAATTAATTAATTAATTAACCAATCACGATTGACCATCGTGAGCTACCATTAAATATCCATCATAATGATATAAGTAAATCATTAATTATCCCAGATGAAATGATACTAATGTTACTAAGCATGGAAAAGCAAATTTCCTAGTATCTAGTTGAACCAAAATATAAGTTCAACTAGTCAAATTTTAACCCAGGGTATTAAGGAGTAAGGTAATCAATACAACTTGGCCATAACAGAGAATAGGTTCACACCACCCGATGACATTCGAAAATAAATGCACATCTAAAATAAATAGAGAATTTAAATATAGGATCAACATGCTAAAAGGGATGTTTGGGATCCGTGTGAATTGCCTTGCAAAAAAACGTCTTCAATTTGTCTTCTGGAACTTCTCCAATGAGCGAGCAATCCTTCGAAATGACAGAAAACTAAACCTAGAACGTAAAACAAGAAAAACACTAATAAAAATCAAATAAACGGTACAAACAAAGTTCACAAACTAGTAGAGCTTTAATTTAGATGAATTATGGGACTTGAACGACCTCATTCTGAGTTCGTATGAATTAGTTATGAATTAATAAAGTTTTAATCAATTAAAACCTATAAAAACAACTAAATGATTTATTACGTTATATTGAATTATTTTTGGACTGGAAAAGGAGGATTATGATGTCAGCCCTCGATCGGTCCATCGTAGACCAAATCCACCGAGATGGTCCACGGGTTCATAGAGATCGGACGGCTCAGATCGGTTTGACTAAGGTTGACCAAGAACTGACTGTCCAGATCGAATCCACTCTAGGGTCTTCAATGGACGCCACGTGGCACAAGCGGGTGAGGTGACAGCTGAGGTGGCAGGTGACATGGACACACACGTGGCATGCCACGTCATCACCGACGGCGTCGACCCAGGAGGATGACAGCGACGACGAACGACAGTGGAAACCGAGAGCACGGGGAGGAAGAGGAGGAGACAACGATCCTTATCGATGCGGAAACGATGATGAACAGTGGCGGGGAAGACCGCCGATGACCTTTACGCGACGAAGCTCTCGGGTCGATGACGGTGATGGCTCTCCGACGATCTTCGACGAATAGAAGAGGGTGGTCAGGGTTCTCCTGGGTGTTGCGATGCTGACGACGGCAACGGCGAGGTCCAGCAACAATGGGGTCGATGGTGTGGTTCGTCTGGAGATCGGAACATGGCAGCGGACTTGGCTTCATGACAACGGGCAACTTTCAGCGGGTTTCGGCACAAACCAACTGGTGGTCGAGGTTCTCGACGAGGCGGTGCTGACGGTGGCGATAGTGTGGAGTAGCGGCGACCGGGGAGGCAACGTGACGCGGCCGGAGTTGACGGCAGCGGTGGAGGGAGAAGGCGGGCTAGGGAAAAGAGAGGAAATTAGAGAGGAGGCTAAGGGGAGGCTATTTAAAGGCAAAGGTGGACAACATCGGCTCGAATACGGCTGGAAGGTGACATATAAACTAGGGTTTATCGGAAGAGATGAGATCGAACCCATGTCGAAATCACACGATACACAATAGCATTTGCTCCGATCCGTGAGGGGAAAGAAAGAGGAGGGCATAAGAATCGAAACTCCTCAACCAATTTTGGAAACGAGGAACGGATCGATCGGATTTGGTAGAGAAAGTGGCGTCACCGGGCTTGGCTAGGAGGCGGCGGGAGGTGAAGACAGGCGACAAGTGGGCATGTCGGCGAGAGAAAGAGAGAGGCACCGAAGGGATCCAAAGTGGACTTCATCGGAGAGATGGGCCAACCGAGAGGTAGGGAAAATAGACTTATTTGGATTCGTCCCAAATCGGAGGAGGATTTTTAATTATTTTCTATTTAAATTAATCATGGAAATGATCTTTTGAATTTAAAAAAATACTCTCAATGCTCAATTAATTTCAAGAAAAATCCTGAAAATAGTTGACACTCAAAGTATTTAACAAAATTATAACTAGATCATTTAATGATTAATTTATTTATTTAAATAATTACAAAAATAATGTTTCATTTATTAAAAATACTTTCAACACTCAAATAATTCGAGGAAAAATCCTAAAAATACTTGGGCAACCCAACTATTTCAAAAAATTATATAGCTCAATTTGATGTTCAAATTTTCATCGATTTTTATTCAAACACTTTCTTTGATTATTTAATAATTTATAGAAATTCTTTTTTCACAACAATTTATATTTAAGCGGTTTTTAGGGAGTGACACAAGCCATAGGCGATTTTGTGATAGAGCATCAGGATGATTCTGTTGGTTATGTGGAGCCGATGCCTTGGACATTATTCTTTTGATGGATCGGTTTGTACGCATGGATGTAGCATCGGGTTAGTAATTATTGCACCTTGGGGGGAGGGGGTTTGAGTTTTGTTTTACCATCAAGTCATATTATACCAATAACCAAGCAGAATATGAGGCAGTACTCAAAGGGCTTTAGTTGTTGAAACAAGTTGAGGCCGATGCAATAGAAATCATTGGAGATTCATTGTTGGTGATTAAGCAATTGTCTAGGAAATATGAATACAAGGATGAAGTTTTGAGAGTGTGTAGTAAAAGATGTCAAGAGTTCATGAAGAATTTCAAAAACATATCAATGAAGCATATTCCTAGGGAACAAAATATTGAAGCCAATGATCTTGCTCAACGAGCATTAGGATATAAGCCGATGTTGCAGGATTTGGAGATATAAATTGCTAATGTTGCTACCGATGATTGGAGAAATAAAATTATTGAATATCTAAAGAATCAATCTCAATCGGCATCCAGGAAATTAAAACACAAAGCTCTTAAATATGTGTTGCTTGTGATGACTTATATTACCAGGCAATTGATGGTGTTTTGCTCAGATGTTTGAATTTGGAAGAAGCCAAATTGGTTATGTGTGAAGTCCATGATAGAATTTGTGGAACACATCAATCGGCTCATAAGATGAGATGGTTGGTTCGGAGAGTTGGCTATTTTTGGCCAACAATGCTGAAAGATTGCTTTAGATATTACGAGGGTTGCCAAGATTTTCAAAAGTTTGGAGGTATACAAAGGGCACTGTCGACGGGTGGTCGATCAGTCCTCCAAGGGGACTACCCGAGGAGGTGGAAGAGTGGTCGGGATGCCCTACTAATAGGTCTGATGGTCGAGTCAAGAACTAGATGAGCCAAGATTTTTTTAGACAGGTTCGGCCCTCCTAGAGGATAACAAGCATACTCTTGTGTTCTTTATTAGGGCGGTGTGAGATTAGGGTTTGAGTACAATGGTGCAAGCTGAGAGATTTAGGATGCCAAATCCTTCTCTCCCGCCGCGTGTGTGCCTTGCCCTCCCTTTTATAGTCCAAGGGTGGCAGTTACAAAGGGCTTGACGCGCATGAAAGCTTAGTCATAAAGTAAAAAGCAAGTACAACAAGGCTGAAAAGTACAACAGGATTGCCTCGGGATCCGTTCACCACAGGCATCTTGTATGCACTCCTGTCGGGTGGCGTCATCCTCTGCTAGCTTGTCCCATCCTTTTTTATCTGCTAGCCTTACCAAGGAAGCCTCTTTCCCGAGGACGTTTCGCCCCTTTTTCTGGTCGGAGCCGTGCACGCTGGTCGAGCCTGGGGGAGCCATGGTCGAGTCAAAGGGCAAATGTCTGGCTGGCCATCCTTGCCCGAGGCCTGGCTTATGACGCTAGCCCGAGGACTCCTGGTCCGACCCGTCCGAGCTCATTCCCTTGGCGTGGGCTACCCTAGAGTGACATCCCCCATAGCAGCCCCTGAGCCTAGGGGTTAATGGAATATTCGTCTCTAGGATCTAAATTCTCCCCAGCTGGGATCCTTGATTAGTCATCGGAGCTTCTTAAGCGTGCTTGATGGAGGTGCCCAGTGCAGTGCACATGCCAGTGCAGCCCCCAAGCCTAGGGTCAAATGGTACATTCGGGCCCGGGGTCAAGCCTTATGCATCATTCCTCGGTGATCGTTGAATTACGTGATCGACTTAGCGTGAGCCAATGAGCCAAAAGACGCATAGTCCAGTGGCTGGCGAGGATCGGCGGAGTCAGTGGAACCATGGCCCGGAGACCGATGGCAGTCGGTGTGGTCGGAGAAGCCGTAGTCCGGAGGCTGATGGCGGTCGGCGAGATCGGAGAAACCATGGCCCGGAGGCCAATGGCGGTCGGCGAGATCAGAGAAACCATGGCCCAAAGGTCGATGGCGGTCGGCGAGATCGGAGAAACCATAGCCTGGAGGCTGATGGCGGTCAGCGAGGTCGGAGAAGCCATAGCCCGAAAGCTGATGGTGGACGGCAAGGTCAGAGAAGCCATAGCCCGAAAGCTGATGGTGATCGGTGAGGTCAGAGAAGCCAAAGCCCGGAAGCCGATGGCGGTCAGCAAGGTCGGAGAAGCCATAGCTAGGAAGCCGATGGCCGTCGGTGAGGTCGGAGAAGCCATAGCTCGGAATCTGATGGTGGTCGGCGAGGTCAGAGAAGCCATAGCCCGGAGGCCGATGGCGGTCGGCAAGGTCGGAGAAGCCATAGCCCGGAGGCCGATGGCGGTCGGCGAGGTGAGAGAAGACATAGCCGGAGGCCGATGGCGATCGGCGAGGTCGAGAAGCCATAGCCCGAGAGGCCGATGGCGGTCGGCGAGGTCGGAGAAGCCATAGCCGGAAGCGATGGTGATTAGCGAGGTCGAAGAAGCCATAGCCCAGAGGCCGATGGCAGTCGGTGAGGTCGGAGAAGCAAAAATGCAAGAGATAGCTCGTTTGGCGAACGTCAGCCCCCGAGCACGTGCACCGCGCAGATGGGTGCTGACACGCGGGGGCAGACCGCCTGCCCCATCTTGTTAGGCCCATCAAACCCGAGGTTGCGTAACTCCTCATCAACTGTCATTCGTCCTGTCAACTGCCAGCGGCTCACGGAATCAACGGCCCAGATCTTCCATTTGGGCCACGTGGTGGACTAGGGGGCGGATTTTCTAGGGCACGTAACGCATGTCGCACACGCCATTAACGGATCCATAGATCTAATGGCCCGGATCTACCGTCGGGGTGACGTGGCGGAAAGGGAGGCGAAGCAGCCGGGGCATCTCGGGCACGTCCTGCATGCCGTTAACGGTACTGCACATCCGTCGAGAACACTGATGGGTTCTTGTTGATAAGAAATTTCTCTCATGCGCTGGCCTGGGAGATCTGCTTAACTCCAGTGCAGGTCCTTCTCGGCTACCTATGCTGTACAAGGCGTGCCAGTTGGTTTGATCTATTAACCAACAAGAAAAATAGAGATATATGCGTTAAGTGTTAAGTTAGATCCCACTGGATCGGCTGCAAGAGTTAATTTACATATATATGTTATCCTAAAGTTAAGTGTTAAGTTAGATCCCACTAGAATAGATTGGCTGCGCCAAGACAGTATTAACCACTTAATCCAAATATACAATGGAATAATAAATATATGCTTTAACAATCTAGCCGATGTCGTAAGTCCAACTTTGAACCGGCTAATACTCCAATTCATCTTATGAAAAGATATTGATCTGAGCTAAATGCGCTAAACCTAGATCAGTCGGCTGTCGGCTGTAACTGACAAACTGATTCTGGCTTAGGGTATTTAACTAGAGTAAGATCTTAATATAAGAGGCGGTTTTAATAAATCTGATAGCAAATATATCAAAGGAATACTAAAACAGATAAGGCCGGCTGAAACCCCGGCACTGTCTCTAAACATATACATCTAGCCGAATAGATCATAAAAGCTCTAAAAACGACTTAATAGATCAATACGGATGCAACATTAAGTATAAAAAGAACAATTTGATCTACTGTAGCTGATGTAAATACCTCGAGACGGTGGATATCGCATATAATTTAGGCCAACCCTTAGATCTAGCTTTATCGGCTGCTGATTCTTGATAGAAACGAGCCGATGTCAAGATAGATCTAAACATTGTTCTAGATTATATGTGATATATGATATCTAGCGTAGCATAAATCATCGAATTTAGAGTGTCATAGCGATGGAAGCACTAAATTCGATGAGATACACAACTAATGACAAATATTTACCTTAACTTGGGGATCAAAACGATGTAGCATGAAGCCGGATCAGTCGTTCGTCTGAAGAAAAAAGGAGGCGATGCACCGAAGGTTGTATTGATTGTGTGTATATCTTTTTACAAGGATCTCGGGTCCTATTTATACCCAAGAATAACATTATCTGTACAGACCCTGGACTCTATCTAAACTACTATTTAAAATACAACAACATCCCCAGATAAGGACCCATGCCGCATTACAATAAACAGTCTACACAAATTCCTAATTTACAGATACAATTGCCGTTACAGGACTCTATCCATAGATGTCAATATCTTTTAACGCGCAATTTGGGAACCGAATCTCCTATTTATCTTCAACCACTTTCACCGAAAACGGTTTTATCTCCTCCTCTGACTCAGCATCAGCTATCGGCTATCCTTGTCCGATCCAGCCTCAGCCGATTGACCTCGTAGCCAATCGTTATTCAGTCGATTTGAGCATAGCCGATGCAGCCTCTGTTTCTCCGCAGATTATTCTCCCAATCCAATTATGCTTCTAATTCGACCTTGAACTTAGGGATTTGGTTACCAAATTTGGTCGTTAACAGTTCTCTATTTAAGTTTCTACCTCCTTGCCTTCTTTGTCTTCCTCAATCTTCTCGCGTAAGCTTACAAGTCCCTTGCGCTCTTGCTCTCGCGTCCATCCCTTGGTACCACGCCGCACGAGCTTGCTAGGTCTCCACTTGCATTGCAGCTACATCGTTTGCTACTGCAAGGGCCGCCGTCTGTTCTTGCTGAAGCCGATGGCGCCGAAGAAGTCGTCAAAATCGGGGAAGACGGTGAAATCTTCGTGCATGGGTGGTGAGGAGACTGACTAGAGCTCGGCCTTTGTCTCCTCGCACGCAGGGGAGGAGATGATGGCTGATCTGCAGCAGGCCGGCGTTCTCCCACCGCGGGAGATCGTGCAATGACTCCCGGCCAAGGGGGAGTAGTTCCCGACCCCCGACTCCAGTGAGTTAATGGTCTTTGCTGCTTTTCTTCTTCGCGGCTTTGGAGTAGCGGCCCACCCCTTCATTCGGGGCCTGCTCCACTACTACGACATTTCCCTTTGCAATCTTAACCCCAACTCCATCCTCAAAATCTCTATCTTTATCCACTTGTGTGAGGCCTATCTTGGGATAGACCCACATTTCAATCTTTTCCACCACTTTTTTTTGTCTGCGGCGGATGGTCGGCGGGGTGGTCGGCGGAGCCGGGATCTAGTTCCGGGAAAAGATGTCTCGTCGCTACATCCCCATGTAGCTGACCTCTTCGAACAAGGGATGGCACACCGAGTGGATCTACATCGGCAACCATGAGCCGTCGATCTCCCCTGAGATATACTAGGAGCTGACCCTAGCAGGTACCTGGTCGGCCGTCTGCCCCGCAGCCGAGCAAGACCAGGTCGACGAACTCATTGCCAAGGAGGAGAGCTGGTGGGAGCAGGGACTGACTGGCGCGAGTGTGGCGCTCAACTTCGGCATGCGATGCCTCTAGCCCTGCAAGGAGAGGGTGAAGCTGGCGTACGAGTACTAGGGTGGTCGGGACCTGACACGGGAAGCCTAAGAAGCGGCAATCACCAACAATTGCTTCTTCAAGCACCCACTCCGAGGCAACCCAGACAGAATACCCAGAGGTAAGTTTCATCCGCTATCACCCATTACTCCGCGCAATTTGGCCTTCAACTTTCATAACTTTGTCTTTTTCCATCCTTTAAACCACAGCAGCTTGGCCACCAAATTGCAATCCCAGACCTCAGCAGCCCCAATCAGTTTTTATTAGGGTCGATTGGCAACATAGACCCCAGCGAGCTCATCAATGCCGAAACGAACACAGTCCCCTTCAGATTTTCTACTCCAAACCTAGTTCACTGGTCTAGTGCCTTCAAATCCTGGCCCTCAACGGATAAAACTTGGCCAGCTTGGTTCTCATGGATGTTGGCTAGGCTACAGACCCACTGGACTGAGATAGGGATAAATCAATGCCTAGCCCTGACCATAGCCGATATCTCAAAGGATGAATCTCTCCTATCGGCTGCCACCTATTTCTGGTCGGATACGCTAAATGCGTTCCTTTTTAGGCAAGGGCCGATGACACCAACCCTCATGGATATAGTAATGATCACAGGGTTGGACATAACATCAACAGTTGACCCAATCGGCCTCAATATCAAGTGCTCTCACAATTTCAAGACCAAAAGTATAGGGGGTTGGAGCGGATTTATTTCCATGAATATGAAGGACGGCCCAATCACTGAGAGAGAACACACCGCTTTCCTCTTAATGTGGCTAGAGAAGTATGTCTTCTGCGGGTCGAGCTGTGAGCCGACGAGCAACTGGCAGCACGTAGCCGAAGCCTTAGTAAGCAAGAAACAAGTTCCTTTGGGGAAATATCTGCTCGGTTACTTATACCAAATGCTAAGTAGTGCATCGGCTTGGCTAGCTTACCAACAAGCTGTCAACACAGGAGGGCCTTGGTGGCTGTTGCAACTGTGGCTAAACCTCCACCTCCATCGGGCTGCAGACAAGCCATCCCCACTAGAGGCCAATTTCCCTTTAATCGAGCCGAGATTTGAGGATGATGAAGAAGTAACCACCCGTCGATACTTATCATATGGGGAAGTAGCAGCAACCTATTCCGGATCCAAATTAACAGCCGATAATTTCAAAAGTTGGTTTGGCAACCTGTATGACGGCTTCCCAAGCACTTCAAGGATATGGTTTGCCTATATGGACTTTGAAAGATTTGAACTCCCCGATGACTTTCGGCTGGATGAACTCAACTCTGAAAGCTATGACAAGCCGAGGGAAATCTATACATCGGATATAACACCCTGCATACTTCTAGTCGGCATCCACCAAGGACGCAACATTCAAAAGTCCTACGAATTTTACCTTCCGATGGTAGCCGCAAGGCAACTTGGTATGGGTCAACTGCCGATCGGCCTGTATTACGTAGACAAGATCCAGACCAGAGGCAAGATCGAGGGCGACATCATGATGAATCGGCTGCTCAATATACCTGGCCCCCCTCTAGGCAGTATTGACAACATCGATCTGGCAGCGAGGAGGACATCAATCTTCAGCCGCTGGTGGAATGAATGGAAGCAGCACTTGTTCCACCAGTCAGCCTCTATGTATCTGACCATCATCGATCCAGAAATGACCCCATCGGTAAGTATCCTTTTCCTTATCTTAGTCTCTATTTTTCTTTCAACCCCTCTCTATATTACTGGCTAATCATGCTTCATTTCTTTGTAGACAATCGACTCATCTCCTCCGCACATAAGCAATACAGGGGTGGCCATCCACTATGCCCCTGGGCTGTTATCTGATGGCTGCGGGCTGGCCCCGTCCATCATCGGTTGCCATGCGCCGAAGGTGGGCACTTTGCTCCACGGCCAAACCCGTGCGCTGCTGCATCGGCAAAAAAGGGTGGCATCGTCTGCTGTGGCTACTCCAGCTGCAGAGAAAAGAAACGTGCTTCAAAGAAGCAGAGGACAACCCCAACCGATGACTTGCCCCCAGTCGATCCGGACATGGATGCGGCCCTTGAAGAAGTTAGGGATGAGAAAATGGAGGAGGCCGTCAATGCTGCCGCAGCCGAAACAAGTTCTTCCGACATGTACGCCCAAACTCCATCGGCTGGGCAGACCACTGAGCGAAATCCAAGCCCTCCGAGACGCATCCCTCGTCCTCAGCCGGTAAGTGTTTTTACTGCTCAATTCTGCCATCTTTCACTTTTCCGCAGTGCGACTTATCGGCTTTTGGCGTCCATAGGCCAAGAAGTTAGCCACAAAGAAGAAAACGGCTCCCCCTCCTTCGGTAAACTCAATCCTCATTTCTTTTCCCATTAGCATAGCCGATTTTTTTAACTCACATTTTCTTTTTACAGCCTCCCCGCGCTCCAACATCTGCCCCCGTGCATCGAGAGAGCCGACGCCGATGGCCGCGCGCGCCGATGATGTTGAGGATGTGGCTACCTCAGTTCCAGCTGTTCGAGTAAGTCCTGCTCAACTTTACAAATTGACTTGTTAGTCATGTCGACTCTCTAATCAATTTCAAATTTGCAGTTTGTAGCCAATCGCCTGGACTTTGACTTATCAGAATTCCTTGATCCCGACGAGAGCGTCGATAAGATCGTGGTTGTATCAGACAATGAGCTACAAGCCACCTTGTCGGACATAGCCAAACGGCTGTGTTAGTGATATGCCCTAGAGGCAACATGGAGATGTTGGATATCACGTCAATGTTTATGTATAAATGAATAAAGTGTTATTCAGTTCCATGAAATAGACATCTTGTATTGATCAATAAGTACGTGACTTATTTATGAGACTCTTTATGTATGAATCTATTTCTAAACGATCCCGATCATATGTCATATTGTTGGAACAAATATGATTCTAAGATCGGCAAGTTTATTGATTGATGATCATGTCTCATAGATCATGGGTATGGAGATACCAAATCAATAAACATGGACATATGTGTTGGAGAACACATTGTTGGATAGACCCACCATGAGACACTACAGAATTAATGTGCCATTAGTTGGTCTCGGGTAGTGTTGGTACAAAGTCCTTAGACCGAGATCACCATGGATTCCAACATGTGTAGTAGCCTACTTTGGGACTACCAAACGCTATTCCGAATGCTGGATAGTTATAAAGGTAGTTTTCGGGTTTGCTATGAAACATGGAGTGGGATGTGAGTGATCAAGATGGAATTTGCCCCTCCTTTGGAGAGATATCTCTGGGCCCTCGAGGTAATGGATTATGGAAATGCATGGCCATGCTAAGTTGATTGAGGAGTCAATCAAGGACGGATAATCCAATGCGTTCGAGGGAATGGTTAAGCTATTGAAGGGATGGCACACATCTTGCCTATAACTTAGCGGTATCGTGAGGCAAAGGGATTTGTGTACACATTACAGGTTGAGCCGATATTATTCTTGTATACTATGGTGTCAATATGTGCTGCTAGGCGCCGTGGATGGTCGGTGAGTTAGACTCGAGCCGACGATCGGCTAAGTTAGACTATAGCCGAAACCGAGTATACCTGAACCTACGGGGTCAAACGCTTAAGGGGATAGAATAGATATTCGAGTTGGACTCGGATACGGCTCGATCGGATAGGGATCCGATCGGATAGAGTCCTATGGGCTTACGACGTGTGGGGCGGCCAACTCTATGAGATACGGATGAGATCCGATTGAAAATAGAGTCCTAATCGGCCACTAGTCCCGTCGGCCAACTCTATATAAAGGAGGGAGGGGTGGAGAGCGTGACACGTCAATTGCATCGCGTGCAACGAAGTCGCCAAGATCAATCTCCACGGAAACCCTCCCCACCTTCGAGCCAAACCCTAGCCTTGCATCGCGTGCTAGCACACGGGTGTACGGCGTTCTGTCCCCGACGTGTGGATACCGGTAGAGGCGCTGCTACGTTGCGCGCTCTTGATCGGCTTCGGATCGGCTGCAATCGGAGCGATCGGGCGTGGTGGAATCGGCTGCGGTCGGGCGCATCGGAGCGAGGCGTGAGAACGCGGCCGGACGGCTCGAATCGGCTGATTGGTGAATCGGCGTCTCGGGAATCGGCTCACGCTGTTCGGATTGGATTGCCACGATTGGTTATTCCGCGCACTCTACTCCAATCGGTAACGATCTATCGGCCCTTACTTGCAAGTGTTCTGGTTTATGCGGTAAAAGTTTTGTTTTTGGCTAGCGTAGCCTCCGCGTAATCCATCGGTGGTATCGAGCTAATCTTGCTTAGTTCGGGTTTTAGATTGGATACGGAACAAGTTTTGCGCACGGGTTGATTAGATCAATCGGTTTTACGGGATTTGTTGAGGAGAGTTGATGATAATTGCGTTCCTTGATAGTGTATCGGAACGGCGTAATGTGATTACGTCGAAGCAATTTCCATATAACTCGGTTTGAGTCGGCTTCGAGATAGCGTTCCTTGATAGTGTATCGGAACGGTATAATGTGATTATGCCGAAGCTATCTCGTAGTCCGATCTTGTTAGCTGCCTCGCGCCTACGCAAACCATCTCCCTTGATAGTGTATCGGGACGGCATAATATGATTATGCCGACATGGTTTCCGTAAGCGAATTCATAGATTGGATCTATGAATTTCGTGTGGTGTTCCGGGCGCTGCCCGGAAGCCCGCCGTGTGTATACCCCCTTATAGGTCGTCTAGATGGCGTAGCTCTGCGATAAGTAGAAAACGTTTCTACGCCTAACTTGTTTTTGCAGAGAATGCTTTGAGATGGTATGGCCCTATTGTATGTATGAGATGTATGAGATGCATGTGATGCATGTAATATTCTTTCATATGTGCAATCCTGTAATATTCTTTCATACGTGCAATGCTTGTAATATTCTTTCACGACTGCGAGTCGATGTAATCTTCAATTAGAGCTTCTATAGTAGTAGCTTAGTTTGAAGAAATCAAGCATTCGGCACTCGAAAGAACGGTGATGAAGATGGAGATCCTCTACACCGGCATGGAGATGGAGATCACCATGTGAAGGGGGCCATACTATTTCACTATATGCTATTCTTCTTCCTTTCATATGTGATATGTTTGTTTGATAGGATAGCATCCCTCGCAAAATTAAGTAGTAATGATGCCCCTCCAAATGTTGCACCCGTCACCGTTATGCTCGTCAATGGTGGGTCGCTAAGCGAGTGCCATTCTCTATCATAACACGAGGGGTATATGTCGGACATATACATGCAGGAGCATTTGGTTTACTTAACAAGGCTATCAAAACAGTTTTGGGCCTTGGGGCATAGGTTGGCGCCGGGGCATGGAGATGCCACACCAACAACAAGAGTCACATAGAGATGTGATTAGCAAGGTGTTGCTTACCGATGTTACTAATTTTCTAGCGGTGATGCCAAAGCTCACTAGAAAATTAATTAACATGTGGATCTTGACCCAATACGTAACCTAGAGGGAAGGTGGAAAATACGTAATGGGAGTCTAATGTTAAATTGTTTAACAATAGACATAGCATAAACATTGTGCTAAACTTTGCTTTTTCTTTGTAGAATAAATGGCGGCTAATACTACACCCGTACCTTTAATTTGTGATCTATTCTCGAAAAGGAAAAATTAAATGGAACAAACTTTATGGATTGGTATCGCAACTTGAGAATTGTTCTCAAGCAAGAGCGTAAGGAGTACGTTCTTGAAGTACCCTATCCGAGGATTTGCCTAATAATGCCCCTTGCAGCGCACGGAGGGCTTACGAGAAGCACACTAATGATGCCCTAGATATAAGGTCGAGAAGCACACTAATGATGCCCTAGATATAAGTTGTCTCATGCTAGCTACAATGTCCCCGAGCTTGAAGCAATATGAGAGCAGCGATGCTCACACTATTATTCGGGGCTGCGTGGCATGTTTGAGAACCAAGCTCGGGCCGAGAGGTTCAACACCTCAAAGTCCTTGTTTGCGTGCGAGCTTGTTGAGGGAATCCCGTCGTCCGCATGTGATAAAGACGATTGGCTATATCGAGAGTCGGAAAAACTAGGTTTTCCCCTTAGCCAAGAGTTGGCTCGATGTGATTCTCCGGTCGCTCCCTCCGAGCTTCGAGCCATTCATATTAAATTATCACATGAACAATATGGATAGAACCTTGGCTGAATTGCATGGGATGCTAAAGACGTGAGGAGAGTATCCAGAAAAACGGTCATCATGTGATGATGATGCAGAAGGCTAAGCGCAAACCACACTGTCAAGAAGCTTTGCACCAAGAGGAAGTTAACTCCCGATGAGATCACGAGTGCCTCCAATGCAAAGAAGGGCAAGAAGGGGTCGGCGGCATCGATGTCGTTTGCTTCTACGCAAGGAGACAGGCCCTTGGAAAAGGGCGCAAGAAGTACATGGAGGATCTCAAAAAGAAGCAAAGTACGACTTACGCGGTATTAATGTTATAGACATTAATCTTGCTACTTCACACCTACGACTCTTGGGTATTTGATACCGGATCAGTAGCTCATATTTGCAAATCGTTGCGGGAATGAGAAGAAGTAGAGGATTGAGAGGGCGAGAGTGAACTGCGCGTCGGCAATGGAGCAAGCGTTGCTACGTTCTTGTCGGCACAGATACTACTTCATCTACCTTCGGGATTAGTTTTGGAATTAAATAATTGTTATTGTGTTCCAACACTATGTCAAAACGTTATTTCCGCTTCATGTTTACAAGCGGAAGGATATGATTTTAGATCGATGAACAATGGTTGTTCAATATATCTCGAGAGATATGTTCTATTTTCATGCTCCATTGGTGAATGGATTATACGTTTTGAATCTTGAAGCGTCTCCCATCTATAACATTAATACGAAAGGCAACTCTCTAATGATATAAACCCCACGTTTATCCGGCATTGTCGCTTAGGCCATATAAATAAGAAACGCATGGAGAAGCTCCATAAGGATGGACTGATTCACTCTCTTGATTTTGAATCATTTGAGACATGTGAGTCTTGTTTACTTGGTAAGATGACAAAGGCACCTTTCACGGGACACGGTGAAAGAGCAAGTGACTTGTTGGCACTCATACATACGATGTATGTGGACCAATGAGCTCAACGGCCGAGGTGGTTATCGTACTTCATTACCTTTACCGATGACTTTAGTAGATATGGTTATATCTACTTAATGAGGCATAAGTCCGAATCCTTTGAAAAGTTCAAAGAATTCCAGAATGAAGTACAGAATCATTTAGGGAAAACAATCAAGTTTCTACGATTAGATCGTGGAGGGAATACTTGAGCCAAGAGTTTGGTAATCATCCGAAAGATTGTGGAATTGTTCCACGTTGACTCCGCCAGAACTCCACAATGGAACGGAGTGTCCGAACGGAGAAATCGCACCTTGTTGGACATGGTGCGATCGATGATGAGCCAAAGTGATCTTCCGTTATCCTTCGGGGATATGCTCTTGAAACATTGCGCTCACACTAAATAGAGTTCCATCTAAGTCGGTTGAAAAGACACCATATGAGATATGGACAGGGCAACCCCTAGTCTGTCTTTTCTCAAAATTTGGGGATGCGAAGCTTATGTAAAACGTTTACGATCGACAAGCTCACACCCAAATCGACAAGTGCTTCTTTGTGGGATATCCTAAGGAAACTAAGGGATATTACTTTTATAATCGGGAACAAGACAAAGTGTTTGTCGCCCGACACGGTGTCTTCTTGGAGAAAGAGTTTCTTTCAAGAAGGGTTAGTGGGGAGCGGTGCATCTTGAAGAAGTTCAAGAAACACCGAAAACGTTTCACGACCACGGAACCACAACGGGAGGAGCAAAGTGTTGCGCCACCGGTTGTAGATACACCCCCACGGAGGTCGAAAGATCACGTCGTGCACCGCAGTACACAGTGCGGAACAACGTGATATATTGTTGTTAGACAACGATGAGCCTAAGTCCTATGAGGAAGCAATGGTGGGACCCGATTCCAACAAGTGGTTTGGAGCCATGAAATCTGAAATAGAATCCATGTACGACAATCAAGTTTGGAACTTGGTTGATCCACCGATGGTGTCAAAACCATTGAGTGTAAATGGGTTTTTAAGAAAAGGCCGATATGGATGGAAATGTTCACATCTATAAGGCGCGATTGGTGGCGAAAGGTTTTAAACAGATTCAAGGAGTTGATTATGATGAAACCTTCTCGCCCGTCGCAATGCTTAAATCTATTCGGATTATCCTAGCGATTGCTGCATATTTCGATTATGAGATATGGCGATGGATGTCAAAACGGCTTTCCTAAATGGAAACCTAAGCGAGGATATATACATGATACAACCTCGGGGTTTTGTCGATCCAGAATCGCCGGAAAGATATGCAAGCTACGAAATCTATTTATGGATTGAAGCAAGCATCTCGGAGTTGGAATATTCGTTTTGATGAAGTAATCAAAGGGTTTGGTTTCATCAAAAACGAAGAAGAGGCCTGTGTTTACAAAATGGTCGAGTGGGAGCGCAATTGTATTTCTAATCTTATATGTGGATGACATTCGATTGGAAATGATATCCCTATGCTTGAATCCGTCAAATCTTCATTGAAAAATAGTTTTTCCATGAAAGACTTAGGGAGGAGGCAGCATATATATTGGGCATTCGGATCTATAGAGATAGATCCAAGAGGCTAATTGGATTAAGCCAAAGTACATACATTGACAAGGTGTTGAAAAGGTTCAACATGCATGATTCCAAGAAAGGTTTCTTGCCCATGTCACATGGCATTAATCTTAGCAAGAATCGGTGTCCTCGGACACATGATGAGCGGAATAAGATGGGTATGGTTCCATATGCTTCGGCAATTGGATCCATCATGTATGCCATGCTTTGTACACGCCCGAGATGTCTCGTACGCTTTGAGTGCTACGAGCAGATACCATCGAGATCCGGTGAAGGTCACTGGATCGCCGTAAAGAATATCCTTAAGTATTTGAGAAAAACTAAGGATATGTTCCTAGTCTATGGAGGTGAAGAAGAGCTCGTTGTAAGTGGTTACACCGATGCTAGCTTCCAAACAGACAAGGATGATTATAGATCGCAATCGGGTTCATGTTCTGCCGAACGGAGGCGCGATCAGTGGAAGAGTTCCATGCGGGATACGTTGCTGATTCTACAACGGAGGCCGAGTACATTGCTGCCGGAAGCTGCAAAGGAGGCTGTTTGGATCAAGAAATTCGTTTCGAGCTTGGTGTGATGACTAGTCGACGGTCCAATGTCTCTCTATTGTGATAATAGTGGAGCCATTGCGCAAGCCAAGGAGCCGAGGTCACATCGAAGTCCAAACACATAATTCGGCGATATCATCTCATCCGCGAGATAGTGGACGAGAGGTGATGTCAAGATATGCAAAGTGCACACGGATCTCAACATAGCCGATCCGCCGACAAAACCTCTCCCTCGGCCGAAGCATGAGGCGCACACAAGAGCAATGGGTATTAGATACTTACATGATTGACTCTAGTGCAAGTGGGAGATTGTTAGTGATATGCCCTAGAGGCAACATGGAGATGTTGGATATCACGTCAATGTTTATGTATAAATGAATAAAGTGTTATTCGGTTCCATGAAATAGACATCTTGTATTGAATCAATAAGTACGTGACTTATTTATGAGACTCTTTATGTATGAATCTATTTCTAAACGATCCTCGATCATATGTCATATTGTTAGAACAAATATGATTCTAAGATCGGCATGTTTATTGATTGATGATCATGTCTCATAGATCATGGGTATGGAGATACCAAATCAATAAACATGGACATATGTGTTGGAGAACACATTGTTGGATAGACCCACCATGAGACACTACAGAAATTAATGTGCCATTAGTTGGTCTCAGGTAGTGTTGGTACAAAGTCCTTAGACCTGAGATCACCATGGATTCCAACATGTGTAGTAGCCTACTTTGGGACTACCAAACGCTATTCCGTAACTGGGTAGTTATAAAGGTAGTTTTCGGGTTTGCTATGAAACATGGAGTGGGATGTGAGTGATCAAGATGGAATTTGCCCCTCCTTTGGAGAGATATCTCTGGGCCCCTCGAGGTAATGGATTATGGAAATGCATGGCCATGCTAAGTTGATTGAGGAGTCAATCAACAGACAGATAATCCAATACGGTTCGAGTGAATGGTTAAGCTATTGAAGGGATGGCACACATCTTGCCTATAACTTAACGGTATCGTGAGGCAAAGGGATTTGTGTACACATTACAGGTTCGAGCCGATATTATTCTTGTATACTATGGTGTCAATATGTCTTGCTAGGCGCCGCGTTGACAGTCGGCTGAGTTAGACTCGAGCCGACGATCGGCTAAGTTAGACTATAGCCGAAACCGAGTATACCTGAACCTACATGGTCGCACGCTTAAGGGGATAGAATAGATATTCGAGTTGGACTCGGATACGGCTCGATCGGATAGGGATCCGATCGGATAGAGTCCTATGGGCTTACGACGTGTGGGCGGCCAACTCTATGAGATACGGATGAGATCCGATTCAAAATAGAGTCCTAATCGGCCACTAGTCCCGTCGGCCAACTCTATATAAAGGAGGGAGGGGTGGAGAGGCGTGACACGTCAATTGCATCGCGTGCAACGAAGCCGCCGAGATCAATCTCCACGGAAACCCTCCCCACCTTCGAGCCAAACCCTAGCCTTGCATCGCGTGCTAGCACACGGGTGTACGGCGTTCTGTCCCCAGACGTGTGGATACCGGTAGAGGCGCTGCTACGTTGCGCGCTCTTGATCGGCTTCAGATCGGCTGCAATCGGAGCGATCGGCTGTGGTGGAATCGGCTGCGGTCGGGCGCATCGGAGCGAGGCGTGAGAACGCGGCCGGACGACTCGAATCGGCTGATTGGTGAATCGGCTGTCTCGGGAATCGGCTACACGTTCCGGATTGGATTGCCACGATTGGTTATTCCGCTGCACTCTACTCCAATCGGTAACGATCTATCAGCCCTTACTTGCAAGTGTTCCTGGTTTACGCGGTAAAAAGTTTTGTTTTCGGCTAGTGTAGCCTCCGCATAATCCATCAGGCTGGAGTGCTCTCTTGATTTCTTCGTCACCGATTGCGGTTCCATCCGTAGTTAGTTCGAAGACATCCAGAATCAGCTACCAAACCAGCTGGCTGACACCATCGTGCCAGCTACTTTTTTGGAGGCGCATCGGCACAAACTCGAACGAGCTAAACAGAGGATAGCCGATCGCTGTGAGAACAAAGGCCCTAGAAGCTACCATCAAGGCCAGCCAGCAAGACATTACTACCGAAAAGGCCAAATTCGATGCTCTGAAGACCGAGCCAATTACTAAACTTGATCGGCTTCGAAAACGCCGGGAAGAGCTGATAGCCAAGCTTGCCAAAATTGATGTCGATATCATGGTCAAAGAACAACGCGTGGTCGGCCTGCCGAAGGAGATCAAGGACCAGCGAGCAAAGATCAAGGCAGCCATGTCAAACCTGTCGGACATGGCCAAGGCGATGAAGCCGATCCCGGGGAGCGACGCAGCCGACACAAAGGCCATAGAAGAAATAGACATGATCTGCCGCAGGGCAATATCAGCCATCATGGACTTCATTCATCGCTGAGTTGGTTGTAATAGATGGGGCATAACTTGTAAATCTTGTAATCTAACTATCACTTGTAATCGGTTCACGTTGTCCACCTTTTTTACTCAGCTAACATTGTCTTTTGCTACTGCATTGAATTATCTTCTGTAATCGGCTTGCTTTACTTGGTCCCCACTTAATGCATGCTTGCCGATCACATGAAAAATCTTGAAAAATTTGCTCCATCTCCTCGATGTCATAATGTATTGTATATGCCCCCTAATTTTGTTGATGATGTTCCCAGCATTAATAAAATTATCAAATTACACATCTCATCGCTGTCGACTAAGCTGAGCTGATGTAGAATGATTAGGGGAAAAAAACTTGGCGTGAAAATGTCCTAAAGGCGATGTGTGCGTCACAACACATTGGCTAGCACGAATCGGCTGAGCAAACAGAGCCGAATCATGAATTAATCCACACACTTGGGTAATATTTTTTTCAAATATTTTCCATTTAGAGCCCTTCCAAATACTTCCCCATCCAACCCTTCTAACATGTAGGCTCCTTTAGAGACGCATTTGTGGATCTTGAAAGGCCCTTCCCAATTTGGTGACCACTTGCCGAATTTATTATCCCTTGTTCCGATCAGCAGTATCAATTTCCAAACGAGTTCGCCCTTTTCAAAAGACTTGGGCACAACTTTCTTATTGTAATGACGGGCTACTCGTTCTTTATCCCTAGTTACTTTTTCCAATGCCCTCATCCTTGATAAAACTAGGTCCTCTGATTCATCCACCATCAAGTGATAATAATCATCGGCTATAAGTTGATCTTGTAGTTGAACTCGTCTCGAGCCGATGATATTTTCCCATGGCAGCATTGCCTCGTGCCCATAGACCAACTTGTATAGAGGGACTTGGATAGACCCGTGGCATGCCATCCGATATGCCCAAAGTGATTCGGCTAATCGGCTATGCCGTTGCTTGGGGTACTCAGAGATCTTCCTCTTTATTAGTTTGATCAAACTTTTGTTTGAAGCCTCTGCTTGCCCGTTAGCGTGCGCATAGTACGGTGAAGAATTAAGTAACTTGATCTCCATGCCGTCGGCAAACTGAACAAACTCATCCGATATGAAGATAGATCCTTGGTCTGTTGTTATTGTTTGTGGGATGCCAAATCGGTAGATAATGTGCTCTTTAACAAACTCGATTGCGTCCCTAGAATCAACCTTTTTCAAAGGAAGTGCCTCGACCCATTTCGTAAAATAATCTGTTGCCACCAGAATGAATTTATGCCCTTTGCTTGAGGGTGGATTGATCTGGCCGATCATGTCGATGCCCCATCCTCTGAATGGCCAAGGCTTTATGATTGGGTTCATAGCCGATGCTGGTGCTCTTTGCATGGTGCCGAATTTCTGACAATCCTGGCAACCTTTATAATACTTGAAACAGTCTTCTAGCATCGTCGCGCAAAAAAATCCTACTCTTCGAAGCAACCACTTCATCTTGTGAGCCGATTGATGCATGCCGCATATCCCTTCATGCACTTCTCCGATAGCCACTTTGGCTTGATTGACACTAAGACACTTGAGCAGCACACCATCAATTTTCCGATAGTAGAGATCTTCATCGAGCAAAACATATTTTAAGGCTTTGTATCGCAATTTCCTTGAAGCCGATTGAGAGGGGTGTTAGTGATATGCCCTAGAGGCAACATGGAGATGTTGGATATCACGTCAATGTTTATGTATAAATGAATAAAGTCTTATTCAGTTCCATGAAATAGACATCTTGTATTGATCAATAAGTACGTGACTTATTTATGAGACTCGATATGTATGAATCTATTTCTAAACGATCCCTGATCATATGTCATATTGTTGGAACAAATATGATTGTAAGATCGGCATGTTTATTGATTGATGATCATGTCTCATAGATCATGGGTATGGAGATACCAAATCAATAAACATGGACATATGTGTTAGAGAACACATTGTTGGATAGACCCACCATGAGACACTGGAATTAATATGCCATTAGTTGGTCTCGAGGTAGTGTTGGTACAAAGTCCTTAGACCTGAGATCACCATGGATTCCAACATGTGTAGTAGCCTACTTTGGGACTACCAAACGCTATTAATGCTGGGTAGTTATAAAGGTAGTTTTCGGGTTTGCTATGAAACATGGAGTGGGATGTGAGTGATCAAGATGGAATTTGCCCCTCCTTTGGAGAGATATCTCTGGGCCCCTCGAGGTAATGGATTATGGAAATGCATGGCCATGCTAAGTTGATTGAGGAGTCAATCAACGGACGGATAATCCAATACGGTTCGAGTGAATGGTTAAGCTATTGAAGGGATGGCACACATCTTGCCTATAGCTTAAGCGGTATCGTGAGGCAAAGGGATTTGTGTACACATTACAGGTTCGAGCCGATATTATATTCTTGTATACTATGGTGTCAATATGTGCTTGCTAGGCGCCGCTATTGACAGTCGGCTGAGTTGGACTCGGCCGACGATCGGCTAAGTTAGACTATAGCCGAAACCGAGTATACCTGAACCTACGGGTCGCACGCTTAAGGGGATAGAATAGATATTCGAGTTGGACTCGGATACGGCTCGATCGGATAGGGATCCGATCGGATAGAGTCCTATGGGCTTACGACGTATGGGCGGCCAACTCTACGAGATACGGATGAGATCCGATTCAAAATAGAGTCCTAATCGGCCACTAGTCCCAGTCGGCCAACTCTATATAAAGGAGGGAGGGGTGGAGAGCTGAATAGACATCAATTGCATCGCGTGCAACAGAAGTCGCCGAGATCAATCTCCACGGAAACCCTCCCCACTTTCGAGCCAAACCCTAGCCTTGCATCGCGTGCTAGCACAGGGTGTACGGCGTTCGTCCCCGGACGTGTGGATACCGGTAGAGGCGGCGCTACGTTGCGCGCGTTGATCGGCTTCGGATCGGCCTGCAATCGCAGCGATCGGCTGTGGTGGAATCGGCGTGGTCGGGCGCATCGGAGCGAGGCGTGAGAACGCGACCGGACGACTCGAATCGGCTGATTGGCGAATCGGGTCTCCGGGAATCGGCTACACTGTTCGGATCGGATTGCCCCGATTGGTTATTCCGCTGCACTCTACTCCAATCGGTAACGATCTATCGGCCCTTACTTGCAAGTGTTCCTGGTTTGCGCGGTTAAAAGTTTTTGTTTTCGGCTAGCGTAGCCTCCGCGTAATCCTTCAGTGGTATCAGAGCTAATCTTGCTTAGTTCGGGTTTTAGATTGGATCTGAAACAAGTTTTGCGCACGGGTTGATTAGATCAATCGGTTTTACGGGATCTGTTGAGGAGAGTTAATGGTAATTGCGTTCCTTGATAGTGTATCGGAACGGCGTAATGTGATTACGTCGAAGCAATTTCCATATGACTCGGTTTGAGTTGGGTTCGAGATAGCGTTCCTTGATAGTGTATCGGAACGGTATAATGTGATTATGCCGAAGCTATCTCGTAGTCCGATCTTGTTAGTTGCCTCGCGCCTACGCAAACTATCTCCCTTGATAGTGTATCGGGACGGCATAATATGATTATGCCGACATGGTTTCGTAAGCAATTTCATAGATTGGATCTATGAATTTCGTATGGTGTTCGGCGCTGCCGAAGCCCGCGAGGGCGGCCCCCTCGACCCCCGCCCGCTATATCCATAGAACTCGGTTTGAGTCGGTTTCGAGATAGCGTTCCTTGATAGTGTATCGGAACAGTATAATGTGATTATGCCGAAGCTATCTCGTAGTCCGATCTTGCTAATTGCCTCGCGCCTATGCAAACCATCTCCCTTGATAGTGTATCGGGACGTCATAATATGATTATGCCGACATGGTTTCCGTAAGCGGGACCGCCGTGTGCGTACCCCCTTATAGGTCGTCTCGATGCCGTAGCTCGCGATAAGTAGAAAACGTTTCTACGCCTAACTTGTTTTTGCAGAGAATGCTTTGAGACGGTATGGCCCTATTGTATGTATGAGATGCATGTGATGCATGTAATATTCTTTCATATGTGCAATCCTGTAATATTCTTTCATACGTGCAATGCTTGTAATATTCTTTCACGACCTGCGATTCGATGTAATCTTCAATTAGAGCTTCTATAGTAGTAGCTTAGTTTGAAGAAATCAAGCATTCGGCACTCGAAAGAACGGTGATGAAGATGGAGATCCGTACACGGCATGGAGATGGAGATCACCATGTGAAGGGGGCCATACTATTTCACTATATGCTATTCTTCTTGCTTTCATATGTGATATGTTTGTTTGATAGGATAGCATCCTCGCAAAATTAAGTAGTAATGATGCCCTTCCAAATGTTGCACCGTCACCGTTATGCTCGTCAATGGTGGGTGCCAAAGCGAGTGCCATTCTCTATCATAACACGAGGGGTATATGTCGGACATATACATGCGGAACATTTGGTTTACTTAACAAGGCTATCAAAACAGTTTTGTGCCTTGGGGCATAGGTTGGGGCCGGGGCATGGAGATGCCACACCAACAACAAGAGTCACATAGAGATGTGATTAGCAAGGAGTTGCTTACGATGTTACTAATTTTCTAGCGGTGATGCCAAAGCTCACTAGAAAATTAACTAACATGTGGATCTTGACCCAATACGTAACCTAGAGGGAAGGTGGAAAATACGTAATTGGAGTCTTATGTTAAATTGTTTAACAAAAGACATAACATAAACATTGTGCTAAACTTTGTTTTTTCGTTGTAGAATAAATGGCGGCTAATACTACACCTAGTACCTTTAATTTGCGATCTATTCTCGAAAAGGAAAAATTAAATGGAACAAACTTTATGGATTGGTATCGCAACTTGAGAATTGTTCTCAAGCAAGAGCGTAAGGAGTACGTTCTTGAAGTACCCTATCCTGAGGATTTGCCAACTAATGCCACTGCAACTGCACGGAGGGCTTATGAGAAGCACACTAATGATGCCCTAGATATAAGCTGTCTCATGCTTGCTACAATGTCCCCGAGCTTCGAAGCAATATGAGAGCAGCGATGCTCACACTATTATTCGGGGACTGCGTGGCATGTTTGAGAACCAAGCTCGGGCCGAGAGGTTCAACACCTCAAAGTCCTTGTTTGCGTGCGAGCTTGTTGAGGGAATCCCGTCATCCGCATGTGATAAAGATGATTGGCTATATCGAGAGTCCGGAAAAACTAGGTTTTCCCCTTAGCCAAGAGTTGGCTACGATGTGATTCTCCGGTCGCTCCCTCCGAGCTTCGAGCTATTCATATTAAACTATCACATGAACAATATGGATAGAACCTTGGCTGAATTGCATGGGATGCTAAAGACAGTGAGGAGAGTATCAGAAAAACGGTCATCATGTGATGATGATGCAGAAGGCAAAGCGCAAACCACTGTCAAGAAACTTTGCACCAAGAGGAAGTTAACTCCCGATGAGATCGCGAGTGCCTCCAATGCAAAGAAGGGCAAGAAGGGTCGGCGGCATCGGATGCCGTTTGCTTCTCTTGCAAGGAGACAGAGCCACTTGGAAAAGGAACGCAAGAAGTACATGGAGGATCTCAAGAAGAAGCAAAGTACGACTTACGCTTCAGGTATTAATGTTATAGACATTAATCTCGCTACTTCACCTACGACTCTTGGGTATTTGATACCGGATCGGTAGCTCATATTTGCAAATCGTTGCGGGAATGAGAAGAAGTAGAGGATTGAGAAGGGGCGAGGTGAAACTGCGCGTCGGCAATGGAGCAAGCGTTGCTACGTTGCTTGTCGGCACAGATACCACTTCATCTACCTTCGAGGATTAGTTTTGGAATTGAATAATTGTTATTGTGTTCCAACACTATGTCAAAACGTTATTTCCGCTTCATGTTTGCAAGCGGAAGGATATGATTTTAGATCAATGGACAATGGTTGTTCAATATATCTTAGAGATATGTTCTATTTTCATGCTCCATTGGTGAATGGATTATACGTTTTGAATCTTGAAGCGTCTCCCATCTATAACATTAATACGAAAGGCAACTCTCTAATGATATAAACCCCATGTTTATCGGCATTGTCGCTTAGGCCATATAAATAAGAAACGCATGGAGAAGCTCCATAAGGATGGATTGCTTCACTCTTTTGATTTTGAATCATTTGAGACATGTGAGTCTTGTTTACTTGGTAAGATGACAAAGGCACCTTTCACGGGACACGAGTGAAAGAGCAAGTGACTTGTTGGCACTCGTACATGCGATGTATGTGGACCAATGAGCTCAACGGCCGAGGTGGTTATCGTACTTCATTACCTTTACCGATGACTTTAGTAGATATGGTTATATCTACTTAATGAGGCATAAGTCCGAATCCTTTGAAAAGTTCAAAGAATTCCAGAATGAAGTACGAGAATCATTTAGGGAAAACAATCAAGTTTCTACGATCGATCGTGGAGGGGAATACTTGAGCCAAGAGTTTGGTAATCATCGAAAGATTGTGGAATTGTTCAACGGTTAACTCCGCCAGAACTCCACAATGGAACGGAGTGTCCGAACGGAGAAATCGCACCTTATTGGACATGGTGCGGTCGATGATGAGCCAAAGTGATCTTCCGTTATCCTTCAGGATATGCTCTTGAAACATGCGCTCACACTAAATAGAGTTCCATCTAAGTCGGTTGAAAAGACACCATATGAGATATGGACGGGCAACCCCCTAGTTTGTCTTTTCTCAAAATTTGGGGATGCGAAGCTTATGTAAAACGTTTATCGACAAGCTCACACCCAAATCGACAAGTGCTTCTTTGTGGGATATCCTAAGGAAACAAAGGGATATTACTTTTATAATCGGGAACAAGGCAAAGTGTTTGTCGCCCGACACGGTGTCTTCTTGGAGAAAGAGTTTCTTTCAAGAAGGGTTAGTGGGAGCAGGGTGCATCTTGAAGAAGTTCAAGAAACACCGGAAAATGTTTCGCGACCACGGAACCACAACGGGAGGTGCAAAGTGTTGCGCCACCGGTTGTAGATACACCACCCCACGGAGGTCCGAAAGATCACGTCGTGCACCTAACAGTACACAGTGCGGAACAACGTGATATATTGTTGTTGGACAACGATGAACCTAAGACCTATGAGGAAGCGATGGTGGGACCCGATTCCAACAAGTGGCTTGGAGCCATGAAATCCGAAATAGAATCCATGTACGACAATCAAGTTTGGAACTTGGTTGATCCACTGATGGTGTCAAAACCATTGAGTGTAAATGGGTTTTTAAGAAAAGGCCGATATGGATGGAAATGTTCACATCTATAAGGCGCGATTGGTGGCGAAAGGTTTTAAACAGATTCAAGGAGTTGATTATGATGAAACCTTCTCGCCCGTCGCAATGCTTAAATCTATTCGGATTATCCTAGCGATTGCTGCATATTTCGATTATGAGATATGGCGAGATGGATGTCAAAACGGCTTTCCTGAATGGAAACCTAAGCGAGGATGTATACATGATACAACCTCGGGGTTTTGTCGATCCAGAATCGCTGGAAAGATATGCAAGCTACGAAATCCATTTATGGATTGAAGCAAGCATCTCGGAGTTGGAATATTCGTTTTGATGAAGTAATCAAAGGGTTTGGTTTCATCAAAAATGAAGAAGAGGCCTGTGTTTACAAAAAGGTCGAGTGGGAGCGCAATTGTATTTCTAATCTTATATGTGGATGACATATTCGATTGGAAATGATATCCCTATGCTTGAATCCGTCAAGTCTTCATTGAAAAATAGTTTTTCCATGAAAGACTTAGGGAGGCAGCATATATATTAGGCATTCGGATCTATAGAGATAGATCCAAGAGGCTAATTGGATTAAGCCAAAGTACATACATTGACAAGGTGTTGAAAAGGTTCAACATGCATGATTCCAAGAAAGGTTTCTTGCCCATGTCACATGGCATTAATCTTAGCAAGAATCGGTGTCCTCGGACACATGATGAGCGGAATAAGATGGGTATGGTTCCATATGCTTCGGCAATTGGATCCATCATGTATGCCATGCTTTGTACACGCCCGAGATGTCTCGTACGCTTTGAGTGCTACGAGCAGATCAGTCGATCCAGTGAAGGTCACTGGTGCCGTAAAGAATATCCTTAAGTACTTGAGAAGAACTAAGGATATGTTCCTAGTCTATGGAGGTGAAGAAGAGCTCGTTGTAAGTGGTTACACCGATGCTAGCTTCCAAACAGGACAAGGATGATTATAGATCGAAATCTAGGTTTGTGTTCGCCCGAACGGAGCGCGCATCACTGGAAGAGTTCCAAGCGGGATCGTTGCTGATTCTACAACGGAGGCCGAGTACATTGCGCTTCGGAAGCCGCAAAGGAGGCTGTTTGGATCAAGAAATTCATTTCGAGCTTGGTGTGATGACTAGTACGATCGGTCCAATGTCTCTCTATTGTGACAATAGTGGAGCCATTGCGCAAGCCAAGGAGCCGAGGTCACATCGAAGTCCAAACACATACTTCGGCGATATCATCTCATCCGCGAGATTGTGGACAGAGGTGATGTCAAGATATGCAAAGTGCACACGGATCTCAACATAGCCGATCCGCGACAA
Source organism: Oryza australiensis (assembly GCA_019925245.2). NCBI lineage: Eukaryota > Viridiplantae > Streptophyta > Magnoliopsida > Poales > Poaceae > Oryza > Oryza australiensis. The sequence goes on from JAIFGZ020000430.1 coordinate 281,316, forward strand.
AACCTCTCCCTCGCCCGAAGCATGAGGCGCACACAAGAGCAATGGGTATTAGATACTTACATGATTGACTCTATTCCAAGTGGGAGATTGTTAGTGATATGCCCTAGAGGCAACATGGAGATGTTGGATATCACGTCAATGTTTATGTATAAATGAATAAAGTGTTATTCAGTTCCATGAAATAGACATCTTGTATTGATCAATAAGTACGTGACTTATTTATGAGACTCGATATGTATGAATCTATTTCTAAACGATCCCGATCATATGTCATTGTTGGAACAAATATGATTCTAAGATCGGCATGTTTATTGATTGATGATCATGTCTCATAGATCATGGGTATGGAGATACCAAATCAATAAACATGGACATATGTGTTAGAGAACACATTGTTGGATAGACCCACCATGAGACACTACAGAATTAATGTGCCATTAGTTGGTCTCGAGTAGTGTTGGTACAAAGTCCTTAGACCCGAGATCACCATGGATTCCAACATGTGTAGTAGCCTACTTTGGGACTACCAAACGCTATTCCGTAATCGGGTAGTTATAAAGGTAGTTTTCGGGTTTGCTATGAAACATGGAGTGGGATGTGAGTGATCAAGATGGAATTTGCCCCTCCTTTGGAGAGATATCTCTGGGCCCCTCGAGGTAATGGATTATGGAAATGCATGGCCATGCTAAGTTGATTGAGGAGTCAATCAACGGACGGATAATCCAATACGGTTCGAGTGAATGGTTAAGCTATTGAAGGGATGGCACACATCTTGCCTATAGCTTAAGCGGTATCGTGAGGCAAAGGGATTTGTGTACACATTACAGGTTCGAGCCGATATTATATTCTTGTATACTATGGTGTCAATATGTGCTGCTAGGCGCCGCTATTGACGGTCTGAGTTGGACTCGAGCCGACGATCGGCTAAGTTAGACTATAGCCGAAACCGAGTATACCTGAACCTACGGGTCGCACGCTTAAGGGGATAGAATAGATATTCGAGTTGGACTCGGATACGGCTCGATCGGATAGGGATCCGTTCGGATAGAGTCCTATGGGCTTACGACGTATGGGCGGCCAACTCTACGACATACGGATGAGATCCGATTCATAATAGAGTCCTAATCGGCCACTAGTCCCGGTCGGCCAACTCTATATAAAGGAGGGAGGGGTGGAGAGCTGAATAGACATCAATTGCATCGCGTGCAAGAAGTCGCCGAGATCAATCTCCACGGAAACCCTCCCCACTTTCGAGCCAAACCCTAGCCTTGCATCGCGTGCTAGCACACGGGTGTACGGCGTTCTGTCCCCGGACGTGTGGATACCGGTAGAGGCGCTGCTACGTTGCGCGCTGTTGATCGGCTTCGGATCGGCTGCAATCGCAGCGATCGGCTGTGGTGGAATCGGCTGCGGTCGGGCGCATCGGAGCGAGGCGTGAGAACGCGGCCGGACGACTCGAATCGGCTGATTGGCGAATCGGCTGTCTCCGGAATCGGCTACACGTTCCGGATCGGATTGCCCCGATTGGTTATTCCGCCGCACTCTACTCCAATCGGTAACGATCTATCGGCCCTTACTTGCAAGTGTTCCTGGTTTGCGCGGTTAAAAGTTTTTGTTTTCGGCTAGCGTAGCCTCCGCGTAATCCTTCAAGGGGTTCTGTAAATAGCTCTAAACCTCAAACCTCCAATCATCGGCTGTCATGGCAGCGACTTCTATCCCAACTTCTTTTATCATCGGCCTGTAGCCTGATGCCCCTTGAGCTAAATCATTGGCTGCTGTATTTTGCTCTCTGGGGATGTGTTTCAGTGTAACTAGCCGAAAGCTATCCATCAATTCTCGGCATTGTTGATTGTAGACCATCAGCGCATCATTTCTGCATTCATATTCCCATAACAACTGGCTGATGACCAATAGTGAATCCCCCATTATCTCTATGGCGTTGGCTTCGACTTCTTTGAGAAGATGCAATCCCTTGAGCACTGCTTCGTATTCGGCTTGATTGTTTGTAGCATGGGGGTTCATAGAAAAAGAAAATTCAAAGCTTGCCCCCTAGGCAAAATAATGACCAAGCCGATACTGCAGCCGTTGGTGCACACCGAGCCATCAAACGTCAATGTCCAAGGCATAATTTCGATTGAGCCGATTGAGCCATCTCTGTGCTCCACGGTAAAATCGGCTATAGCTTGCCCTTTAACTGCCCTTGGTGCTTGATACCTCATATCAAATTCGGTCAGGGCAAAAATCCACTTTCCAATCCGCTCCTTTAAAACTGGAGCCGATAACATGTATTTAATGTATTTATTGTGCACTCATTGGATAGCAGATAATGCCTCAACTTTGTGCATGAAAAATATAGGCACAGGCATAGCTTCTCCACTGGTAAATATCTTGTTTCTGCATCCAATAACCGTCGGCAGAGATAGAAGATAGCTTTTTCTTTGCCCTCAACCTCTTGGATTAGGACTGAGCCGATTGACTTGTCATCGGCTGACAAGTAAAGCTTGAACGGTATTCCTTTCTGTGGAGAAATTAGAACTGGAGGCGAGCTCAAATAATTTTTGATATAGTCTAAGGCCTTTTGCTGCTCTACCCCCCATGTGAATGCTTGATCGGCTTTGAGCCGAAGCAGTGGTGTGAACGGCTCCATCTTCTCTGAAAGATTGGCTATGAACCTCCTGATGAAGTTGATTTTGCCGATCAATGATTGTAGCTGCTTCTTATCCCTCGGAGGTTGTATCGTCTTGATAGCATTGATGCTTCTTGGTGTAACCTCAATTCCTCTTTCATGAACAAGAAACCCTAGAAATTGCACGGCCGATACGCCGAACGTGCACTTCAACAGATTCATCTTTAGGCCATATTTTCTTGTCCATTCCAAAACCTGCTTCAGATCGGCTATATGGTTCTCCATCTCCCTAGACTTGACAATGACATCGTCGATGTAGATCTCTACCAGGGAGCCCATCATGTCGTGTAAGATATAATTCATGGCTGTTGATATGTTGCCCCAGCATTTTTTAGCCCGAACATCATAACGACCCATTCATACAAGCCGATTGCCCTAGGACATCGAAAGGCAGTTTTGTGAATGTTAGTCTGCATTGCCATCCATAAAGCTGATGATTATGTGGCCTGATGCAGCATCTACGAGCAAATCGGCTATAGGCATTGGGTATTTATCTTTGGGTGTAGCCTTATTTAAGTCTGTGAAATCGATGCATACCCTATGTTTGTCGTTCTTTTTCAATACTGGTACAATGTTTGAGACCCACTTGGCATATCAGCAAGGCCGAATGAATCCAGCATCATATAGCCAAGCTATTTCGGCTTTGATCGCATCATACATATTGACTTTGAACCTCCTGGGAGGTTGTTTGAATGGCCGAGAGCCTGCCTTGATCGGCAGCTGATGAACAACTATAGATCGGCTAAGACCAGGCATCTCGAAGTACTCCCAAGCAAAACAATCTTTATATTGTTTTAACAAATTAATAAGCTGGGATCTACAATGAGAAGATAAATTTTTGCTGATATACGTCGGCCTAGGCTTGTCTCCAGAGCCTATGTCTATTTCTTCCAACTCGTCGGCTGACGTAAAACCTTGCCCTAGCTTGCCATCGTCTTCGTCCGCGGTGTCCATGCCGTAGATGTTCGAGCCCTCCACGACGTCTTGCTCAGAGCAGCAGCTGCGGCCCGTTGTCTTCAATTGGCTGTATGGCAGAATCAGACACTTTTAGAAAATCGGCTTGCCAGATTTTTCCAGACAAACAATCAATGCCATTGATTTCCCAAAGTGGCAAATCGGCATTGGTGATGCTTACTGACCTGTCGACTGATACAATCTCTATCTTGTCGCCGTCCCACTGAAGTAGACACTGGTGCATAGTGGAAGGGACGCAACAGTTAACATGTATCCAATCCCTCCCGAGCAGTAGGCTATAAGACCCCTTCCCGTCGATGACAAAAAAGGTTGTAGGCACGGTCTTGTTGCCGACGGTCAGCTCCACATTCAACACACCCTTGGTCTCTGATGGGTTGCCACCAAAGTCCTTTAATACCATGTTCATCTTGATCAGGTCTGCGGCTCCCTTTCCCAATTTCCTGAACATTGCATAGGGCATCAGATTTACTGCGGCTCCCCTATCTACTAGCATTTTTTACATCGGCTTGCCGTTGACAAAACCTTTTACATATAGCGTCTTGAGATGCCGATTTTCGGTCCCCTCTAGCTTATCGAAAATCGCTTGATCCGGGGACAGTGCTAGCTTGACCAAGGTGTCCTCAATATTGTCTGCATCGCCTTCAGGGGCACCAAATTCGGCTGGCAATATGAATACCATATTGACCGATTCAGAGACCTTGCCTTTCCCTTTGGCTGCCCTCCTGGCTTGATCGGCTGAACTCTCCCTGGCTTGTTCCTCGTCGGCTGTGGCGGTTTTCCTTTTGGGGATCCATCGCATTTTGATATTACCTAGCCGACGGCGTTGTTCGATCATCTGCCAAACTTCTTCTTCCCTTCCTTCACACTTTAGCCTTTGAATTCTGCGTTTCTGTGTTTTGGTGAAGAGGTCAGAGGGGCACCATTGGGGGTTGGCCGATTCTTCATCACCGGCCTCTTCTTCATCATAGTAGTCATCGTTCTCATTTTCGTCGAAGAAGTCCTGATGGATCGGCCCTAGCCGATCGTGAACGGACTGCCGGTGCCGGTTGAGTCGTATAGCCCTCAGGACGAACTGAATTGGAGTGGTGATTTACTGGCTTCTGTGTTCGTCCTCGCGGTACTCACTGCAGGCCGGGCAATTATCTAACGTCGGCAGCCTCATCCCGGTTTCCCAGCAGTGCCTGAAAAATTAACAATGGCAATGAGGATCAGCAGTGATGTGATTCTCGTTGTACCGGCGGCCTTGGGTTTCTGGCTCTTGCCGATAAAACTTTTCAAACCGAGCCTCTTCCCGCCAAGGTAGCTGTTAGAAGCGGCGTCGACTGGTCACGTTGATCGGCCGTCGATCAGCCGATCGGGCAACGGGGCGCACCATGTTGATTGGTGCGGCTTGGCCTCCAGTCGGCTTACCCTCTGCCTTGACCCCTTTTAACTTTTCGGCTAAGTTGTACATCATTCTGTGCTGCCGATCAGCTTGCCTGGGGCCAGTTTGAACCATGTTGATTGGGAAGGGATTGCCATCTACCTTCATCGGCCGAGTGGAATCAGTGAACTTGAGTTTCCCGGCCTCTATTGCTGACTGGATCTGCTGCCTGAAGACTTTAGTCATTGGTGGCGTGGTGGCGTGAGTTTCCCGGCCGAGTACTTTTTCTTCTTTAGTTCTTCAGCCGATGGGATCACATGGTTCTCGGGAAACTGGATCTATTTCTCCTTGAGCAATAAGTCAAAAATCCTATCGGCCTTGGTGATGTCAAAGCCATATTTTTCCTCTTTGGCCGTCTTCAGCACCCACTGGCAGACGATGGCCTTTTTGTTCTTGGCACAATCGGCTACCGCCACCTCTGCGTCATTGTCATTGGCAGACGATGACTTGAGTTATGTTTTTGACGGCCTTCCTGGTGTCCTGAAATCTTTGTTCATGGGCTGTCACTTTTTGTGCCAGATGTGCCAGGCTGTCGAAGTCCTGAGCAGAAAAGCATTCATGGATTGGCGCGATCAGGCCGTGAAAGGCCAAATTGGGTAGCTGGGCGTCCGATAGCACCAAGCTGTAGCATCTCTCTGAAGCGTTGAATGTATTCTTGAACCGACATGTTGTGCTTCTGCCTAATACTGGTGAGGTCCGAGAACTTCATTTCATGGTTGCCGGTGTAGAAGTAGCTATGAAATTGTTTTTCGAGATTGGCCCAGCTCTGAATTGAGTTGTAAGGCAATGAAGAGAACCAGGTAAAAAGCCGATCCCGAAAGAGACAAAGGGAACAACCAGACTCTCAAGGCGTCTGTAGCCGATGCTTCGCCGCACTGCGCCAAGAATCGGCTGACATGCTCGTAGGTTGACACGTTGTCCTGCCCTGAGAACTTCGAGAAGTCTGGGACTTTGTACCGGTTGGGCAATGAAATTCGCTCAAAATGCTCTGGATAAGGATACCAATACATGTTCCCTGAGTCCTTTGGTTTGAGGCCGAATTGATCATGCATGACGTCTGCAATCAAATCGGCCCAGGTCCGGTTGTCCTGCTGTATCAGCTCATATTGATCATATGGCGCGGGTGCTTACCGATACAGTGGTGGTGGCTTCTGAGGCCTGTAGTGATGATCTTGACAGCCTCCTTGATACTGGTACGGGAACGGGTGATCAGCGGGAGGCGGCCGACTTGCCGATGGTAGTGTTGGTGGGCCCGGGAACAGCTATCGGCCACCGAAGTTGTACTATCTATCTAGGCGGATCTGGGCAACTGGCTCTAACTGCCGATTGTCGTCGACCATGTTGGCGATCTGATCATGGGGCAGCGGTTGTTGCCGGTTCAGCATGGTGATCACTGGTCTTGCAGCCGATCCGGTCGGATTCGGCTGGCTGAGGACCCCTCCTGGCGGCCCTGGATGTGCTGGTGGTGGAATCGGGCGATTCTAAGTGGCCAATGTCCTGTAACCAGGAAACTGGTCGTCTGTGAAGTAAGTCGGCCCCCGCTGCAGTTGGTCGGCTATCTTGGCGTCGACCACAGTGGCAATCATGTTGTTAAGGGTGTTGACAAGGATGCTACTCTGGATGACCAGCGCGTGGTGGACGGCCAAATCAATTCGGTCTTGCAAAGTATGTAGGGCCGAATCGTCTTGTTCCTGAATCGGCTCATCCGCCTTCTATTTGCCCTTTGATCCACTGGAGGAGGACGCCTTGAGTTCGTCCATGCTGAATTTGTACTTTTGATGCACGGCCCCGGACCTTGTCTAGGTGAACGACTGTAGGTAGTTGGCCTGGAGCTCTTCTACCATCTTTTTGTAGTCGCCATGTTGTTCAGCCGACAATTGTTCCATCTTCACAGGCACGACGTTGTCCTGAGAAATGCTGGGGCTCTTGAGGTCGACCATCTTGTCAGCTGCGTCGATGCGTCCTAGCCGAGTTGACAGAGATAGTCCCACTGGGCATGCCAAGAAGCGTGTTGATGAGAAATTTCTCTCACGCGCTGGCCTGGTAGATCTGCTTAACTCCAGTGCAGGTCCTTCTCGGCTACCTATGTTGTATAAGGCGTGCCAGTTGGTTTGATCTATTAACCAGCAAGAAAAATAGAGATACATGCGTTAAATGTTAAGTTAGATCCCACTGGATCGGCTGCAAGAGTTAATTTACATATATATGTTATCCCGAAGTGTATTCAAACCAAGTGACTAGAATAGATCGGCTGCGCCGAGACAGTATTAACCACTTAATCCAAATATACAATGGAATAATAAATATATGCTTTAACAATCTAGCCGATGTCGTAAGTCCAACTGTGAATCGGCTAATATTCCGATTCATCTTATGAAAAGATATTGATCTGAGCTAAATGCGCTAAACCTAGATCAATCGGCTGTCCGCTGTAGCTGACAAACTGATTATGGCTTAGGGCATTTAACTAGAGCAAGATCTTAATATAAGAGGCAGTTTTAATAAATCTGATAGCAAATATATCAAAGGAATATTAAAACAGATAAGGCCGACTGAAACCTCGGCACTATCTCTAAACATATACATCTAGCCGAATAGATCATAAAAGCTCTAAAAACGACTTAATAGATCACTACTGATGTAGCATTAAGTATAAAAAGAACAATCTGATCTACTGTAGCTGATGTAAATACCTCGAGACGGTGGATATCGCATATAATTTAGGCCAACCCTTAGATCTAGCTCTATCGGCTGCTGATTCTTGACAGAAACGAGCCGATGTCAAGATAGATCTAAACATTGTTCTAGATTATATGTGATATATGATAACTAGCGCAGCATAAATCATCGAATTTAGAGTGTCATAGCGATGGAAGCACTAAATTCGATGAGATACACCACTAATGACAAACATTTACCTTAACTTGGGGATCAAAACGATGCAGCCCGAAGCCGGATCAGTTGTTCGTCTGAACAAAAAGGAGGCGATGCGCCGAAGGTTGTATTGATTTTGTGTATATATTTTTACAAGGATCTCGGGTCCTTTTTATACCCAAGAATAACATTATCTGTACAAACCCTAGACTCTATCTAAACTACTATTTAAAATACGACAATATGCCGGGATAAGGACCCATGCCGCATTACAATAAACAGTCTGGACAAATTCCTAATTTACAGATACAATTGCCGTTACAGGACTCTATCCATAGATGGCAATATCTTTCAACGCGCAATTTGGGGACCGAATCTCCTATTTATCTTCAACCACTTTCACCAGAAACGGTTTTATCTCCTCCTCTGGCTCAGCATCAGCTATCGTCTATCCTTGTTCGATCCAGCCTCAGCCGATTGACCTCGTAGCCAATCGTTATTCAGCCTATTTGAGCATAGCCGATGCAGCCTTTGTTTCTCCACAGATTATTCTCCCAATCCAATTCCGCTTCTAATTCGACCTTGAACTTAGGGATTTGGTTACCAAATTTGGTCGTTAACAGTTCTCTATTTAAGTTTCTACCTCCTTGCCTTCTTTATCTTCCTCAATCTTCTCGCGTAAGCTTACAAGTCCCTTGCGCTCTTGCTCTCGCGTCCATCCCTTGGTACCACGCCGCACGAGCTTGCTAGGTCTCCACTTGCATTGCCGCTGCATCGTTTGCTACCACAAGGGCCGCCATCTGTTCTTGCTGAGGCCGATGGCGCCGAAGAAGTCGTCGAAATCGGGGAAGACGGTGAAATCTTTGTCCGTGGGTGGTGAGGAGACTGACCAGAGCTCGGCCTTCGTCTTCTCGCACGCAGGGGAGGAGATAATTGCTGATCTGCAGCAGGCCGGCATTCTCCCACCGCGGGAGATCGCGCAATGGCTCCCGGCCAAGGGGGAGTAGTTCCCGACCCCCGACTCCTGTGAGTTAATGGTATTTGCTGCTTTTCTTCTTCGCGGCTTTGGAGTAGCGGCCCACCCCTTCGTTCGGGGCCTGCTCCACTACTACGACATTTCCCTTTGCAATCTTAACCCCAACTCCATCCTCAAAATCTCTATCTTTATCCACTTGTGTGAGGCCTATCTTGGGATAGACCTGCATTTCAATCTTTTCCACCACTTTTTTTTGTCTGCGGCGGATGGTCGGCGGGGTGGTCGGCGGAGCCGGGATCTAGTTCCGGGAAAAGAGGCCCCGTCGCTACATCCCCATGTAGCTGACCTCTTCGAACAAGGGATGGCACACCGAGTGGATCTACATCGGCAACCATGAGCCGTCGATCTCTCCCGAGATATACTAGGAGCCGACCCTAGCAGTACCTGGTCGGCTGTCTGCCCCACAGCGCAGCAAGACCAGGTCGACGAACTCATTGCCAAGGAGGAGAGCTGGCGGGAGCGGGGACTGACTGGCGCGAGTGTGGTGCTCAACTTCGGCATGCGATGCCTCCAGCCCTGCAAGGAGAGGGTGAAGCCGGCGTACGGGTACTAGGGTGGCCGGGACCTAACACGGGAGGCGGCTGTCCTAATCGAACATGTGCAGCCGAGGCTCGCCGCCTTCTTTTCGAGCTCGGCGGATTTCAGCGTAGGAGGCCAGCTCATCTATAGTCTCACTAACCCAAGGCACGAGGTGAATCAGACCAGCCTTGTTCTTTCCTTCTTCTTTTTCCTCTTATTTTTTTGTGTTTGGCACATCACCTACCGGGTGGTTTCACTGTAGGAAATGGTCGTCTATGTGTCACTGCCACTAGTTCCCGAGGCCCCGGTGGCAAAGGGCAAACTCCCCAGCCGCCGAGGCGCCAGGGAGAAGAAGCCCAAAGTCCACCATCAAAACAGTAGGTGAAGACAGCACGACCAGGGAGTCTAAAGATCCCCAAAGTGAAGCACAAGCTCGTCATCTCCTCAGACGAGGATGGCTTGAGGGAGGCAGACGCACAACCAGCCTCATCATTGACTGACTCGACAACCAAAGTGGTCGATGAGGGGGAGACGTCAGAAGCCCCGAAGGCATCCCCCACAGTTGCCCCGAAGGTGGGTAAGTGCGTTGTCGTAGGCTTCCGGGCCTCTAAGAGGTAAGTTCTGTGCTCGGTTATGTCGAGTTGTTTTGTCCTTCAAGCGCTGACTAATTCCTCTGAACAGGAAAGCCTTGGACATCGACCCCCATGCCGAGGAGCCGAAAGGTGTGACCGAGCCCCCAAGCAGCGCCGACGACCAGGGTCTGTCCCTCGGGAGGTTGGGATAGCCCGCCTCTGGGGAACTGGCCATCCAGGTTGGGGCGGGGGTGCTGAACCATCCTCGGCCAACATGGAGTCGGTGGTGGAGACGCAGCCTGAGGTGGAGACGACAATGGAGACGAAGGTGGAGACGACCGCGGAGGAGTTTGACACCACTGGTGAAGAGCAGCCGGTGCTAGACTGGGACTTGGTGCCCCTCCCCCTCATGGCCATCGCTGCCGCAGCTGTCAGCCGAACCCCGGGCGGTGAGGGAGCCATCGACAGGTCTGACCCGGCCAGGGTGGTGGCTGAGAACCAGCCCGCCCTGGTCGGCAAGGTGGTAGGCATCGAGGGTGCTGAGAACTAGCCCACCCTGGACGATGAGGTGGTGATTGCGGAGGTTGCCAAAGAGCCGGCCGACTCTAAGCCCGAGGATGCAAAGGAGCTCGACCGGTTCCTCAAGGGAACCCACCGGCTCTGCACAGTAAGTGAGATTCTTCTCACCTTCCCCTTACTTTAGCTTTGTTTTTGACGTCTTGTGTTTGTAGAGGCTCTTCTGTTGGTCGTAGAGGAAGAGCAAGGCCCTTGCGGCCTTGCAGTCTGTTGAGGTCCTCCGCGTGTCAGAGGAAAAGCGGAAGGCTATCGAGGACAAGGTGGCCGAGTTGGAGAGGCAGCTGTGATGGAGAACGCGAAAGCTACGATAGCACAAAATAAAAATTTTCTACCGCACAATCCAGGAAGCTTGCAAGTAAGGGTCTATAGATTGTTACCAAGCGACGTGCAGTGTAGCGCAAAAACTACGTTGGAGAAGTCAATCCAACGTACGCACGTCGGGAAGTGTAGCCGACCTCGAACAATGACTTGCTGACCCGATCAGTGCCATGCCGACCCCGATGCTGATTCGGCCGACCACGTCGTCTCGGTCCGATTCGCCCGACCGCCCGACCTCGCCTAGAATCACCTGACGTCGCAGACGCCGTTCTGATCCACCCGATCTCGCCGGCTTACACTGCAACGCAGCGATGTCTCTACTGTTATCCACAAATCCAGTGAGGGAATGCCAAACGCCTTGTGTACTAGCACTCGACGCATGGTTAGGGTTTTGGCGCAGAAGTCAGCGGCAGCTAGGGTGTCTCATGGAGTATCTTGATCACGCTTGGAAGTTTCACACGTGTTCTCTTATCTCTATCTCCACCCTCACCCCTCTTTACATAGAGTTGGCCAACTGGGCTTCGTGGCCCATTGGGACTCTATATTCAATTGGATCCCTATCCTAACTGAGTCGTACCCGAGTCAAACTCGAATACCTGTTCCATCTCGTTAAGTGTGCGACCCAATAGGTTCGTGTACAATTGGCCCCAGCCCGAAAATATCCTTTCGGCTGGCTTGTCAAGAGCAACCCCTAGCAGAATATATTAACACCAAAATATACACAAAGATCATATCGGCTGAACCTATAATGTGTGCACAAATCCCATTGCCTCATGATATCAATTAAGCTATAGGCAAGACTCGTGCCATCCTATCTGTTGCTTAATCAATCACTCGATCTCATATTGGATTATATATATGTTGACTAACTCCTCAATCAACTCGGCATGACCATGCACTTCCATAATCCATTACATCGAGGGGCCCAAAGATATCTCTCCCATAGGAGGGCAAATTCCATCTTGATCATTCACATCCCACTACATGTTTTATAGCAAACCCAGAGAATACTTTTATGACTATCCATCTACGGAATAGCGTTTGATAGTCCCTAAGTAAGCTACTACATATGTTGGAATCCATGATGATCTCAGGTCTAACGACTTTGCACCAACACTACTTGAGACCAACTAATGGCACATTAATTCCCTGTAGTGTCTCAAGGTAGGTCTATCCAACAATGTGTTCTCTAACACATGTTCATGTTAATTGATTTGGTATCTCCATAACATGATCTATGAGACATGATCATCAATCAATAAGCATGCTGATCTTAGAATCATATTTATTCCATAGATATGATATATGTTCAGGGATCATTTAGAAATAGATTTATACATAAAGAGTCTCATAAATAAGTCATGTACTTATTGATCAATACAAGATGTCTATTTCATGGAACGAAATGACATTTTATGCATTGTTACATAAACATTGACCATAATATCCAACATCTCTATGTTGCCTCTAGGGCATATCACTTACAGTCTCCCACTTGTACTAGAGTCAACCATGTAAGTATCTAATACCCATTGCTCTAGAATGTGCCTCATGTTTCGGCTGAGGGAACGCTGTTGTCAATGGATTGGCAATATTTAGATCCATGTGCACTTTTCATATCTTTACGTCACCTCTGTCCACTATCTCGGGGATGAGATGGTATCGTTGAAGAATGTGTTTGGATTTCTGATGTGTCTGAGGCTCCTTAGCCTGCATAATGGCGCCACTATTATCACAATAGAGGGACATTGGACCAGTAGCGCTGGTCATCACACCCAGCTCAGAAACAAATTTCTTGATCCAAACAACCTCCTTTATAGCTTCAGAAGTAGCGATGTACTCGGCCTCTGTTGTAGAATCAGCAACAGTGTCCTGCTTGGAACTCTTCTAGCTGACTGCGCCTCTGTTTAGGCAATGCACAAACCCAGATTGCGATCTATAGTCATCCCTGTCAGTTTCGAAGCTAGCAGCGGTGTAACCATTTACAACGAGCTCTTCTTCACCTCCATAGACAAGGAACATATTTTTAGTTTTTCTCAAGTACTTAAGAATATTCTTTACGACTATCCAGTGACCTTCACCTGGATTCGATTGGCATCTACTCATAGCACTGAAAGTGTATGATACATCTGGACGTGTACAAAGCATAGCATATATGATGGATCCAATTGCCGAAGCATAGGAAACCATACTCATCTTATTCCGCTCATCATGTGTCCTTGGACACTGATTCTTGCTAAGATTAATGCCATGTGACAATAGCAAGAAACCTTTCTTGGAATCATGCATGTTGAACCTGTTCAACACCTTATCAATGTTTGTACTTTGGCTTAATCCAATTAGCCTCTTAGATCTATCTCTATAGATCCTAATGCCCAGTATGTATGTTGCCTCGCCCAAGTCTTTCATGGAGAAACTATTTTTCAATAAAGACTTGACGGATTCTAGCATAGGAGTATAATTTCCAATCAACAATGTCATCCACATATAAGATTAGAAACACAATAACGCTCCCACTGACCTTTGTGTAAACACAAGCCTCCTCTTCATTTTTGATGAAATCAAAACCTTTGATTACCTCATCAAAATGAATATTCCAACTCCGAAACGCTTGCTTCAATCCATAAATGGATTTCTGTAGCTTGCATATCTTTCCAGGCGATTGTGGATCGACAAAACCTTCAGGCTATATCATATGCACATCCTCGCTTAGGTTTCCATTTAGGAAAGCCGTTTTGACATCTATCTGCCATTTCTCATAATCAAAATATGCAGCAATCGCTAGATAATCCAAATATACTTTAGCACTGCGACGAGCGAGAAGGTTTCATCGTAATCAACACCTTGAATCTATTAAAAACCTTTCGCCACCAATCGCGCCTTATAGATGTGAACATTTCCATCCATGCCTGCCAAACTCATTTGCACTCAATGGTTTTCGCACCATCAGGTGGATTAACCAAGTTCCAAACTTGATTATCATACATGGATTCTATTTCGGATTTCATGGCTCCAAGCCATTTGTTGGAATCTGGTCCCACCATCGCTTCCTCATAGTTCTTAGATTCATCGTTGTCTAACAACAATATTATCACGTTGTTCCGCGTTTGTGTACCTCTCAGGCGCACGACATAATCTTTCGGACCTACGTGGGGCTGATGTATCTACAACAGGTGGTACAATACCTTGTTCATCCTGTTGTGGTGTAGTGATGGCCGAAACATTTTCTGGTGTTTCTTGAACTTCTTCAAGATGAACCCTGCTCCCACTAACCTTTCTTGAAAGAAACTCTTTCTCCAAGAAAACACCATGTCGAGCGACAAACACTTTGCCTTGTTCCCAACTATAAAAATAATATCCTTTTGTTTCCTTAGGATACCCCACAAAGAAGCATTTTTCGATTTGGGTGTAAGCTTGTCGGATTGTAAAGCTTACATAAGCTTCACATCCCAAAATTTTAAGAAAAGACAAACTAGGGGGCTGGCCTGTCCACATCTCATATGGTGTCTTTTCCACTGACTTAGATGGAACTTATTTAGTGTGAACACAACTGTTTCAAGAGCATATCCCCAAAAGGATAATGGAAGATCACACTGGCTCATCATGGACCACACCATGTCCAACAAGGTGTGATTTCTCCGTTCGGACACCCCGTTCCATTGAGGAGTTCTTGCCGGAGTCAACTGTGGAACGATTCCACAATCTTTCAGATGATTACCAAATTCCTGGCTTAAGTACTCACCATCACGATCTGATCGTAGAAACTGAATTGTTTTCCCTAAATGAAATTGTACTTCATTATAGAATTCTTTGAACTTTTCAAAGGATTCGGACTTATGCCTCATTAGGTAGATATAACCATATCTACTACAGTCGTCGGTAAAAGTTATGAAGTACTGAAAACCACCTCTGGCCGTTGAACTCATTGGTCCACATACATCACTATGTACGAGTGCCAACAAGTCACTTGCTCTCTCACTGTGACCCGTGAAATGTGTCTTTGTCATCTTACCATGTAAACAAGACTTGCATGTCTCAAATGATGCAAAATCCAAAGAGTGTAGCGGACCATCTTTATGGAGCTTATCCTTGCGTTTCTCATTTATATGGTCTAGGCAACAATGCCAAATAAATGTGGGGTTTATGTCATTTGGGAATTGCCTCTCTGTATTAATGTTATAAATGGGAGATGTCTCAATATCCAAAACGTATAATCCATTCACCAATGGAGTATGAAAATTGAATATATCTCTAAGATAAATTGAACAACCATTGTCCACTGATCTAAAGTCATATCCTTTCGCTTGCAAACATGAAGTGTAAATTACGTTTTCACATAGTGTTGGAACGTAATAACAATGATTTAATTCCAAAACTAATCCTGAAGGTAAGTGAAGTGGCATGGTGCCGACGGCAACTGTAGCAACCTTTGCTCCATTGCCGACGCGCAGGTTCATCTCGCCCCTTCTCAAGCTTCTACTTCTTCTCATCCCCTGCAACGTTTTGCATATATGAGCTACTGATCCGGTATCAAATACCCAAGAGTCAGTAGATGAAGTAGCAAGATTGATTTCTATAACATTAATACCTAAAGCAAAAGTCGCACTTTGCTTCTTTTTGAGATCCTCCATGTACTTCTTGCAGTTCCTTTTCCAGTCACCTATCTCCTTGCAATAGAAGCAAACGGCATCTGATGCCGCCGACCCCTTCTTGCCTTTCTTTGCTTTGGAGGCACTCGCGATCTCATCAAGAGTTAACTTCCTTTTTGTGCAAAGTTTCTTGACAGGAGGTTTGTGCTTACCTTTCTGCATCATCATCACATGATGATCGTTTTTCTGGATACTCTCCTCAGTAGTCTTTAGCATCCCATGCAATTCGGCCAAGGTTTTATCCATGCTGTTCATGTGATAATTTAGTATGAATGGCTCAAAGCTCGGAGGAAGCGACTGGAGAATCATATATGTAGCCAACTCTTGGCTAAGTGGAAAACCTAGTTTTTTACGACTATCAATATAGCCAATCATCTTTATCACGTGTGGACTAACGGGATTCCCCTCTACAGGCCTGCACGCAAACAAGGACTTTGAAGTGTTGAACCTCTCAGCCCTAGCTTGGTTCTCAAACATGCCACGTAGACCTTGACAACTTATATCTAGGGAATCATTATAGTGTGCTGCAGCATTAGCATTATCAGGCAAATCATCATGATAAGGAACTTCAATAACGTACTCCTTTCGCTCTTGCTTGAGAACAATTCTCAAGTTTTGATACCAATCCATAAAGGTTGTTCCATTCAACTTTTATTTCTCAAGTATAGATCGCAAATTAAAGGAACTGGGTGCAGTATTAGCTGCCATAATCTACAACAAAAAATGCATGCAAAGTTTAGCACAATGTTTATGCGTTGTCTTTTATTAAACAATTTAACAAAAGACTCCCACTATGTTTCTTAACCTTCCCTTCAGGTTACGTATTGGATCAAAATCCACATGTTAATTAATTTCTAGTGAGCTTTAGGATCACTGCTAGAAAATTAGTAACATAGGTAAGCAACACCTTGCTAATAACATCCCTATGTGACTCTTGTTTGTTGGGTGGCATCATCATTCCCCGGCCCCAACCTATGCCCCAAGGCCCAAAACTGTTTTGATAGCCTTGTCAAGTAAACCAAATGCTCATGCATATACTCCATCGTGTTATGATAGACAATGGCACTCCGCTTTGGTAGACCTACCAACTGACGATCACAACCATGATAGGTGCAACATTTGGAGGGCATCATTACTACTTAATTTTCTGAGGGATACTATCCTATCAAACAAACATATCACATATATGAAAGCAAGAAGAATAACAATTATTAATGAAATAGTATGGCCCTTTCACATGGTGATCTCCATCTCCATGTCAGTGTAGAGGATATCCATCTTCATCACCGTTCTCCCAAGTGTCGGATGCTTGATTTCTTCAAACTAAGCTACTACTGTAGAAGCTATAAATTGAAGATTACATCGACACGTAGGTCGTGAAAGAATCTTATAGGCATTTCACGTATGAAAGAATATTACACACATCACATGCATCTCATACATATAATAGGGCCATACTATCTCAAAACATTCTCTACAAAAACAAGTTAGATGTAGAACGTTTTCTACCTATCGCAGAGAAACGATACCAAGACAACATAAAAGGGGGTACGCACATGGCGGTCCCGCTAGCCGGTTAGCTGGCATGGGGTCAAGGGGGAAGCTGCCCCCTCGCGAAAACAATAGATCCAATCCATGAAATCGCTTATGAAAACCATATTGGTATAATCACATTATACCACTCTGAGACACTCTCAAGGAACATGATTTGCATAGGCGTAAGGCAACAGTCATGGTTGGGCTACAGAACCAGCTTCGGCACAATCACATTGTACCAATCCGAGACACTCTCAAGGAACGCCATCCCGAATCCGACTCATACTCGTCCCGAGTACTATGGATACTGTTTCGACATAATCGCATTATGTCAATCCGAGACAATCACAAGGAACACAATTTCCATCTCTCCTCTATCCACCCCGTATACCGATTGATCTAATCAACCCATATGCTAAAACTTGTTTCAGATCCAATCTAAAACCCAAACTATGCAAGACTTGCTCTGATACCACTGATGGAGAACGCGGAAGCTATGATAGCATAAAATAAAAATTTTCTACCATGCAATCCAGGAAGCTTGCAAGTAAGGGTCTATAGATTGTTACCAAGTGACGTGCAGTGCAGTGGAAAAACTACGTTGGAGAAGTCAATCCAACGTCGCACATCGAGAAGTGTAGCCGACCTCAAACAATGACTTGCTGACCCGATTAGCGCCTTGCCGACCCGAATGCTGATTCGCCCAACCACGTCGGCTCGGTCTGATTCGCCCGACCACCCGACCTCGGCTCGAATCACCCGATGTCGCACACGTCATTCCGATCCACGCGATCTCGCCGACTTACACCGCAACGCAGTGATGTCTCTACCGGTATCCACACATCTAGGGAGGGGACGCCAGACGCCTCATATGCTAGCACTCGATGCACGACTAGGGTTTTGGTGTAGAAGTCAGCGACTAGGGTTTCTCGTGGAGTATCATGATCACGCTTGGAAGTTTCACGTGTGTTCTCTTATCTCTAGCTCCACCCCTCGCCCCTCTTCATATAGAGGGCCGACTGGGCCTCGTGGTCCATCGGGACTCTATTTTCAATCGGATCCTGTGGGAGGTGTCACCCCGGGGTGCCTCAAAAACCCAGATTGAAACCCGACCGAAGTCAAACCGAGTGTCCTCGGGATGTGATACAGAGCCCAACCCCCCGGGAGTCGGGCATTCCGGCCTTCCCCCGAGTCCGACCTCGGCCCCTTCTCTCGACCCTGACTCGTCGCTCGACCTCGAGCATCTTCAGGAGGAAACTTGGCAGGCACGGAGGAAGAGGGAGGAGATAGTCCAGCAGCATCTAACACCACCTGGCGGCGCAGAAGCAGGATCCCAGAGCTGACAGGAGTACAAGATTCCCACGGTGTATAGGACCTAGCAGACCAACACAGGACACCAGGTTTTTCAGACGCCGGCGGCCAACTTGGTCGCCATTGAGCGTGCCCTCAACGGTCTTCCCAATTCCCCGGAGATCCGGAAGGCCATGGCCATGACCCAGGCCGCCGTATCACAACTCAATGTCCCGGCCCTGTCTGAGCACCCCCTGAGAGCGCTCGACGGTCGAGGTTGCAACAGCAGCAGAGTGCTGGTCAATCGGCCTGCCTGCATCCTACGACGGGCGTAGCCACGAGGGCCGTGGTTTCCACCACAAGCATGACTCGACGCTTCCGGAGTGCTCACACGATTGAGCATCAAGGGAGCTCAAACACGGTGATCTGCGTGAGATGATTGCACAGAGGATGGATGCCCGCAACACCTTCGAGCGACGTGCCACCGATTGGAGGCACCAGGAGATACGATGACGGGACGAGTACGACCTGTTGCACGGACCTCCTGACGGCGTGCCCGATCCCGCACCCCGCCATGATGGCTTTGTGGCTTTCACCGCCAAGCTCCGGCAGGTCATGTGGCCCAAGGGCTTCCTGCTGATGGGGATAGAGCCATACGACGGCAACACCGATCCCACCTTGTGGCTCCAGCTGTATTGCATGGCTGTTCGAGCTGCAAATGGTGACGATCGCGTCATGGCCAACTATCTCCCGGTCATGCTGGCGGCAACGACCATCAACTGGCTTGCTGGTCTGCCCGAGGACTCCATCGACTCGTGGGATGAGCTTTGCGATGCCTTCATCGCCAACTACCATGGCACATGGCAATGCCCGGCCACCTACTACGACCTCGGGCGAGTCCTGCAAGGCCCCACCGAATCCATCCGAGACTACGTCCGGTGTTTCTCGAAGCGCCGCAACTCTGTTGTGAGCATTTCCGATAGTGATGTCATCCGAATATTCTCTGAGGGCCTTCGAAGACCCTCTGAGTTGTTCCGCATTCTCGCTCGGATGAAGCCAACCACCCCGGCCCAAGTGTTTACCATCGCCGAGGGCTTCGCCGACGTTGAGGATGCCGAGAACCAGCTCATGGTACTTGTTGGTTCCCGCCTCCTGAGGGAGTCAAAGGGAAAGGAGCGGGCCAACCCCGAGCGCCGCTCGCCGAGGAGATCGACTCACCGCTCGCGTCAGCGAAATCGACGAGATGATGCGAAACGCTAGCCAACCACGGAAGTTGCGGCCCTCGAGGGACCGAGCTCGAGGGGGGAACCCTCGGGAGAAACATTATGGGAAGCACTCGACAAGCCATGCTTCCTCCATCCGGACGGAAACCACACCATCTGGTAGTGCTACTCCCTCCAAGACCAAATTGTCTGGGAGGCACAAAACCCCCAAGCTCCAAGGCTGCGGAAGGGGAGGAGCGCAGACCCGAAGCGCCGGAAAGAGGACCAGGAACAGGAGGACGGCTTCTAGGACCCGACCCACACTATCAACATGATCCTCGGCGGCGAGGCAACGTCTGAGAGTTGACGCCAGCAAAAGCTCCTTTCTCGTCACATGAACACCATCTCGGTTGATGTCATAGCCCGATTTTCATTCGGGATTAAAAAATCATTTAATAAGCCATTTTCTAGAAATTGAATAAAATGAAAAGCAAAGTAAATCAAGTGAAACTATTAAGGAAATTAAATTTTTCTTTAAAAATCATGGCTGGAAATATTTTTAAATATTCTCCATGCCCTAAAATACTCTCTAAAATTTTTCGTGAAATTTTGGAACTCCAAAAATAATCTTAATAAAACAAAGAACACTTCAATAATTATTTAAATAAATAATTAAACTTTAAATGAGCTAGAGATATTTTTATTAAATACTTTGTGTATTTTTATATTTTCAGGATTTTTATTGGAATTATTCGAGCAGCGGAAGTATTTATAAAAATTAGAGGATATTAGGATAGAAAAGTCTAGATTACCTCCCTGCTACAGTGTCGTCCCTAACCTCCAACCAGTCACTGTTCACCCAAATAGTACCCGAACCGCATCTGTTGTTTCCTCCACCAAATGCGGCCCAATCCTTTGCCCAAATCAAAAATTATTTGCGGGAACGGATTCCTCTCGATCTCCTCTACGTTTCCCCCAAGAAATCCCCATCAATCTCGTGCTAAATCCATCTGATTTTGGCCCCGTTCTTATCCCGACGAACTCGGGATGAACTCCATTTTCCCAACACAAAATCCCGTCGTTTTGCATCCGGTATCTCCCTCCCAAGCCTATAAATATAACCCCCTAGGCCTCCTCCTCCGTTTTCCTTTTTTCCCGAGTTTTCTCGTGCCCCAGCCGCCTTTTCCACGAGATCAATCTCTCTCCGTCGCCGGCCATCACATCAGCAGCCTCCAGCCATCAACCCAGCCATCCCCGGTCCGTGCCATCACCTCCCTCGGCATCGCAAGAGCGCAAGGAAGCCTGACAACCATCTACCTTCCACCGAAAGCCTCGGGAAGCACCTCATCACCGTGAACCCGAGCTCCAGCCGTACCTAACCACTATCCCCGTCGTTGCCAGCCCTCTCCGCAGCCACCGTTGGCATCGCAGAAGGGAGGGAAAGCCCGTCCTCCACCTCTCCTCCGCCGAAAGTCACCGGAAAGCCCTCGTCGCCGTGGACCCGTGTGTCGCCGCCTCTGTTCGCACTTTGGCCGTGCCTCGTCGCCGTTCCCGTTGCTGTTTATCGTCGCCGTCTTCACCATCAGGGCCATAGCAGCAAGCCGAGGCTCGTCCATCACTCCTTTTCCTCAGAAGGTCGACGAAAAGCCATTGCTACCATCAACCCGAGCTTGGCCTCCACCTCCATCTCGTCGCCGGCCATCTCCCGTCGCTGGTCGTCGTTGTGTAAGTGTTGGTAACTGTCACCTCACCGTCCTTTCTCCATTAGTGTCCTCCGTTTTCGCTAGAGCCGCTCTTAGTAGTCGATGCCGCTGTGCTGAGACGGTCGCCGGTGATCCCACGTGGCATGTCCACATCATCACCATGTCACCACAGTTGTCCATCTCAGCATAAGCTGCTGCCTTGTGTATCCGTCCTAGCCTGAAACCAGTTTTAACCTGAGCCTTTAGATCTTGGTTAGCTTAATCCAACCCGGCAATCGTTATAGATTTATTCGATTTAATCCGAGCCATCCATCCTTTCTTTTCGGTTCAATCCTAGCCGTCCGAATCCTTGTGATCCCATGAACCGATCGGAGCTGATGTCTTAAACATCCTTTTCCAGTTCAAAATTAATTAATATGACACAATAAATCATTTTAATTTCCAGAATTCATTTAAATGGTCCAAAACTTCTAAAATTCATACCTAATTCATATGAATTCCAAATTGGGCCATTAAAATTGCAAAATTCGTCTAAAATTGAGCTCTACATGTTTGTTTACTTTTTATGTACTGTTATTTGGTTTTTATTAGGGTTTTTCCTCGTTTTGCATGCCAGTGTGTAGATTCCTCCATTTCTGGAGTTCGCGCTCGCGAGGAAAAGAGTCCAGAAGTTTGTTTGAAGACGCAAGGCAAGTCACACTTCCCTTGAAGCATATTGATCCTACTTTTATAAATGTTTTATGTTTGCAAATAAAATTGCATTGCTTTGCTAATTACATGAAATGATGGATTACCTATCTATTTGTTTGAGCCTTATTTACTTGTTATCCGTCCTTTGTTAACCTTGGGTGCTAAATTGATTTTAGCTAGAGTTATATGCTTAGCCATGTTTAATTACTACTAGGTCACTAAATGGGATAATTACACTATTTATTCTAGTATGTGATGAGCTGCAAGCTTGATATACCTGGCCATCTCTTATTGGTCATAATTATCTCAACTAAAATATGACCTAATGGTGGGCTGTGGGTGCATGGTTTTGATGGTCGCACCCATGGCAATTAAGGACCGGTTCATGGGAAACCCTGGAAGACATACCGTGCAAACCACAAGCCAGAATGGGCAATGGCTGGATCCGTAGTATAGTTTTCCCAAACTGACGTACCCTAGAGAGGTTGAGCATGATGGAGTTCAAGCAGACCCCGCGACAGTCTGTTCGGCTATCGGATTCACCACGGCACGAGAGGAGGCTACCCGCTGCCCTGCGGGGAGTGGGGGCGAAACCTTGGTGTGGTATCGCCTGGTTAGGGAGAGTTATACGAAAGGTCTTGTCACGATTTCCTACTTTGCAGTATCATGGTGGTACTTCGGGGCATGGTAACATGTGTGTAATCATATCTTGTGGGTAAAGTTGCGCAACTCTGATCAGAGTAAAACTATTTGAATAGTCGTGCCCACGGTTATGGACGATCGACCAGATTCACTATGATTAGTCTCACAACTGAATAATTTGATTTAATGGAACTGGTTTAGTTCAGGTGGAATGGTTGGGCCTGTTCAACATGGGGATAACATTGTTCAGTGGAAGATTAATATTGACTTAATTACTCAACTGTTTTACTATTTTTAAACATTAAATGTTTGTAAACTGCATTTATGTAAACCGCATTTATGTAAAATAGCCCTAGCCCTTGTACGTCTGCATTTTTTCGGTGTGGCTTGTTGAGTACGGTGGTTGTACTTAGTCTTGCGATGTTTCCCCTTTCAAAATTTTAGTGCTTGTGAGTTGAAGATGGTGTTAGAAGACCAAGGCTCAGACCCAAGTTGAGTTTGCCTCTGGAGTGGAGCTGAAGCCCCGCTAGTGTCATCTTTTTCGCTACTGTTTTTGGGTGTGAGGACTAAGAGCCTTTTTGGTAAGTATTTTTATTTTTACGCTTTGTTTTTACGTGTGGATCTGTGTATTAATTTGTCATTTTATGTACCCCTGGTTGATTCCTGTACAGGGATTTAATACATAAAATAGTCAGGAAATCTGGCTAAATTTTCAGGCGTGACAGTTGACTTGCCTGAGCGCCTTGGATTGTCAGAGGTTCTGATCTCTTTCTCTCGAGCAGACCAATGGACCGACGTCCCAAAGCAGGGTCGGTTCCCATTGACCCAGTGGTGCTCAAGGTGCGTCTCAAGCGTGTTCTAGTCGACGGACGGAGCGTCATCAAAATCCTCTTCAGAGGAACCCTTCGTTAGCTCGGAGTCTCCCTCTCCACCCTTGAGCCTACGGACTCGCCGTTTTACGGCATCATCCCGGGTCGAGGAAGCCTGCCCCTCGGTATGATTTCCCTCCCCGTGATGCTCGGAATGCGGGAGAACTTCTGCACCAAGTTTGTGTGGACCCCCGTTTTTGAGGCGGGAATCTTTCGTGTTCATAGTACCATTTCCCTGGATCGAGTAGTTGGTACCCACGAATACAGTACTGGATAATCAAGTGCACATGCACGAATAGTCTTACATTACCATTATTACATCAATAAGCCCGAAGGCAATGTTCAACCCACAGGACCTTATGGTCCGAATACAACATGAAAACAGAATTTAGATAAGGCAGCGGAAAGAGGCAGCGGCTTGTCAATTGCCACAGGCAACGACCGGAGCTAAGGTCTAGTATGCGCCGTCAATTCCTTCGCCCTCCTAGTAATACGCGTATGGGTCTTCTGGCTCTTCATTTCCATCAGCTGGAGGTTTGTGCGTATAGCAAGGGTGAGTACCAACCATACTCAGCAAGCCAACACAGAATTGATGCATATGATAGGGTTATTCAAAGAACATGGTGGGGTTATTTTGCATAAAGCCGTTTTCACAATTCTTTTTACAAACCTATCGACTAGCCAATCAAGTTTTAATTTTCATAGTTCATTAATCTCGGCAACGGTTCTGTCTACCATCCATCGTGATTCCAAGGATGGCTTCCCGCCTCCGGTTCGTCATGATTTTGGGAATCTACCCCTTCTCGCTTATCGAGAAGTTGACCCACCACCGAATGAAATCATCATGCATACCCATCCCAGCAGTTTCAAGTTTAAAATCTAGCCAAGCGAAAGTCTTGTCACGATGCTCAATATCCGCGAGCACGGCTATTCGAATAGATTGATTCACTCACACTACAGTGGATGTACACTTTACCCGTACTCCGCGACAGCCCAACAAATGAGCCTACGCCTCAACACATGAGACGGTCACGGCAAAGCCTTTCGATAACCTTGCTTTGGCAGTACCCGCTCCATGAACTTAAGCCCTCATGCACTCTAGCCGTCCTTTTCTAGCAGTGAGAGGAGTTCTGGCGCACCCGGGGTAAGGGAAAACTTTCTCAATCTTTAGGTTTAATTAATATCAGTTTAATTCCACCATTCATAACAAAGGCCGCAGCCTCAATCTCATCCCATAACCACATCATACAGAACCATCTATGCAAGGATACTGCCTCCGCTCGGCTATCTAGTCAGCTAGGTCTATACCCATTCGAGAAGTACGGTTGTACTGGCTCGTTTCCCGGCTATCTCATGGCTCGGTCCTTAACTGACCAGGGTCGGCACTTGCCTTTTCCGGAATCCACCCAAGTCATCCAGCCGCCCCAATCTAAAACATTTGTATAACATTTTCAATCTTCAACAAGACTAGTTCAACATTCTCAAGGCCATGTGGCGCTCATGTCTCCACAGGCCGTATTTCAACTACCTTCCCTAAGGTAGTTGCCCGAGCACAAAGCTTTCTTGCAAAATCATGAGTATGCAGGGATCTAGTGTAAGCGAGCTAAGCATTTGTACCGAAGTTATCCTCCGGTCATATCACATCGAGGGTTACAAATAATAAATACTAATGGTGATCAATATCAAAGCGGTGGTATATCAAGCATAGGTATTGTTTGTGTAAAGCATGCAATTTGTAATTTGAAACCAACATCATTTCACAAAGTAGGATCAATATGTTCAAAGAGTGTGATGACTTGCCTTGTTCGCACGCTTCTTGAGTGGGGTCTTCTGCGGGGTCAGTGTTCGTCTCCTTGGTCGCTAATCATACGAGCGAAAAGGAAAAAGAAGAAAAAAAATGGAATCCAATTAAAATCCGATAAGAACGAACGAAAAAAGCATGAAAATCATAAAGAACTCTCCAAAATATTTCCCCTATGATCCTACTCGGGTTACGGAGGATTTTTATGGCAAAATCGACCGTAGCGACGAGTTTCGACTTTTTAGGGTTTTTGTAAAAAGGATCGATAAAACGACGAAGCGGAAGTCTTGCGAATGTTGTTCAAGAGGTTCGTTGATACATCTTTGTCGAGTTCAATGGTTAAGTATAGTTTGAAAAGTAAAAGGTACAAATAAGTCTTTGAGAAGAGTTTTCGCAAGATTTACCGAAAATTGTATATAGTGGCTCATTTCGTTTTAAAGAAAATGCCGTGAAAACTATGAAATTTTAGCGTAAATATTTCCAAAAATGTCTCCAAAATCTTCCCCAAATCTTTCTAAAATTTTTCCCATTTTTTTCTAAATTTTCTTCTTTTTCTTCCTCTCCTTCTTTTCCTTTTTTTCTTCCCTAGCGCACTGTGTACTCTTCGACATGTGGGCCGTGGGAGGAGAAAGAAAAAGAGAGAAAGGAAAAAAATAAATTCGGCAAAATTTGGCGCGGCTGGGGTTCGAACCCGCGACCTAACCCTCAGCCCAGCTCACACCCTCCACTTGGCCGCGCCCACTTCTCATCTACCTCTCCCTCTCTTTCTTTTTCTTCCCTCTTGCTCTATTTCTTCCCCCCCGACCGGTAGGGAGGAAGACAAGCTTCGCCGACGGCGAGGGAGGGTGGAGCTCGGGAATGGAGCGGCTTTGCACCATCCCGAGACCACGGGGTCTCGTTTCTCCACTCGGCGGACCGGGAGCGGCGGTGATGGCGGCGTCGGCGAGGTAGTTCGGGCGGCGGTGGCGCTCGTCGGCAGCGGACTCCGTGATGTTTTGGCCAAGGCAATGGATCTACGAGCATCCGTGAGTCCTAGGGATGCTAGAGGGAGTGTTGGTTCGGCCGGGAGGCGCTGAGGTGTGCTGGCGACGGCGGGGTGGCGGTGGCGAGACAGGGAATTCGGGGCTCGTCGCCGGCGATTTCCGGCGGCCATTTGGCTTGGGGAACTTAGGGGAAACAATGCTTAGAGCACGGGATAACGGTAGTACCTTCAATTCGGGAAGAAATCAACCGAGGGTGACGAATTTCGGAGTTTTGCCCCGGCGGCCGAGTTAGGGTTCTTCCGCCGAGCTCCGATTCTTTCCAAAATTCAAGCAATGCAACGGCTAACTTTTGGGGAAAACGAGGGAAAAAGCACGAGGGAGTTGTGGCGAGGATTTTCGGTGTTGGGGGCTCGGCTCGTGGTGGCCTCTTATAGGCGGTTGACGGAGGGAAAAGGAGAGCGACGCGACGGCAACAATGGCGCGGCGTCAGCAGCATGGCGCGGTCGTGGGGTCGTGCGCGACGTGTGGCACGCGCAGCCGACGCGCGCGTACGGTGAGCGCGGCGAGGTGGTGCGCGCGGATCGTGCAGCGCGTTGCTAACGCGGGTGGCATGGCGCGCGGTACGGCGTCGACTTCGGGAGCAAAGCCATGGCGCGACTGCACGGTGATCCCCGTGTGTGACCGGAGCCGATGACGTTGGGAACGTGCACGCGCGAGGTCTCGGTGCGGCGGATGACGCGTGGCGGCTGCGAACGGGATGATGGAACCGGTCGAACACCGGCTGATCAATGAATAGTGCGATTTTCCATTTTCCCGAATTACAATCCTATTTTCCCATTTCCATTTCCTTTCTTCCTAAAAATCCCAAATAAATTTTGGTATTCTCGAACAATCTCTAAAATTATATTTTCCACTTCTCCCTACTTTTCAAAATATATTTTTCATATTTATTTTGTTTCTTCTTTTGAATTCAAGAAAATAGGGTTTTGATTAGAGATAAATTTCTAACTTCATTTTTTTCCTTTTTCAAAAATATTTTTATCATCCAATCCCAATTACTCATTATCTTTCCCTATCAATTAGGGTTTAAACCAAAATATATCCTTTTTGTAATTCACCAAATTATATATGTATATGCTCTTTTCAAGGTACACACATTTATATTTTGAAATCATTTTCACCGGCTGTGATTTCAAAGCTTAGGGTTTTGTTCCATTTTTCCTCAAAGTAATTCTAGAAGAAAAATCTTATTTTGCTGAACTGGCAATCCAGATCGAAAAACACGATAAGAAGCAATGATTCCCAAAAGTTTTTGTGAGTTCCGATTTTTACGTTCCGTATTCCATTCCTTCGATTTTCAGGATGTTACAAACCTACCCCCCTAACAATAAATCTCGTCCCCGAGATTTCTTACCGGTTGCTGAATAGGTGTGGGTATTCTGTCCTCAGAAACTCTTCGCTCTCCCAGGTAGCCTCTTCTTCTGTGTGATTGCTCCATTGTACTTTGTACATGCGCCATGACTTGGTCCGTGTCTTCTTCTCTGCCTCGTCTAGTATCTTGATTGGATGCTCGGGTAGGTAAGATCACCGTGGACATGGATGGTTTCTAAAGGAGCTTGCTCTCCGGTACCCGCAAACATTTCTTCAATTGCGACACGTGGAACACTGGGTGGACATCGGAGAGGTTCTCGGGCGTCCAATTGGTAAGCCACTTCCCTCTCCTAGCGCTTATCAAGAATGGGCCTACGTATCTTGGTGCGAGTTTCCTTTGACTTTGAACCTCCGAGTTCCCCATAGTGGTGAGACCTTTAGATACACGTAGTCACCTTCTTTAAATTCCAATTCTCTTCGGCGGGTGTCCGCGTAGCTCTTTTGTTGTGACCGAGCTGTTTGTAATCGGTCCCGGATCGGGCGAACTTTTTCCTCGGCCTCTTTGATTATGTCAGGCCCGAATACGGTTCGTTCACCGGTTTCTGACCACATTAATGGGGTTCGGCATCGGCGACCAAATAGAGCTTCGTTTGGCGACATCTTCAGACTGGCTTGATAGCTATTGTTGTAGGAGAACTCGGCGTACGGCAAACATTTCTCCCAATCCTTGGTGAAATCCAACGCACGTGCTCTCAGCATATCTTCTAGCACTTGATTTGTCCTCTCGCCCGTCCGTCGCCCGTGGGTGGTAAGCGTGTATCGAAGGCGAGGTGACCGCGAGTGCCTCATGGACTTTGCTCCAAAAATGAGACGTGAATTGGGTACCACGATCCGATATAATCCTCTTTGGTACACCGTGAAGACATACAATCCTACTCATGTATAGTTCCGCTAGCTTGGCACTGTTGTAGTTAGTTTTTACGGGAATAAATCTGGCAGTCTTAGTGAGCCGATCCACTATTACCCAAATGGAATCGTAACCAGTCGTAGTTTTGGGTAATCCTACTATGAAATCCATGCCTATCTCGTCCCATTTCCATTCAGGGATCTTGAGCGGCTGCAGCAAGCCTGCCGATCGTTGATGCTCAGCTTTCACTCTTTGGCACACATCGCACACGGCTACGTATTCGGCTACATCTCTCTTCATATTGGGCCACCAGTATTCTCCTTTCAAATCCTGGTACATTTTCGTGCTTCCGGGATGTAACGAATAAGCCGATTCGTGGGCTTCTTTTAAGATCAATCCTCGTAATCCACCCTGTTCCGGCACGCACATTCTTTTCTTGTACCACAGGATTCCCTTGTCATCTACTGAAAACTCCTTAGCGCGCCCCGCGGCCATGCGTTCCTTGATTTCCCGGGTTTCCTCATTCCCTTTTGGGCTTCTTCTATTTGAGTCCTCGAAGAGGTTGGATTTCCAAGTGAGTGCACTTCTCCGCGAGGAATCAGTGCAGATTAAGTCTAGCCATTTCTTCTTGGAGCTCGCCGCCATACCTCCCAATCACGTGTGGTTGCATTGGGCTTTGCGGCTCGCGCATCGGCCACTACATTTGCCTTGCCGGGATGGTAATGGATTCCTAGATCGTAATCCTTGATCAACTCCAACCATCGCCTTTGTCGTAGGTTGAGATCAGCCGAGTAAAGAAATATTTTAAGCTCTTGTGATCGGTATACACATCACGGTGGTTCCCGATCGAGATAGTGCCTCCAGATCTTCAATGCGTGTACAACCGCGGCTAATTCCAGTCGTGTGTGGGATAATTCTCCTCGTGGGGTCGTAATCGTCGCGAGGCATACGCTACGACCTTCCCATCCCGCATTAACACTCCTCCTAATCCTTGCGGGATGCATCACAAGACATCACGAAATCCTTCCGTTGTCCGGTAAGGTTAAGATTGGGGCGGTGGTTAACTTTTCTTTTAGTTGGTCGAAAGCCTATTGACACTTCTCGTTCCATTCAAACTTCTTTTCCTTCTTCGAAGTTGAGTCATAGGTCGGGCTACGTGGAAAACCCTTCGATAAACCGTCGGTAATAACCGGCCAAGCCCAAGAAACTCCGAACTTCCGTCACCGACTTGGGTGCCTTCCATTCCATGACAGCTTCGACCTTGGCGGGGTCCACCGCTACTCCTCCGCTGAAACCACGTGGCCAAGAAAAGCGACTTCCTTGAGCGAACTCGCATTTGCTGAACTTTGCATACACGGTGCTCTCGTAGCTTTTCCAAGACCAGCCGTAGATGCTCCGCGTGTTCCTCATCGTTCTTGGAGTAGATAAGTATATCGTCGATGAATACTACTACGAATTTGTCCAGTACTCCATGAATACCTTGTTCATCGAGTTCATAAAATATGCCGGGCATTGGTCAATCCAAAGGACATTACGTAAACTCGTATAAGCCGTAACGTGTAGAGAACGCCGTCTTAGGAATATCTCCAGCTCTAATCTTCAACCGATGATATCCCGACCGTAGATCAATCTTTGAGAACACTGCGCACCCTTAAGTTGATCGAATAGGTCATCGATCCGAGGTAGCGGGTACTTGTTCTTGATAGTTACTTCATTCAGCGATCGGTAGTCCACACACATTCTCATACTCCCATCCTTCTTTTTGACGAAGAGTACTGGGGCTCCCTAGGGAGAAGAACTGGGGCGTACAAATCCCTTCTCTTGTAATTCTCGTATCTGCTTCTTGAGTTCCTCTAACTCATTGGCCGGCATTCGATAAGGCCTCTTGGATATGGGGCGGTACTGTGTATTAGATCGATGATAAACTCTATGTCACGATCCGGGGCATTCCGGCAATTCCTCGGGAAATACGTCCGGTATTCTTGTACTACTGGCATCCCACCTAGAGGTAACATGGTGAATACTCCCGCAGCTTGTTCACATAGCTTTGGGTTTTGATCCATAGTTATGCTCATCGGTGATCCCCATGGGGTGGATACCGTGACTTCCCTTCGACTGCAGTATATAATTCCATTATTCTTGGTCAACCAATCCATTCCGAGTATGACATCTATGGTTTGGGGTGATAGCACCATAAGGTTTGAGAGAAACACCACGTCTCTAATCCGTATGGGCACATTAATGCAGGCATGGGGTACGGTTATGTCTCCCCTAGGTGAGTGTACCAGCATAGGTCTCCTAAATGCTACTTGGTGTAGGTGGTGTTGTTTGCTTACTCGGGAAGATATGAATGAATATGAGGCTCCAGAATCGAATAAAACTTTAACTGGTGTAGAGTTGATAGAGAACATACCCATCAATACGCTCTGGTCCTCCCGAGCTTCTTCAGCCCGCACATGATTCACTGGCCACGTCGAAACCCGGTGGCGTCTCGTTGGGTAGTGGGGTCCTGAAGGACCTCGTCCGCCGCAGGGTGGGGGTTCCTCGGACGGGCGTTGCATTGGCGCCGGTGCGCACGGGGTGTTGCGTGGTTTTGGGCAGCTATTGGAGTAGTGCCCGAATTCTCCGCAATTGAAGCACTCACATTCCTTCTCCTGAGCGGCTAGGGTTGGCGTTGGGGTACGAAACTGAGGTGTAGCTGGCCTGCTGACATGGTCAGGAGCGGGGAAATGACCGGCTGCCGGAACGTTTGTCTTCCATCCAGACGGGGTGGCTCCCTTGGGACGTTGTGACGCTCCCTGAAATGGGCGAGCCATTGCGAGCCTCCTTTGCGGTTATTTTCTACCATCTTTTGGTCGTGTTCAAGCCGAACGACCTTGTTGATGAGGCTTTGGAACCGGTGTGATCCCGCCCGATCATTGGTCCTCTCACTCGTCATTTAGTCCCTCAATGAATTTGTCCATCTTCTCTTCTTCGTCCGTCAGTCACCTGGTGGCGTAACGGGCAAGCCGGGTGAACTTGTTCAGATATTCTTACCGAGGTGTTCCCTTGACGCATTGCCGGAACTCGTTTTCTTCATCCTCATAACGCAGTGGCACGAAATTCTCACGGAACGCAGCCGTGAATTCCTCCCATGTTGGTTCGCCGGCGTCTTCACTCGCGTTTCCTTGTAGGTGTCCCACCGCCACTTGGGCCCTCCACTGGTTAGTAGCGAAGACAACTCTATCGCCTTCTGACTCGACGAGAGTTAGCTTTTTCTCTATCACTCTCGCCAGCCTTCAGCATCCATAGGTTCTTCGGCCGTGGAAAAGGTTGGTGGCTTAGCTCTCATGAACTCTCCCAGACTCGATCCTCCTCGACTTCCCTGGTTATTAGCAATTGCTTGGAGTAGCTGGGTCTGCAAAGCCATAACCTCCGCCAGGGTGGAGGGGTTGGGTTCTGGCGGGTTCTCGTTGGTTGCTGCGGCTCTGCGGCGATGTGCCATCTGTCGAAGATAGATGAATTAAGAGATCGGACCAGTTTAGGTTATGGTTCCTAGGGGGATTTTTCTTCAAGTTATTTTAAATGATCTTTAATCAACAAGCAGGGTGAAATAATACTAAGCTCACGAATTAAGACACCGCAAAGCGATGCTCAGGTTCATCATATTACATAAGAGGGGTACATGGACTGTACACACACAGTCCTTCATGCCATGATAGCAACAACAACTATATCGTCCAACTACATCAACCAATTAAGGGGAAATAGAGAGTGGTTCGTGCTGCCGAGCTGGGAAGGTCCTCCCGCCTAGTCGTCCAACCATCCGCAAGAGCCAGGCGCCGGAAGTGGGTGGTCCGCTGCTGAAGCAAACCGGAGTCCCCATGGCTCGGAGGTGGTGGCCTCGGAGTCATGCCGAATCTTCCGACTCGGTGGCCGCGTACTCTTGCGAGCGGTCTGGCGGGTGAGGGGGCCTCCAGTGTGAGTCAGGCGACGAGTGGGAGCTTCCTCCTCCATTGGGTCGGTGTCGCTGGACTCCCATTTGACCTCCATAGGTTCTGCCTCAGACTCCGTGTCGGTGTGGATCTGGATGGGGTTCTCCTCTCCCGATCCAGGCTCGGATGGTACTGCTACGGAGCTCGAGGTGGGTCCCATGGACGTGGCAGCAGTGGGGTCTACCGTGCGGTGCGGGCTCGTGCTCAACATAAAGCTTGCTCCATCATGGCTTGAAAGGTATCCAAGCATGCTGGAGTCATAAGGTAATAGTGGTCGGGCACGGGCGGGAGGTGATGGTACAAGCTCGGTGGAAGTACCGCAGCGTAGACGGACGAGTGCGCAGTGCTCCTCCACTGGTCGATTTGCCGCTTGCTCTTCCCGAGCTGCTCCTCCAGCTCTACGAGCTTCCCCACGGGCCATGTAGCGGTCCGAGAGTTGCTCATATTGGGCACCATTGGTGCTGAGTTTGCAAAGACGTTTATCCGGTCTCCAGCCTTGGTGGCTCTCGACCGGATCATTGAGGCGTGATCGCTGGTCGTTGATCTCGAGCGTGGCCTCCTCGTAACGGCTCGTCCCGCCGTCTCCGCCCAACGTGATAGACGCGTGACCATCGGGTTGTAGCAGCAGGGTGTGGCCTCCACAGTGCAGACTGGATTGCCCTCTTCGCGATAAGGATGATGCACGAACTCTGTCACCGTGAGTTCGGCACGATGTATCGCATTAAGGCGAAGGAAGGCTTCGCGAGCCGCATCCCGAATAGCCGCTTCGCTAGGTCCCGGTGGTAGCGAGTGTGGAAGCGTAAAGATGTCTCACTTCCCATGCGGGCTTCTATGGATACGGCTGCCTCCCAGCTGGATACACTTTGAGCCATGCCTTTTGGTGTGATAGGTGGGTGGTTCCGGTACCTCAAACACCATAATAGGGACTGAAGTTGTACCACAAACCCCTCGTCTCACGGGATAGTGACCTCCCTGCTCCGTCGTGGTTTGACATCTCGCTTTTGTAGGCAACTTAGGGTTAGAGGGAGAGAGCTATCATAATCATTTGGTAAAAAGAAAATACGATGTAGAAAAGGTATATTTGCATTTTCGAAAATAATAGTTTAAAACGATCCTATGTAGGGATATTTCCCTTTAGCCAACTAGTTAGGGGTAGGGCGCCATTTGGTCTTAGCCTACG
The DNA here is from genome assembly GCA_019925245.2 of Oryza australiensis. Lineage (NCBI taxonomy): Eukaryota > Viridiplantae > Streptophyta > Magnoliopsida > Poales > Poaceae > Oryza > Oryza australiensis. The sequence continues at coordinate 315,092 of JAIFGZ020000430.1, forward strand.
GTCGCATGGCTCGATACCAGCTCTGTGGACCCCGTTTTGAGGCGGGAATATTTCGTGTTCATAGTACCATTTCCCTGGATCGAGTAGTTGGTACCCACGAATACAAGATCTTGGATAATCAAGTGCACATGCACGAATAGTCTTACATTACCATTATTACATCAATAAGCCCGAAGGCAATGTTCAACCCACAGGACCTTATGGTCCGAATACAACATGAAAACAGAATTTAGATAAGGCAATGAAAGAGGCGCGGCTTGTCAATTGCCACAGTGCAACGACCGGAGCTAAGGTCTAGTGATGCGCCGTCAATTCCTTCGCCCTCCTAGTAATACGCGTATGGGTCTTCGGCTCTTCATTTCCATCGCTGGAGGTTTGTGCGTATAGCAAGGGTGAGTACCAACCGTACTCAGCAAGCCAACACAGAATTGATGCATATGATAGGGTTATTCAAAGAACATGGCTGGGGTTATTTTGCATAAAGCCAGTTTTCACAATTCTTTTTACAAACCTATCGACTAGCCAATCAAGTTTTAATTTTCACAGTTCATTAATCCGGTAACGGTTCTGTCTACCATCCATCGTGATTCCAAGGATGGCTTCCCGCCTCCGGTTCGTCATGATTTTCGGGAATCTACCCTTCTCGCTTATCGAGAAGTTGACCCACCACGAATGAAATCATCATGCATACCCATCCCAGCAGTTTCAAGTTTAAAATCTAGCCAAGCGAAAGTCTTGTCACGATGCTCAATATCCGCGAGCACGGCTATTCGAATAGATTGATTCACTCACACTGCAGTGGATGTACACTTTACCCGTACTCCGCGACACCCCAACAAATGAGCCTACGCCTCAACACATGAGACGGTCACGGCAAAGCCTTTCGATAACCTTGCTTTGGCGTACCGCTCCATGAACTTAAGCCCTCATGCACTCTAGCCGTCCTTTTCTAGCAGTGAGAGGAGTTCGGCGCACCGGGTAAGGGAAAACTTTCTCAATCTTTAGGTTTAATTAATATCAGTTTAATTCCACCATTCATAACAAAGGCCGCAGCCTCAATCTCATCCCATAACCACATCATAGAGAACCATCTATGCAAGGATACTGCCTCCGCTCGGCTATCTAGTCGGCTAGGTCCATACCCATTCAAGAAGTACGGTTGTACTGGCTCGTTTCCGGCTATCTCATGGCTCGGTCTAATTGACCAGGGTCGGCACTTGCCTTTCCGGAATCCACCCAAGTCATCCAGCGCCCCAGCCTAAAACATTTGTATAACATTTTCAATCTTCAACAAGACTAGTTCAACATTCTCAAGGCCATGTGGCGCTCATGTCTCCACAGCCGTATTTCAACTACCTTCCCTAAGGTAGTTGCCCGAGCACAAAGCTTTCTTGCAAAATCATGAGTATGCAGGGATCTAGTGTAAGCGAGCTAAGCATTTGTACCGAAGTTATCCTCCGGTCATATCACATCGAGGGTTACAAATAATAAATACTAATGGTGATCAATATCAAAGGGGTATATCAAGCATAGGTATTGTTTGTGTAAAGCATGCAATTTGTAATTTGAAACCAACATCATTTCACAAAGTAGGATCAATATGTTCAAAGAGTGTGATGACTTGCCTTGTTCGCACGCTTCTTGAGTGGGGTCTTCGCGGGTCGTGTTCGTCTCCTTGGTCGCTAATCATACGAGCGAAAAGGAAAAAGAAGAAAAAAAATGGAATCCAATTAAAATCCGATAAGAACGAACGAAAAAAGCATGAAAAATCATAAAGAACTCTCCAAAATATTTCCCCCTATGATCCTACTCGGGTTACGGAGGATTTTTATGGCAAAATCGACCGTAGCGACGAGTTTCGACTTTTTAGGGTTTTTGTAAAAAGGATCGATAAAACGACGAAGCGGAAGTCTTGCGAATGTTGTTCAAGAGGTTCGTTGATACATCTTTGTCGAGTTCAATGGTTAAGTATAGTTTGAAAAGTAAAAGGTACAAATAAGTCTTTGAGAAGAGTTTTCGCAAGATTTACCGAAAATTGTATATAGTGGCTCATTTCGTTTTAAAGAAAATGCCTGTGAAAACTATGAAATTTTAGCGTAAATATTTCCAAAAATGTCTCCAAAATCTTCCCCAAATCTTTCTAAAATTTTTCCCATTTTTTTTCTAAATTTTCTTCTTTTTCTTCCTCTCCTTCTTTTCCTTTTTTCTTCCCTAGCCGGCACTGTGTACTCTTCGACATGTGGGCCGGTGGGAGGAGAAAGAAAAAGAGAGAAAGAAAAAAAATAAATTCGGCAAAATTTGGCGCGGTGGGTTCGAACCCGCGACCTAACCCTCAGCCCAGCTCACACCCTCCACTTGGCCGGCGCCACTTCTCATCTACCTCTCCCTCTCTTTCTTTTTCTTCCCTCTTGCTCGTTTCTTCCCCCGCCGACCGGTAGGGAGGAAGACGAGCTCGCGGACGGCGAGGGAGGGGTGGAGCTCGGGAATGGAGCGGCTTTGCACCATCCTGAGACCACGGGGGTCCCGTTTCTCCACTCGGTCGGGACCGGGGAGCGGCGGAGATGGCTGGCGTCGGCGAGGTAGTTCGGGCGGCGGTGGCGCTCGTCGGCAGCGGACTCCGGTGATGTTTTGGCCAAGGCAATGGATCTACGAGCATCTGTGAGTCCTAGGGATGCTAGAGGGAGTGTTGGTTCCCGGGGGAGGCGCCGAGGTGTGGCCGGCGACGGCGGTGGTGGCGGCGCCGAGACAGGGGAATTCGGGGGCTCGTCGCCGGCGATTTCCGGCGGCCATTTGGCTTGGGGAACTTAGGGGAAACAATGCTTAGAGCACGGGGATAACGGTAGTACCTTCAATTCGGGAAGAAATCAACCGAGGGTGACGAATTTCGGAGTTTTGCCCCTGGCGGCCGAGTTAGGGTTCTTCCGGCCGAGCTCCGATTCTTTCCAAAATTCAAGCAATGCAACGGCTAACTTTTGGGGAAAAACGAGGAAAAAGCACGAGGGAGTTGTGGCGAGGATTTTCGGTGTTGGGGGCTCGGCTCGGGGTGGCCTCTTATAGGCGGTTGACGGAGGGAAAAGGAGAGCGACGCGACGGCAACAATGGCGCGGCGTCGCAGCATGGCGCGGTCGCGGGGTCATGCGCGACGTGCGGCACCGCAGCCGACGCGCGCGCATACGGTGAGCGCGCGAGGGCGGTGCGCGCGGATCGTGCAGCGCGTTGCTAACGCGGGCGGCATGGCGCGCGGGTACGGCGTCGACTTCGGGAGCAAAGCCATGGCGCGACTGTACCGGTGATCCCTGTGTGTGACCGGAGCCGATGACGTTGGGAACGTGCACGCGCGAGGTCTCTGGTGCGGCGGATGACGCGTGGCGGCTGCGAACGGGATGATGGAACCGGTCGAACACCTGCTGATCAATGAATAGTGCGATTTTTTCCCCGAATTACAATCCTATTTTCCCATTTCCATTTCCTTTCTTCCTAAAAATCCCAAATAAATTTTGGTATTCTCAGAACAATCTCTAAAATTATATTTTCCACTTCTCCCTACTTTTCAAAATATATTTTTCATATTTATTTTGTTTCTTCTTTTGAATTCAAGAAAATAGGGTTTTGATTAGAGATAAATTTCTAACTTCATTTTTTTTCCTTTTTCAAAAATATTTTTATCATCCAATCCCAATTACTCATTATCTTTCCCCTATCAATTAGGGTTTAAACCAAAATATATCCTTTTTGTAATTCACCAAATTATATATGTATATGCTCTTTTCAAGGTACACACATTTATATTTTGAAATCATTTTCACCGGCTATGATTTCAAAGCTTAGGGTCTTGTTCCATTTTTCCTCAAAGTAATTCTAGAAGAAAAATCTTATTTTGCTGAACTGGCAATCCAGATCGAAAAACACGATAAGAAGCAATGATTCCCAAAAAGTTTTTGTGAGTTCCGATTTTTACGTTCCGTATTCCATTCCTTCGATTTTCAGGATGTTACAGTTTGTCAGGTTCTACGTGGCCGACTTCGAGGCAGCCTACCATGCGGTACTCGGTCATCCGACCCTAACCAAGTTCATGGTGATTCCCCACTACACGTACCTGGTTCTCAAGGTGCCAGGTCCCTAGGGGGAATTCTCCGTGTGGGGTGATGTCGCTACATCCCACGCCTGTGAATCCGAGAGCCTCTCCCTCGGCGAGGCCGTCGACCCATCGGCCCAGGTAGGAGGATTTCCTCCCTCGCGTGCCGACCCAAAAGGAAAGGCACCAATGGTAGAGGATGACCCAAGTCCAGCACCACCAGCATTGAGGCCCTTCACTGGCTCCGCCGAGTACAAGGCCGTCTCTCTCTCCGACACTGATCCCTCCAAGGCGGCGCTGATCGGCTCACACCTCAGGGAGAAATAGGAAAGCACGCTCATGGACTTCCTGCGTGTGAACATTGATATGTTTGCTTGGAAACTAGCAGATATGCCGGGAGTACCCAGGGAGTTGGTCGAGCATGAGCTTCATGTTCCCCCTGACGCCAAGCCACTCAGGCAAAGGCTGTGACGGTTCGGCCAGGAGCGCAAAGACAACATCCGAAAGGAGTTGACTCGACTTCTAGATGCGGGTTTCATTTGGGAAGTGCACCACCCAGATTAGTTAGCCAATCGGTCCTTGTAAGGAAGAAAAATGGGAAATGGAGAATGTGTGTTGAGTACACTGATCTTAACAAGCATTGTCCTAAAGACCCATTTACTCATCCCCGCATCGATCAAGTCGTTGACTCTACCGCGGGTTGTTCCCTCTTGTGTTTCTTGGATTGCTACTCAGGCTATCACCAGATAGGACTCAAAGCGTACGACCAGGAGAAGACGTCTTTCATTACGCTGTTCAGGGCCTTCTGTTACACCATGATGGCTTTCGCTCTAAAGAACGATGGCTCGACCTATCAGCGAGCCATTTAGCGTTGTTTAGCCAGCCAAATTGGTCGTAACGTTGAGGCTTTTGTGGACAACATAGTGATCAAGATGCGGATACCCGATGATCTCTTGCCTGACATAGCAGATACTTTCGCGAACCTACGCAAGTACCGATGGAAGCTTAATCCTGAGAAGTGCATCTTCAGCGTGCCTTTCGGGAATCATCTCGGCTTTATTGTCTCCGAGCGAGGAATCGAGCCCAATCCCGAGAAGATCTCTGCAATCCTGAACATGCGGAAGCCGTCCTGCGTTAAGGACGTGTAGAAGCTCTATGTGTAGCATGACATTTCTCAGAGATTCATCTCCCGACTTGGCGAGCGCGGAGCGCCATTCTTCAAGCTGGTCGGGAAGGGCAAGGATTTCTAGTGGTCGGAAGATACTGACAAGGCGTTTGCCGACTTCAAGCACCTTTTGACTACGCCGCCAATCCTCACTGCTCCGAACCCCGAGGAACAGCTACTTCTGTATGTCACCGCAACCACCACTGTTGTCAGCACGGTGCTGGTTGTCGAGCGCGTAGAGGAAGGTCGCATCTACCCGGTCCAGAGGCCCATTTATTATGTATCCAAGGTCCTCGGGCCGTTGAAGATGCGCTATCCCCAAGTGCAGAAGCTGCTATACGCCGTCCTCATCACCACTCGGAAGCTGCAACATTATTTCCAAGCCCACAAAGTGGTGGTGGTGACTGGGTTTCCCCTCGAGGACATCATTCGGAATCACGAGGCTACTGGGCGGATAGTCAAGTGGGCCTTGGAAATGGGCAAATTCTCTATCGATTACGAGCCGCGCAACGCCATCAAGTCACAGATCTTAGCCGACTTCATGGCTGAATGGACAGAGATCCAGCTCCCGCCGACTTTCGAGTCGTGCTCGACCTGGACCATGTATTTCGACAGCTCCCTTAGCATTGACGGAGCTGGGGCTGGCGTGCTCTTGGTCTCCCTGAAGGATGAGCACATCAACTACGTCCTCCATTTACTGTTCAAGACGTCCAATAATGCTGCTGAATATGAGGCTCTCCTCCATGGTCTCCGGATCACCAAATCCATTGGCGTTGAGCGCCTTATGGTTTATGGGGATAAGAAGCTAGTCATTAGCCAGGTCAACAAGGACTGGTCCTGTTCGAGAGAGAAGATGGATGCCTATTGCGCCGAGATCCATAAGCTCGAAGGCAGGTTCGTCGGCCTCGAGTTCCACCACGTCCTCCGGGACGCCAACTCGGCGGCCGACCAGCTGGTCAAGTTCGGATCTTCCCGAGCAACAGTGCAGCAGGAGGTATTCATCCACGAGCTACACAAGCCATCGATCAAGGACCCGGATCACCCAAAAACGGCCCCAGCGCAACCAGCTGAGTCAATACTTGCCATTACTGACACCCCTGAGGACTGTCGTCAAGGAGTCATAGACTACATCATCACCAAGGCACTCTCGCCCAACAAGGCAAAAGCCGAGCACGTCGCCCGACACAGCAAGCAGTACGTCGTAGTGGGCCACAAGCTGTTCAAGCGTGCGGCATCCACCCGAGTACTCTTGTTGTGCTTCCCTCAGGATCGCGGAACCTAGATCCTTGATGAGATTCATTCGGGCATCTGCGGTAACCACACGGGTGCAAGGACGCTAGTCGACAAAGCCTTCCGGGAAGGATATTATTGGCCAACTGCCAATGAAGATGCCAAGGAATTAGTCCGGCGCTATCAGGGATGTCAATTCTTCGCCAAACAGCACCATCTCCCAGCACAAGCCCTTCAAACAACCCCGTCATCATGGCCCTTTGTATGCTGGGGGCTCGACATGGTCGGCCCGTTCCCTAAGGCACCAGGGGGCTATACTCATATTTTTGTCGAAATCGACAAATTCATGAAGTGGATCAAATTGCAGCCCCTGAGAGCTTGCACCGCCCAGAGGGCGACCGAGTTCATCAAAAACATCACCTTCCGCTTCGGCGTCCCGAGGGAGATCATCACCGACCTAGGGACACAATTCACTAGGAATGTTTTTTGGGATTTCTGTAAAGAGAGTTGCATCGAGGTCAAGTATGCCTCGGTGGCGCACCCCCGAGCGAACGGGCAGTGCAAGCATGCGAATGGCATGATCCTGCAAGGCTTAAAGGCCTGGGTCTTTGACCCACTTCAGAAGCTTGAAGGCCGCTGGTTGCGTGAGCTCCCAACTGTGCTCTGGGGGCTCCGCACTCCGCCGAGCCGGGCCATAGGACGGTCCCCGTTCTTCCTGGTATACGGCTCGGAGGCAGTTCTCCCGGGTGACATGCTTCACGAATTCTCAAGGGTTCAACTGTATGATGAAGGGATGGTCGAGCAAACGCGGACCGAGGACATCGACAGCATCGAATAAGAGTGTATGGCCGCCGCAATCCAGATGGATCGGTACCAACATGCGCTTCGCCGATACCACGACCGCAATGTCCAGGGAAGATCCTTCAAGGTTGGCGACCTGGTTTGTCTAAGAGTGCAGTCCAACGCTGGCATGAACAAGCTCTCACCCCCATGGGAAGGCCCCTTCATCGTCTCCACCATCACCCGTCCAGGCTCATACAGGCTGATTCACGAAGATGGACAGGAAGTGCCGAATTCCTAGAACGTCAAGCACCTACGCCGATTCTATGTTTGAACAGCTAAGTACCCAGCCTCGACCCCTTCAATTTTGCATATTTCGGTTATCTGTTAAACCTGCATGAAGATCATATACCCAACCCCTAAAAAGGCTCGGGGGCTCGGAAGCCCTCCCGAGCAGTATCGCCAGCCGCGTTGATCCCTTCTCATGCAGTTACCCTCATGGCGAGGCCTGAGCAGTGCGACCCTTAGTTAAGGGTTTCAGAGAAGCTGTGCCGCCTACTATGCTTGAGCTGCTCGAGGGCTCATTCATTACCCGCTTCGACTGAACGTGGTCGGCTCGGCCCCGAGTACCTCGGGTAGTGACTTCATTCCTATCCTGGGCTGGCTGGGGTCGGGCTGACCGTGTTTCAATCAAGTGCCGACAAATAAGCTCGGGGCTCAAAAACGTCCGAATCCTGTGTATACGACTAGGACGCTAGGAGCTCGACTCGGGTCACCCGGACAATGTCTGTTGATGGCCCGACTCGCTCTACTTCGAGGGTTAGACACACAGAGATCGGACGGACATCGACGACCTCGTGTTCACCCGATGCGTACACAACTAAGTGACTTTGCTTGACTGAATGCTGCGCCCTTGAAATAGCCATCGGGCATAGTCGGGATCTGTCCCGCCAGCTTCCGCCGGTTAGTCATGAGAGTTATACGCACATCGAGTGATCGCCGATCCTCCCCCGCCCTCCTGTTCATCCTGCACTCGGTTGAGTCGATCCGAGTAGACTGAGGAAGCCTTCGGATCTGTCCGTTAAGGTCCGAAGAATACTCGGCATCGGAGGCCAGTCAGGAGACGAATAGAAGGTTGTCTCCTCATGCTCCAACCCGCTATGAAGGAGAAGGATCTACTTGGAGTTTGATCGGTAGCCCTCCGGACTTTGTCCGTTGACGGCCGAGATCGCTCGGCAGGATCTACTCCCCCTCGCAGATGTCCTAGAGTTTGACTGGAAGCCTTTCAGCCGTTGATTCGTAGAAGGCTTTGGTCACACGATGTAAGCTATCCTAAGGTGATAGCCCTTTCCGAGTTTTGACCATTTCACCCTTCGAACTCGGACTGTTGAAGGACGAGGTCGCTCGGACGATCTGTCGCATAATGGTGTGTTGGGTGTCCAAAAAAAACTTTGGACATATCACGTGTCGAAGGCAGCATACAAGGAAGACTAACAAAAGTTTTCTTCATTTCTCACAGGGTGATGATCATATATAGGGCCTGAGGTCCCCCTAGCATGCAGCAGCATCGACGCGGTGGCCTCCTTTACTACCAGTTCCACAGATCGGGCCGAGGGTGTGCACATGCTGGAATGATTGGAACAACAAGGCCAAAGGTTTTCCTAACCTATAGGACCATGTTGCTCACAATCTTATCCGCCGTTGACTCTACAGAAGCGTAGATATCGTCCGACTCGACGCCGGCAGGCCACTCCTCAGTGATCGCGTCGATGTCCTCCCGGGGGTACATCTTTTGTACAACGCCAAGGACGTGCGTCGCTGCCGTCTTGGCCACCCCCTGAGCGTAGCGCCGGATAAGTTCCTGGCCACTCAGTAGACGTGCCTGAAGCACGCTGTCGTTCGGGATGAGTGACGACGTGTCCGGATCGATGTCGGCGAGCAGTGTCAGGGACGCCTTCGAACAGATCTCCCATCGCCCCTTGATCGTCTTCAGGCTGTCCCTGATTCGACGAAGCCATCGACCAGCTCCTAGTAGTTGGCCTGGTCACAAAACAGGTCGGCTAAGGCACACTCCTACTTCAACAACAAAGGAACTGGAGAAGACAGTACTTACGGACAGCCCCCGCTCACGCGGCCTGGTCCTCGGCCATTTTGGCCAAGGCTTTGTCCCTGGTCGCCTCGGTGGCCGCTAGTTTCTTCTCCAGCTCCACCATTGCCGCCTCCGACACCGACGCCTTCTCTTCTGTGTCGTCGAGTGCCCCGGCCAATTCCTGGATGAGGGCTTGGATGTGCTGTGAATATGCTATGATCACTTCAGCTCCGCCAGCATATGACGACCCGTCAAGGCGAGGGTCGGCCGCTGACGACTTCCTATCAGCGATGTCAGTTAGCGGTTGTAGTGCCAATAAAACTCAACCATGGTGCTCACCTGGTGGATGCTGTGAACTTCACAGCACCCCGGCGTGCAATCTTGGGAGTAGGTCCTGATGCTTGCCTGCTCGCCTCCCCGTGGATGCTCGGCCCCACCTCTGTGGAAGCAGTCAGCTTCCATTTTCCTTTCGGCTCTGTCGTTGTAACGGAAAGGCATATCTCCGCAATCTCTAGCTTCAGAATAACACCAAATTTGTGCCACGACATCAACACCTGGCAGGTGAAGCTCTACTAGAGGAATGGAGAAAACATCCAGACAAGGGAGAGAGGTTAAGCCTACCTGCCACTGCCAATTCTCAAGGCTCCCAATCGAACTCCAACCTTCATTGGAACTCGGCGACGAGGCCATGAGCCTAAGACTGTTGGGAGGAAGAAGAAGGTTGCACAATGGAGGCGGGAGAATTGAGAAACTTTCTCTTCCTCAAATTGAAGAAGTAAGATGGTGTAAGGAGAAGAGCCTGCTGCAATGGAATTTAAATAGGGAGATGGCGATGGGCTCGCTGGCATGGTTTTCAGAAAACATGCAGCGTCTTTTATGTCCAACGCGAAACATCCGAAGCGCCTCTCGCCCATCCAACTTCTCAGCTTGACACGTCGACTTCGGGTAAAATCTGGGCTGTCCGATCTTCGAAAGGGAGAGTGACATCTACACAACTTCTGTTGTCCACTTTGAAGAACCTGCCGTAAGGTCACACCACCTTTCCCATATCAACTGACAGCTGAAGGATTACGCGGAGGCTACGCTAGCCGAAAACAAAAACTTTTAACCGCGCAAACCAGGAACACTTGCAAGTAAGGGTCGATAGATCGTTACCGATTGGAGTAGAGTGCAGCGGAATAGCCAATCGGGGCAATCCGATCCGAACAGTGTAGCCGATTCCCGGAGACACCGGTCGCCAATCGCCCGATTCGAGTCGTCCGGCCGCGTTCTCACGCCTCGCTCCGATGCGCCCGACCGCAGCCGATTCCACCACAGCCGATCGCTCCGATTGCAGCCGATCCGAAGCCGATCAACAGCGCGCAACGTAGCAGCGCCTCTACCGGTATCCACACTTCCGGGGACAGAACGCCGTACACTCGTGTGCTAGCACGCGATGCAAGGCTAGGGTTTGGCTCGAAAGTGGGGAGGGCTTCTGTGGAGATTGATCTCGACGACTTCTGTTGCACGCGATGCAATTGACGTGTCGCAGCTCTCCACCCCTCCCTCCTTTATATAGAGTTGGCCGACTGGGACTAGTGGCCGATTAGGACTCTATTTTTGAATCGGATCTCATCCGTATCTCATAGAGTTGGCTGCCCATACGTCGTAAGCCCATAGGACTCTATCCGATCGGATCCCTATCCGATCGAGGCGTATCCGAGTCCAACTCGAATGCCTGTTCTTATCCCCTTAAGCGTGCGACCCTGTAGGTTCAGGTATACTCGGTTTCGGCTATAGTCTAACTTAGCCGACCGTCGGCTCGAGTCCAACTCGGCCGACTTCACAACGCGGCGCCTAGCAGCACATATTGACACCATAGTATACAAGAATATAATATCGGCTCGAACCTGTAATGTGTACACAAATCCCTTTGCCTCACGATACCGTTAAGCTATAGGCAAGATGTGTGCCATCCCTTCAATAGCTTAACCATTCACTCGAACCGTATTGGATTATCCGTCGTTGATTGACTCCTCAATCAACTTAGCATGGCCATGCATTTCCATAATCCATTACCTCGAGGGGCCCGAGATATCTCTCCAAAGGAGGGGCAAATTCCATCTTGATCACTCACATCCCACTCCATGTTTCATAGCAAACCCGAAAACTACCTTTATAACTACCCGATACGAATAGCGTTTGGTAGTCCCAAAGTAGGCTACTACACATGTTGGAATCCATGGTGATCTCAGGTCTAAGGATTTTGTACCAACACTACTCGAGACCAACTAATGGCACATTAATTCCTGTAGTGTCTCATGGTGGGTCTATCCAACAATGTGTTCTCCAACACATATGTCCATGTTTATTGATTTGGTATCTTCATACCCATGATCTATGAGACATGATCATCAATCAATAAACATGCCGATCTTAGAATCATATTTGTTCCAACAATATGACATATGATCGAGGATCGTTTAGAAATAGATTCATACATAAAGAGTCTCATAAATAAGTCACGTACTTATTGATCAATACAAGATGTCTATTTCATGGAACCGAATAACACTTTATTCATAAATACATAAACATTGACGTGATATCCAACATCTCCATGTTGCCTCTAGGGCATATCACTAACAACAGCGCCACCTGACACTTGAGAAATGGTGGGATGCCAAAAGATTCGATGTGATGCAGCGACGCTCCCAATCCTCGTGCCATAAACAAGAAGTAGCAGAGGATGTCAGAGAACTTTGCTTTGACATTAGCAAAACCCCGCCGGCCTTTGGGTCAGGTTCTTCTCGACTCGGAGTAGGCTTCTGAGCCTGTCCCTGGTCGAGGTCGGGACTACCATATGCCCTCGGACAGTAGTCTGGACAATAACCATGATCTTCGCCGCCCCGGGGTGGTGACTTTGACAACTCGAATGTGGGCTTTCGAGCTAGTCCACAAGTGAGGTTGGGGCTACCTCGAGCCCCAGGGCCTGTAGCCCCGAACACCTCACCCATCCTCACTGCCCTCGGGCAGTGGACTCTCCGACTCGGGGGCTGAAGGCGAAATTGCCTACCCCTCGGTTGAAGCGAGGGATCGCAAACGCCTCCGGCAGCAGACACACGTCTCGGCTAACCCCTTTTGGCGGACCTCGAGCATCGCTCGGATCATTGGGAGATTGGCAAAGCGCTCTTGGTGATTTGACCCTAGGCTCGAATGTGCCATCCGACCCTAGGCTTGGGGGCTACACCTGCAAAATCTCGATTCACAAAAACTGCTAGGGATCGATGCCTCGGAAGAAAGCTTGACCCTAAGGCCGAATGTTCCATTCGCCCTTAGGCTCGAGGGCTACATCTAGCAGGTGCACCTAGGCGGTGCACCTGCCAAAACTTTGGCTCAAAGCTCTAAGGATCCATTGAAGACAACACTCCTTAGGCTTGGGAACAGGACCTAGCAGACCAACATGTACTTTATTAGATATTCTTTGTACCCCACCTTCTGTCTCTCTTAGTCTTAGCTTTCTTGGCCCCCAAGCTCATCTGTTCCTGCCCTCCTTGAACTATAAAAGGGACGACAAGGCGATGGGGCCGGGGGGATTCCGGATCCGATCCCACGAGGAGAACTCTAGCACACTCCTTTGTAACTCTTGTTCATCATCCACCCCAAGGACGTAGGCCTATTATCCTTCGGGAGGGCTAAACCAGTATAATTCCTTGTGTCTTGTTTCTTGGCTCATCTTAGGACTCGAGTCGACCATCGAATCCATCGGAGGGTAGCTTCCTCACCACACTCTCTCTTCTACCTCCTTGGGGATCCCCCTTGGAGGACTGCTGACCCATCCATCGATAGATCCCTATCCGAACTGAGTCGTACCAGAGTCAAACTCGAATACCTTTTCCATCCCATTAATTGTGCGACCCAATAGGTTCGTGTACAATTGGCCCTAGCCCGAAAATACCCTTTCGGCCTGCTTGTCAATTGCGGCCCCTAGCAGAACATATTGACACCAAAATATACACAAAGATCATATCGACTGAACCTATAATGTGTGCATAAATCCATTTGACTCACGATATCAATTAAGCTATAGGCAAGACTCGTGCCATCCTATCTGTAGCTTAATCATTCACTCGATCTTGTATTGGATTATATATCTATTGATTGACTCCTCAATCAACTCGGCATGGCCATGCGCTTCCATAATCCATTGCATCGAGGGGCCCAGAGATATCTCTCCCATAGTAGGGGAAAAATCCGTCTTGATCATTCACATCCCACTACATGTGTCATAGAAAACCCGAAGACTACTTTTATGACTACCCATTTACGGAATAGCGTTTGGTAGTCCCTAAGTAAGCTACTACACATGTTAGAATCCATGATGATCTCAGGTCTAAGGACTTCGCACCAACACTACTTGAGACCAACTAATGGCATATTAATTCCCTGTAGTGTCTCAAGATGGGTCTATCCAACAATGTGTTCTCTAACACATGTTCACGTTTATTGATTTGGTATCTCCATACCATGATCTATGAGACATGATCATCAATCAATAAGCATGTTGATCTTAGAATCATATTTGTTCCATAGATATGATATATGATCAGAGATCATTTAGAAATAGATTCATACATAAAGAGTCTCATAAATAAGTCATGTACTTATTGATCAATACAAGATATCTATTTCATGAAACAAAATAACACTTTATTCATTGATACATAAAAAGTGACCATGATATCCAACATCTCTTTGTTGCCTCTAGGGCATATCACTAACAGGCTGGCAAGTGCTTCCCGCCGTGAGGCTTCTCCTGAGCCTACCAAAGGCCCTCATGCATACGCTAACGCTGCACTGGGGCACGCCGAGAAGCTTGCAGGGCTCCTTAAGGAGTCCACCCGTCTGGGCGAGACATACAAGGCGCAGCTGCACGGCGCCCAGAAGCTTCTCAAGGCCTTGGACGTCACTCGCCGGGATGCCGAAGAGAAACTATGGAAGTCCGAGGAGGACATGGCCACACCGTGTCAGGACACTGAGGGCCGGCTACGGAAGGCCGAGGAGGACTTGGCAGCCACGGAGAAGGCGAGGGCCGATGCGAAGTGTAAGTGTTGGTATCGGGTTGATAGTTGTGTTTCTAAACTTATCTTTGAGCTGACCAATCTCCTTGTGCAGGTCGCCTCTCCATCTTCTGCACGCAGATCGGCGACCTCAAGACTCGCACGGAGTTGGCTGAGGCCCAGTCGACCCAGTACCGGGAAGGGGTTCAGGCACTCCTTGCCAAGGTCGACGCCGAGCAGCCGCCGCCCGAGGAGACCGAGGACGCACTGATGGCATGGTTGCTTGGTGGGCCGATGCGTCTTTGCACCTATGTGCGACCTGCGGCCAAGCTGGCAGTGACGCACTTCCTTGGCGTCATGCGGAAGCTATACCCACGCATCGAGGTCGAGGCGATCGGCGAGGGTTGGCCCGAGGGCATGGCGGAGGAGTAAGTCAGCGGCATCTACGCCGAGGTGGAGTCGACGGCCGAGAAGATCATCGGTGACATATCCTTGTAGGATGTAGAGTCCCTAGTGTAGATATGTAGAGTCAGTCAGAATCTGTAAAAACTTTACCATTTCCTTTCAATGTAATAAAGTTCCCAGTTTGCAATGTTGGAGAACAACTTTTAGTCTTTGCAATGGAGTTTCAATTCCTTGTCCTCTATTCGCATTGTGTTTGACCACAGTGCGTCGGGTCTCGACCTTAGCCCACAGCGGTAGGGAGCGTGCCCTGTCTGGATCCGAGGGGTTTCAGGTTGAGCCCTAGTGTTGTAGCCATATACGTTGTGAATATGTACATGGTGAAATTACAAGAGAGGCAATCGAGCCCCCGAGTAGCTTTGGCCATATCTGGTTGTCTTGCGTCAGGTCCCGACCCTAGCCCGCTGTAGTAGGGAGCATGCCCTGTCTTAGTTCGGGGGGCATCAGGCCAGGCCATTGTGTTTTGTCAGATACATTGCAACTAGGTACTTGGGGATGTTGCCGACCCCCGAGCAGCTCAAGCGTACTCAATAGGCTCCTTTCCGGAGACCTCCGACCATTGCAGGTCGGGGTCGCATAGCTCAGGGCGGACCGTGAGCATAGCGAAAAAGTTATTGAGCGTGCGTAGGCTACTCTGGGGTCAAGCGGAGAGCGAGTTGGAGAAAAATGGCCGAGGAGAAAGACTGTGGAGAACAAGTTGCTTCATTGAAAGAGTAGGGTACAAGAGACATAGTTGTTCAAGCATAGAATCAGCGTAAATACTCGATGTTCCACGAATTCGGGACTTCCCGTCCGTCCTCTTGAATTAGCCAGTAGGAGCCCAGGCGCGTGACGGCTGAGACAATGAAGGGCCCTTCCCATGGGGCTGACAACTTGTGCATGCCCACCGAGGATTGCACTTGGTGGAGTACGAGGTCACCGACCTTGAAGGATCTTCCTTGCATGTTCCTGTCATGGTAGCGGCGGAGTGCTTGTTGATAGCGGTCCGACTGGATCACCACGGCCAGCCAAGCTTCCTCAAGGCCATCGATGTCCTCGTCATGTGTATGCTTGGCCATCCCTTCGTCGTAGTGGCGGATCCTCGGGGAGTCATGGAGCATGTCGACAGGTAGAATTGCCTTTGACCCATAGACTAGGAAGAACAGGGTCTGAACCATGGCTCGGCTGGATGGTTGCGATGCCCCCACAAGACGGTCGGGAGCTCACGAAGCCATCGACCCCCATACTTCTGGAGCGGGTCAAAAATTTAGGCCTTTAGTCCTTGCAATATCATGCCATTGGAACACTCGCATTTCCCATTGGCCCAGTGATGCGCCCCGAGGCATACTTGACCTCGATACATCTGTCTTCACAGAATTCCCAGAAGTCATTCCCGGTGAACTGAGTGCCGAGGTCAGTGATAATTTCCCTCGGGATGCCGAAGTGATAGGAGATGCCCTCGATGAAGTCGGCTGCTTTCTTGGCGATGCAAATCTTCAAAGGCATCACCTCAATCCACTTCATAAACTTGTCAATGGCAATGAAGAGGCAATCGAAGCCTTGATGTGCCTTCGGGAGCGGGCCGACTATGTTGAGCCCCCAGAATATAAAGTTCCACGATAGAGGGATCATCTGGAGAGCTTGAGCGGGAAGATGTTGCTACTTGGCAAAGAACTAATAGCTAGTACAGCGCCGAACTAATCCCTTGGCATCTTCATTGGCGGTCGACCAATATAATACCGACTGGAAGGCCTTGCCGACCAGCGTTCGAGTACCCACATGGTTGCCGTAGATACCCGAGGGGATTTCGTCGAGGATCCGAACTCCACGGTCCCGGGGTACACATAGCAGGAGCGCTCAGGTAGAAGCTGTGTGCTTGTACAGCTCAGAGACAACCACCACGTATTGCAAGCAACATCCGACGACACGCTCAGCTATGACCATGTCGGGCGGTAGCGCCTTAGTGGCTATGTAATCGATGAGTTCTCGACGTCGTCAACCGACATGCTAGTGATGGCAAGCACCAAGTCATCGGGTCACGGAGTGGTCGACGAGGACGATTCAGCCTCTTTGATCGATGGCTTGAGCACTTCTTGGAGGACAACCCCTTGGGGGACGGCCACCAGAGAGGATCCCAGCTTGGACAACTAGTTGGCGGCTGTGTTGGCGTCACGGAGAACATGGTGGAACTCGATGCCATGGAACATGCCTTCCAGCTTTCGCACTTCGGTGCAGTACGCGTCCATCTTCTCGCTCATGCAAGACCAGTCCTTGTTAACTTAACTGATCACCAGCTTCGAATCACCATAGACCATGAGGTGCTCGGCGCTGATGGATATAGCGATCCGAAGGCCGTGGAGTAGGGCCTCATACTCGGCAGCATTGTTCGACGCCTTGAAGAGCAATTAATGGAAGTACATAAGATTCTCACCCTACGGGGAGATCAGAAGTACACTGACTCCAGCTCCATCGATGTTGAGCGACCCGTCAAAGTACATGTTCCAAGTCAGTCGGGTCTCAGGGGTCGACGGGAGTTGTATCTCGGTCCACTAGGCCACGAAGTCGACGAGGGCCTGGGACTTGATGGCGTTGCGAGGCTTGTAGTCGATGGAGAACTCGCCTATTTCCACCGCCCACTTAACAACCCGACCGGTAGCCTCCCAATTTTTGATGATGTCCCCGAGGGGGTACTCGATCACCACCACCACCTTCTGACCTTGGAAATGATGGCTTAGCTTTCGGGTGGGGATGAGGACAGCGTAGAGTAGCTTCTGCATCTAAGGGTAGCGAGCCTTGGAGGCCCTGAGGACCTCGGAGATGTAGTAGACGGGCCTCTGCGTTGGGTAGACGTGACCTTCCTCCTGGCGCTCGACGACCAACACCGTGCTCATGACCAAGGAGGTCGTGGCGATGTACAGGAGTAGAACCTCCTCGGAGTTCGGTGCGGCAAGGCCAGGAGATGCTTGAGGTCGACAAAAGCTCGGTCGGCTTCTTCCCGTCCACTAGAAGTCCAAGTCCTTCTTAACCAGCTTGAAGAACGGCGCACCATGTTCACCGAGCTGGGAGACAAACTGTCTAAGGGATGTCATGCACCCGGCGAGCCTCTGGACGTCCATGACACAGGTCGGCCTACGAATCTTTAGGAGATCTTCTCGGGGTTCGCCTTGATCCCTCGGTTGGAGATGACAAATCCAAGGAGCTTTTGGGAGGGCACGCCGAAGACGCACTTCTTAGGATTCATCTTTCATCGGTACACGCGGAGACTCCTGAAGGTCTCGGCAATGTCTCGTAATAGGTCGTCACGTTCTACGTCTTCATCACCATGTCATCAACATAGGCCTCTACGTTCCGATTGATCTAGCTGGCAAGGTAGCGCTAAGTGGCTCGCTGGTAGGTTAACCCAGCATTTTTGAGTCCGAAGGCCATCGTCGTGTAGCAAAAGGCCTCGAACAGCGTGATGAACGACGTCTTCTCCTAGTCGGCTGCTCTGAGGACGATTTGATGATAGCCCGAGTAGCAGTCCAAGAAACACAGGAGGGAGCAGCCCGCGATGGAGTCGACTACTTGGTCGATGCGGGGAAGAGAGAATGGGTCTTTCGGGCAGTGTTTGTCAGGTCGGTATAATAAACACACATTCTCCATTTCCCATTCTTTTTCTTCACAAGGACTGGGTTGGCAAGCCACTACGGATGGTACACCTCTTTGATGAAGCCAGCATCTAAAAGCCTAGCTAGCTCCTTCTTGATTTCATCTTTGCACTCCTGGGTGAACCGCCATAGTCTCTGCCTGACCAGCTTGGCATCGGGGAAGATATAGAGTTCGTGCTCAATGAGCTCCCTGGGTACTCCCGGCATGTCGACTAGTTTCCAAGCAAACATGTCGGTGTTTGCACGCATGAAGCCGACGAGCGTGCCTTCCTAATTCTTGCGGAGGCCTGTGCCTATTAGCACCATCTTGTAGGGGGTGGCATCGGAGATGGGCAAAGCCTTGTACTTGGTGGGGTCGGCGGTGAGTCCCGAAGCAATCGGCGCTGAGTCTGGGGCTTCGTCAGCCATCGACGCTTTTTCCTTGGCATCGGCGACTTGGGCAATGAACTCATCCATGTGGACCGAGAGGTTGACAGCCTCGCCCAGAGCGAGATTGTCCTTCTCATAGGTGTGGGAAGTGGCAACGTCTCCTCGGACAGAGAAAGCCTCCACGGGTCCCAGCCCCTTGAGGACCAAGTATGTGTAATGCGGGACTACCATGAACTTGACAAGGGCGGGGCACCCTAGCACTGCATGGTAGGCAGTTTCAAAGTCCGCCACATAGAACTTGATGAACATGGTGCGGTAGTTTTCACGTCCTGAATGTTACGGGGAGGTAAACCATGCCGAGTGGCACGCTGGCCTTGCCGGGGATGATCCCATAGAAGGGCGAGTCGGTGGGCTCCAAGGTGTCGATGGGAGGCCGAGGTCGCATAGGGTTCCTCGGAAGAGGACGTTGATGTCACTCCCCCCGCCGATGAGTACACGCTTGAGGCGCACCTTGAGTACCACCGGGTCCACCACCAGCAGGAAGCGCCCAGGCTTCGCGATGTTGGTCCACTGGTCAGATCGGGAGAAGGAGATTGGGACTTCGGACCACCTGAGGTGCTCGGGCGACTCCGTGGAGATCACGTTTACCCGCCGAGCAAGCAGCTTCTACTGTCGGTGGTTCTTCGAGGCAGCTTCTCCCCCCTAGATCATGCCGATTATACGAGTCAGCTCTTGGAAGTCGTCGTCCTTTAGGTGCTCTTCCTTTTGGCATTTGGCGTCGTCGTCCTTCCCCCTTCGGGAGTCGTTCTATGCCACTTGGACCATCTGGTCACAGAGAGTGTAGCACTGTCGGATGGTGTGCTTGGCATTCGGGTGTAGGAAGCACAACTTGTCCAATGCCTCCTAGAGAGATTGACCCTAGGCCTATCGATGGCCATGACCTCAAGGCTTGGCTTTCCCTTCTCGTCGTCCCGCCGAGATGACTCGGGCAATCGGCGATCGGCCCTCCTTGGAGACAGGCGACTGGGCTCAGCTGGCTCCTTGCCCTAGTGCTCCTTCAGAGTTAGCGCTCAAAAGCACGCATCTGCTCCCACTCGGTGTCCTTCGCGTCGGTGAAGCACTCGGCAATAGTGATCATCATAGCGGGAGAGGTCAGTCAGTTCATGACCAGGTGCTGAAACAGCTCGGAGGGTTTGCGGAGGCCCTCAGAGAAGATGTGGATGATGTCATCATCGGAGATGCTCGCGACGGCATTGCAGCTCTCGAAGAAGCAGCGAATGTAGCTCTGGATCGACACATCAACCCCTTGTCAGACCTGCCGAAGGTCGTAGCGAGAGGCTGGGCACTGCCAAGTGCCCTGGTAGTTAGCAATGAAGGCGTCGCAAAGCTCATCCCATGGGTTGATGGAGTTCTCGGGGAGCCCAGTGAGCCAGTTGATGGTGGTCGATGCTAGCATGCCGGGGAGATAGTTTGTCATCACGTGGGTGTCGCCACTGGCCACTCGGACAGTATAGATGGAACCACATGGAGGGGTCAGTCTTGTCGTCGTAGGGCTCGATGTAGGTAGGATGAAATCCCTTGGGCCATGTCACTCGGCGAAGGTAGGCGGTGAAGGCTGGGAACCCATTGTGCTAGGACGGGGCCTCGGCATCGGGGCCACCCTTGGGGGTGTCGTGCTCCTGGTCATAGTCCTCTCGGCGCCGTAGCTCTTGGCATCGACGGTCGGCGCCACGGTGCGTGATGATGTTTCGGGCATCAAACCTCTACATCATGATCTCCCGTGTATCACTGGTGTAGGAGCTGCCTTGCTACTCCTTGAGTGGCGCCTTCTTCTGGCACCCGCCCGAGGCCACGGGGCGGATCTAGCCTTCGTCCCCCGGTCCTTGGTGTTGCACAGGGCGACGGAGTGATCGGCACTCTGCCGCTGCCGAGACCACGGTCGATGATTGCCTCAGGGGGAGCGCTCAGACGAGCCTGGGGCATTGAGCTGAGTGGCGGTCGCCTGGGTCATGGCCATCGCCTTCCGTACCTTTGGGGATTTGGGAAGGGCAACGAGTGCTCGCTCGATGGCCACCAGGTTGGCCGTGAGCATCTAGAACACCTGGTGCCCTCAAACTCCATGGTGAACTCGGGCTCCAGGCTCCGAGGTAGAACACGGGCGCGCCGGGCCTGCTCATGTCGTGCAACCCGACCAGCGTTGCGGTGACGGCGGGCGTTGCGGTGGGTGTCGGACTCTTCAGAGCCCATGTGTTGATGCGAAAAACACACACTGGCCTGAGAGATCTGCTTAACTCTAGTGTAGGTCCGTAATCTTGCTTTTGGGGTTCAAGGGTGTGTAACTTGGTTTGATCCTGCAACCAACAAGAAACTAAAGAAAGAAAACAGAGTTAAATATATAAACGATAGCTGATCGGGTATAGCCGAAGACGTATAGTTCAATATTCGGCCGATGCAATTTGCATGAGATCGGCAAAGGGAAAATTAAATCTATTCGATCGGCTGTAGATATCAATAGTATATAATCTAGGTCTCAAAATATGTTTAAACCAAGTGACTGGGATAAATCGGTAGTGTGCTGAGACAGTATAAACCAATTATGTCTAAAAGTACTTTAAGACAATGATTATACGTATTTATGGAATAGTCGATGTTATAAATCTAACATGTATCTGTTAGTGATATGCCCTAGAGGCAACATGGAGATGTTGGATATCACGTAATTGTTTATGTATTTATGAATAAAGTGTTATTCAGTTCCATGAAATAGACATCTTGTATTGATCAATAAGTACGTGACTTATTTATGAGACTCTATATGTATGAATCTATTTCTAAACGATCCTCGATCATATGTCATATTGTTGGAACAAATATGATTCTAAGATCGGCATGTTTATTGATTGATGATCATGTCTCATAGATCATGGGTATGGAGATACCAAATCAATAAACATGGACATATGTGTTGGAGAACACATTGTTGGATAGACCCACCATGAGACACTACGGGAATTAATGTGCCATTAGTTGGTCTCGGGTAGTGTTGGTACAAAGTCCTTAGACCTGAGATCACCATGGATTCCAACATGTGTAGTAGCCTACTTTGGGACTACCAAACGCTATTCCGTAATCGGATAGTTATAAAGGTAGTTTTCGGGTTTGCTATGAAACATGGAGTGGGATGTGAGTGATCAAGATGGAATTTGCCCCTCCTTTGGAGAGATATCTCGGGCCCTCGAGGTAATGGGTTATGGAAATGCATGGCCATGCTAAGTTGATTGAGGAGTCAATCAACGGCATGATAATCCAATACGGTTCGAGTGAATGGTTAAGCTATTGAAGGGATGGCACACATCTTGCCTATAGCTTAAGCGGTATCGTGAGGCAAAGGGATTTGTGTACACATTACAGGTTCGAGCCGATATTATATTCTTGTATACTATGGTGTCAATATGTGCTACTAGGCGCCGCTGTTGACAGGTCGGCTGAGTTGGACTTGAGCCGACGATCGGCTAAGTTAGACTATAGCCGAAACCGAGTATACCTGAACCTACAGGGTCGCACGCTTAAGGGGATAGAATAGATATTCGAGTTGGACTCGGATACGGCTCGATCGGATAGGGATCCGATCGGATAGAGTCCTATGGGCTTACGACGTATGGGCAGCCAACTCTGTGAGATTCGGATAGGATCCGATTCAAAATAGAGTCCTGATCGGCCACTAGTCCCAGTCGGCCAACTCTATATAAAGGAGGGAGGGGTGGAGAGCTGAATAGACATCAATTGCATCGCGTGCAACAGAAGTCGCCGAGATCAATCTCCACGGAAACCCTCCCCACTTTCGAGCCAAACCCTTGCCTTGCATCGCGTGCTAGCACACGGGTGTACGGCGTTCTGTCCCCGGACGTGTGGATATCGGTAGAGGCGCTGCTACGTTGCACGCTCTTGATCGGCTTCGGATCGGCTGCAATCGGAGAGATCGGCTGTGGTGGAATCGGCTGCGGTCGGGCGCATCGGAGCGAGGCGTGAGAACGTGGCCGGACGACTCGAATCGGCTGATTGGCGAATCGGCTGTCTCCGGGAATCGGCTACACTGTTCCGGATCGGATTGCCCTGATTGGTTATTCCGCTGCACTCTACTCCAATCGGTAACGATCTATCGGCCCTTACTTGCAAGTGTTCCTGGTTTGCGCGGTAAAAGTTTTTTGTTTTTGGCTAGCGTAGCCTCCGCGTAACCCTTCAGTATCGGCTAATACTATAATACCACTTTATACTAAGATATCAATATAGATTAAATACATTAAACAGGAACGGATCAGGTGTTAAGATACCCTAACAGATCGACAACAAGCTTAGTATATTTCATCAGAGTGAGATCTTAATATAAAGGGCAGATTTAGCATATCAAGTAAACATGCAGGAAACAAGACAGCTAAACCAGATAAGATCGGCTAAATCTCCGATACTATCTCTAATAGCAATCATGGGACAATATAGATATTATGATTCTAGATAATGCTTAGTAGGTCAGACTCAACCGATGCAGCACTAAGCATAAAGAGGAGCATAAGATCTAAACAAGTCGATGAAAGCCTTTCAAGATGGTGGATACACTATATAATCTAGGTCGACGTTGAGATCTAAGCCTTTCAAGTGGGAACTGGCCCAGTGACCCCCAAGGAACATGCAGCCTTCCTGTTGATGTGGCTGGAAAAGTTCTTGTTTTGTGGTCCAAGTTGTGGTCCTACCACTATGGAGATTATGGCAATCGGGTATCTACATGGCAAGTTTATCCGACAAAAGGTAGGGATAGATTGCGCCTGCCATATCTGTAAACCAAATATGACTTGGGTGTTACGTTGCCGATTGAGATAAGGCAACGGCCCATAGTCACAGTTTGGTAAGATTGAGGAAACTGACTTAGAGTAAGTTAGAGTTTCCGATCTGTAAGCCCGCCTCCCAAGACTATATAAGGGGGGTAAGGGGCGTCCCTTGAGGGATATGCGATATCAGAGTTGATAAGCAAGAGCTTTAAACTTTAGGAGCCTTAGATCTTGAGATCAATATACACTCGGCGGATCGAATCCCCGAAACAGGAGTAAGGTATTACCTCACGAGAGGGCCTGAACCTGTCTAAATCTCGTTTTCCATCTAACCCATTGTGCTTGGCGATCTTGACTGCACCCCCAAAATTCTATTGCCGAAACCAAGTTTCGACAGTTGGCGCGCCAGGTAGGGGATCCGCGCGTCAAGACTTCTTCAACAATCTCGCCGACAAGCGTGATGGGATCTTCTTCAGGATTCGGTGACTTCGCCACCAACGACTTCGACAAGTTCTCCTCCTCCGACTCGGACTCGAACCAGTCGGAAGGAGAGACCCACTCGGCGCTGTTCGAGCTCCCGAACAGCGCCAAGATCTACGACGACATCTTTAAGTCCAAGATGCAGTCCACCCACTCCGACGAAGGAATTCACTCGGCACCGTTCGGACTACCGAACGCCGCCAAAATCTGCACCGATCTTCTCGTCCCCCCAACAGAGACGATCTACTCGGAAGAAGACCTCTCGGCACCGTTTGGATTACCAAACGCCGCTGAGATCTACGGCAAGCTCCTCTCCCCCGAGTCGAGGTCGACCTACTCGGAGGAGTCCGCGTCCTCAAGCTCTGACTCGGACTGGAGCGATCCAGATCCGAGAAACCCAGGATCGAGGGAGGTCGCCGTCATCCTCCAGCCATTCGGCTCATGCTCATCTTTGGAGCTCAACGAGTATCTCAGCTCCGCAGGCTTTGACGACCTCTATGGCATCCCCTCGGACGAAGCCGACGACTCCGACTGCAACAAGGACTACGAGCCGAAGTGCTTCGATGTCGTCATGGCTGAGGTGGCCGAGTCCGACTCAGCCATGGCCCACAGACTCGCGGAAGAAGAGCGAGCCAGGATTGAACAGGAGCGCAAGCTGGCAGAAGAGGAGAAGAAACGCAAAGAAGAAGCCGACAAGAGAAAGCAGGATCTACGGGCAGCCGGACGGTCCGCTCAGGAGGCTATTCTTCAAACGCGAGTCCGCAACACCAATATCTTCTAGACGCCACAGCAGAACGCTGTTGCTGCCCTCACACTCCTAGACACCGTCATCGAGACGGCGCCCCACGACGTGACTCCAATACTAGAAAAGATCAAGACCATCGTCGCAGCCACAGCCAACGGTCATCCCTCCACCTCAGCACGAAGGCCGACTGAGTCTGTGACTGAAATGCCCGACAAAAGCCGGCTCCCGCCGCTAAGGTCAGGAGACTACAAGAAGCCCGAGCCAGACCGGTCGACAACTAGGCCAAGAGGCCCACGCCACGAGTCCATGCAGAAGCATCAGGAGCAAACGGCCGACTCCCACGAGAAGCGACATGGACGTCCGCCGCAACAACAGCTCCAGCTACCGAACCAGCCAACCAAGGACCCCGCCGAGCGATCTGCGGGAAGTCCTCGATCGCTGCTACCAAGAGCGAGATCAACGCACTCGGGAAGATCGGAGGGGATCACCCGATAGCAATGACGATGGAGTGCCAGCTTTCATCGGGAGCTTCGCCGAGTGCACTTGCCGAATGGATTCAAGCCAACCGGAATCGAGAAATATGACGGCAAGACCGACCCCGAGTCATGGCTTACCGTGTACACTCTCGCCATCCGCGCAGCAGGCGGCGACAACAAGGCTATGGCCAATTACCTGCCCGTGGCCCTCGCCAACTCAGCCAGGAACTGGCTAACGAGCCTGCCAAGAGGCTTAATCGGCTCATGGAATGAGCTGAGGGACCACTTCATCGCCAACTTTCAGGGCACCTTCGAGAGACCCGGCACCCACTTCGACTTGTACAACGTCATCCAGAAGCCGGACGAACCTCTGAAGGACTACATCCAGCGCTTCTCCGAAAAGCGCAACAAGATCCCCAACATCACCGACGACATCATCATCGCCGCCTTCCAGAAGGGAGTCCGTGATGAGCTGCTAATCGGGAAGTTTGGGCGCAAGCCACCGAGGACGGTGAAGCAGATGTTTGAGATGGCAAACTCCTACGCCAAATTCAATGATGCCATCAAAGCAGCGCGCCCAGACCGGCCCGACAGGAGGGATGACAAGCAGGCGGGAGGAAGCCGGAATCCTAAGAAGGATAACGGCAATAACAACAATCAGGGCCAAAAGGACCGCAAGCGTCGATCCAAAGATCTGGTTGCTGCAACCTCCAACTCTCAACGCCGCCCCCGAGTCGCGGCCTACGATGCCATCATGAATGCTCAATGCACTCATCATCCCAATCACAAGCACGCGGCTAAGGACTGCTTTATTTATAAACAGTTCACCGAGCAGTATGCGGCGCAACTCAACAAGAAGCAGACTGATGAAGCCGGTCCATCGGGCGCCAAGAAAAACAACGCGGCTGAGAATGCCGAGCCTTTCCAAGACCCCGTGGGAGAGCTCAATCACATTTTCGGGGGGCCACTAGCCTATGAATCCAAAAGGAAACAGAAGCTAACCGACCGAGAGGTCAATGCGGCACAGCCCGAGGTCCCTCAGTACCTACGATGGTCGGAGGTGGCCATCACTTTTGACCGATCGGATCACCCCGACCGAGTGGTTCACCCGGGGCGCTATCCACTCGTCTTGGATCCGGTGGTCCGCAACATCAAGCTTAAGCGTGTCCTCATCGATGGGGGCAGCGCCCTCAACATTTTGTTCGCCAAGACCATGGACGAGATGCAGATCCCAAGGGCCGAACTGAAGGCAAGCTTAGCACCCTTCCATGGAGTTATCCCGGGGCTGTCATCTACACCACACGGGCACATCGCCCTCCCGGTCACCTTCGGAGTTCGAGAAAACTTCCGGACGGAGAACGTCACTTTCGAGGTGGCCGACTTCGAAACGGCCTACCACGCCATCATCGGAAGGCCTGCGCTCGCCAAATTCATGGCGATACCCCATTACACCTACCTCTACATGAAGATGCCGGGCCCCAACGACGTCATCACTCTTCGCAGCGACATGAAGCAAGCCTTCACCTGCGACAAGGAGAGCTGCGACATGGCCCAATCTCGCGAGAGATCACGTGGCCAGCAAGAAATCCGATTGGCTGCATCAACTTCAGCAGAGGATGAAATCCCCGCGAAGAAGATAGCCAAATTAGGATCCGGCGACGACAAGACCAAGAAGATCTCCTTTGATCCATTGGATCCCTCGAAAACTGCTGTAATCGGCGCTGAACTAGATCCCAAATAGGAAAGCGTGCTCGTCACCTTCCTCCAAAATAATAAAGATGTTTTTGCTTGGAAACCATCTGATATGCCTGGAATTCCTAGGGAGGTGATCGAGCACTCTTTGCACGTCAAAGATGACGCAAAGCCGATAAAACAACGATTACGCAGATTCGCGCAGGATCGAAAAGATGCCATCAAGGAAGAGCTCACAAAGCTCTTGGTTGCCGGCTTTATCAAGGAAGACCTACACCTCGACTGGTTAGCCAACCCAGTTCTGGTCCGCAAGAAGACGGGGCAATGGCGCATGTGCGTTGACTATACCGACCTCAACAAAGCATGCCCCAAAGATCCATTCGGGCTGCCTCGCATCGACCAAGTCGTAGATTCAACAGCCAGCTGCCAACTCCTGAGCTTTTTGGACTGTTACTCGGGCTACCACCAGATCAGTTTGAAAGAGTCCGACTGCCTGAAGACATCGTTCGTCACTCTGTTTGGGGTCTACTGCTACATCACCATGCCTTTCGGCCTGAAGAACGTCGGCGCCACATACCAACACATGATCCAGAGATGTTTCCAGACGCAGATCGGTAAGAACGTGGAAGCTTATGTCGACGATGTCGTCATCAAGACCAAGCAGAAAGAAGACCTCATCGCTGACCTAGAAGAAACCTTCGTGAATATCCGGGCCTTCAGAATGAAGTTGAACCCGGAGAAGTGCACTTTCGGCGTCCCATCAGGCAAACTGCTTGGCTTCATGGTGTCACATCGCGGCATTGAAGCCAATCCAGAGAAGATCAATGCTATCTTGAACATGAAGCCCCCGAGTAACCAGAAGGATGTCCAGAAGTTCACTGGCTGCATGGCAGCGCTAAGCCGTTTCATCTCTCGACTCGGCGAACGAGGCATGTCCTTCTTCAGATTGCTAAAGAAAACGGACGACTTCCAATGGACCACGGAAGCCCACAAGGCCTTTGAGGATTTTAAAGAATTCCTTACGACACCGCCCGTCCTAGCCTCACCCCGACCCCAGGAGCCCCTGCTGTTGTACATATCAGCCACTCACCAAGTGGTTAGTACGGTCCTCGTGGTCGAGCGCGAAGAAGAAGGGCGGGTCCAGAAGATTCAGAGGTCGATCTACTTTGTTAGCGAAGTGCTGGCAGGAGCCAAAACTCGCTACCTGTAGGTACAAAAATTGCTTTATGGTGTCCTGATAACCGCGAGGAAATTAGCGCACTATTTTCAGGGTCACTCGGTCACCGTCGTCACCTCCTTTCCACTCGGCGATGTCATCCACAACCGGGAGGCAACTGGGCGCATCGCGAAGTGGGCCCTGGAGCTGATGCCGCTGGACTTAATATTTAAGGCGAGGACGTCTGTCAAGTCACAGGCCCTGGCGGACTTCTTGGCCGAGTGGACCGAACAACAAGAAGATGTACCTCGGGAAGATCTCCAATATTGGACCATGCACTTCGACGGATCCAAGAGGATCACCGGCTTACGAGCGGAGTTGTGCCGATCTCCCGACGGGAAAAGCTAAGATACGTCCTCCACCTCCACTTCTCCGCCTCACATAACGTCGCCGAGTACGAAGCTCGCTGCATGGACTGCGGCTCGCGGTTTCACTCGGGATACGTCGGCTCGTCGTGAAGGGGACTCCCGCTGGTCGTAAACCAAGTGATGAAAGACTGGTCCTGTCTAAACGACACCATGGAGGCCTACCGACAAGAGGTCCGAAAACTTGAAGACAAGTTTGACGGACTCGAACTATCACATGTCTTAAGACACAATAACGAAGCAGCTGACGAATTAGCGCAATTCGGGTCCAAACGCGAAGCCGCCCCAACAGACGTTTTTGTCGAGCACCTCTATGAACCAACTATTGCGGCAAAGCCAACCCCCGACGAACAAGCTGCAAACGAAGTCGCCATGATTGACGCCGACTAGAGGACACCACTCATCAAATTTTTAACACAGCAAGAGCTGTCGGAAGACCGGGATGAGGCAGAACGTGTCCGACGTTGTTGCCAAGCTTATGTCATGGTTGACTCCGACTTATACAAGAGAAGCCCCTCCGGAGTCCTGATGAGATGCATCACACCCAAGGAACGACGACAGCTGCTCCAAGACATCCACTCGGGCATATGCGAAAGCCATGTGGCAGCACGCACCTCGGTGGGCAAAGCCTACAGACAGGGTTTTTTCTGGCTTACCGCGGTCTCCGACGCGGACAAAGTGGTACGAACCTATGAAGGCTGCCAATTTTTCGCCCGACAGAGCCATGTCCCAGCCCAAGAGCTACAAACAATCCCACTATCCTGGCCATTTGCGGTATGGGGCTTAGACATGGTCGGCCCTTTCAAGAAGGCTCCAGGAGGATTCACACACTTATTCGTCGCAATCGACAAGTTCTCCAAGTGGATTGAAGCTAAGCCGGTCGCCACAATTACTGCTGACAAAGCACGGGACTTCATCCTCAACATCGTGCACCGCTTTGACGTCCCAAACAGGATCATAACCGACAACGGGACTCAATTCACAGGAGGCATCTTCAAGGAATTCTGTGAAGACTTCGGAATCAAGATCTGTTATGCATCACTTGCACATCCCAAAAGCAACGGACAAGTCGAGCGGGCCAACGGCATGGTCCTTCAAGGCATCAAGGCCCGCGTGTTCGATCGCCTAAGTCCTTACACAAGCAAGTGGGTTCAAGAGCTCCCCTCGGTTCTATGGTCTCTGCGGACCACACCCAGTCGGGCTACCGGCCAAACTCCTTTCTTTCTGGTCTATGGCGCAGAAGCCATGCTGCCAAACGAGATGGAGTATGAATCCCTCCGAGTCCGCAGCTTCAACGATGAACGCTATGACCCAGACCGAGTGGACGACCTCACCTGACAGGAAGAAGCCTGAGAGGCAGCCCTCATCCAGTCAGCGAAATATCTTTAAGGGCTCAGACGATACCACAGTCGCAGCGTTCGAGCACGAGCTTTTATTGTTGGTGATTTGGTTCTACGCAAGGTTCAGACCACCAAGGACCGCCACAAATTATCCCCCTTATGGGAAGGACCATACATAATCGCTGAGGTGACTCGGCCAGGTGCATACCGATTAAAGCGAGAAGACGGATCTATAGTGGAGAATTCCTGGAACATTGAGCATCTTCGACGATTCTATGCTTAAACCGACTTAAATTTCATGTTTTTCTTGACTGCCAACCTCAAGCAAGATGACTTCTTGAGTTAGCAGTCGGGGGCTGTACATATGTCAATAAAGCATAGTTTTTCTCATCAACTTTTGCGCCTGATTCGGTTTATCGTTGGTTAACAATCCTTGATTCGAGTTCAATGCATAAGGACTGAGAATTTTTTGATGACCTAATCAGGCTTAGGCTTGGTGACAGTCGGACGGAAATTACTTAAGAAATTGTACATGAAAACTCGGATCAAAGCGTTAACATAAATAGACTGAATATTTACAGGAAGCATCAGAACGTCACAATCATACAATGTCTACAAGACAATGATTACAAGACAATTAAGGCCCAAAATTGTTCACTACATCAACGGCAATCCTCTTAGCCGAATCCTGCGCCTCACTGATCATGTCCAGGGCTTGCTCGTCCAAGGTGCCATCGGCAAAGCCTTCACCGACTGAGTTGACATCCACTCGGGGGTAGAGAGATTTGGTCTGCGCAAGAGCAAGGTCAGCCCCCATGGTAGCAGCCTCGGTGATGTTCGCCAAGTATTGGTCGGGGGCTCTCCGCAGCTTATCGAAGATTTCGACTGGATCCAGTGAGCTAGCCCTGACTCCCTGATGAAACAAAGATAGCAGGATTGGCGTTGCCGCGTTGGCGACATCTTCTCGAACCCTTCCAGCTTGTTTGACCCTCTCAAGTAAGACGTCGTATTGAGCTCGGGTCTTGACTTTGTAAGCTGCCAAAAGAACATGATCACGCAAAGTACTCATAGATAAAGCAGCACAAAGAATGTTACTTCAAAAGAAGCTCACCTTCGAACTCGGCCTCCAACTCGGTCTTCCCGAAGCTGATTGCCTCCAGCTGGACCCGGAGCGAGTGAACCTCCGACGAATTTTCTACAAACAAGAAAGTCTATCAACAGCCAGGATCAACAAGGAAACCATAAGGAGGCTGGGAGGGTTAAGCTTACTCCCGACTGATCCCCGGAGGTCGAGGTTTTCCTCCCGGAGTTCAGCTATTTCCCTCCTTAGGGCTGCCTCTCTCGACGTGGCCTCTTCTTGAGTGGTCTTCAGCTTTTGCTGGATATCCTCCAAAGAGTTTAAATGCGGAACCAACTTCTCCAGCGCCTCGGACTTGGCCATGGATCGACAATACTCCTTCTGCACGCAAGATCCAAAGTTGACCGACTGAAAAGAAATGATGATACAACAATAGAAAAAGATCAAGGCTTACATTGAGTAGCCGAGTCGCCTCATTCAGGCTGTTGACGAGGGCATCCCTTTCCTCGCTTTCCGCTTGCTTATCTAGGATGATGCCCTGCCTCTGGCCTTCAGAATCTCGCCACTCGATCTTAATCGGGGGAACCCAGGTTTCAGAAGACTGTAACCTGGGATCTCCTCTACTGTGGCTGGCAGATCAGGAAGAACAGATGAAGACACAAAAGATTTGAACTGAAGATTAAAGACAAGATTTCGATTCAAGACTTACCGGCTGGT
Organism: Oryza australiensis; assembly: GCA_019925245.2. Classification (NCBI taxonomy): domain Eukaryota; kingdom Viridiplantae; phylum Streptophyta; class Magnoliopsida; order Poales; family Poaceae; genus Oryza; species Oryza australiensis. The sequence continues at coordinate 346,859 of JAIFGZ020000430.1, forward strand.
ATTTTCCTTCTGGCTTTTCACCGACTGGTCTTCAGTCGGGGCTCTCTGAGCTGCAGCCTGGGGCTTCTCCGCGGCCGACTGGTTTCCAGTCGGGACGTCCCGGCTGGCGGTCGGGGGCTCCTTCCTCGGGATATCTTTCTTTGGAGGTGAGGGCTTTTTGCCCGAGGCGCTCTCGCTCGGGAGAGGGCTCCGGTGTCTTGGTTCCGCAGGCTTGGATGCCTCGGATGCAGTAGCTGGAGTTGGCCTTTCGCTCTTCCCGGCCAGGTCTATATCTTGGGGTCTCCTGCCAAACAAATGACAAATGCAGTTGGAATAATGACAGAGAAATTTTCGAAGAGCTTAGCTTCAGTCATGAGGTGTACCTGGACGACCGGCGGATCTTCGGCACTGCTTTCGGTGACGGCCTTGGAGGTGTTGTTTTGACTGGAGGCGCCGGGACATCATCGTCCGAGTCGTCTATGACGAGCCTCCTTTATCTCGCCCGTTTGTTGGTGTCCTCACTCGGGGCCGCCTGTTTCCCGACTGGATCACTTTGGATTTTCACTCCACCGGTCGACTTCTTGGCAAGGCGAAGCGGCACATCATCATGAGGAACTTTGTACGGTTTTGAAATAATGGAGGCGTTTTCCTTCAAGAGAAATTCTCACAATACTAGGAGGTATGACATCAAGATTGCAAGATAGTACAAAGAGGTCAGTTGGCTTACCAGAGGAGGAGGCCGGTAGAGACTCAAGGGAAGAACCGGCAGCACGAGGGCGCGCTCGACTGCAACTCCAGTCGAGAAGATCTTGCACATCCGGATCTTCAGGATCTCAAAACTAACGGGATCCCGGTCTTCCCGATTGGGGTCCTTCCCGCCTTCGTACTCGAAGGCTGGCTTCGATCGTTCTTTGATTGGTGCTAGTCGGCTCCTGATGAAGTGCCGAGTGATCTGTTCACCGCGAAGACCTTTCTGCTTCATCTCCAAGATCTTTGCTAGCAGTTTGTTGGCTTCATCCCAATCTTGGGCTACCGGCACAGTACTCCAAGTATGCTTAGGCATAGGGGGAAGACCGACAAAGGCTGGCAGGCTGGGTTCAAGGTTGCTGATGTAGAACCAGCTTGCATGCCAGCCCTTGTTGGAGGATTTCAAGGGAAGAGAGAAGTACTCCTTGCGGAGAGATCCGCGGAGTTGAAAACCCGCTCCACCAACAATGCATGGATGGTCCTTATTCGGATGCGGTTTGAGGTAAAACATGCGGCGAAAAAGTTGGAAGTGGGGAGGATGCCAAGGAAAGCTTCACATACATGGATGAAAAGAGCGATGTGAAGCATGGAGTTGGGGTTCAGATGATAGAGTCGAAGACCATAATAATCCAGAAGCCCCCTAAAGAACTCGGAAGTGGGGAGGCTGAACCCGCAGTAAAAGAAAGATGTGAACACAACGAGCTCACCAGTGTTTGGTGTTGGGAAATCTTCGCCCACCGCCGGGCGCCAACCCACGATCTCCTTGGGGGGAAGCACGTCGTGCTTCACCATCTCCTTGAGGGTGGACTCCCTCACATCCGAAGTGGTCCACTGCTCAAAGGGGATTTTCTTTTCGTCCGCCATGAGCGTGGTTTGGATGAGTGAAAGATCTGGCTAAAAGGATGGGGATTTGAGATGGGGATCTTGGGAGCTAGATGCGGAGGCTATTTGTGGCGAAGGATGAGCTCCTGGGTCGATGGATTCGGGTGCGCGCGAGTCTAGGGTTTTCCGCAGGGAGCTGGTGAACAGTGCTGCGAAAAGAGGAAATTTTTGGGAAGACGAAGTGGCGGGGATGACCTCGAGGCTTTGTAAAGAGATTTGAGGGTTGCGCTAGGTTTTCTCGTGATTGGGCCGAGCCCATGAGAGACCTACGGCCCAGCTAAGGTGTGGCCCGACGCGTGTCCTTAGGGACTTAAGTGGATGAGCTTAAGCAGATTTGCCTTGGCAATATGCACGTGTTTGAATGCCCTATACCTTTGGAAATCCTTTCATACTGCGGTTTGCTTGACTTCGTGAGAAGCTAGCATGATGCAATTTGAAAGGTGACCAACAGCTGAGCTTTTTATAATTGCCTTGATAACAAGGGTTGTTTGGTTCTTTAGCATTTGATTGGATGATTATATCAATGCTATTTTCCACCTTGGTGAAGATCTTTATAGATTGAGACCAGTATTATAGAAAGAGCTATTTAATAACTTGGTCATATTTTTCAGATGACTGAAAAACTTATTTACCCATGAGGGATGATTAAAATATTTGTTCCGAGATGACTCGGGCAGATCCACTCAAGCGAGGATGAGTTTACCGAGAGCTTTCCACTTATAAGGATTGATTAAGTTATTTGTCTTGAGGCGACTCGGGCAAATTCACTCGGATAATCATGAGTTTGCTGAGTGATAAGATTTTTTATATTTGCTTTAGCATGAGTTAAGCATTTACATGAGTATGTGCTTAGATATTAATTTTGAGAATTTTTTAGATATTTTCCAGCCCTTCACAGTCTTTGGAGCCACTCGGGAAATTCAGGCAGAGATGATGGAATCACTTGGTGCCAGAAGCACTCGGCCAAAGAGGTTTTTGGCTGTGTGCTGTCTTGGTTTGAAGCTGAGTTGTCTCGTCGACTGAAAAGGACTCGGGGGCTACTGTGGAGATTATGGCAATCGGGTATCTACATGGCAAGTTTATCCGACTAAAGGTAGGGATAGATTGCGCCTGCCATATCGGTAAACCAAATATGACTTGGGTGTTACGTTGCCGATTGAGACAAGGCAACGGCCCATAGTCACAGTTTGGTAAGATTGAGGAAACCGACTTAGAGTAAGATAGAGTTTCCGATCTGTAAGCCCGCCTCCCAAGACTATATACGGGGGGTAAGGGGCGTCCCTTGAGGGATATGCGATATCAGAGTTGATAAGCAAGAGCTTTAAACTTTAGGAGCCTTAGATCTTGAGATCAATATACACTCGGCGGATCGAATCTCCAAAACAAAAGTAAGGTATTACCTCACGAGAGGGCCTGAACCTGTCTAAATCTCGTTTTCCGTCTAACCCATTGTGCTTGGCGATCTTGACTGCACCCCCAAAATTCTATTGCTGAAACCAAGTTTCGACAACCACCAACTGGTAGCATGTGGCTAAAGCCCTAGTAGATAATAAACAACTTCCCTTGGGCAAGTATCTACTAGGATATCTTTATCAGACTTTGAATTCTGCATCGGCTAAGATTGCCACAGACTGCCATCGGCACTGGTGGCCCTTGGGGGTACTGCAAATTTGGCTCAATTTGCACTTTCAAGGCTGCTCAGAGGATAGAATTAGTGGAGGCCGATTTCCCATCAGTGTAGCCGATCACAGTGAGGATGGTAATGAGATTACAACTTGCCGATGCATGTCCTTTGGAGAGGCGACATCTTCATATGTTGGATCCAAGCTATCGGCTGACCTCTTCGAGACCGGTTCGGCAACTTCTATGAAGGATTCCTAAGGGACTCAAGAATTTGGTTTGCATATAAACATTGAAGATTTTGAGCTCCCAGTTGACTTCAGATTCGATGAGATCAATTCTGAGAAGTTTGAAAAATCTAGAGAAATCTTAACAACCGCCATATCTCCCTACATCCTCCCCGTCGACATCCACCAGCGCAAAAATGTCCAAGTTTCATATGAGTTCTACCATCCGATGAGTGCTGCCAGACAATTGGGCATGGGTCAGCTACCGATCGGCTTGTACTTTGCGGACAAGATCCAAGCCAGGGGAAATCACTTCAGGCCTCATGATGGACAGACTGCTAAACATTTAAGTTCCTCCACTTGGCAGCATTGACAACATTGAATTGGTTTTAATGAGGAGTGCAACTTTCAACCGATGGTGGATAGAGTGGAAGAAACATATTTTTCATCAATCGACTTCCATGTACTTGACTACCATCTATCCAGAATTGGTTCCACAAGTAAGTATTCTTCCTCCTGTCAAATTCTTCATTGCTTGCTAACATCTTTTAACATTTGATCATTTCTTTTTCCTTGTTTGCAGACCACAGACTCCTCACCTCCTCATGCCGGTCCAAGCAGAGCAGCTATCTGCTATGCTGCAAGAATCCTTCCTAATGGTGGTGGATTAGCCCCTTCAACAATCGGCTACAATGCCCCCAAGATGACTTCCCTACTCCATGGCCAGACTCGCCAGCCGATTCCTTCTGATGCTGGCAAAAGAAAGAGAATCAAGCAATCGACTGCCAAACCATCGGCTACAAAGAAGAAGGCCTCAAAGAAACAAAAGACTACTGCAGCTGATGATCTGCCCACTCTGGATCCAGTTTTAGAGGAGTTCTTAGATCAAGAAGAAATGGAGGAAGCTGTCGATGATGCTGCTGCCGACGCAAACACCTCCAGCCGACTCACCAGCCCATCAAAGGACTCCTCCTTCTCCAAAACGCCAGACTCGTCCTCCTCCAGCATGCATTTCTCTGGAGTTTAGTTCCTTCAAATATTCATATTCCAATCCTGACTAGACTCTTTTACTTGCAGAAAAAGAAGCTAGCCACCAAGAAGAAACCAACCCCAGCTCCATCGGTAACTCTGAACTCAAAGTTTCTTTTAACTTTTCAATCAACCGATGATGAATTAGACTTCTCTCTTTCTTTTGTTAAACCTCCTCGCTCTCCAGCGCCTGCCCACCATTCATCCAGTGAACACACTCCATCGGCTGTGGGTAGCCATCATATAGCAGAAGAAGCAGCTCCTATCATCACTGTAAATTTCTCCTCTAAAACTCCATATCGGCTGTTTTTGAATCTTTCAACACTTAACAACCCAACATTCCCTTTTCAGGTTCTAGCCGATATGTTTTCCTTTGACATAAGGCAGTTCATGGATGAAGAATAAGATACCACAAGTAAAGCCTTGGCTCCTCTTGCCAATGACTTGAAGGCTAAACTGCTAGACATTGCACATCGGCTAAAAAGCTCTCTGGACACTTTGGTTGCTGATTACGGGCCGATCAGAGCGAGGTTTGAAGAAATCCAAGACCAGATTCTAGAAGACTTAGTCGATGTCATTTCTCCAGTAGTCTTTCTTGAACAATACCGATTCAAGCTAGAGAAGGCTAGGCAGAGGATTGTTGATCGGCGAGAGAGAAAGGATATTAAAGCCACCATTCAAGCCAATCGGATGTCAATCAACACAGAGAAAGCTAAGCTTGATGAGATGACCGTCGGGCCAAGCTCCATTCAGGCCAGCATTGATCGGCTGGAAAATTGCAAGGCGGAGCTACTGGCTGAACTGGAGCAATGCAATGCTGACTTAGCATCGGAAAAACAAAAACTTGTCGATCTCCCCAGGGCCATTGAAGAGCAAAAATCCAAGTTGAAGACATCTGTTAAGCACTTGTCAGATCTAACCAAGACCCTGAAGGTGATCCCAGGAACCGATGCTACCGACGCACAAGCCATTGAAGAAATAGAGCAAATTAGGCAAAGGGCTATATCGGCTATAAACAAGCTTATGTCTAGATCAGTCGATTGCTCTGCAATAGGAGCTTGAAACTGCTGGTAAACTCTTGTGCCGATTCTTGTAATAGGGGTGCTTCAAACTTTTGTAAACTCTTTGTGAACTTCTATAACATAGCTTTCATGAAAAAGAATTTTTAAAGTCCACATATTCTGTATGCATGCCCCCCTAATTTTACAATGCCAACCAAACATTGATAAAATGATGACTTGACTAATGGTGATATCACAAATATCAACCATCATACATCGGCAGAGCACAACCGATTATGATAAGTGAAAAAGACTAAGGGTGATACAACTTATATCGGCCATCTAAAGGTGATCTTAACACATCGGCTACCATGTATCGGCATAACATTGCCGAATCATGAATTGATCAAAACACTCGGATAATATTTCTTCAAGTATTTCCCATTGAGAGCCCTTCCAAAAACTTCTCCATCAAGCCCTTGCAACATATAAGCTCCCTTGGAAACGGACTTGTAAATCCAAAAAGGCCCTTCCCAATTCGCTAACCACTTGCTGAATTTATTATCATGAGTTCCAATTGGCAGAATCAATTTCCAAACCAACTCGCCTTCTGAAAAAGATTTTGGCACAACTTTCTTATTGTAATGACGAGCAATTATCTCCTTATCTTTCATTACCTTTTCCAAACCAGGCATCCTGGATTGAACCAACTCTTTTGATTCATCTACCATGAGATTATGATAATCATGGGGCTATCAGCTCATCTTGCAAATCAATTCCCCTTGAGCCGATGATAGTTTCCCATGGTAACACGGCTTCATGCCCATAAACTAGCTTGTAAGGAGGAACCTGGATCGATCCATGACAAGCCATCTGATAAGACCACAATGCCTCGGCCAATCGGCTATGCCATTGCTTTGGAAACTCAGAAATCTTCCTCTTAATAAGTTTAATCAAACATTTGTTAGATGATTCTGCCTGTCCATCGACTTGTGCATAATATGGTGAAGAATTCAACAACTTAATCCTCATGCCTTCTGCAAATTGGACAAACTCATCTGATACAAAGATAGATCCCTGATCGGTTGTGATAGTCTAAGGAACACAAAATCGGTATATAATATGCTCTTTAACAAACTGAATTGCATCCCTAGAATCAACCTTCTTCAATGGTATTGCCTCCACTCACTTTGTGAAATAATCGGTTGCCACCAATATAAACTTATGTCCTTTGCTTGAAGGTGGATTGATTTGGCCGATCATATCAATTCCCCAACCTCTGAATGGTCATGGCTTGATTATAGGATTCATAGTCGATGCTGGTGCTCTTTGAATTGCTCCGAATTTCTGGCAATCTTGACAAACTTTATAATATCTGAAGCAATCTTCTAGCATTGTCGGGCAAAAATACCAAGTGCGTCGAAACAACCACTTCGTCTTGTGGGCCGATTGATGAGTACCACATATACCTTCATGTACCTCTCCCATCACAACCTTGGCTTGATCGGCACTCAAACATTTTAGCAATACCCCATCAATTGTCCGATAATATAACTCATCGTCCAACAAGACATATCTCAAAGCTTTATACCGCAATTTTCTCAAAGCCGATTAAGAAGGATTCTTCAAATAATTAAATACATCATACCTCCAGTCATCAGCTGCGATTGTAGTGATTTCTACCTCAATATCTTTTACCATCGTCTTGTATCCCGATGCCCCCTGAGCCAAATCATTGGCTTCAATGTTCTGCTCTCAAGAAATATGCCTCATAGTCACCAACTGAAAACTATCCATCAATTCTTGGTACTTCTCATTGTAGATCATCAACGTATCATTCTTGCACTCATATTCCCCAGCTAACTGGTTGATGACCAACAAAGAATCACCCGTGATTTCAACAGCATCGGCTTCAACTTCCTTTAAGAGTTGTAATCCCTTGAGAACTGCCTCATACTCAGCTTGATTATTGGTGGCATTAGGCTTAATAGTATAAGCAAATTTAAAACATGTCCCCCTAGGTGACACTATGACCAAGCCGATGCCACAACCATGAGTACAAACCGATCCATCAAAAAACAACGTCCAAGGCACTATGTCAACCGAGCCGATTGAGTCATCACGATGTTCGACAATAAAATCGGCTATGGCTTGTCCTTTAACCGCCTTGGGCGATTGATATCTGAGATCAAATTCCGTTAAGGAATAGATCCACTTTCCAACTCTCCCTTTCAACACCGGAGTCGATAGCATATACTTAACAAGATCGGCCTTACAAATTATGGTGTATTCATTGGATAACAAATAATGCCTCAACTTTGTGCAAGAGAAATATAAGCACAAGCACAATTTCTCCACCAAAGAATACCTTGTCTCTGCATCCAGAAGCCTTCTCCTTAAATAAAATATTGCTCTCTCCTTGCCCTCAAATTCCTGGATCAAGACCGAGCCGATTGACTTCTCATCGGTTGACAAGTACAACTTGAAAGGCACTCCTTTTTGTGGAGGAATCAGAACTAAAGGAGAACTCAAATATTCCTTAATATTATCCAAGGCCTTTTATTGCTCTGCCCCCCAAGTAAACTCCTGATTGGCTTTCAATCTGAGTAAAGGTGTAAAGGGCTCCATTTTCCCAGATAAGTTAGAAATAAATATCTTGATGAAATTCACCTTGCCGACCAAAGACTGCAACTGCTTCTTGTCTTCTAGAGGTTAGATATTCTTGATTGCATTAATGCTCCTCTGTGTTACCTCAATCCCCCTCTCGTGAACAAGAAAACCGAAAAATTGTCTAGCCGATACACCAAAAGCACATTTTGTGGGGTTCATCTTCAGGCCATATTTCCTTGTTCTTTCGAGCACTTTCCTCAAATCGGCTAGATGATCATCAATCTCCTTTGACTTTATTACCACATCATCAATGTAGATCTCAACCAACAAGCCGATTAGATCATGAAATATATAATTCATGGCCCTTTGATATGTAGCTCCAGCGTTCTTCAAGCCAAAAGTCATCACAACCCACTCATACAAGCCGATTGCACCAGGACATCTAAAAGCAGTCTTATGAATGTTTTCTTCTACCATGAAAATCTGATTGTATCCAGCATTGTTATCCATAAAACTTATAATCTTATGCCCTGAAGCAGCATCAACCAATAGATCGGCAATCGGCATTGGGTACTCATCCTTAGGGGTAGCCTTGTTTAAATATCAAAAATCAATGCAAACCCTAAGTTTACCGTTCTTTTTGACAACTGGAACTATATTAGAAACCCACTCAGCATATCGGCATGGACGAATAAAACCAGCATCATATAATCGAGTGATTTCAGCTTTAATAGCATCATACATATCGGCTTTAAATCTTCTAGGTGGTTGTTTATACGACCGATATCCTGGTTTGATAGGAAGTCGATGTTCTACAATCGATCGGCTAAGTCCTGGCATCTCAAAATATTCCCAAACAAAGCAATCTTTATATTCTTTCAAAAGTTCTTTTAGCTCGGTTCTAAAATGAGAAGATAAATTTTTACCGATAAAAGTCGGCCTAGACCTATCCCCTGGACCTATATCAACTTCTTTCAAATCATCGGCCAACATGAAACCTTGTCCCAATTTGCCATTGAGATCATCTACAGTATCCTTGGTGTAGAAATTTGAACCCTCCACGATGCCCTCAAAGTAATAATCGGGGCTCTTCATCTCCAATTGGTTGTATATCACAATTGGATACTTTCAGATAACCTCCTTCCCAATTTTTTCCAGACAAGCAATCAATTCCATCCATCTCCCTAATAGTTAAATCGGCATTAGCAACATTGATTGACCTATCGGCTGGCACAATTTCTACCTTGTCACCTTGCCATTGGATTAAACTCTGATGCATGGTCGAAGGAATACAACAATTCGCATGAATCCAATCCCTTCCAAGCAACAGGCTATGTGATCCCTTCCCATCGATGATAAAAAAATATGGTAGGAACAATCTTGCTGCCGATTGTCAACTCCACATTCAACACTCCTTTGGTTTCCGAGGGATTGCCACCAAAATCTTTAAGAACCATGTTGGTCTTGATGAGATCATCTGAATTCCTACCCAACTTCTTAAATGTAGCATATGGCATCAAGTTCACAGTAGCTCCACCGTCAACCAACATTTTAGACATCGGCTTGCCATTGACAAATCCTTTGTCATACAATGGCTTGAGGTGCCGATGCCCTGTTCCTTCTGGCTTCTCAAAGATAGCTTGTTCGGGAGATAACACCAATTTGGCCAAGGATTCTTCCATAACCTCTGCATCGGATTGGGTAGCCTCATATTCTGCTGGTAGCACAAAAACCATATTAACCGATGCAAAAGCAATAGCCTTCCCCTTAGACAGCCTTTTTGCCTTATCGGCTTTGACCTCATCGGCTGAAAGCACCTTGCTCTTAACATGCCACTCTTTAACCGATGACTGCTTTTTCCTCCTTAGCCGATGAATGATCTCTTCTTGTACCTCTTGGAAACGCTCCCTGCTCCTCATCCTTTGAACCCTCCTCTTCTGGTTCTTAGTGAAAATACCAAAAGGACACCATTGTGGGTTCCTGGTCTCATCTTCATCCTCATCAAAATCCTCTTGTGAAAAATCCTGAGGAATCAGACCTAATCTCTGATGAACAGGTAGTTTCCTCTGTGTTAGCCAATTTTCCCTTGGATAAGATCGGCTTGGTCCTCCATCATAATCCTCATCGTAGTTGCTGCACGCTGGACAATCTTTTATTGATGGCAGTCTCATCCCTTAATTCCAGCAAAATCTGAAGAATTCACAACTCCAATGGGGATCAATATTATCATCTTCCTCATAGTATCTCTCTTCCTACATGTCATGCTTCCTTTGATATTTATCGATGATTCTGACAGAGTTACATTGTGTGGACCGATAATCTTTCCTATGAGCAACCTCCCACTTGTATGAACCATGTTAACAGGAAAAGGATTACCGTCAACCTTCATCGGCATTTTTGTGTCATCGAATTTTATCTTTCCTTGCTCAATAGCCAATTGGATCTTCTACCTGAAAACCTTGCAGTCATTGGTGCCATGAGATCCAGTATTATGCCATTTACAGTACTTTCTCTTTCTCAACTCATCAGCTGATGGAATTACATGACAAGAGGTTAGTTGAATTTGTTTCTCCCGAAGTAGCAAATCAAAGATCTTGTCAATCTTGGTAATGTCAAAGTCATATTTTTCTTCCTTCGCGAACCTCTGATCCATTGACATATAACAAACTTCTTGTTTCTTGCCCCCTCGGCTGCTGCTACTTCAGAGTCATCTTCTTCATCAGATTCAAAAGCATATATAACGTGATTAACCTTTCTAATTGCTTTCTTGGCTTCCTAAAATGGTTGGTCATGCGCTGTCACCTTCTGAGCCAGATGAGCCAAGCTTTCAAAGTCTTGAGCCAAAAATCTTTCCTTGATTGGTGTCAACAATCCTTGGAAAGCAAGATCGACTAACTGAGAATCTGTCAAGGCCAGGCTGTAACATTTGTTTCTGATATCCCTAAACCTCTTAATGTAGTCTGGAACAGATTCATCATGCTTCTGTTTAATTGCTATCAGATCAGACAGCTTCATCTCGTGGACTCCACTGTAGAAGTACCTATGAAATTGCTTTTCCAGATCGGCCCAACTTTGAACAGAATTATATGGCAAAAATGAAAACCATGTAAGAGTCGATCCAGATAAAGACAAAGGGAATAATCTAACCCTGAGAGCATCAGTAGCCAATGCCTCACCACACTGAGCCAGAATCGGCTGACATGTTCATAGGTTGATACATTATCCTGCCCTGAGAACTTTGAAAAATCTGGGACCTTGTATCGGTTTGGCAATGGTACCCTCTCAAAGTATTTCGGGTATGGATGTTGATACAAGTTACCAGTGTCCTTGGGCTTAAGACCAAACTGTTCCCTCATCACATCGGCTATCAAATCAGCCCAAGGCTTTTACTGAGGTGCTCCTTGAACCTGCTGCTATATCGGATTAAATTGATTCAACTGAGGCAAATACTTGGGTTGAGGTGATGCCCCTAGCCAATACTGCACTTGAGGTGAATGAGGCTGATATTGGAAATTAACATTGCCCTCCATGTGATGTTGAGGAGAATGATGCACCATATGGGCTTGATGATCAGGAACAAACTGAGTCCCGACAGGCTGATGCTATTGTGGAATTGGTGTTTGCTGCCTCATCTGTATTTGCGGAATCGGCTCGACGACGGGCTGGTTTGTCCTGAACATGGCCGCAACTTGCTCTTGAGTAACCTAAGGGATGTTATGTCCTATGTCTTGAGGTTGTTGTTTGACCAAAAGCGGAGGATTGAACTCTGGTTGCTTCTGTGCCGACGATGATGCAATCGGCTTTCCAGGAGCTGATGCTGATGCCATCAACTGTTTTGGGGCCACACCTAAAACAGGTTGCTGTTTCTCGGTAACCAGAGTCGTATATTGTGGAAAATTGCCCTCAGGAAGAAACACTTGTCCCTTAGCTTGATGCTCAGCAATCCTACTATCAACCACAGAATTGATCATGTTGTTTAGAGTATTAACAAGAATTCCTGACTGGTTGATCAAAGCATGATGCACAATGTAATCAATCTGATCTTGCAAATTGTTGAACCCTGTAGGACCTTCATCTTGCTTGACATCCTAAGTTTTTTTTTCCTCCTTGCCAGAACTCGTTTCGGGCTCATCATTGCTCGGGAAAGCTACCTTATACCTCTGGACCACCGTGCCCGAGCGAGTCTGAACAAATGATTGCAAAAATTGATTCTGCAGTTTGTTCATCATCTCTTCAAACTCCGCCTTCTGTTCTGGCATCAGTTTATCCATTGTCACGGGAATAATGTTCTCTAGGTCAATATTGGTTGGCTTGAGGTCCACCATGATGGCTGACTTCTAATCGGTCAAAAACGTGTTGATCAGAAGTCGTGTCTCACCAGGCGTGCCAAAAGTGTGTCGATCTGAAAAACACACACTGGCCTGAGAGATCTGCTTAACTCTAGTGCAGGTTCATAATCTTGCTTTTGGGGTTCAAGGGCGTGTTAGTTGGTTTGATCCTGCAACCAACAAGAAACTAAAGAAAGAAAACATAATTAAATCTATAAACGATAGCCGATCGGGTATAGCCGATGACGTATCGTTCAATATTGAGCCGATGTGATATGCATGAGATCGGCAAAGGGAAAATTAAACCTATTCGATCGGCTGTAGATATCAATAGTATATAATCTAGGTCTCAAAATACGTTTAAACCAAGTGACTGGGATATATCGGCTGTGTGCCAAGACAATATAAACCACTTATGTCTAACAGTACTTTAAGACAATGATTATACGTATTTATAGCATAGCTGATGTTATAAATCTAACATGTATCGGCTAATATACCGATACCACTTTATACTAAGATATCAATATATATTAAATACATTAAATTGGAACCGATCAGGTGTTAAGATACCCTAACAGATTGACAAGAAGCTTAATATATTTCATCATAGTGAGATCTTAATATAAAGGGCAGATTTAGCATATCAAGTAAACATGCAGGAAACAAGATAGCTAAACCAGGTAAGATCGGCTGAAACCCCGATACTATCTCTAATAGCAATCATGAGACAAGATAGATATTATGATTCTAGATAATACTTAGTAGGTCAAACTCAACCGATGCAGCACTAAGCGTAAAGAGAAGCATAAGATCTAAACAAGTTGATGAAAGCCTTTCAAGATGGTGGATACACTATATAATCTAGGTTGACGTTGATATCTAACCCTATCGGCTATTGTCTAGTGGCAGATGCTAGCCGACTAGGGTTAGACGGCAATATCGATCTAGTTTATATAGCATATATGATAACTCGACAATTTACGTAAACAGGATTAGAGTGTCATAAAGATGTAAGAACTAATCTCGAGAGCGCAAGCCGCCATAACAAGCTTTACCTCTCGTCGGAGATCGAACCCGATGCAACCCAACTCGAAAGCAAGAATTCGTCGAAACAAACGAAAGTAAAAAGGTGGCGATGCGCCGAAGGTGTTATTGAACTAATTGTTGTTTGATTATATGGTCTTGGGCTATATTTATACCCAAATACAAAATATGTCCTTGTCGGACATGACTCTTATCTCTATTACAACTAAAAATATGAATAAGTCCCTTAGGCGGACTCTTATCGACACAATCTATAAGGAAACTATTTAAAACAACCTAAATAATAGATACAATTTCCCTTTTTGGACTCTATCCACATATGGCAATCCTCATGAAGCGCTTCAACCCGAATCGTCAATGATTCTAGTGTCCTCTTACCGGAATCGGCTACATCGGCTTACCTTGTTCGATTCGGTATCAGTCGATTGAACACCTTAGCCGATTCGGTATCAGCCGATAAACGCCTTAGCCGATTTGGCTTGCGACTGGTGTGTACTCTGTTTCCGAAGACCATGGTCTCCTCCAAATCTGCCTTGGCCTTGATTCCAAATCCAATTCATGACTTGCCAAATTTGGTCATTAACACATGCCCCCAATGTTAGTGATATGCCCTAGAGGCAACATGGAGATGTTGGATATCACGTCAATGTTTATGTATAAATGAATAAAGTGTTATTCAGTTCCATGAAATAGACATCTTGTATTGATCAATAAGTACGTGACTTATTTATGAGACTCTATATGTATGAATCTATTTCTAAACGATCCCTGATCATATGTCATATTGTTGGAACAAATATGATTCTAAGATCGGCATGTTTATTGATTGATGATCATGTCTCATAGATCATGGGTATGGAGATACCAAATCAATAAACATGGACATATGTGTTGAAGAACACATTGTTGGATAGACCCACCATGAGACACTACGGGAATTAATGTGCCATTAGTTGGTCTCGGGTAGTGTTGGTACAAAGTCCTTAGACCGAGATCACCATGGATTCCAACATGTGTAGTAGCCTACTTTGGGACTACCAAACGCTATTCCGTAACCGGGTAGTTATAAAGGTAGTTTTCGGGTTTGCTATGAAACATGGAGTGGGATGTGAGTGATCAAGATGGAATTTGCCCCTCCTTTGGAGAGATATCTGGCCCTCGAGGTAATGGATTATGGAAATGCATGGCCATGCTAAGTTGATTGAGGAGTCAATCAACGGACGGATAATCCAATACGGTTCGAGTGAATGGTTAAGCTATTGAAGGGATGGCACACATCTTGCCTATAGCTTAAGCGGTATCGTGAGGCAAAGGGATTTGTGTACACATTACAGGTTCGAGCCGATATTATTCTTGTATACTATGGTGTCAATATGTGCTGCTAGGCGCCGCGTGATGTGTCGGCTGAGTTAGACTCGAGCCGACGATCGGCTAAGTTAGACTATAGCCGAAACCGAGTATACCGAACCTACGTGGTCGCACGCTTAAGGGGATAAGAACAGGCATTCGAGTTGGACTCGGATACGGCTCGATCGGATAGGGATCCGATCGGATAGAGTCCTATGGGCTTACGACGTGTGGGCGGCCAACTCTATGAGATACGGATGAGATCCGATTCAAAATAGAGTCCTAATCGGCCACTAGTCCCAGTCGGCCAACTCTATATAAAGGAGGGAGGGGTGGAGAGTTGCGGCATGTCAATTGCATCGCGTGCAACAGAAGTCGCCGAGATCAATCTCCACGGAAACCCTCCCCACTTTCGAGCCAAACCCTAGCCTTGCATCGCGTGCTAGCACACGGGTGTACGGCGTTTTGTCCCCGGACGTGTGGATACCGGTAGAGGCGCTGCTACGTTGCGCGCTGTTGATTGGCTTCGGATCGGCTACGGCATCTGTGAATCGGTTGATTGGCGAATCGGCTGTCCCCGGGTATCGGCTGTCGGCTTGCGAGAATCGGCTACACTGTTCCGGATCGGATAGCCCTGATTGGCTGTTTCCGCTGCACACTCCAATCGGTAACGATCTATCGGCCCTTACTTGCAAGTGTTCCTGGTTTGCGCGGTAGAAATTTTTGTTTTCGGCTAGCGTAGCTTCCGCGTAACCCTTCAGTGGTATCAGAGCTAATCTTGCTTAGTTCGGGTTTTAGATTGGATCTGGAACAAGTTTTGCGCACGGGTTGATTAGATCAATCGGTTTTACGGGATCTGTTGAGGAGAGTTAATGGTAATTGCGTTCCTTGATAGTGTATCGGAACGGCGTAATGTGATTACGTCGAAGCAATTTCCATATAACTCGGTTTGAGTCGGCTTCGAGATAGCGTTCCTTGATAGTGTATCGGAACGGTATAATGTGATTATGTCGAAGCTATCTCGTAGTCCGATCTTGTTAGCTGCCTCGCGCCTGCGCAAACCATCTCCCTTGATAGTGTATCGGGACGGCATAATATGATTATGCCGACATGGTTTCCATAAGCGATTTCATAGATTGGTCGTGTGCGTACCCCCTTATAGGTCGTCTCGATGCCGTAGCTCTGCGATAAGTAGAAAACGTTTCTACGCCTAACTTGTTTTTGCAGAGAATGTTTTGAGATGGTATGGCCCTATTGTATGTATGAGATGTATGAGATGCATGTGATGCATGTAATATTCTTTCATATGTGCAATCCCCGTAATATTCTTTCATACGTGCAATGCTTGTAATATTCTTTCACGACTGCGAGTCGATGTAATCTTCAATTAGAGCTTCTATAGTAGTAGCTTAGTTTGAAGAAATCAAGCATTCGGCACTCGAAAGAACGGTGATGAAGATGGAGATCCTGTACACCGGCATGGAGATGGAGATCACCATGTGAAGGGGGCCATACTATTTCATGATATTCTACTTGCTTTCATATGTGATATGTTTGTTTGATAGGATAGCAACCCTCACAAAATTAAGTAGTAATGATGCCCTTCCAAATGTTGCACCCGTCACCGTTATGCTCGTCAATGGTGGGTGCCAAAGCAGAGTGCCATTCTCTATCATAACACGAGGGGGTATATGGACATATACACAGCAGAGCATTTGGTTTACTTAACAAGACTATCAAAACAGTTTTGGGCCTTGGGGCATAGGTTGGGGCCGGGGCATGGAGATGCCACACCAACAACAAGAGTCACATAGAGATGTGATTAGCAAGGAGTTGCTTACCGATGTTATTAATCTTCTAGGTGATGCCAAAGCTCACTAGAAAATTAATTAACATGTGGATCTTGACCCAATACGTAACCTAGAGGGAAGGTGGAAAATACGTAATGGGAGTCTAATGTTAAATTGTTTAACAATGGACATAGCATAAACATTGTGCTAAACTTTGCTTTTTCTGTTGTAGAATAAATGGCGGCTAATACTACACCGGTGCTTTTAATTTGCGATCTATTCTCGAAAAGGAAAAATTAAATGGAACAAACTTTATGGATTGGTATCGCAACTTGAGAATTGTTCTCAAGCAAGAGCGTAAGGAGTACGTTCTTGAAGTACCCTATCCCGAGGATTTGCCAAATAATGCCACTGCAACCGCACGGAGAGCTTACGAGAAGCACACTAATGATGCCCTAGACATAAGCTGTCTCATGCTTGCTACAATGTCCCCGAGCTTCGAAGCAATATGAGAGCAAGTGATGCTCACACTATTATTCGGGGACTGCGTGGCATGTTTGAGAACCAAGCTCGGGCCGAGAGGTTCAACACCTCGAAGTCCTTGTTTGCGTGCGAGCTTGTTGAGGGAATCCCGTCGTCCGCATGTGATAAAAATGATTGGCTACATTGAGAGTCCGGAAAACTAGGTTTCCCCTTAGCCAAGAGTTGGCTACCGATGTGATTCTCCGCCGCTCCCTCCGAGCTTCGAGCCATTCATATTGAATTATCACATGAACAATATGGATAGGACCTTGGCTGAATTGCATGGGATGCTAAAGCGAGGAGAGTATCCAGAAAAACGGTCATCATGTGATGATGATGCGAAGGCAAAGCGCAAACCACTGTCAAGAAACTTTGTACCAAGAGGAAGTTAACTCCCGATGAGATCGCGAGTGCCTCTAATGCAAAGAAGGGCAAGAAGGGGTCGGCGGCATCGATGCCGTTTGCTTCTATTGCAAGGAGACGAGGCCATTGGAAGAGGAACTGCAAGAAGTACATGGAGGATCTCAAAAAGAAGCAAAGTACGACTTCGCTTCGGTATTAATGTTATAGACATTAATCTTGCTACTTCACCTACCGACTCTTGGGTATTTGATACCGGATCGTAGCTCATATTTGCAAATCGTTGCGGGAATGAGAAGAAGTAGAGGATTGAGAAGGGGCGAGGTGAACTGCGCGTCGGCAATGGAGCAAGCGTTGCTACGTTCTTGTCGTCGGCACAGTACCACTTCATCTACCTTCGGGATTAGTTTTGGAATTGAATAATTGTTATTGTGTTCGAACACTATGTCAAACGTTATTTCCGCTTCATGTTTGCAAGCGGAAGGATATGATTTTAGATCAATGGACAATGGTTGTTCAATATATCTTAGAGATATGTTCTATTTTCATGCTCCATTGGTGAATGGATTGTACGTTTTGAATCTTGAAGCGTCTCCCATCTATAACATTAATACAGAAAGGCAACTCTCTAATGATATAAACCCCACGTTTATCCGGCATTGTCGCTTAGGCCATATAAATAAGAAACGCATGGAGAAGCTCCATAAGGATGGATTGCTTCACTCTTTTGATTTTGAATCATTTGAGACATGTGAGTCTTGTTTACTTGGTAAGATGACAAAGGCACCTTTCACGGGACACAGTGAAAGAGCAAGTGACTTGTTGGCACTCATACATACCGATGTATGTGGACCAATGAGCTCAACGGCCGAGGTGGTTATCGTACTTCATTACCTTTACTGATGACTTTAGTAGATATGGTTATATCTACTTAATGAGGCATAAGTCCGAATCCTTTGAAAAGTTCAAAGAATTCCAGAATGAAGTACGAATCATTTAGGGAAAACAATCAAGTTTCTACGATCAAATCGTGGAGGGAATACTTGAGCCAAGAGTTTGGTAATCATCGAAAGATTGTGGAATTGTTCCACGTTGACTCCGCCAGAACTCCACAATGGAACGGAGTGTCCGAACGGAGAAATCGCACCTTGTTGGACATGGTGCGGTCGATGATGAGCCAAAGTGATCTTCCGTTATCCTTCGGGGATATGCTCTTGAAACAATGCGCTCACACTAAATAGAGTTCCATCTAAGTCGGTTGAAAAGACACCATATGAGATATGGACAGGGCAACCCCTAGTTTGTCTTTTCTCAAAATTTGGGGATGTGAGGCTTATGTAAAACGTTTACAATCGACAAGCACACACCCAAATCGACAAGTGCTTCTTTGTGGGATATCCTAAGGAAACTAAGGGATATTACTTTTATAATCGGGAACAAGGCAAAGTGTTTGTCGCCCGACATGGTGTCTTCTTGGAGAAAGAGTTTCTTTCAAGAAGGGTTAGTGGGAGCGGTGCATCTTGAAGAAGTTCAAGAAACACCGAAAACGTTTCAGCGACCACGGAACCACAACGGAGGAACAAAGTGTTGCGCCACCGGTTGTAGATACACCGCCCACGGAGTGCGAAAGATCACGTCGTGCGCCCGCATGTACACAAGTGCGGAACAACGTGATATATTGTTGTTGGACAACGATGAACCTAAGACCTATGAGGAAGCGATGGTGGGACCCGATTCCAACAAGTGGCTTGGAGCCATGAAATCCGAAATAGAATCCATGTACGACAATCAAGTTTGGAACTTGGTTGATCCACCGATGGTGTCAAAACCATTGAGTGTAAATGGGTTTTTAAGAAAAAGGCCGACATGGATGGAAATGTTCATATCTATAAGGCGCGATTGGTGGAGAAAGGTTTTAAACATATTCAAGGTGTTGATTATGATGAAACCTTCTCGCCCGTCGCAATGCTTAAGTCTATTCGGATTATTCTAGCGATTGCTGCATATTTCGATTATGAGATATGGCGATGGATGTCAAAACGGCTTTCCTAAATGGAAACCTAAGCGAGGATGTATACATGATACAACCTCGGGGTTTTGTCGATCCAGAATCGCTGGAAAGATATGCAAGCTACGAAATCCATTTATGGATTGAAGCAAGCATCTCGGAGTTGGAATATTCGTTTTGATGAAGTAATCAAAGGGTTTGGTTTCATCAAAAACGAAGAAGAGGCCTGTGTTTACAAAAAGGTCGTGGGAGCGCAATTGTATTTCTAATCTTATATGTGGATGACATATTCGATTGGAAATGATATCCCTATGCTTGAATCCGTCAAGTCTTCATTGAAAAATAGTTTTTCCATGAAAGACTTAGGGAGGCAACATATATATGGCATTCGGATCTATAGAGATAGATCCAAGAGGCTAATTGGATTAAGCCAAAGTACATACATTGACAAGGTGTTGAAAAGGTTCAACATGCATGATTCCAAGAAAGGTTTCTTGCCCATGTCACATGGCATTAATCTTAGCAAGAATCGGTGTCCTCGGACACATGATGAGCGGAATAAGATGGGTATGGTTCCATATGCTTCGGCAATTGGATCCATCATGTATGCCATGCTTTGTACACGCCCGGATGTCTCGTACGCTTTGAGTGCTACGAGCAGATGCGTCGATCCAGGTGAAGGTCACGGACTGCCGTAAAGAATATCCTTAAGTACTTGAGAAGAACTAAGGATATGTTCCTAGTCTATGGAGGTGAAGAAGAGCTCGTTGTAAGTGGTTACACCGATGCTAGCTTCCAAACAGACAAGGATGATTATAGATCGCAATCTGGGTTCGTGTTCGCCGAACGGAGCGCGCCATCAGTGGAAGAGTTCCAAGCGGATCGTTGCGATTCTACAACGGAGGCCGAGTACATTGCGCTTCGGAAGCCGCAAAGGAGGCTGTTTGGATCAAGAAATTCGTTTCGAGCTTGGTGTGATGACTAGTACGACGGTCCAATGTCTCTCTATTGTGACAATAGTGGAGCCATTGCGCAAGCCAAGGAGCCGAGGTCACATCGAAGTCCAAACACATACTTCGGCGATATCATCTCATCCGCGAGATTGTGGACAGAGGTGATGTCAAGATATGCAAAGTGCACACGGATCTCAACATAGCCGATCCGCGACAAAACCTCTCCCTCGCCGAAGCATGAGGCGCACACAAGAGCAATGGGTATTAGATACTTACATGATTGACTCTAGTGCAAGTGGGAGATTGTTAGTGATATGCCCTAGAGGCAACATGGAGATGTTGGATATCACGTCAATGTTTATGTATAAATGAATAAAGTGTTATTCGGTTCCATGAAATAGACATCTTGTATTGATCAATAAGTACGTGACTTATTTATGAGACTCTATATGTATGAATCTATTTCTAAACGATCCTCGATCATATGTCATATTGTTGGAACAAATATGATTCTAAGATCGGCATGTTTATTGATTGATGATCATGTCTCATAGATCATGGGTATGGAGATACCAAATCAATAAACATGGACATATGTGTTGAAGAACACATTGTTGGATAGACCCACCATGAGACACTACGGAATTAATGTGCCATTAGTTGGTCTCGGTAGTGTTGGTACAAAGTCCTTAGACCGAGATCACCATGGATTCCAACATGTGTAGTAGCCTACTTTGGGACTACCAAACGCTATTCCGAATGCGGGTAGTTATAAAGGTAGTTTTCGGGTTTGCTATGAAACATGGAGTGGGATGTGAGTGATCAAGATGGAATTTGCCCCTCCTTTGGAGAGATATCTCGCCCTCGAGGTAATGGATTATGGAAATGCATGGCCATGCTAAGTTGATTGAGGAGTCAATCAACGACGGATAATCCAATACGGTTCGAGTGAATGGTTAAGCTATTGAAGGGATGGCACACATCTTGCCTATAGCTTAACGGTATCGTGAGGCAAAGGGATTTGTGTACACATTACAGGTTGAGCCGATATTATTCTTGTATACTATGGTGTCAATATGTGCTTGCTAGGCGCCGTGATGATGTGTCGGCTGAGTTAGACTCGAGCCGACGATCGGCTAAGTTAGACTATAGCCGAAACCGAGTATACCCGAACCTACGGGTCGCACGCTTAAGGGGATAAGAACAGGCATTCGAGTTGGACTCGGATACGGCTCGATCGGATAGGGATCCGATCGGATAGAGTCCTATGGGCTTACGACGTGTGGGCGGCCAACTCTATGAGATACGGATGAGATCCGATTCAAAATAGAGTCCTAATCGGCCACTAGTCCCGTCGGCCAACTCTATATAAAGGAGGGAGGGGTGGAGAGTTGCGGCATGTCAATTGCATCGCGTGCAACGAAGTCGCCGAGATCAATCTCCCACGGAAACCCTCCCCACTTTCGAGCCAAACCCTAGCCTTGCATCGCGTGCTAGCACACGGGTGTACGGCGTTTTGTCCCCGGACGTGTGGATACCGGTAGAGGCGCTGCTACGTTGCGCGCTGTTGATTGGCTTCGGATCGGCTACGGCATCGTGAATCGGTTGATTGGCGAATCGGCTGTCCCGGGTATCGGCTGCGGCTTGCGAGAATCAGCTACACTGCATCCGGATCGGATAGCCACGATTGGCATTTCATTGCACACTCAATCGGTAACGATCTATCGGCCCTTACTTGCAAGTGTTCCTGGTTTGCGCGGTAGAAATTTTTGTTTTCGGCTAGCGTAGCTTCCGCGTAACCCTTTCACCCAAGTCTGCTGAATTTATAATTTTGTGGATTTGCCTAATCTTATCTCCGATAAAATCGAGGGCTTTCCGTTTCGGACGTTACAGCACCTCTTTAAGTAATAACCAGCGCCTGGAAGTTTTTCACGCCATTGGTTTTGTTTTCACCGCTTTAGCCACAGCTGTCTCCAACCTCACCGGCGATTCCCTTCAAGCCCTCGGCGGACTCATAGGTGATCCTTTTGTGGCGGCGATTCCATCTCCGATGATGTCGACCTCTGCCATTCCCTCCGGTGCGCCATCGGCTAAGTTCCCTGAGGTAAGCCCTATCGGCTATAACTCCTTTTCTTTCTGTAGATTGGTTTTCTTCTTTGATTTGCTTTTCTCTATTGTAGCATCTCTCCAACCAAATCGAATTTCCCAGTTTAGCTCATCCCAACAAATTTTTCTTGGGCCTAATCGGCAATATAGACCCCACTGAGTTCATAAATGCCGAGACCAATAGGGTTCCTTTTAGATTGACAAACTCTAGTTTGGCTCACTAGGTTGGAACTTTCAAGTCTTGGCCATCCATCGATTGGCCACCCCATTCTTTCTGGTATACGGCTCGAAGTCAATCCTGCCGGTCGACATGCCTCACGAGTCCCCAAGGATTCACCTCTACGATGAAAGGCATGGCTGAACAGACGTGGGCTGAGGGCATTGACAGCCTTGAGGAAGTGCGGATGGCCGTGGCGATCCAGATGGACCGATACTAGCAGGCCCTTCGCCAATACCATGATAGGAGAAAATGTGGGAGGTCCTTCAAGGTTGGCGATCTCGTGCTCCGCAGGGTGCAGTCCTCGGCCAGCATGAACAAGTTGTCAACTCCTTGGGAAGGCCCCTTCATTGTTTCCGCTGTCACACGTCTAGACTCCTATAGGCTAGTTCGCGAGGATGGATAGGAGGTGCCGAATTCATGGAACATCGAGCACCTGCGCCGATTCTATGTTTGATAGCTAAGTACCCGGCCCTCAATCCCTTTAATAGCGTAACTTCGATTATTCCTTGATCTTTCGCATGTCATTTTCCTCCCAACCCCCAAACGATGCTCGAAAGCCCTCCAGCAGAATTGTTAGCTGTGTCGGCCCCTTCTCCCACGAATGTTCTTACGGTGAGCCCTGAGCAATGCGTCCCCCGCTTGTCAGCTGAGGGTTCATGAGAAGAGGAGTCCGCCGGCTGAGCTTGAGCTGCTCGGGGGCTCATTCTTTGCCCACTTCGATTGAACGTGATGGCTCGACCTGACGTCCCTTGGGATAGGTGCCTGTCCGCTACCCAAGGCTGGCCAGGGTCAAGACCGATCGTGTTTCGGTCAAGTGCCAGGTGAATGAGCTCGGGGCTTTTAACGACTATATCCTGTGTATATGACTAAGACACCAGGAGCTTGACTTGTTGTCACCCGGACAAAAGTCTGTCGATGGCCCAAGCCGCTCTACTTCGAGGGTCGAACACACAGAGATTAGTCAGTCATCGACCTCGTGCTCACTCATTGTGCAAACAACTAAATGGCCTTGCTCGACTGAATGCTCCCGGAATCCATTCCGCAGGCTTCATCCGCTTGGCCACGAGAGTTATACACGTACCGAGTGATCGCCGATGTTCCCCCGTCCACCTATTCACCCTGTACACGGCTCAGCCGATCCATGTTAGACCGGGGTGCACTCCGGATCTGTCTGTTGAGACCCTAAGCCGCTCGGCATCGGAGGTCGGTCATGAGGTGAATGGAAGGTTGTCTCTTTGTGTACTGACCCACTATGAGAGAGGAAGACCTGCTTGAGATTGATCGGGTGCCCTCCGGACTTGGTCTGTTGACAGCTAAAATCGTTCAGTATGATCTACTCCAAGGGGCAGACGTGCTTGAGCTCGACCGGAAGCCTTCCGGTTTTCGATCTGTTGACGACCGAGGTCGCTCGGTGCAAACTACCCAAAGCGGTAACTTTCCCCGAGCTTGACTGGGAGCCCTCCGGATTCATACCGTAGAAGGACAAGGTCACTCAGTGCGGTCTGTCACATAGCGGAAAGTTGGGTGTCCAAAAAACACAACACACATATCGGACATTTCGTGAACTGAAGGCAACATTCAAAGGAACTGATAAAGTTTCTTTTATACAAATGGGGTGATGATTATACATAGGGCCTGAGGTACCCCTAATCTACAGGTCCATGTTGGCGACGATCTTCTCCGCCTTTCGCTCCATGGAGGCGTAGATGCCCTAGACGTCGGCCTTGGCGACGCCAGCGGGCTACCGTTCGGCGACCGCTTCCGCTTCGACTTTCGTACGGGGGTACAGTTTTTGCACCGCCCTGAGGGCGTGCGCCGCCGCCGCCGTCTTCAACACGCCCCGGACGTAGGCTTGGAGAAGCTCCCAGCCACTCTGAAGATGCGCCATGAGCGTGTCATCGGTCGGCACGGCCGACGACCACTCCAGGTCGATCTTGGCGAGGAGTGCCCGGGCTCCGTCCGTGCAAATCACCCAGCGTCCCTCGGTCATCTTGACGCGAACCTGTAGTGTGCCTACTTGTTGGTGGAGGGTCGCAAGTTGGCCTATTCAAAAAGAGGTCGGTCAGAACGTAGGCTGAAACCAAGAATAGAAAGAAATAAAGAATGATACTCACGGATGGGTTCTTCCCACGCGGCTTGTCCACGGCCATCTTGGCCAGTGCTTCATCCTTGTTGCTTCAGCGGCCACCAGCTTCCTCTCAACCTTGGTTTACCCGCCTCGAATGCCGCCACCCTTGCCTCGGCATCGTCGAGTGCAGCAACCAAGTCCTAGAGAAGGTCCTCGGAGTGCTAACGTTGAGCTATGAGCTCCTCAGCACCGGCTTGGGAAGATGACCCCTCAATACGAGGATCGACGTTCGACGGCTCCCTATCAAGGATGCTAGCTAGCTCGATCAGCATCAATAAAGTGAAGAATACAATAAAATGTTGGAACTTACCTAGCGAAGACTGTGAACCTCATAGCACCCCGGCGTGGTATTTTCCTGGCAGGTTCCAATGCTTGTGCTTCCGACACCCCACGTGAACTTGGCCCCGCCCCGGGGGAAGTAGACAGCTTTTGTTTCCCCTTCGATTCGGTCATCACGACGGGGAGACGAATCTCTGCACGTCTAGTCGTGGCAACACGGTGCGGCTCCAACATCCTGCCATGGCATCAACACCTGGTAAGTGAGGTTCCAATGAAGGGTTACGCGGAGGCTACGCTAGCCGAAAACAAAAACCTTTTACCGCGCAAACCAGGAACACTTGCAAGTAAGGGCCGATAGATCATTATCGATTGGAGTGTGCAGCGGAAACAGCCAATCAGGGCTATCCGATCCGAAACAGTGTAGCCGATTCCCTCAAGCCGACAGCCGATACCCGGGGATAGCCGATTCGCCAATCAGCCGATTCACAGATTCGTCCGACTGTGTTCTCGCGCCTCGCTCCGATGCGCTCGACCGCAGCCGATTCCTCCACAGTCGATCCGTAGCCGATCAACAGCGCGCAACGTAGCAGCGCCTCTACCGGTATCCACACGTCCGGGGACAGAACACCAAACATCCGTCTGCTAGCACGCGATGCAAGGCTAGGGTTTGGCTCGAAGTGGGGAGGGTTTCCGTGGAGATTGATCTCGGCGACTTCTTTTGCGGATTCGGTTCAATGCGATCAATTGACGTGTCGCAGCTCTCCACCCCTCCCTCCTTTGTATAGAGTTGGCCGACTAGGACTAGTGGCCGATCAGGACTCTATTTTGAATCGGATCCCATCCGAATCTCACAGAGTTGGCCGCCCATACGTCGTAAGCCCATAGGACTCTATCCGATCGGATCCCTATCCGATCGAGCCGTATCCGAGTCCAACTTGAATGCTTGTTCT
Organism: Oryza australiensis; assembly: GCA_019925245.2. Classification (NCBI taxonomy): domain Eukaryota; kingdom Viridiplantae; phylum Streptophyta; class Magnoliopsida; order Poales; family Poaceae; genus Oryza; species Oryza australiensis. The sequence goes on from JAIFGZ020000430.1 coordinate 372,992, forward strand.
TATCCCCTTAAGCGTGCGACCCGTAGGTTCAGGTATACTCGGTTTCGGCTATAGTCTAACTTAGCCGATCGTCGGCTCGAGTCCAACTCGCCGACTGTCACAAGCGGCACCTAGCAGCACATATTGACACCATAGTATACAAGAATATAATATCGGCTCGAACCTGTAATGTGTACACAAATCCCTTTGCCTCACGATACCGTTAAGCTATAGGCAAGATGTGTGCCATCCCTTCAATAGCTTAACCATTCACTCGAACCGTATTGGATTATCGTCCATTGATTGACTCCTCAATCAACTTAGCATGGCCATGCATTTCCATAATCCATTACCTCGAGGGGCCCAGAGATATCTCTCCAAAGGAGGGGCAAATTCCATCTTTGATCACTCACATCCCACTCCATGTTTCATAGCAAACCCGAAAACTACCTTTATAACTACCAGATTACGGAATAGCGTTTGGTAGTCCCAAAGTAGGCTACTACACATGTTGGAATCCATGGTGATCTCAGGTCTAAGGACTTTGTACCAACACTACCGAGACCAACTAATGGCACATTAATTCTGTAGTGTCTCATGGTGGGTCTATCCAACAATGTGTTCTCCAACACATATGTCCATGTTTATTGATTTGGTATCTCCATACCCATGATCTATGAGACATGATCATCAATCAATAAACATGCCGATCTTAGAATCATATTTGTTCCAACAATATGACATATGATCAGGGATCTTTTAGAAATAGATTCATACATAAAGAGTCTCATAAATAAGTCACATACTTATTGATCAATACAAGATCTCTATTTCATGGAACTGAATAACACTTTATTCATTAATACATAAACATTGACGTGATATCCAACATCTCCATGTTGCCTCTAGGGCATATCACTAACAATCTCCCACTTGCACTAGAGTCAATCATGTAAGTATCTAATAACCATTGCTCTTGTGTGCCTCATGCTTCGGCTGAGGGAGAGGTTTTGTCAGCGGATCGGCTATGTTGAGATCCGTGTGCACTTTCGTCACGCCCAGAAATTTATCCCAAATTTCCAGACTATTTTGTGTATTAATTCTCTGTCCAGGACCAGCCGGGTACACAAAATGACAAATCAATACACGATCCAAACGTAAATTAAAGCGTATAAATATACTTACGAAGAGGCACTTTGTCCCCGCACTCGAAGAAAACCGCAGCGAAAGCAGGACGATCCTAGCGGGGCTTCACTCCACTCCACAGCAAACTCAACCGGGTCCGAGCCTTGGTTCTCTAACACAGTCTTCGACTCAGAGGCACCACACTTCTGAAAGGGGGAAGGAATTGCAAGGCTGAGTACAACCACTGTACTCAACAAGCCATGCCGGGAGAATGCAAATAATGCAAGGGGGTACAAAGAATTCATATACGGGGTTATTTTGCGAAAACCAAGCATTTCAAAGCATTTAAATATTTTAAGGCATTTTAATAAACACGAGCCTATCTCTAGTCAAATTATTATCAAGTCGCGCACCAACGCGATCTTGCCTTCACTCGAGCCAACATGTCCTAACTCCAAATCTTTCGGTTTTAAACGAATTAAACTCTAACTTGGGTACATTGCTCGGCTTGCCCATAACCGATGGCGCGGCTATTCGAATAGATTTACTCGATCGAGGTGGTACATCTTTACCCACCAGACATGTCTTCCTCACGTGTTGCGACGTGCCACATGCCACCATGGCATACGGACGGAAGCCATGACATAACTCATCGCTTAGTACTGCCCTAAACAAAGAAGACCGACATAGACTTCCCCCGCCAGTGCCCCGGGTCGAGCGGCAGCCTATGCCCCCGGCATCTCGACTCGTTCGAGCCTTCACTTGCCGAGACGTCGCCCATGGGCTTCAACCCTTCCTAGGGCTTCATCCATCCCTATCCGTGTCTTTTTGTTTCGACCGTACTAGTCGATGTGTTAAGCCTTACCCATTAGACAGTGGTAGTACGGAAATGCTTTGCAACAGAGGCCCAAAGACCGGTCCTTATGACGGCGAGGTGCGACTAACAAAACCATGCACCTCGTGCCCACCAAAAACATGTTTGGGGAATTTTGAAGGGGACATTTATTGCCACGGCTAAACACCAAAATTTCCATCATTTACAAGTTATTCCTTAGTCTAATTATTGAAAACATCTAATTGTTTCTATTCAAGCATGTCTAAGCATATTCCTATGTTTGCTAGTGAGTACCACATACATAAAGTGCTCACTAGTTTTATTTTTCCTAGGGTTATCAAGGATCATAATACAAGTAGTAGGGCTATAACAAGGAGAATCGGTAAGGCTAAATAAAACAGTGATAGACGTGGGAATTTAATAAAGTGAAATGCAATAATTTAAATAAACATAATTTTGTAAACTCGGATAGCAATATGATCAAAATGACATGACTTGCCTTGCTCCTTCGAACAAAACTTCTTTTCCTCGCGAGCACGAACCTTTCGAAACGACGAAGTCTACACGCCGACACGCAAAACAAGAAAACCCTAATAAAAACCAAATGAACAATACAAGAAAAGTAAACAAACATGTAGAGCTCAATTTTAGATGAATTTTACAGTTTGAATGGCCCAACTTCAAGTTTATATGGATTAGATATGAATTTTAGAAGTTTTGGACCATTAAATAGATTTTGGAAATTAAATTGATTTATTTGGCAATTTTTAATTATTTTTGGAAGGAAAAGAGTAGGATGACGACAGTAGGCAGGGATCGTCGGCCGAGTGAGAGCGGAGAGAGGAGGAAGGAACTCACCGAGCGCACGACGGCGAGAAGAGGCGGCACGGGCACATGGTGGCGAGCGGAGGAAAGGCCGGTGCATGGGTGCACGGTCTCCTATGGTTCCCGACGACAGCGGAGGGGAGGTTGAGGAGCGGCTCGGCGACGGAGCCAAAGGAGGAGGCGGCATAGCCCGGGAAGGCGCAAGGCGACAAGGAACGATGACCGCATGCGGACGTGGCGACGACGGCGAATGGTGACAAGGAGGAAGGGGTGGCCGAGGAAGAGTATGACAAGACAAGTCCGGCGGTGATGACGATGCGGCGGAACGGTGCTTCAGCAAGGCGGGAGGGCTGCTGGGAGGAGGAGGATAACGGCGATGTTCTTTCTTGTTCGACGGCGGAGGTGAGCTTCCGTTGGACTTTGAGCGAAATGGAGGGTCGGCCGGGGAAGAGGAGGTTGCTGCGGCGCTGATGGAGGTGGTGGCATGGTTTGGTCTTTGCTCGGTTGAGGCGGCACGGTGGTGGAGGTGGCGGAATTGGAAAACGGCGGCGGCGTGCGAGTGGAGTTGCATGGCGGCGGAGGAGAGGGGAGAGGTGTTCGTGGCATGAGGGGAGAGAGGAGGGAGGTGAGGCCTCCCTTTATAGGCCGGAGGGAGGGGGATCGTCGCGGGAGAGGAAGGGAGGGGTCGGCCGGCAATGGTGTTGTTGAACAATGAATTGCGAAATTAAAATACACCAAGAATTATTGCGGGATTCAGTGAGGATTCATGGGGGAATTGATGAGGAGGTGAAGGGGAAGCGATTTTTGCAGTTAATTGGGAAGGGAATCGACCGGGAGGGAGATCGGCCGGCCATGATGAAGCTCAACAATAAGAAATATAATCAAAATCTACCACGAAAACATACGAAATTTAGTGGGAATCGAGGGTGAATTGAAGAGGATGAGGTGGGGATTAATTTCCCTCAATCAATTTTAGATTTGAGCAAGTGATTCGACGGGATTTGTGAAGGGAGGAAAGAGTTTGCTGTTCGGATGAACAGTATACGGCATTGGAGGAAGAAGATGACACTGTAGCGGGGAGGCCAAGCAGACTTTTCCTTCCAAATTTCCTTGAATTTTTATCTATACTTCCAATGCTCAAATAATTCCAAGAAAAATCCTGAAATTAGATGAACACTCAAAGTATTTAATAAAAATTCAACCAGATTATTTACTGATTAATTAATTTATTGAAATAATTACTTAAATGTTCTTTGTATTATTAAAACTATTTCGGAGCTCCAAAATTTCACGAAAAATTTAGGAGAGTACTTTAGGGCATGGAGAATATTTGAAAAATATTTCCAGCCATGATTTTTAAAGTAAATTTTTATTTCCTTAATACTTTCACTTGATTAATATGCTTTTCATTTTATTTAATTTCTAGAAAATGAATTATTTAATGATTTTTAATCCCGAACAAAAATCGGGACGTGACAAACCTACCCCCTTACAGGAATCTCGTCCGAGATTCGGGGCTAGAAAGAAAAAAGGGTATGGTGGGGTTGGGTTGGTCTGCTGACTTCTGCGATTTCTTTCTGACTCACACTGATTGATTCTCTTTGCTCTGACCCTGATCTGATTGCAGGAGTTGAAACATCTTTCTTTCCTTGGAGTGCTCAACTAACGTTGGCAACTTCAGCACTCTAAGAATTGACCCTATTGAATAGGAGCTTGATGGGGTTTTCTTGAAACCTTTTAACCGACCTTAGTAAATTCGCAGATTTGGAATGTTCTCGGAACTGCTCCTAGTCCGAATGACAAGAACTCCAAGAAACTGCTTCATCTGCCTCTTATCTTGACTATGGATGTTTTTAGTTGTTGCTTCCTTAGACTGGATTGTTGACTTAGTAGTTCAGGTGTACTTCACAACTTAACGTGTCGGCTTGAGATGTTGTGACCCTGCCAATACCTGGCAGTTGACTCCTTGGGGTCCTGCCAATCGTCTTGCCTGGTTGAGCCTCCAAGCGGAACCTTTTTGAGGTAGACCAAGTTTACTTCGAGTTCACCTTACCAAGGTAGTGGAGCTTTCGCCTGACTGCGACTGATGAGGTTACTACCCTTGAGAATAATCAACTTCTTTGTTTTCTTTGGAACTCTGATGTGTAGACTTGGTTCTTGGTCAGTCCATAGAAATAAAATACTAAGGATGCTCATTCATTCGGGAAGGTTTAGAACACCACATCCAGTTGACGATGGAAAGTTCCACGTAACGGTGACTCTAATTCCTCTTGCCATTCTGGCTATCTGATGACTTTCCCATCAGACCTAACGGTTGACAAGACTGCTTTGCTTTTGGATTGACTGAGGCATACCAAAACTCTTGATGATAAGTTGACCAGAACCTTTCTTCCTTCTTGAGAACTTCATCTCATCTTCGGCTGATGTCCTGGCGTTCATGTCCCATGAACTGTTCTTATATCTTGACCTTGCTCGGTGTAATCATAGTCGGTGGTATGCATTTCCTTCCAACATGATGGTGGGATTGTTGCCATCATCTTCTAGAAACTTGGCGGTACACTAGCGGGAGTAACAGGTGCTTGCATTGGGTAAGCTGGCCTTGATTTTGATATTGACCCCAAACTTGCATCTGAGCTTGCATCTCTTGCTACTGATACTGTTGTTCTTATTGTTGTCCTCATTCTCTTTGGCACTGACCAACTGCTGCCGAGATGAAAGAGGTGGAAAAGAGAGGTTGCTAAAGGTAAGACCTTAACCCACTTAATACTGATCTGATGTGAGTGAACTTTTATTGTTCAAGTTGATTAGGCAAACAACCTAGTATGTTCACATCGCCACCACTGATGTAAACCATACACCTACACACAGCAAACAACACACGACCTAGGAACTATCGATACTACACTTCCAGGGAAGATTGGGTTTAGGTAGGCTCCCGAAAGACTTCGCTTGATCCTTGAGAAACGCTGACGTGGGGTGGCTTGGCTTGATCTTCTTGCTTGAAGCTTGAGGCTTGACTTGACTTCCACCGGTTGACGGAGCAAGCGGGTTTGTCCTCCGAGTTCAACATCTAAAAGAGGTGGAGGGGAAAGAGTGAAATTTGGCAAGTTACTTTGCAAAGAGCTCCGGAGGGATAGAAGAGACATTTTAGGAAATAAGGTTTTCACAAACTTGTCCTTAGGGTTTGACCATTTGGCTCAACCTACAGTCGAGATGGCTCTGATACCAACTTGTCACGCCCAGAAATTTATCCCAAATTTCCAGACTATTTTGTGTATTAATTCCCTGTCCAGGACCAGCCAGGGTACACAAAATGACAAATCAATACACAGATCCAAACGTAAATTAAAGCGTATAAATATACTTACAGAAGAGGCACTTAGTCCCCGCACTCGAAGAAAACGCAGCGGAAAAGCATGACGATCCTAGCGGGGCTTCGGCTCCACTCCACGAGGCAAACTCAACTCGGGTCCGAGCCTTGGTCCTCTAACACCGTCTTCGACTCGAAGCACTACACTTCGAAAGAGGAAGGAATTGCAAGGCTGAGTACAACCACCGTACTCAACAAGCCATGCCGGAGAATGCAAATAATGCAAGGGGTACAAAGAATTCATATACGGGGTTATTTTGCGAAAACCAGCATTTCAAAGCATTTAAATATTTTAAGGCATTTTAATAAACACGAGCCTATCTCTAGTCAAATTATTATCAAGTCGCGCACCAACGCGATCTTGCCTTCACTCGAGCCAACATGTCCTAACTCCAAATCTTTCAGTTTTAAACGAATTAAACTCTAACTTGGGTACATTGCTCGGCTTGCCCATAACCGATGGCGCGGCTATTCGAATAGATTTACTCGATCGAGGTGTACATCTTTACCCACCAGACATGTCTTCCTCACGTGTTGCGGACGTGCCACATGCCACCATGGCATACGGACGGAAGCCATGACATAACTCATCGCTTAGTACTGCCCTAAACAAAGAAGACCGACATAGACTTCCCGCCAGTGCCCTAGGTCGAGCGGCGGTCTATGCCCCCAGCATCTCGACTCGTTCGAGCCTTCACTTGCCGAGACGTCGGCCCATGGGCTTCAACCCTTCCTAGGGCTTCATCCATCCCTATCCGTGTCTTTTTGTTTCGACCGTACTAGTCGACGTGTTAAGCCTTACCCATTAGACGGTGATAGTACGGAAATGCTTTGCAAGAGGCCCAAAGACCGGTCCTTATGACGGCCGAGGTGCGACTAACAAAACCATGCACCTCGTGCCCACCAAAAACATGTTTGGGGAATTTTGAAGGGGACATTTATTGCCACGGCTAAACAGCCAAAATTTCCATCATTTACAAGTTATTCCTTAGTCTAATTATTGAAAACATCTAATTGTTTCTATTCAAGCATGTCTAAGCATATTCCTATGTTCGCTAGTGAGTACCACATACATAAAGTGCTCACTAGTTTTATTTTTCCTAGGGTTATCAAGGATCATAATACAAGTAGTAGGGCTATAACAAGGAGAATCGGTAAGGCTAAATAAAACAGTGATAGACGTGGGAATTTAATAAAGTGAAATGCAATAATTTAAATAAACATAATTTTGTAAACTCGGATAGCAATATGATCAAAATGACATGACTTGCCTTGCTCCTTCGAACAAAACTTCTTTTCCTCGCGAGCACGAACCTTTCGAAACGACGAAGTCTACACGCTGACACGCAAAACAAGAAAAACCCTAATAAAAACCAAATGAACAATACAAGAAAAGTAAACAAACATGTAGAGCTCAATTTTAGATGAATTTTACAGTTTGAATGGCCCAACTTCAAGTTTATATGGATTAGATATGAATTTTAGAAGTTTTGGACCATTAAATAGATTTTGGAAATTAAATTGATTTATTAGGCAATTTTTAATTATTTTGGAAGGAAAAGAGTAGGATGACGACGGTGGGCAAGGGCTGTCGTCGGCGAGTGAGAGCGGAGAGAGGAGGAAGGAACTCACCGAGCGCACGACGGCGAGAAGAGACGGCACGGGCACATGGTGGCGAGCGGAGGAAAGGCCGGTGCATGGGTGCACGGTCTCCTATGGTTCCCGAAGCGGCGGAGGAGGCGAGGAGCGGCTCGGCGACGCGGAGCCAAAGGAGGAGCGGCATAGCCCGGGAAGGCGCAAGGCGACAAGGAACGATGACCGCGTGCGGACGTGGCGACAGACCGAATGGTGACAAGGAGGAAGGGGTGGCCGAGGAAGAGTATGACAAGACAAGTCCGACAGTGATGACGATGCGGCGAACGGTGCTTGCAAGCGGGAGGGGCTGGGAGGAGGAGGATAACGGCGATGTTCTTTGCTGTTCGACGGCGGAGGTGAGCTTCCGTTGGACTTTGAGCGAAATGGAGGGTCGGCCGGGAAGAGGAGGTTCTTGGCGGCTGATGGAGGTGGTGGCATGGTTTGGTCTTGCTCGGTTGAGCGCGCACGGCGGTGGAGGTGGCCGGAATTGGAAAAACGGGCGGCGTGCGAGTGGAGTTGCATGGCGGCGGAGGAGAGGGAGAGGTGTTCGTGGCATGAGGGGAGAGAGGAGGGAGGTGAGGCCTCCCTTTATAGGCCGGAGGGGAGGGGGACCGTCGCCGGGGAGAGGAAGGGGAGGGGGTCGGCCGGCAATGGTGTTGTTGAACAATGAATTGCGAAATTAAAATACACCAAGAATTATTGCGGGATTCAGTGAGGATTCATGGGGAATTGATGAGGAGGTGAAGGGGAAGCGATTTTTGCAGTTAATTGGGAAGGGAATCGACCGGGAGGGAGATCGGCCGGCCATGATGAAGCTCAACAATAAGAAATATAATCAAAATCTACCACGAAAACATACGAAATTTAGTGGGGAATCGAGGGTGAATTGAAGAGGATGAGGTGGGGATTAATTTCCCTCAATCAATTTTGGATTTGAGCAAGTGATTCGACGGGATTTGTGAAGGGAGGAAAGAGTTTGCTGTTCGGATGAACAGTATACAGGCAGCTGGAGGAAGAAGATGACACTGTAGAGACAGGGAGGCAAAGCAGACTTTTCCTTCCAAATTTCCTTGAATTTTTATCTATACTTCCAATGCTCAAATAATTCCAAGAAAAATCCTGAAATTAGATGAACACTCAAAGTATTTAATAAAAATTCAACCAGATTATTTACTGATTAATTAATTTATTGAAATAATTACTTAAATGTTCTTTGTATTATTAAAATTATTTCGGAGCTCCAAAATTTCACGAAAAATTTAGGAGAGTACTTTAGGGCATGGAGAATATTTGAAAAATATTTCCAGCCATGATTTTTAAAGTAAATTTTTATTTCCTTAATACTTTCACTTGATTAATATGCTTTTCATTTTATTTAATTTCTAGAAAATGAATTATTTAATGATTTTTAATCCCGAACAAAAATCGGGCGTGACAACTTTGCATATCTTGACATCACCTCTGTCCACTATCTCGCGGATGAGATGATATCGCCGAAGTATGTGTTTGGACTTCGATGTGACCTCGGCTCTTTGGCTTGCGCAATGGCTCCACTATTATCACAATAGAGAGACATTGGACCAGTCGTACTAGTCATCACACCAAGCTCGAAACGAATTTCTTGATCCAAAGCCTCCTTTGCAGCTTCGAAGCAACAATGTACTCGGCCTCGTTGTAGAATCGCAACGTATCCGCTTGGAACTCTTCCCGTGACTGCGCCTCCGTTCAGCGAACACGAACCCGCATTGCGATCTATAATCATCCTTGTCCGTTTGGAAGCTAGCATCGGTGTAACCACTTACAACGAGCTCTTCTTCACCTCTATAGACTAGGAACATATCCTTAGTTTTTCTCAAATCCAATTAGCCTCTTGGATCTATCTCTATAGATCCGAATCTAATATATATCTTTGCCTCCCTAAGTCTTTCATGGAAAAACTATTTTTCAATGAAGACTTGACGGATTCAAGCATAGGGATATCATTTCCAATCGTAATGTCATCCACATATAAGATTAGAAATACAATTGCGCTCCCACGACCTTTTTGTAAACACAGGCCTCTTCTTCGTTTTTGATGAAACCAAACCCTTTGATTACTTCATCAAAACGAATTTTCCAACTCCGAGATGCTTGCTTCAATCCATAAATGGATTTCGTAGCTTGCATATCTTTCCGAGCGATTCGGATCGACAAAACCCCGAGGTTGTATCATGTATACATCCTCGCTTAGGTTTCCATTTAGGAAAGCCGTTTTGACATCCATCCGCCATATCTCATAATCAAAATATGCAGCAATCGCTAGGATAATCCGAATAGATTTAAGCATTGCGACGGGCGAGAAGGTTTCATCATAATCAACTCCTTGAATCTGTTTAAAACCTTTCGCCACCAATCGCGCCTTATAGATGTGAACATTTCCATCCATATCGGCCTTTTCTTAAAAACCCATTTGCACTCAATGGTTTTGACACCGTCAGTGGATCAACCAAGTTCCAAACTTGATTGTCGTACATGGATTCTATTTCGGATTTCATGGCTCCAAGCCACTTGTTGGAATCGGGTCCCACCATCGCTTCCTAATAGGTCTTGGGTTCATCGTTGTCCAACAACAATATATCACGTTGTTCCGCACTGTGTACCGTCGGGTGCACGACATGATCTTTCGGACCTCGTGGGGCTGGTGTATCTACAACCGGTGGAGCAACACTTTGCTCCTCCCTGTTGTGGTTACGTGGTCATTGAAACATTTTCGGTGTTTCTTGAACTTCTTCAAGATGCACCCTGCTCCCACTAACCCTTCTTGAAAGAAATTATTTCTCCAAGAAGACACCGTGCCGGGCGACAAACACTTTGCCTTGTTTCCGATTATAAAAATAATATCCCTTAGTTTCCTTAGGATATCCCACAAAGAAGCACTTGTCGATTTGGGTGTGAGCTTGTCGACCGTAACGTTTTACATGAGCCTCACATCCCCAAATTTTGAGAAAAGACAAACTAGGGGTTGCCCTGTCCATATCTTATATGGTGTCTTTTCAACCGACTTAGATGGAACTCTATTTAGTGTGAGCGCAATTGTTTCAAGAGCATATCCCCGGAAGGATAACGGAAGATCACTTTGGCTCATCATCGACCGCACCATGTCCAACAAGGTGTGATTTCTTCGTTCGGACACTCCGTTCCATTGTGGAGTTCCTAGCGGAGTCAATTGTGGAACAATTCCACAATCTTTCGATGATTACCAAACTCTTGGCTCAAGTATTCCCCTCCACGATCGATCGTAGAAACTTGATTGTTTTCCTTAAATGATTATGTACTTCATTCTGAAATTCTTTGAACTTTTCAAAGGATTCGAACTTATGCCTCATTAAGTAGATATAACCATATCTACTAAAGTCATCGGTAAAGGTAATGAATCGATAACCACCTCGGCCATTGAGCTCATTGGTCCACATACATCGGTATGTACGAGTGCCAACAAGTCACTTGCTCTTTCACTCTGTCTCGTGAAAGGTGCCTTTGTCATCTTACCAAGTAAACAAGACTCACATGTCTCAAATGATTCAAAATCAAAAGAGTGAAGCAATCCATCCTTATGGAGCTTCTCCATGCGCTTCTTATTTATATGGCCTAAGCGACAATGCCACATAAACGTGGGGTTTATATCATTAGAGAGTTGCCTTTCTCTATTAATGTTATAGATGGAAGATGCTTCAAGATTCAAAACGTATAATCCATTCACCAATGGAGCATAAAAATAGAACATATCTCGAGATATATTGAACAACCATTGTTCATTGATCTAAAAACATATCCTTCCGCTTGCAAACATGAAGCGGAAATAACGTTTTGACATAGTGTTGGAACACAATAACAATTATTTAATTCCAAAACTAATCCCGATGGTAGATGAAGTGGTATCGTGCCGACAAGAACGTAGCAACGGTTGCTCCATTGCCGACGCGCGGTTCACCTCGCCCCTTCTCAATCCTCTACTTCTTCTCATTCCCGCAACGATTTGCAAATATGAGCTACGATTCGGTATCAAATACCCAAGAGTCGTAGGTGAAGTAGCAAGATTAATGTCTATAACATTAATACCGAAGCGAAGTCGTACTTTGCTTCTTTTTGAGATCCTCCATGTACTTCTTGCAGTTCCTTTTCCAGTGGCTGTCTCCTTGCGGTAGAAGCAAACGGCATCGATGCCGCCGACCCCTTCTTGCCCTTCTTTGCATTAGAGGCACTCGCGATCTCATCGTGAGTTAGCTTCCTCTTGGTGCAAAGTTTCTTGACAGGTGGTTTGCGCTTAGCCTTCTGCATCATCATCACATGATGACCGTTTTTCTGGATACTCTCCTCAGCTATCTTTAGCATCCCATGCAATTCAGCCAAGGTCTTACCCATTTTGTTCATGTGATAATTTAATATGAATGGCTCGAAGCTTGGAGGGAGCGGCGGAGAATCACATCGTAGCCAACTCTTGGCTAAGGGGAAAACCTAGTTTTTCCGGACTCTCGATGTAGCCAATCATCTTTATCACATGCGGACGACGGGATTCCCTCAACAAGCTGCACGCAAACAAGGACTTCGAGGTGTTGAACCTCTCGGCCCGAGCTTGGTTCTCAAACATGCCACGAAGTCCCTGAATAATAGTGTGGGCATCGCTGCTCTCATATTTCTTCTGAAGCTCAGGGGACATTGTAGCTAGCATGAGAAAGCTTATATCTAGGGCATCATTGGTGTGCTTCTCGTAAGCTCTCCGTGCGTTGCGGTGGCATTATTAGGCAAATCCTCGGGATAGGGTACTTCAAGAACGTACTCCTTACGCTCTTGCTTGAGAACAATTCTCAAGTTGCGATACCAATCCATAAAGTTCGTTCCGTTTAATTTTTCCTTTTCGAGAATAGATCGCAAATTAAAAGAACTGGGTGTAGTATTAGCTGTCATTTATTTTACAACAGAAAAAGCAAAGTTTAGCACAATGTTTATGCTATGTCTATTGTTAAACAATTTAACATTAGACTCCCATTACGTATTTTACACCTTCCCTCTAGGTTATGTATTGGGTCAAGATCCACATGTTAATTAATTTTCTAGTGAGCTTTGGCATCACTGCTAGAAAATTAGTAACATCGGTAAGCAACACCTTGCTAATCACATCTCTATGTGACTCTTGTTGTTGGTGTGGCATCTCCATGCCCCGCCCCAACCTATGCCCCAAGGCCCAAAACTGTTTTGATAGCCTTGTTAAGTAAACCAAGCGCTCCGCTGCGTATATGTCCGACATATACCCCCTCGTGTTATGATAGAGAATGGCACTCGCTTTGCGAGACCCACCATTGACGAGCATAACGGTGACGGGTGCAACATTTGGAAGGGCATCATTACCACTTAATTTTGCGAGGATGCTATCCTATCAAACAAACATATCACATATATGAAAGCGGTAGAATAGCATATTATGAAATAGTATGGCCCCCTTCACATGGTGATCTCCATCTCCATGCCGGCGCCGAGGATCTCCATCTTCGGCACCATCTTCCAATGTGCATGATGCATGATTTCTTCAAACTAAGCTACTACTATAGAAGCTCTAATTGAAGAATACATCGACTTGTAGGTCGTGAAAGAATATTACAAGCATTGCACGTATGAAAGAATATTACAGGATTGCACATATGAAAGAATATTACATGCATCACATGCATCTCATACATACAATAGGGCCATACCATCTCAAAGCATTCTCTGCAAAAACAAGTTAGGCGTAGAAACGTTTTCTACCTATCGCAGAGATTCGGCATCGAGACGACCTATAAGGGGTACGCACACGGCGGATACGACCATGTCGGCATAATCATATTATGATGTCCCGATACACTATCAAGGGAGATGGTTTGCGTAGGCGCGAGGCAGCAAACAAGATCGGACTACGAGATAGCTTCGGCATAATCACATTATACCGTTCCGATACACTATCAAGGAACGCTATCTCGAAGCCAACTCAAACCGAGTTCTATGGATATTGCTTCGACATAATCACATTACGCCGTTCCGATACACTATCAAGGAACGCAATTACCATCAACTCTCCTCAATAGATCCCGTAAAACCGATTGATCCAATCAACCCGTGTGCAAAACTTGTTCCAGATCCAATCTAAAACCCGAACTAAGCAAGATTAGCTCTGATACCACTGAAGGGTTACGCGGAGGCTACGCTAGCCGAAAACAAAAACCTTTTACCGCGCAAACCAGGAACACTTGCAAGTAAGGGCCGATAGATCGTTACCGATTGGAGTGTGCAGCGGAAACAGCCAATCAGGGCTATCCGATCCGAAACAGTGTAGCCGACTCCCTCAAGCCGACAGCCGATACCCGGGGACAGCCGATTCGCCAATCAGCCGATTCGCAGATTCGTCCGATTGTGTTCTCGCGCCTCGCTCCGATGCGCTCGACCGCAGCCGATTCCTCCACAGCCGATCCGTAGCCGATCAACAGCGCGCAACGTAGCAGCGCCTCTATCGGTATCCACACGTCAAGGGACAAAACGCGGAACACCCGTGTGCTAGCACGTGATGCAAGGCTAGGGTTTGGCTCGAAGTGGGGAGGGTTTTCGTGGAGATTGATCTCGGCGACTTCTTTTGCGGATTCGGTTCAATGCGATCAATTGACGTGTCACAGCTCTCCACCCCTCCCTCCTTTATAAAGAGTTGGCCGACTAGGACTAGTGGCCGATCAGGACTCTATTTTGAATCAGATCCCATCCGAATCTCACAGAGTTGGCCGCCCATACGTCGTAAGCCCATAGGACTCTATCCGATCGGATCCCTATCCGATCGAGCTGTATCCGAGTCCAACTCGAATGCTTGTTCTTATCCCCTTAAGCGTGCGACCCTGTAGGTTCAGGTATACTCGGTTTCGGCTATAGTCTAACTTAGCCGATCGTCGGCTCGAGTCCAACTCAGCCGCCTCCAACAGCGGCGCCTAGCAGCACATATTGACACCATAGTATACAAGAATATAATATCGGCTCGAACCTGTAATGTGTACACAAATCCCTTTGCCTCACGATACCGGTTAAGCTATAGGCAAGATGTGTGCCATCCCTTCAATAGCTTAACCATTCACTCGAACCGTATTGGATTATCCGTCCGTTGATTGACTCCTCAATCAACTTAGCATGGCCATGCATTTCCATAATCCATTACCTCGAGGGCCCGAGATATCTCTTCAAAGGAGGGGCAAATTCCATCTTGATCACTCACATCCCACTCCATGTTTCATAGCAAACCCGAAAACTACCTTTATAACTACCCAGTTACGGAATAGCGTTTGGTAGTCCCAAAGTAGGCTACTACACATGTTGGAATCCATGGTGATCTCAAGTCTAAGGACTTTGTACCAACACTACTTGAGACCAACTAATGGCACATTAATTCCTGTAGTGTCTCATGGTGGGTCTATCCAACAATGTGTTCTCCAATACATATGTCCATGTTTATTGATTTGGTATCTCCATACCCATGATCTATGAGACATGATCATCAATCAATAAACATGCCGATCTTAGAATCATATTTGTTCCAACAATATGACATATGATCAGGGATCTTTTAGAAATAGATTCATACATAAAGAGTCTCATAAATAAGTCACGTACTTATTGATCAATACAAGATGTCTATTTCATGGAACTGAATAACACTTTATTCATTAATACATAAACATTGACGTGATATCCAACATCTCCATGTTGCCTCTAGGGCATATCACTAACATCCAATAGAAAAACAGAGAAGACGAGAAAAGAGAGAAAGCATTTGAGTAGACGCTAGGATTCGGGACTTTACCGGTTGACGATGATCATGGATGCTGCTCCAGTTCCCGCTTTCTGAGGAACTCAGAGAGGATTCCATGATTCTTAGAAAAACTTTGAAGCAGCAGACGACCAAGGAGCAGGGGCGGGAGTCTTGAAAGTTTTCTTTTGGCGAAAGGATGGTGTAAGATGAAAGGAAGCTTGAGTGACTGGGCTTAAAAAGGGGGCAATGATGGGCCTGGTGGCGTAGTTTTTGGAAAACGTGCACGGCTCCATTAAATAACGGGTGCAGGGAATCCGAAGCACCCTCACCCATCCATCTCCCCAGCATGTCATGTCACCTTTGGGGTAAATCAGAACCGTTCGTTCTATGGAATGGTTAACGACATTTCGCAAGGTTTCCATTGCATGTTCCGGAGAAATCGCCGCTGAAATACACCACTTTTAACGTCTCAACCGTCAGCCCTGCCTGTCGCTTGGGGAAAAGTGGGAAACCAGGGGTTCGACTAGCCGTTGCACAGCACCGGTCTTCACGGCCTTAATGGGACATGATTGGCACTCTGTCTAAAACTGTCACCCTTCGACTTCATCGACCACAATCAGCCGTTGGGCTACAACCCAAACGACTCGGTTCGCAGCCTCCGGGCAGGAACACAATTGATTTCAGGATTACTATAATCCTTTGGGCAGTAGTCCCGACCAACTCGCCGACCGCCACTGTCCTCCGGGCTGTGGCTTTACCGACTCAGGCGATGGCTTCCGAGCCACCCCTGGTCGAGGTTGGAACTATCTTAGGCCATCGGGCAATAGTCCTGACCGATTCGCCGACTGCCATCAGCCCCCGGGCTATGGCCTCCTCAACTCAGCCGGTAGCCTTCGGGCTACAATAGAGGTGACTCAGGGACTGTCATATGCCTCCGAGCAGTAGACCCATTGAACTCAATAATCACCACTAGACCCCGGGCAACGGTCAGATCAAAGGAGGACTAAAAAGCAATCCTGCAGACTGGACCCTAGGCTTGGATGAACCATCCGACCCCTAGGCTCAGGGGCTACACCTAGCAGGTGCACCTGGGTGGTGCATCTACTGGAGCGCCGGTAATAAGATTTCAGGAACCTGCTGAAACATTGTCGCAATGCCTTAGGGATCCACTGAAGACAATGACGAAGAGGATCTTAGATCCTAAGGATGGATGTCTCATTCCTCCTTAGGCTCGGGGGCTGTTGTTGGGGGTGTCACCCCAGGGTAGTACATGGACTGGAGTTGAAGTAAAGCCAAAGTTAGGTTGCGAGTCCTCAGGACGTGGTCGAGAGCCCGACCTCCCTTCGGGATCGGCCATCCTGACCCCCCGGGTCCGACCTCGGCACTCCTTTCTCGACCTCGACTCCCCTACCCGGCCTCCGGCCTCCTCGAGACAAGACTTGGTTTGCAAGGATAGCTGAAGAAGGCAAGGAGGGGACAACCCGGTAAGGAGTGACGTCACCCGACAGCACAGTACAGAGCGGTACCTGTGGAGGGGGATCCCAAGGCAGGATAGAGCGCAAGGTGCCCGTGGCATGCATGACCCGGAGCATCTTGTGTACCTTTTCAGATGTAGTTTGTACTTGCTTTTTAGGTTTTTAGTATTAGTTTTATTGGCCACCAAGTCCTCTTGTAACTGTCCCCCTTGAGCTATAAAAGGGTGGGCAGGGTGTTGGAGGCCAAGGACGGAGGTTTGATTCCTTAGTTTTTCCAGCATCCTCATTCTTAGTTCTTGGCCAACTTGCTCTAAGCCCCAAGGACTCACACTTGTAATCCCAGTTCATCATCCACCCCAACACTGGACGTAGGTCTATTATCCTTCAGGAGAGCTGAACCAGTATAAATCTTGTGGCTCTTGTCTTCTTGGCTCATCTTAGTGACTCGAGTCGACCATCAGATCCAGAGGACAGGCGCCTCCCGACCACTCTCACTCACCTCCTTGGGCACCCCCCTTGGAGGACTACCGACCTACCCGTCGACATACAGAGAAGGCGCAGAACCCTGTAGTGTTTATGTTGAGTCAATTCTAATATAGCCTTGTTTGAGTATAAGAAAGTTGATGAAAATAAAAGTTCAAAAAAAATAAAAAAGGTAAGTAAGGTAAGAATCCCTTTTTCTCTTGTTCTTTTTGTTGTTTGGCCCATGGATGACGCAGCCTTCACGCATAAAGTCCCCATGTAGATTCAAGGTAAGTTTCCAGGTAAGTTTCATTTTAATTAAATAAAATAAAGGTTTTGACTCGCCGGATTTCAGACCGGTGAAGTCCCTTTGTTCTCACTTTTTTGTTTCAAATGAAGCTCCATAGGTACAAGAACAAGTGCGCGGTGTCCCTCAGTTTGACAAGCAAAAATCTCTCAGACCATCACCACAATATTGCACAACTTGGCACAGGACAATACAAGAAGACGCAGCGAGATTGGAACCTACTGTGGTTTGGCCGAACTATGGTTTGACCAAACCAAGGTTGGCCCCACTCGTCATCATCTTCTCCTGTTGCGCTGGTTTGCAATTCCTAACACTCTAGTACCCTATTTATTAATTTTTATCTTCTAGCACTATGAGCATGGTCTTAAAGATAATAATCTATCCTTGGAAACATGATATATTTTGGCTGGCTCACGTACATTTTATTCCTATGACATTCACTTGTAATTTGTGAAATCAAATATTTAGGGAAAGCATGTTATCCATGTAATTGATTAATGAGATATAGTCTGGTAATAAGAAACTTTGTTTCATGCTACATAAAATGCTTGGGTATTTTATTTTGAAAATTTCAAAAAAAATAACTTTGCAACTCCTCGATGATGTTTTATTCCCACTAGAGTCATATGTTGATTCTCATGATTAAACCTTATACATATGCTACTTGCAGTCATTTTGAGTTTGATCAAATAGTCAGACCCTCGTTACAATCATTTCATGTTTTCGATGATCAAATGCATATCCACCATATAAAATTTGCTCTCCCTCTACATAAGAGGTTTAGCTAAAAATATATTTCATTTTCGACCATATGCAAATTTCTACTTCGGGAGTTTGAATCCACTTTTAATCATACACAAAATAAAGACTCCAATTATTTATGATCCTCCTATCCTTACCAAATGAGACATGAGCTACAAGAATACATACAAATGATAGTAAAAAGTTCATGATGCTCATGAAAAGAAGAAACAAGTCTTCTCGAGCATGATGACAAAAAAAGAAAAAAGAAAAAAGTGTGTATTAATAGCCATGTTCTCTAAAATAAAAAGATAGGGAGGACGATCAAATAGAAGAAAGGAGTCACCAACTTAATTATTTTTCGTTTTCCAATTCTCCACTCATATATCCCTATCCACATATATATGCACAAGCTTGATCATGATTATATGACTAGTATTCTTCTTGGATCTTCTGTTTGACTTTACAAATATTTGGTGCAAGTATGCCTTATGATTTTCCCTACCTTGAGCTCCACATAAGCCTTAGTAGAAGTAGGAGAAAATTAGGCAAGAATTGCCTTGGTGAGGAATCAAAACACATTAAGTGACATGAGAGAACCATCAAAGGAGTAAAGTTATGTTTTTCTTTTTAAAAAAACTTCTTGAAAACCCCAAGTCATTTAAGCAGAAGAAATAAAAGTAACTTAAACCTAGACTATTCCATTCTTCAATAACTTAGGATATCATGGTAGACACATTCAGGTTCATAGATACGTATATGTCTTGGAATAACTTGTATGTTAGCATTGTATCAAAATAAATCATGATACACCTTAGCACTCAACCTTTACTCGAGGACAAGAAAAGGGCTAAGTGTGGGGGAGCTTGTTGATGGTCCTTAACTGCCAAAATCCGACCATCAATCCCTGCATAAACTGAACAAACCGTGCACATCAACATAGCGATAGGGTTATTTACTAACTCTTTCCATGAATGTTGGTGATTATTTGTATGCAGTTGAGTAACATATCAAAATGAAGTGAAAGTACGCTTTTGGGTGAATAAATAATTTTCCGACCAATCGACGCTCGCCACGTCAGCTTCCCGCAGATCGGAGGGCCCACAAGTCAGGTGAAACCGACTTAAAGTGGGGCCAAACACACGGGAACCACCTTAGGGGCCCACATGTTAGAGACCAGTGAAAGCCGATGGAGGGGGAGGCTAACCAGGGTTCGGCTGAACCATGGTGGTCTCCTCACCCCTCCACCGAACACATGGCGCTTCCTCAGCCTCTCACAATGGAGGTTATGGGAGTTTGGCAGTTACAAACCGACTCCAAACCGCCATATGAAGGCTATATAAGGAGGTCACCTCACTTCATTCAAGACACACTTCAAGAAGATCAAAGCTCCACTCCAAAGGCATAGTACTAGGTCTCTAGTGCTTTGAAAATAGGGTAGAGAGTGAGGGGTAGTCTGTTGGAGTGCCGGGAATCTCGGCACTGACCTCCGACTTTGTACCTCGGCGGATGCTTCTTCTAATAAAGTAAGTGTTTGCGATTTACTATAGTTGCATTACTTTACATTGAGTGATTACTTTATTGCATTTATTTATGGGATCATCGTCCATTCATGGATGCTCTAGTCTAAGACCCGTGATGAAGGCTAGTGTTCTTGGCCAAGACTAGAGTAGTATTCGATAGACCAAGTGTCTAGGCTAGAGTTTACCTTTGTTTGTCGCGTACTCCATGGGTTGTAGAGGTAGGCGGCAGGTGGTACGTCGTAGAGCTGTAGCCCGGAGTCACTCGGTAGACCAAGTGTAAGCCGGCGCTCGAAGTAAGTAAACAAAGTGTAAGTAATTGCCACCTATCTAGAGCCACAACCATAAAAATCCTCTCTATACCTTCTGCCTACCTATTCTTGGTGTCCTCGGATGAACCTGACCCTTTGATAATCCACATCGTTCCTCGTGAATTCGATACTGTTGGAATACTCCCGGATGAAGTGCTACAACGATATTTCATACGCTTGTGGATTTTATCTGTGGTTGTAAGAAATACCAACAATGGCATCAATATCCGCATCAAGATTGTCATCACATGCGACATGGAGATCGACAGCATCAGCTTTGGTCTCTTCCATGCCTTCAGCTACGATATCAATTGTATCCTCTATTTCTTCTTCGGATGGCTTCGTCCATGACAGCCTCAACTTCGATATCAAGCTCTGGAATATCATCATTTGATGGGTCGATGGCTTTTTTTTCTTGCGGTTGGAGCGTACTACGGTTTTCTTCCTTTTTCCATGGGGCTCTCGGATTTGTCCTTGAAGTAGAGATCATAGAGGGGGAGCGCCAGCGCCAAGGTTAGGAGCAGCCAATGTAGGCATATATTCGATGGGTCGACCACTTTCACTAATAGTAGGGGGATCGAGGTCGATAATCTGCAAAACAATACAATGGTGTGATCAATTGAAATAGTTGCGGACAATGAGAAGTGTGAGTAATGGATACCTTTGCATCAGACTTAGAGAAATCAGGGTCAAGAATGGAATAGAAGGTGGAGATAGCAAGGTTGAAGAGGTGTAGCTTTCACTCGCCCCACCATCGAGTCCAAAGCTTTGAGCCCGATGCATGATTGTCAAAATCTTCAAGATTGCCCAAGGGAGGCCCTTCAATCACTAACAACCGATCGAATTAAAGGTCTCTTGTGATAGGTCCTCTGATCTGGAACTTGCTGATGAAGAAAAGGCTGATTGGGAGTTGGCCAAAACCAAGTTGGCGAGCAGAAGTTATTGGATGATAGAATTCATATGTAGTACAGGCAGTTCGGCCTGTAGAAACTCCGATCAGCAAGATGCACGGGGAGATAGTAGAGATGAAGATATCCCTGCTTGCTTCATCGGAGTTGATGGAGTTGATCCTAAAGTTGGAGGGAAGCTCGAAATCGTTGACATCTTCATATACATACCACATTGTTGCATCTTCATCGAACTCGCGGTAGAAGGACTTGAATCAAAAACATACATCGACAATAACTAGTTTTCCTCCAGGATAAGCCGATGATGCTTCACCATGGGACATGCATCGACAAAGGGTGGGATTGTCACCTTCGGCATGGTTTGATGGAAAAGTCAGGGACTCAAGAGGTGGTCTCCATGTTGTTACGATGGTGTAGAGTTTTAGCCACAGCTAAAGAAACCACCATGGGTCGCCGCTGTGACCACTAGGCTGATTGGCTAATAACTTAGCAGCGACTTGATGAAGCAGTTGGTAGCTGGCTCCCAGAAGATATTTGCCTAGAGGCATGATTTTTCAATTGGCGAGCACTTCTGCTATATGTTGCATGTTGGCCGTGGAACCAACTGTTGAACCATAGAAGACAAATCTTTCCAGCCACATGTTGAGGAAGGCGACGTGTTTTTGGTGAACAGTATTTCTTACAGTCATGGATTAATCCGCAGGCGCACGGACTACCGTTGTAGCACTTCACTCGGGAGTATTCCAAGGTATCGAATTTCACAAGGAATGTGTGTGAATATCTAAGGGTCAGGTTCATCCGAGGACACCAAGAATATGTAGGCGAAGGTATAGAGAGGATTTCTATGGTTGAGGCTCTAGATAGATGGTAATTACCTTACTTAATTTACTTACTTCGGGCGTCGGCTTACACTCGGTTTGCCGAGTGACTCCGACCTACAAGGTCTACGACGTATCCGAACGTGGAGGATTATAAAGGATGGAAAGAGCTGTCACCACCTACCGCCTACCTCTATAACCCATGGACTATGTGACAAACAAAGGTAGACACTAGCCTACACACCACGTCTACGCTAACGAATACTACGCTAACGTCCCATAAGTAAATGCAGTAAAGTAATTTCTCTAAGTAAAGTAAAACAACCATAGTAAATCACGAACACTTACTTGATTTCAATAAGCATCCGTCGAGGTACAAGATCGGAGCTCGGTGCCGAGATATTCGGCACTCCTCCGGACTACCCCTCATTCTCTACCCTATTTTCTAAGCACTAGAGAACTAGAGCTATGCCTTTGGATTGGAGCTTTGATCTTCTTATGTTGTGTGTTGAGTGAAGTGAAGCTTTCTCCTTTTATAGCCTCCAATAACGGTTGTAAGGTCAGTTGGTAACCGCCAAACTCCCATGACCGCCATTAGGGACCAATGGAGAGATTCCACGTTTGAGGAAGGAGCCTGAGCCGCCATCTCTGGTTCAGCCGAACCAGCTCCACCGCCTCTGGCCACCAACTTTGGCCAGAGGATAATAGGTGGGCCCCTTAGTCGGTTTCCATGTGTTTGGTCCCACTTTAAGTCGGTTTCATCTGACTTGTGGGCCCTTCAATCCATGAGATGCTGACGTGGCGAGCGTCGATTGGTTGGAGTTGTGTTTTTTTGCCACAAAAGCGTGCTTTTTTCACTTCAATTCGATGTATTATTCACCTGCATACAAATATTCACCAACACTTGTGGAAAGGATTAGTAAATAACCCTACTGCTACGTTGATGTTTATCCTTTGTTCAATTTATGCAGGAATTGATAGTTGGATTTTAGCAGTTAAGGACAGTCAACACTGACTGATCCGGATTCCTTTGCATGCTTTATGATATAATTGGCCCATCCACCGGAAGCTTTAGTATCAATACGATGAGCGCACTTTATCCTCTTGTTGATGAGGTTGGCCGATGAGGTGATGTCGAGGCCGGTAAGCATAGTCATGTCTAGCAGAGTTGGGGTCATCGGCCAATGACCTGAGAGGAGGCATTAAGGGCATCGGACCAAAAGTAACATGCCGATGAAATCAAGGATTCATCTCTTTCTATTTCGACCAAAGAGAGTGTCACGCCCAGAAATTCAAACCAGAATTTCCAAAAGTTAATTTGTGCATGTAGGACCGAATATCCAATGAAAAGCCAACCAGAGGGGGGTGAATGGTTGGTACACCCCAAAAACAAGTTTTAGCGGAAATAAAACTTTACCTCTGTTCTGAATGCAAGCTGGTCTGACCGAAGGTATTGCGCCAGTCTGACCGCTTGGTAATTCCGGTCTGACCGTTGGGTGTTCTCCGGTCTAACCGCCCGTACCGCTGCTCGCCAAGTACTTAGCCGATTTGCCTGGTGTATCCGATCGACACCGAGAGCCGATGATGACCGGTCTGACAGCGGATGTGCTTGCGGTCTGACCGGGAAGACAGTGCGATCTGACCGGGAAGACAATGCGGTCTGACCGCAGCAGTGTTAGCGGTCTGACCAGTGTATAGATCCGGTTCAACCGACAGCTAGGCCGCCGCACCGAGGAAGAAGATAACACATGAAATTCTCCAAGAATATTGATCTTTATTGAACTTCTCCGTGTTTACAAAATGCATACAAAGCACTCCTCACCAAAATCTCGAGCTAAACTCGAAACCCTAATTTAGAACTCAACTCCAAACTCGATAAAAGCGATACCGAGAGGCCATACCTCCCCTCACTATTTATACACAAAACCCGTAGCCAAAAGCCACGAATCCTACTCATACAAGAAGTCCTAATCCACTAGGACACCTTCCCGTACGAATCCTAATCCACTAGGAAACCTTCCCGTACAAGAAACGAACTTTACATAAAACAACCGTAACAATCTCGGTTTTCCCAAAACTGAAATTCTGCTTTCCATACGCAACAATATCTCCATTGTATGCCATATGAAAACTACACCAATTATGTGCACTAATATCTACCCTTAAGTATCCCGCATAATCTTCATCTTGGACGTCATCTTATCCCCAAGTTGACTCCATCTCGATTACCAGCGACACTTCCCCGAGGCGTAAAGATTACCTGCACACAATTAAACAAAAAATACCATATCCAAGCACAAGTTATCTCCAACTTGACTCATTGTTAGCATAAACAACCAGACACGTGCATAGGAACATGAAACTCCCATGTATATGCAAGGAAACAAACCGAAACCAAAACCGAAACAAAATCAAGCAACTGGCCGGACGCTCGGCGGGTCGACCGCAGTAACCGCCCGGTCGACCGCCTGTACACCTCCGGTCGACCGGCAAGACAAGCCCTGGGACACCGGGCCAGTGGCACCCGACCGAACACCGTTAATTGTCCGAAAACCAAAACCACTTTGTCAATAAATCTCCAAATAACAAAACACACAAAGCAATAATCCCAGATGCCAATTGTTCATCATCAAATGAAGAATCAAACACACTTTGATTTTACAATCTCCCCCTTGATGAACACATTGGCAAACTAAATAAAAAATGTTATTTTGATGTTTGGAAAATTAAAAACAAAAATGATAAAAAGAATTTGAGTGCTCAAAAATCAAAGGAAATTTCTCTCTCTTTTGAAAAGAAAGAAAATCCCTTGACCCCAAAAAAACTTGCACTTTGTTTGTTGCCTGTTCTCCCCCATGTGATATTCACTTTGTTTGTTGCCTGTTCTCCCCCATGTGATATTTAAACAAAAACAACATTTGTTCTCTCCCTTTTGACAATGTTTTCATCAGGCATAAGAATTATGATTATGAATGTTCAAGTGCTTAGCACCATACATAAAGCAAGTCATGTCATGTGTTGCAATAATAAGAAGATAAACTTATCAATTACATAGCAAATATGCACTAGAGTATAATCATGAATCAAATATTTTATAATTAAGATCAATAATGCAATAAAAATTCATGAATTCAAACGATTTATAATGCAACATCTTTACAAGCACATAGGTCGAAAGATAAACCCAAATATATATACCTATTGCAATCTTTATTCTTTCTCAAATTTACATTTTTGCACATATAATTCAAGATAAAAAAATTTCATATTGATTTGAGCCATATTTGTTGCTCATATTTTTCTCTCAATTATTTCGGGTACGTCCTTGTCGTCAATACTGTTTCCAAGGATTCAGCATCTATTATTTTTGCTCACATCGAATACGTTGTCGTCAAGACTGTTTCCAAGCGGTATTCATTTTTTTCTCTCATAGATAACATTTTATTCTCTTTACACAATGAGCAATTTTAAAGTAATTTGAGGAATAATAATTCAACATAATATATATATATATAAGCATTTATAATCCAACACATGCACTAGTATCAACATTGCATATGTCTTTAATTCAAGTATGATTTTAAAGTGTCATGCATTATCTCACTTAAATATAAAATCTAGATCACATAAAAATACTAGAATACATACAAACTATGCTACTGACAAATAAACCTTCATAATATTGCTAGCATGCACATGAACAACAATATGTATGGATAAAGCTCTCTTTTTCAATTTATTTTAATCATGTAGCTTGATAAAACAAAGAGCACAAAAACTCCCCCTCAAAACATGCCAAAAGGATGAATGATTCCTAATTCCCTTCAAAGAAAAGCAAAGCGAGAAGAATCCAACACGAATGCACAAAAAAAATAAACTCCCCCTCAAATTAACCTCCAATTTTCCCAAGGAAAAATAAAGAAGAAATTAAAGATCTTTGAAGAAGACATCCAATTGCAAATGATATCACCAAGGTTCTCATAAAATGACACATATTCACTTATACTAACACAACTACTACCTCAAATACTAGCATATAAAAACTAATAATTAAGAGAGTAAAAAATTATGTCAATCCAAAATTACCTTGATGTCATCGTGAAAAGCAGTCATTGTCTCCACATTACACACATATGGGGAGTATGCCGTCAAAATACCTACAAACAAGAAGATGTCGAGGCCTCGATGTTGGGGTTAGAGATAATAAATTTTGGAACCCAACACTAAGTCACACGACCAGTAGAACTAGTAGGTACATATGCGCAAACAAAATCAGAACCAGACTTACCTGAAACATTACCTTGTCGCTTCACAAAAGTCTGATTTGAATTATGCACAAAACTGCCCTGAGGCCGGTTTGACCGCCGCTGTACCTGCGGTCTGACCGAGCATGGCCGCCGGTCTGACCGCCTGTTCAACTGCGGTCTGACCGCTGGTCGTGGCCGGTCTGACCGACTAGTCAGTGTCGATCTGACTGAGCTCCTCGAACCAAAACCCGATTTTTGCCATCGTTGCTTTGCAAAAACAATTTCTCTTTTCTTTTTCTGTTTACGGGCAAGTCTAAAACAAAATCCAACCAAATGTCCATCTTTTCCACAATACGAACAAGTATATCTCTCATGATAATTAGGAGCACAAGCGAAATGATGGTTTTGAAATATTAGTTTTAGTTTCTTTTAAACAAACAGAAAGAGATGGCAAATTTCCAAAGAGATTTGAAAATTGTTTTCAAAGCATTAGGTTTTGTTAAGATTTCACCATTTTCAGTCAAATTCAAAATACCTTTGGTGAAATAATCATGAGCATCAAAACCTATTCCCTTGTTGTCGCAACACACTTTAGATTTGTCCAAAATCATGTTAAGTTGTTTCTTACCGTCAGAAAATTTTTGCAAAGAACTTTTCAAGTCAGAAACTTCTTTTTCAAGATTAACACAATTTTCACAATCAATCATGACATCTTTACCTTTGCGACATCTAGAGCAAGAACCTACCTCATCTTGTTTAACTAGTTCTTCCATATGCTTAACACGAGCTAAAGCATCTTTTAATTTCAATTAATTAGCATCACAAGTTAAACAAGATTTAGCAGCCAAAACTTGAGAATTATTGACATCTCTAATCTTTGAAATTTCTAGCATTAAAACCTCACAGTTTTTGCAATTATCATCATTGGAATAAGAGATTTCATTCTAGCAATTTTAGCATTTAAAGATTCAATCACAAATCCTTGTTTTTTAAACATTTTTTCACATTTTTTATTTTTAGCACTTAAAAAAAGAATTGCATCCTCAAGTGAGCTTACCTCATTGTCCTCATCTTCAGAGTCTTCATCTCCACGCGTCATGAGACAAACGCCGGAGATGCTCTTCCCCTTCTCTTCCTTGCTATCAGAATCTATGTCGCTTAGTGGCTCAAAAGCGGCATAGACTTGACTCAGCACTTTCTTGATCATCTCCTTGGAGCGCTTCACTTTGGGCTTGTCATCCTCCATTTTCTCCGCGCTCTTATCCTCCTTCTTGCTTCTTCCAAGTTTGGGGCAGTTGGAGCGAATGTGATCCAAAGCACCGCACTCAAAACATCGAGCTGGTCCTCCTCTTTTCCTGAACCTGACTTTGTTCACAGCTCGAGAGAGTTTGTTAGCGGCAAGAACCAAGTCCTCCTCCTCGAATTGCTCGAGTTGTTCATCGGACATGGCATTAATTAAAGCAAGAATAGTGGGAGCCGATGAAGAAACAGCGGATGAAGAAGCAGCCAATGAAGAAGCAACAACAGAAGAGGAAGTAACCAAAGCACTAGACTTGGAATCAATTTTCCGAGAAAGAATGTTCATCTCATGAGTTTTGAGTTTAGTGTAAAGAGAATCCAAAGTCAAAGTAGCCATGTTGATAGACTCCTGAATTGAAGTAACTTTCATCTCCCAAATAGACATGTCAACACCATTCAAAAAGTGGCGAGAAATCTCAGATTGTGGATAATTAGTGTCATAAGAAGAATCAACAAATCTAAGATTACTCAAAATTTTGTTAAACCTACCAAGATAGTCATCTAAAGCTTCAAGAGGTTTCATCTTAAATTTTATATATTCCTTTTGAAAAGATCTCGACGAAGTTCTTTTATGTTGGTAGTTCCTTGATGAAAGTTTTTCAAAGCATTCCAAATCTCGTTGGCAGTTTGAAGATGTGAAACGCGATCAAAATCCGAACGAGAAATCCCATTCAATAAAATATTGCGAGCTTTGCAATTGTTATTAAAATCAGTTTTCAAAGCCTCGGAATTACTCACTTCGGGAATAGTGTAAGGAAGAGCAACCTTTTGCCAAACATCGTAATCTTGAGCCATTATATAAGATTGCATCTTGCAACACCAATAAGCAAAATGGGTTCCATCAAAAACATGTGGCTTAGTTGAAAAATTATTAGACATGGCGAAAAACTTTAGATCGATAAAAATCCAAAGCAGAAAAACATGGCTCTGATACCACTTGTAGGACCGAATACCCAATGAAAAGCCAACCAGAGGGGGTGAATGGTTGGTACACCCCAAAAACAAGTTTTAGCGGAAATAAAACTTTACATCTGTTCTGAATGCAAGCCGGTCTGACCGAAGGTATTGCGTCAGTCTGACCGCTTGGTAATTCCGGTCTGACCGCCCGTACCGCTGCTCGCCAAGTACTTAGCCGATTTGCCTGGTGTAGCCGATCGATGCCGAGAGCCGATGATGACCGGTCTGACCGCCGATGTGCTTGCGGTCTGACCGGGAAGACAGTGCGGTCTGACCGTAGCAGTGTTAGCGGTCTGACCGGTGTATAGATCCGGTTCAACCGACAGTTAGGCCGCCGCACCGAGGAAGAAGATAACACACGAATTCTCCAAGAATATTGATCTTTATTGAACTTCTCTGTGTTTACAAAATGCATGCAAAGCACTCCTCACCAAAATCTCCAGCTAAACTCGAAACCCTAATTTAGAACTCAACTCCAAACTCGATAAAAGTGATACCGAGAGGCCACACCTCCCCTCACTATTTATACACAAAACCCACGCCAAAAGCAACAAATTCTACTCATACAAGAAGTCCTAATCCACTAGGAAACCTTCCCGTACAAGAAATGAACTTTACATAAAACAACCGTAACAATCTCGGTTTTCCCAAATCCGAAATTCCGCTTTCCATACGCAATAATATCTCCATTGTATGCCATATGGAAACTTCACCAATTATGTGCACTAATCTCTACCCTTAAGTATCCCGCATAATCTCCATCTTCGATGTCATCTTATCCCCAAGTTGACTCCATCTCGATTACCGGCGACACTTTCCCGAGGCGTAAAGATTACCTGCACACAATTAAACAAAGAATACCATATCCAAGCATAAGCTATCTCCAACTTGACTCATTGTTAGCATAAACAACAGACACGTGCATAGATACACGAAACTCCCATGTATATGCAAGAAACAAACCGAAACCAAAACCGAAACAAAATCGGCAACCGCCGGATCGGGCTCGCTCGGCTCGACCGCAGTAACCGCCCGGTCCGACCGCCGCACACCTCCGGCCGACCGGGCGCATAAGCCCTGGCTGCACTGGGCCAGTGGCGCCCGATCGAACACTGTTCATTGTCCGAAAACCAAAACCACTTTGTCAATAAATCTCCAAATAACAAAGCACACAAAGCAATAATCCCAGATGCCAATTGTTCATCATCAAATGAAGAATCAAACACACTTTGATTTTATAGTGCATTCAATCCTCGTCCAGGAATCAGCCGAGGTACACAAATCGACAATTATTGATATTATAGAATCCACGTCTTAGAAACATTATAAAAGATTACAAAAATGCAGCGGAAAAGAAAAGACTGACTAAACTGAAACTCGACTCTTGCAACAGAACTCTAACACACCACAGGCAACCTCGACGTCGGACGCAAGCCTAATCCTCGTCGAAACCTTCCTCTTCCTCAACCTCTGGCTCTGATGGGGAAAATTGAGCAAGACTGAGTACTACCCACTGTACTCAACATGTCATACCGGAAGAGAAGGTATGATGCAGGATAATTCACAAGAAGGATAGGGTTTCATTTGCATAAACAACATTTTATAAATAATAAAAGTTGAAAATAGTAAAACAATAGTATATAATTAAGCAATATTAAATAATCATTGTCCAACGTTAAACCCACGTTGCAACAGGCCCAACCATCATCTATACTAGCCAAGTTCCATTAGTCATATTATTAGTTAAATGAGACTAATCACGGTGAATCTGGTTGATCGCCCATAACCGCGGGCACGGTTATTTGAATAGTTTTACTTTGATCAGGTATGTACAACTGTACCCACAAGACACAGCCCCACTACATGTTTCCGCGTGCCGGTGTACCACCATGATACCCGGAAAGGGACTGTGACAGGACCCTTCGCATAACCCCCTCTAACCAATCGTACCACACCAAGGTTTCGCCCCCACTCCCATCAGGGCAATGGGCAGCCCCCCTCCCCCCGCATGCCGTGGTGAATCCGGTAGCCGATCAACCCTTTCAACCGGGGCCGACCGAACTCCACGCCCACCCTCACTAGGGTACATCAGCTAGAGACAGCTACACTATAGATCCAGCCATTACCCATGCTGACTTGTGGTATGCACGGTAATTCTTCCAGGGTTTTTCGAGAATCGGTCCTTAACTGCCATGGGCGCGACTATCCAAAATCATTGCACCCACAACCCACCATTGTAATATTTTAATATCATTAACATTGTATCACAGACTTGACATCATCTATATAATAATCTCCACTATAGTATTTAGATAATGTGATTCCCTTAAATGAACTAATTGATCTAAGTCAGGCTAAGCATGTCCTAAACCAATATCTAGTCATATTGAACCCAAGTTATCAATGGTATAAGGTAACTAATTCCTATACCTGAGTACAATAGGTACAATAGTCCCATGAAATGACATTCTAAAACATATACAGTATTTAGGAAAAATAAGACATTTAAATAAAATAGGTATAATATGATCAATGTAAAGTATGACTTGCCTTGTTTTGAAGATTGGGGAACTTCTACA
This sequence comes from Oryza australiensis, assembly GCA_019925245.2. Lineage (NCBI taxonomy): Eukaryota > Viridiplantae > Streptophyta > Magnoliopsida > Poales > Poaceae > Oryza > Oryza australiensis. The sequence continues at coordinate 404,183 of JAIFGZ020000430.1, forward strand.
ACTACTTCGAAGTAAACGGGATCGCTGGAATTACCGAAATCTACACGACAAAAAAAACACTCACCAAAACATGCTAAAATTCTACTAAAACAGCACAAGAAATGATTTTTAATGGATTCTTGGCATTTTTCTGGATTTAATAAAATTTGAATAGACTAAAACGGAGCTCGGATTAAAAAGATATGATTTTTAGAAGATTATATGTGGCTTTTACTAAAACAGAAAAGTCCTTAAATTATTTATTACGCAATTAAACCCTGGGCTGACGCAAGCGGCTGCGCTAGTAGGGCTGATGTCAGCATGACGCAAGCACTAACGTGACACTGGCGCAAGTGTTGATCCCAAATCGTGTATTGACTTGGAAAATCATGCGCTGGCCTGAGAGGTTTGCTTTACTCTAGTGCAGGTCCAAAATACTGCTTCTTAGGTTCGTAGGCATGCCAGTTGGTTTGATCCTACAACCAACAAGAAACGAAGAAATAAAACAAGTGTTAGTCGTCAGAACAATAGCCGATCGGCCGTGACCGATGACGTATCGTTTGGTGTTAAGCCAATGCGGTATGCACTGAATCGGCCAAGAGGAATTAAACCTAATGGATCGGCTGTAGATATTTATAATATATAATCTAAATATCAAACCACGTTTAAACTAAGTTATTAGGATAGGTCGGTAGCATGTCGAGACGGTATAAATCACTTATGTCTAAAAGTACCTTAATATGCAGATTATATATATTTATAGCATAGCCGATGTCATAGATCTAATGTGCATCGGCTAATACTCCGATACCACTTTATACTAAGATATCATTGCAGACTAAATACATTAAACATGTCGGAGACGCCCCGGACCCCTCATTATGTTTGCAAGATGAAGTGAATCATCTCAAATCATCCGACAACCATAATGGAACGTCCGATGTCCCGAGAGAGGGATAAGTGAGACATTGTTGGTCCTTTAGCCTGCCAGTCAACTTCAGCCTGAAGTGTGCCTGTCAAACCACTCGAAGGTGGCGACCAGATGTGTTACACACTCAGGAGACTTGACAAAATGGCTAAAGATCTACAACATCTCAATTATTCCTAACTCATACTCATGTGAATCCAGCTCCCAAGATGTGTGCTAGATTTACACTTTCATCACAAGCATTTATATACATAGCGAATACATTTAAATTGAACAGAACTTAAAGGATTACAACAATTAGATAATTACATAGGCCGACCGGCCAAATAAATATAATCAGAGTACAACGAACAACGATGGCTTAACTACCCATTCCACAAGCACGCTGACTAGGGGTTTACCCCATTAAGTTCAATCCTAAAAGAAGGAGTCGATTTCCCGCAATCTCTCAAAAGACTAAGTCTAAGTCCTGCAAACAAAATGGATATTCCAATAGCAAGTGTCAGTACATTATTAGAAATAATATACTGGCAAGCGCACAATCAAACCTATATACATGATAGCTCTAAGTCAAAGGAAGGCTATTTGTGGACTCAATTTTCAGCACAAAGCTAATTTTAGTTATCAAACCATTTACAACGTATTTAAGCAAGACATTTTTAGCAATGTATAAATATTCACTAAATATGGCATGGTTTCAATATAAGTAAATAGATTTCAATTCCTTACACACGTCGGGGAGTAAGGTTATGTCATCTCATAAATCAACATCATATTTATCACAAAACATTTTGTCATCGATAACATTTAGGAAAGACACAAAATATGAAATTTATACCCATAGCATTTCATCATGTCGCTCATGACCGTGAGCACGGCTAATCGATTAGTTTTATTAACTCTGTAGAGTTTGTACAGCTTTACCCACATGATATGAACATTCTAGTTTATTTCGAGTTTGCAAGACTCTATCACACTCTTCACGTTGAGTGCGATCTAGAGGTCATAACGTAGCCTTTACAATATTTAATCCCTAGCCTTGCACCAACACGATACGTGTTTCCTCCATCCTAGGTCATACTGGAATAAGACCTAGAACCGTTAAGTGGCGGGCCCACGCCTTAAACTTAACGCCATGGTGGCGGACGCGATAGAAACCCACCCACGTGGCACGATATCGTTGTATTGGACAAACTAAGTCGCCTAAAGTACCACGACGGGGTAAATAGGAAGTTCCTCTGGGTTATCCGAACCCATACACTTCCACCTACCATAATGCAAGGCTAGGTGCTAAATAGATTACTCGACTAAGGCTATCCCATACTAGCACATGTGGATGTACGGTATACACAATGAATGACATGTAGTTCAGTCCTTAATCGACTCGGGCAAACACTCCCCCTATTGGTATACGAATACATCAATCGCATACCACTTGCTGCCCAAGTCAAGAAAATCAAGTTTTGACTTTGTTTCGCAAATAATTAGGGTTTCTCCCCATTTAGTTCAGAACACACAAAAGTTCTTTCCAAAGAGTTTAGAAAATCAATCCATGCCTATTTTTCGAATAATGCTAAGCAAGGCTAAGCATATCATTTTCATATGAGTACTTTAATTTATTTCCTAGGGTTCAAAACAGCAAGGGAGTATTTTTAAAAGGTCACATGCATATTTTCAGGATATCTCTACCAAACTTATCCTAAAAGCAACGTTATGGGAAAATACACATGCAAGAATTTCTCAAACAAAATACATTGCACGAAAACATGGGTTCAATGTGTTCAAAGGAGGGGCAAGAACTTGCCTTGGTTTGGAGAAAATGTTAGTACACCTTCCACTCCTCCATTTATGCAATCGTCTACACAAAATATATGATATGCAATTAAAATTCCAAAAACCGGCGAAAATCTAAAATGCGACTTATTTATGAGACTCTATATGTATGAATCTATTTCTAAATGATCTCTGATCATATATCATATTATTGGAACTAATATGATTCTAAGATCGGCATGTTTATTGATTGATGATCATGTCTCATAGATCATGGGTATGGAGATACAAAATTAATAAACATGGACACATGTGTTAGAGAACACATTGTTGGATAGACCCACCATGAGACACTACAGAAATTAATGTGTCATTAGTTGGTCTCAGGTAGTGTTGGTACAAAGTCCTTAGACCTGAGATCACCATGGATTCCAACATGTGTAGTAGCCTACTTTGGGACTACCAAACGCTATTCCGTAACTGGGTAGTTATAAAGGTAGTTTTCGGGTTTGCATGAAACATGAAGTGGGATGTGAGTGATCAAGATGGAATTTGCCCCTCCTTTGGAGAGATATCTCTGGGCCCCTCGAGGTAATGGATTATGGAAATGCATGGCCATGCTAAGTTGATTGAGGAGTCAATCAACAGATAGATAATCTAATACGGTTCGAGTGAATGGTTAAGTTATTGAAGGGATGGCACACATCTTGCATATAGCTTAATTGGTATCGTGAGGCAAAGGGATTAGTGTACACATTACAGGTTCAGAGCCGATATTATATTCTTGTATACTATGGTGTCAATATATGCCGCTAGGCGCCGCGTTGATAGATCGGTGAGTTGGACTCAAGCCGACGGCCTGAGTTAGACTATAGCCAAAACCGAGTATACCTGAACCTGCTGTGGTCGCACGCTTAAGGGGATAAGAATGACATTCGAGTTGGACTCGGATACGGCTCGATCGGATAGGGATCCGATCGGATAGAGTCCTATGGGCTTACGAAGTCCGACCGACCAACTCTATGAGATTCGGATAGGATCCGATTCAAAATAGAGTCCCGATGGGCCTCTAGGCCCAACCGGCAACTCTATATAAAGGAGGGAGGGGTGGAGAGCTGCTGCATGTCAATGTATCGAATTGAACCGAATCAATCTGATTTGGCGCAACAAGTTGCCGAGAACAATCTCCACGGAAACCCTCCCCACTTTCGAGCCAAACCCTAGCCTTGCATCGCGTGCTAGCACACGAGTGTTCGGCGTTCTGTCCTCGGACGTGTGGATACCGGTAGAGGTGCTGCTACGTTGTGGCGCTGTTGATCGACTACGAATCGGCTGTGGTGGAATCAGCCGCGGTCGAGCGCATCAGAGCGAGGCGCGAGAACGTGGTCAAATGACTCGACGAATCAGCTACATCGGCGAATCGGCTGATTGGTGAATCGGCTGTCCCCAGGAATCGGTTGTCATCGACCAGCATAGTTCCAGATCAGATAGTCCTGATTGGCTATTTCCGCTGCATACTCCAATCGGTAATGATCTATCGACCCTTACTTGCAAGTGTTCCTGGTTTGCGCGGTAGAAAAGTTTTGTTTTTCGACTAGCGTAGCCTTCGCGTAACCCTTCAACAAGGAGGTCTAGGCAAATATGTTGCCGTGGTGGCCCGGCCTTGGATTCCATCCAACCGATGGGAACACCGACGATGCCTTGGCGGCGGATTCAGAGCCGACGATGACCGTGACGCCGTGCATCTCGACCTATGCAAGTTGGGAAAGAAAGGGCTTGAGGGTGTTAGGCATGGAGAGGAGATCACGTTCCAGTGGTTGGCTTGCGACGACACTCACTAGATCAAGGAGGAACTCCATCGAACACTTGTGGTTGAGGGGCAAATAGAGCTTGTTCCAGGTGTCTCTGAGATGTTTTCTCCCGATCTCTTCATGGAACGTAATGAGGGAGAGACGATGCTCCCAGTGGCGAAATGCTTTTTCAATTGATGAAGGTCGTGCTGGCGGTGGTGTGGCGAGGTGGAAAGGGATGGCGCCGACACGTTTTCTCCTCTGGTTCTTTCCCTCTGATAGCTTCTAAGCAGTTGTATATTCTGCACTTTGGGTGGAGCAAGCTTTAGAGGCTGTCAGGTGGGGTCAGGGCAAAAAAGGCAAGGTAGGGGAGAGAGGTATGGGTAGAAACACATGTGTAAATGGTTTAAGGCTGATTTTCAAATTATTTCTTAACCTCCAATCTTGGTAGCTTCATAGTTTAATATGTGGCCCTGATAAATTGTTGAAAATTTTACTGGAGGTAGGCAATCATCTCTAGATTCCATTTTCTTTGGTTCTACTCAAAAATAATTAGTGGTTTGTTCCCAAAAATTAATTAAAGAGAGGGTATTTTTGGGCTTATCTGAATTTTTAGAAGCCCTAAACAGTGAAGGAAAATTCTATAAAAATTATATTTATTCATGATAATTAACCTAGTATTTGAATAAAATATTTTATGTATACACTTATATGCATTTTAATGATCTTTTGGGCGGGTTGGCATTTTAGCCAATTAAAGTTATTACTCGGCTTATTATGGGACTGTTTTATTTATCTGTTTGGGGCATCAAACCTAGTTTTTAATTTGCACAAAAATTATTATAAGTTGAAAATAACATTTGGTACCTTCATGAATTTTTCCATGAATTTATCCTCTATGGTTCAATCTAGAAAATTGGGGTAGCCTTCCTACGTATAGTTGCTCCTCCTCTGTGGTTTCACCTAATATGATCATAGTGGTTTATTTGAATTTTATCTTGGGCAGAGGAAATGAGCTAGCATCCAAAATTAGTTGTAGGTTCGCTCGGTAATTCTAAATCGTCTAGGATAGGCGTATATGACATATAATGAGATGTGTTTTCGAAAACCCAAATATACGTGAAGAACCTAAGTCAAAATGGGCTTTATGTTAGTATGCATGCTTCCACATGAGCTTGCATTTTTGGGCCCTAAGTTATGAATGAAAAAGTTTTTAGTTCATTCTAAAATTTAGGTCTATCAGGCAAAGGCCTAGGTTGAAATCCTTTAACCTAAATTCGAAAAAGAAAATTTTTGGTTCATAAAATTGAAAAACTTTTCTTTCATTTTATTTGGAAAAAATTTCATCAACCCTAGAATTTGGGTATGTGATAAAACATGAACCGACCGAGTGTTAAGATAACCTGTTAAGATAACCTAACGAATCGACAACAAGCTTAACATATTTAATTACAGTGAGATCTTAATATAAAGGGCAGTTTCAACGTATCAAGTAAACATAAAATATACAAGATAGTTAAAATAGGTAAGATTGGTTGAAACCCCGATACTATCTCTAATAGTAATCATGAGATAAAATAGATATTATGATTCTAAATTACTTAATAGGTCGGACTCAACGGATGCAGCATTAAGTGTAAAGAGAAGCATAAGATCTAAGCAAATCCATGAAAACCTTTTGAGACGGTGGATACGCTATATAATCTAAATCAACAATGATATATAACCCTATCGGCTGTTATCTAATAACATAGATTAGCCGATTAGGGTTAGATCGCATTATCAATCTAGGTTATATAGCATATATGATAACTCGATGATTTATGTAAACAGGATTAGAGTGTCATAATGATGAAAGCACTAATCCCGAGAGCGCAAGCCGCCATAACAAGTTTTACCTTTCACTGGATATCGAACTCGATGCAGCCCAACTAGAAGCAAGAACTCGTCGAAATAACTAAAAGGAAAAAGGTGACGATGCGTCGAAGATTGTATTGAACTGATTGTTGTTTAATTACAAGGTCTTGGGTTGTATTTATACCTAGATACACAATAAGTCCTTGACGGACACGATTCCTATCTCTATTACAATTTAAATTACAGATACATGCCTAAAACAAACTCTTACCAACATTATCTATAAGGAAACTATTTAAAATAACCTAATTAATATATACAATTGCCTTTCGTGGACTCTATCCATGTATGGCAGTCCTCATGAAGCACTTTAAATGAATCCGAAGATGATTCCAATGTTGTTTTACCTGAATCGGCTACATTGGATTATCTTGTCCGATTCGGTATCGGTCGCCGATTAACTTAGCTGATTCGGTCATCAGCTGACGAACTCCTTAGCCGACTCGGTCTGTACTTGGCGCGCACTCAGCTTCCAACCATCCCAATTCCCTCCACATCAGCTTCGGCCTTATCTTCACGTTTGATGCATGATTTACCAAATTTGGACGTTAACAGCAAGCGAGGACTGACGCAATGCTGGCGCAAGTGCTGACGCAAGCGGCACACAGGTGCCGGTCCATGGTGGACCGGGTCCACGGGAGCATCGGCGCGACGCACCATGTGGCAGCACATGTGGCTTTAACCTGGCGCCACGTGGCGCCATCGCGGCGGGAGAGCAGACGGCCCCGATCTACCGCTCGGTACATCAAATGGCTCGGGTCGCTAGGGTTCTACATAGGCGGCGGTCGAGCTCAGGATGTCGGCCATGGCCGTGCAGCGGCCGACCGGCGTGCCGGCGATGCGAGCGGCAGCGACGGACGGTGGCACAAGGCTCGGGAAACGGCGGACTGGCACTTGGGTTTTGGGTTGACGATGCGGGGTTGCGAATTGAACTAGGGCACGAAACCGAGAGGGAAATTGAGAGGGGAAAGCTCAGCGGCATCGGGAATGAAGGCGGCGGCGCACGGAGGCGGGATTTGGGCGTCGATGAATTAGGGCACAAAATCAATTGGCGCAAACGGGAAAGCGATGCGGGGTGCTTGCGTGTTTTATAGGGATGGTTCGGAGTCCGGATTGCACACGAATCACCCGTGATATTCTCGCCGTTGGTTCAGATTTGGAAAGAGATGGAGACCAATTTGGTTAGGGTTTTCGTGTCACGTGAAGAGATAAGGCGGCACGGCTAGGCGGATGCGATGCGGCGGCAGTGACATGGGTCCGGTGCGGCACAGGATGCGGCCGAGTGCGGTGCGAGACGGCGCAGGAGTGCTCGGGGTTGGGCGGGGCGGATGGCGTGGCGGTGGCGCGGGCTCGGATGCGGGGAAAAGGATGGCCTGACAGGTGGTCCCCACCTGTCAGTGGCCCGGGCGCGCGAGGGACGGTTGTTGGACTTCGGCGGTGCGGGCGACTTGTGGGCTGTGGCCCACGAGAGAAGAGGAGGAGCGCGTGGCGAGCGACGAAGAACTGGACCGTCACCCGATTAGGGTTTTGGGTGGGAAAAAGGATGGCCGAAAAAGAAAAAAATAGGAAAATGATTTTCCCTAGATTTAATTAATTCCGACAATTTTTTTAATTGGTTAAAAAATTATTTTCGTGCTTTGAAAATTCCACTAAAAATCCAGTTAATGTATTTTGACATATAGAATTTAAGAAAAATCCTACCATGCCATTTTCACTTATTAAATGTATTTTAAAACTAATTTCTTGCTCAAGGCTAATTCAAAATTAAAATTCTTTTGGGGAATTATTTAAATGATTTTTAGGGGCACAACTACAGGGTATGACAGAGAGGTTAAGGCATTGAGCGATGCCGATGTCATTCTAGAATTGGTACTTTGAAGCTAGCATCCGCTGATAGCAGTTTCACCATCCAATTACTTTTGACGGCCAGGATCTAAAACTATTGTACCAGTGGGCAATGCTTATAGTGGCATGCTTAAAAGGGATATTGTTGGTTTCGGTGTTGATGATATCGGTTGGATCTTCAACGCCCATTGGACCTAACTAATAGAAGGTGAGCTAATCATGGATGGGAATTGTGATTTGATTTCTCAAATGCTACATTAAGAGATGAACAGTAAAAATGAGGAACACGAAGAACGCGGGGGAGGCTGAGTCTTAAACCTAGGTTCAATCTATGGTAGTACAAAGAGAAGATACAAAGAGTGTGGCAGGTGGGTTGTTACCTCCGGATCTGTGCATGAAGAGGCCATTTGTCGTGGATTTCCATCAAAGATCATCGCTTGATGAAATTGCTGGAGAGGAGAGAGAGAGAGAGGAAAGTTTGAGCTCACCAATGGGGAGAATGAAGAGATATGAGGCAGGGTAATGATTGTAGCGAAGATCGAACGTTTTTTGTAGTGCACGGTGCATAAAAGGTCGTGGCAAGTAAGTTGGGCTGATTGGGCCAATGAAACCGAGTGGGCTGATAGAAATTAATGGGCCATACAGAGAATTCCAAACATGTCTATCCATACTTCATAATTGGGGGGAAGGTGTTAACGACAAAATTTATCAATTTCCGTTGGTCAAGACCAAGCCAAAGGAGGGATTAATGTTGTAATTTTAGTTGATTTGGTTGGAAAGTTTGTTTGGTTTTTTATAAGCTTCAATGAAAAGGATGGTTTAGTTTAATTTCTATTTCAATAAATAAGAGTCCCGAGCCAATGAATTCATGTTACAATTGGACTCAGAGTAGTTTCCTTTTCGTATAAGGTAGTCGATAGGAGTCGTGTCTGAGTCAGACTTGTATCTACTTAAGGGTATAAATTGTGTGCCCGAGGTCTTTTGACAACAACGATAGTTCAATACACATCTTTCGGCACATCGCCACCCTAGTTTTAGTTTCAACGAGTTCTTGTTTCAAGTTTGGGCTGCATTGGTTTCGATCTTTGGCGAGAAAGTATTGTCAATTTCTCTTGTATCGGCAGAATTAGTACTTTCTAGGTTAAGTCCAATATACTAATTGGTCTTTTACTCATGTTGTCTATCCGATATATCGGCTCTCATATAGATTGCCATGCTTTCTTTACTTGATCTGTTATATCAATCATCTCATGCTAGATTTATCGGCTAGTTTAAATCCATCAAAGCTTTTTATCGATCATGCATTATCTCAGTTAGGTCTGATCTGCTAGATTGTTAATTTGCTCTGTAAATTTAACCAAGTCCTTAATTGTGCATAAGGTTTTATCGAAGTTTTGGCTGATAAGTTATCTTTTATTTGTTAGCTAAGTTACTATATCAACCAATGTTTAGATTCGTATAATTATTTATCTAGCAGATTCTTATTAATACTAGTCTTATATTGTCTCGGTTAGGTCCGGTCTATCAAATTACGTTTAATAAGAATCAAACTAGTGGATAATTACATGTCATCTGTGTGTAGTCGATATTAGTTTGTTTTTAAGTTCTGACCATGCATCATTGATTATTGTACTGCATCGTCTAATATTCGAAATCATTTAGTTGCTTTGTATTCATCTATGTTAAATTCAATCTTATAATGTCTTAGTTGAGTCCGATCTATCAATATTGTTTTTAATAAATAAAGTTTGCCAAAATTTATATTTTATCTTGTTTCAGCCGATGTATGATTATTCCACATGTAAATTCCATCGGTTATAATCGTTGATCCGAAATCCATTGGTATCGGTTGGGCAATACGATATCTCATTGGCCCATCTGCCGATTGGCCATCATGATTTAACCTTTCATTCATCTATCTTGTTAGCTGTAGGATCAAACTAACTGGCACGTCCTGAACCTAATTTGATAGGACCTACACTAAAGTAAAGCAAATCTTTTAGGCTTTCATGTGTAATGACGAATTCCGCGTCAACACCTTCACACAACACAACACAACCCAAAATAGTTCACCGTTTCTGGATCATCATCTTACCATAACCCAGAATAGACTCCCCAATGTCACAATCCAATTTTCGTTCGGGATTAAAAATTATAAATCATTTCATAGAAATTAAATAAAACTAAAACAAATTAAATCAAGTGAAATTAATAAGAAAATTAAATTTTCCTTTAAAAATCATGGCTGAAAATATTTTTAAAATATTCTGGATACCTTAAAATACTCTCTGAAATTTTTCATGAAATTTTGGAGCCCTACCTATCAGCCCCTCTCCTCCCTTCCGAGCCACCGACAGGTGTGCCCTCCCTCTTGAGTGCATCCCCAACCTCCCGCCGCACACTTCTCATCGTTGTCGCCATCGCCGCGCCCGTGTCGCCGCGTATCCCGCCCTGTTCTGTGCCCTCCCCGCGCACGCCCGCTTCGCCTGCACCCGGCCGCCACTCCCTGCACATCCCACACTCGCAAAACGGCCCGATTCCACAAAAACTCCACCGCCCGCTTTTTCCGTCATCGGCCTAACCACCTCCGCTGCATTTTCTGCTCGCAACCGAACGAATCGGAGCCCCCCAAGCTATAAAAATCCTCCCCATGCTCCCCTCTCTGTTTTGCCCAAATCACCCAAGCTCCCCGTGCCCCCTAGCGCTTACCCCGCACCCCTCCTCGCTCCGCTGCTCGCCGCCGCCACACCGGTCATGCCCCACCGCCGCCTCAAGCCTCGCTGTCACGCGCCGAGCCCACCGCCGCCTTCGTCGCGTCACGCCGAACCCCGGCTGCCACTCCCTGTGCTCGGATCAGCGCCGAACTGCCCCACCGCCGTGCTTCCCGAGCCGCCACCGCAACCGCCATCCTTCGGCCGCCCAATTCGCTACCTCTGTCGCTCGCCGCGCTACACCGATGCCACCGCTGGGTTTGTCGCCCCACATATATCCCCCGGCCGTCGCTTTTCCCCAATTTTTAGCCCACCAAATCCCCTCGGCCGTCATTGTCTTCTTCATCGCCGGTAGCCTCAGTGAGCACCACCTTCCTCCCCTCTCTTTTTCTCTCTCCTGGTCTCCGTTCCCGAACCGTGTAGCCCCTTCCACCGTGTCACGCCTCGCCGCTACCCCGCGCCTGCACGCGCTTGCACGAGCACGTACTCCGCCGCTCGCTGGAGGCCTTAGGGCCCCTTGAGCCGCCCAACGCCGTCGTCAGCCCAGCCTCGGCTCCCCACCATCGAATCGGTCCTGAATCGATCCGAGCCGTCGGTCGCCATGGTCGCCCGATCCCCTTCGGGATGATCCGGGCCATCCACGTGGTGGACCCAAGGACCGGGTTCACCGGTGAACTCGTGCGCCGCCACCGCCGCGGCTAATGTCAGCCCTCGCCCGCTAACGCTCGCCCGCCCGCCGACGCGCCCTTGGTCCGTGACGCGCCTTGCCTACCGACGCGCCCTCGCCTTGCTAACGTCACCGCGCCGTGCTCGCCGACGCCCTCGGCTGCCGACATCGCATCAATCTTTTTCCATTGGAAAATAATTAAAAATTGTGCAACAAATTATTTTAATTTCCAGAATTCATTTAAATGGCCCAAAACTCCTAAAATTCATATCTATTCCATACAAACTCCAAATTGGGTTATTCAAATTGCAAAATTCATCTCAAATAAAGATCTACATGTTTGTTTATTTTCCATATACTGTTATTTGGTTTTATTAGGGTTTTTCCTTGTTTTACGTGCCAGCGTGTAGATTCCATCGTTTTTGGAGTTGTGCTCACGAGGAAAAGAGTCAAGAAGGTTGTTTGAAGAAGCAACGTAAGTCACACTTCCCTTGAAGCATATTGATCCTATTTTTATAAATGTTTTATGTTTGTAAATAACATTGCATGTTTTGCTAATTACATGGAATGATGTGATTACCTATCTGTTTGCTTGTGCCAATTTATTTGATGTCCGTCCTTTGTGAACCATGGGTGATAATTGGACTAGCTTTAGTCACTGATGTTGATTTTAGCTAGAATTATATGCTTAGCCATGCTTAATTACCACTACTCACTAAATGTGATAATTACACTATTTATTTTAGTCTCAGATGAGCTGCAAGCTGGAAACACCTGGCCATGTCTTATTGGTTATAATTATTCCAACTAAAATATGACATAATGGTGGGTTGTGGGTGCATGGTTTTGATTGTCGCACCCATGACAAATAGACCGGTTCATGGGAAACCCTGGAAGACTTACAGCGCTTACCACAAGCAAGAATGGACAACTGCTGGACGCATAGTATAGCTTTCCTCTGGCCGATGTACCCTAGTGAGGGTGGGTATGATGGAGTTCGGTCGGCCGGGGCGCTCGGTTGATCGGCTTCCGGATTCACCACGGCACACGGGGGCTGCCCACTGCCTTTCGAGGGGTGGGGGCGAAACCTTGGTGTGGTACAATTGGTTAGGGGGAGTTATGCAAAAGTTTTTGTCACGATTTCCCCTTTGCAGTATCATGATGTTACTTCAGGGCATGTGTTAACGACCAAATTTGGTAACCAAATCCCCAGGTTTGAAGCAGAGATTGAGGCGGAATTGGAGAATATGAGCGACCAACGGAGAAACAAATGCCGCGTCGGCTAAGTCCGAGTCGGCTGCGGGGCTAGTCGGCTGAGTCCGAGTCGGACCAGGATAACCGACGCTGATCCTGCGCGAAGATGGAGCTGGGGTCGGTCCCAAAAGGAAACTTGAGGATAAAGTATTGGATTCGGTCTCCAAATTGTGCATTAAAGATATTGCCATCTATGGATAAGGTCCTGTAACGGCAATTGTATCTGTAAATTAGGAAGTTATTAGATATTTCTTTTGTAATACGACATGGGACTGCGTCCCAAGATATTGTCGTACTGTAAATAGTAGATAAGGTAGAAACCGTGTCCTACATAGATGTCGTTATGCCTGGGTATAAATACGACCCGAGGGCTCTTTGTAAAGAGATCAACCAATACACACATCAATAGAAACTCGGCGCATCGCCAAACCTTTTTATTTTTAGACGAGTTCTTGATCTCGCTTCGGGCTGCATCGATCTCGATCTCGAGGCAAGGTAATTACTTGTCATTAGTGGTTTGTATCGTTGAAATTAGTGCTTACATCATCATGATACTCTAATTTTGGTGTTATGAACTGCGTAAGTTATCATATACGGCATATAATCTAGAGCAATATCTAGATCTATCTCACTGTCGGCTGGTTTCTCTCGGGAGACAGTAGCCGATAGAGCTAGATCTAGATGTTGAACCAGGTTATATGTTGTATCCACCGTCTTGAGGGGTTTACATCAGTTTTTATAGATCTGATACTTCTTTTTGTACTTAATGTTGCATCATATTGATCTATTAAGTCGCTTTTAGAATTGTTACGATCTATTTGACTAGATATTTATCTTTAGAGATAGTGTCGGGGTTTCAACCGACCTTATCTGTTTTAATTATCTTTATAGTTATATTCACTATTAGATATTTTAAAACTGCCTTTTATATTAAGATCTTAATCTATCTAAGTGCCCTAAGCCGATATCAATCTGTCATGCTATGCTGACAGCCGATTGATCTAGGTTTAGCACATTTAGATCAGATTAATATCTTTTTATAAAATATATCAGAGTATTAGCCGATTCACATTAGTTCTGCAGTATCGGCCAAGTTATCAATGCAAATAATTACTACCCTAATGCGCTTTTACCCTAAGTGATTTATACTATCTCGGCATAGCCGATCTATCCCAATCACTTAGTTTAAGTGTGCTTTGGGATAGTAATTATGTATAAATTGATGCCTTCAGCCGATCCTGTGGGATCTAATTTTAACTTAACGTCTATCTCTTGTTTCTTGTTGGTTACAGGATCAAACCAAATGGCACGCCTTAATCACCAAAGGTAGCCAAGAATGGATCTGCACTAGAGTTAAGCAGATCTCCCAGGCCAGCGCGTGGGAAAGATTTCTCGTCAACAGCATGGTAACATGTATGGAATCATGTCTTGTGGGTAAAGTTATGCACCTCTGATCAGAGTAAAACTATTCGAATAGTCATGCCTGCGGTTATGGGCGATCAACCAGATTCACCGTGATTAGTCACATCTTTAATAATTGGCTTAATAATCTGGATTAGTTCTGGTGAAATGATTGGGCATGTTCAACGTGGGACAACGTTGTTCAGTGGAGATTCAATATTGACTTAATTACTCAAATGTTTTACTAATTTTAAACTATAAAGGTTTACAACTGCATTTATGCAAAATAGCCCTGCTACTCTTTGTTTTTCCTTGCACGTCTGCATTCCTTGGTGTGGCTTGTTGAGTACGATGGTTATACTCAGCCTTGCTATTTTTCTCTTTCAGAAGTGTAGTGCTTCTGAGTTGAAGATGGTGTTAGAGGTTCAAGGCTCAGACCCTAGTTGAGTTTGCCTATGGAGTGGAGTTGAAGCCCACTAGGATCATCTTTCTTTTTCCGCTGCTATTTCTTTTGAGTGTAAGGACTAAGTGTCTTTTCTGTAAGTATTTTTATTTTACGTTTGGATCTATATATTAATTTGTCATTTTGTGTACCTTGGTTGATTTCTGAACAGGGATTTAATATGCAAAATAATCTGGAAATTTAGGAGGAATTTCCGGGCGTGACACCCAACGACCCCCGTGGGCTTATCTCCACCACTTCTTAGTCTAGTGCCAAAGTTCAGTCATTGTCCACGTTGACTTGTATTTAGTACAATTAATGCTTCATAACAGTATCTCATGAATCGATCCTTAATTTTCATGAGTATGACCATCAAAACCATGCACTCACAACCCACCATTAGTCAAGTTTTAGTTGGCATATTATTAATCAACCACGACCAACTATAGTGAGCTACCATTACTTAACATCATGAATCATGAGTGAATCGTTAGTTTTCCCATGTAAAATGGTACTAAAGTTTCTAAGCATAGCAAACAATCATGCTAAATATCTAGTTGAACCAATATATAAGGTCCAAGCTAGTCAAATTATATCCCATAGTAACAAGGAATAGGATAATCAATGCAAATTGACCATAATAAAGGAATAGGCTCACACCACTCGATGACATTCGAAAACAAATACACATTTGAAATAAAAGCAAGAATTTAAATATAGGATCAACATGCTCAAAGGGATTGTTTGGGATCCATGAGACTTGCGTGGCAATCGATCATCTTCAACTCGTCTTTTGAAACTCTTTCGACGAACAAGCAATGCTCCGAAACAACGAAAACTACACTCTAGCATGCAAAAAAAGGAAAAAGACTAATAAAAACCAAATAAACAGTACAAATAAAGTTCGTAAATTGGTAATGCTTAAATTAGATGAATTATGAGACTTAAACAACCTCAATCGAGTTCATATGAACTAGTTATGAATTAATGAAGTTTTAATCAATTAAAACTTATGAAGAAGACAACTAAATGATTTATTGCATCATAATTAATTAATTTTGAATTGGAAATGACATTATGGCGAGGAGAAAGAATGAACTGATGTCTCTGACAAGCGGGACCCATGTGTCATAGAGAGAAGGATGGGTCTACCATGGAGTAAGTCCACAGAGAAGGTTCACAGTGAACCATGAGAAATCGACGGGTGTGATTAGGTTGACCAGATTTGACCTAGATTTGACGGCTCGGATTTAACCCGACCTAGGGTTTGGGATGGATGCCACGTGAAGCCTAGGTGGCGACGACATGGACAGTCACATAGGATCACCGATCTGCAATGACAAGACAGCAGCGCGACAATGAACCTAAGCGCAACGATGGAAACGGAGGGCATAGACACGTAGAGGAGGACGCATAGAGAAGGATGACGAGCGACGAAGAACGACGATCGACGATAAGCTCCAAGCGGTGAGACGGCTTTCCAGCGATCGCAAAGCAAAGAGGAGGAGCGGACGGGCTTCTTCTTGATGCTGCAATGCCGACGACGGCTTCGGCGCGGTCGGGTGACGTCGGGAACGGTGGAAGGTGGCGGCTGGAGACCGGTGGACAACAATGGTGCACGGGTGAATGGCGACGAAGGCCTTCCCGAGGTCTTCAGCAGAGAAGAAGTGGAGGTCGGGCTTCGCCTCGGCGATGTGGTGCCGGAGGAGGAAATGACGCAGAGCGGCGGCAACCCGTGTGATGGCGCAACATGGCCGGTGCAGCTACCATGGTCGAGAGAGAAGGCGAGTGCGGAGAGACGGCTAGAGTACGGGAAAAACTCGAGCAAAAGGTGAAAAAGAGAGATGAGAACCAGAGAATATTATTTATAGGCAATGGGGATAGAGATCGGGTCGGATTCGAAGGGATTTTATGGTGGAAAAAATTACGGTTCCTCCCAAGTTCGTCGGGATAAGAACAAGGGCAAAATTCGTGGGATTTAGTATGATATTGATGGGGCCTTCTTGGGAAAAAGGTAGAGGAGATCGAGGGGATTCCGTTTTCACATCCAATTTGGAAGGGGAGGCAACAGGGAGGCCGAATCGAGCGGAGGAATTGGCGTTACAGTGAGACGGGCATAGGAGGAACTCTGTCGGAAGGAGGGAGACGACGCCCTGACTAGTGGGCCCGCTTTGTCAACCTGAGGAGGGAAGGAGGTTGCCGGCTGGGCCTCCGGTTTCTTGATGAGTTGAGAGGAGGGGATGGCCCAAAGAGGGGAAGAGGATGAAGGGGCTGGCGGGAGAGAGATGGGGAGATGGCCAAATTCAGCCCAGTACTTGAAAAGGGTTTTTAATTTTATTTTCAAATTTAAATAAATGTTGAAACAATGTTTCATTTATTAACAATACTTACAATGCTTAAATAATTTCAGAAAAATTTCATAAAATACTTGGGAACTCAAAAAGTATTTAATAAATGTTTTAAGATCAATTTCATGTTTAAATTTTCAAATATTTTTAATGAAACACTCTAGAAATTTATTTTCCAACAAAATTTATGATCAAACGACTTTTAGGGTGTAACAATAGCGTACTGCAAATAATTAGTTAGGGCTCCTAAAAAATAGTTACGGTTAGTGTAGCCAACTTGAAAGTGGCCCAGCTACAAAGGTTGTCTGGTTCATGAGCATATCCAATAGATGGCCTATATTATTCTAAGCCTTTATATATTTGTATTTTTTTTAAAAAAAATCAGCTTCCAACAGTTGCCCTAACAAACTCATAAAAATACTCATCCCCGGCTCTAGAAATTCTCTCTTCATAAGTCGGGAGAGGGAGTTTGCGTGCTCAAGGAGAAGTTGCTTACATGTTCCCCTTTTTTATGTTAAATTAGGCTATTTATTGGAGGGAATATTTTTATTCTTTAAATCGCATTAGAGATTCCCATAAAAAAGAGATAGGGGATTGAATTTTGGTAGTATGTTGGTGATGCACTAAAGCATGGGCTAAGGGATGCCTAAAAATATCTCCCCTAAATCTCCTTTTGAGATTCTCTAATGAGGACTTAAGGATTAAAAATATGCCTTTTCCAATAGATAGCCTATATTTAACTCCCTATAATAAAAACACGGGACTCCCTCTACCCGATCTTTATCAAATCTTGCCATCTACCTTCACCTTCACAATCGTTTATACAGGGCCGCCTCCCACTCGCCTCTTTTCTCGGGCTGCAGTCTCGCTCAAGAAACAAAAATTAGGGACGGGAACAATTTTTGACTTGTGGAGAGCGAGAATGAAGGAGAAGGGAATACCCATTTTTGAGAGGAAGAGTAGGGTATCCGTTGGAGCAGTTTTTTCAACTAAAATATCAAAAATCAGGATTGGAAATGGAGTAGGGGTACTGTTGATGATGCTTAGTCAGGTTTGTTGCTTTTCTCTTCTCTTCTCACTACCTTAATGTCCTTATTGGCAAGAGAAGAGAAGGGGATTGAGAGTTCGAAGAAAGGGAGTTGATGAAGGGATTAGTTATGGAAGTTTTATTTTTACTCCCCGTCCCTTGTTGGAAGTAGAGACAAGAATTATGAGGAGTTTGGGTGGGACTAAAATTTTAAGGTATGATGTACGACCAAGATTTATCTAGTATACTTTGAAAGAGAATTTTTTTCCAATTACCTGTCCCTACCCAGGTATTGAAAATGTGAGAGTTTGCTCTCAAAACTCCCCACATTCACCAACCAATCAATAGACTAAAGAGTTTCCACTCCTCAAACTCCCGTTCCCTCTAACTAATTCCCCTCAACCAAACGCGTCGAAAGAGCATGACCAACAGATTCTCAAAAAACAATTATCAAAAAAGCTCATTTAGATAATTCCTAAAAAGTTTAGAGAACAAAATCATACGGATTCTCAAAACTGATTCTCTATTTTTTAACTAACCAGGACCCATCAACTGCTAGGGTATTATTTTCGGGGCGCAGATGGCATAGGGCGCAGCTGCAGGGGGCGGCAGCAGTGCAGTGCAACAGGTTCTATGCGGCGGCAAGCAGCTGTGCAGGTGGCAAGCAGCTGTGCAGGCGGCGACAGTAGTGTTGTATATCTTCTCTAAACAGATTATGTATCTGATGTGCACGGATCTCTGAACTGCATGGTTGTTGAGTGATGGCTCCATTACTCCATCCCTGAGTAGAGACTAAAGAGATTCTTGGCTACTTGCATATACAAACACAAACAAGAACCATGGCAGATTTATGTATCAGAATGCTACACGTGTGGCCTATGTACCTATGCATGCATGGAAATGGAATCCAAAGCAATGTGACAATGTGGCAGGGAAGGCAGGGCGGTAAAGATGCAGGGGACTTGGCGGCAGGTAGCGTGGCACGGATCGATCTATTTCTTTCGCGTGCACCTCACCCTAAAATAATTCATATGATGGCAGAAGCTATTTTAGATAATCAATATCAATATTTTTTTTATTCTCAGTTTTGAGCACGACATTTTGATTTTAGAGAACATATAATTTTAGAGATTCATACGAAGTCTTTGTTGGAGCCAATTTTTTAAAAAAAATATCCAAAACAGAATTAAAGATTTATTTAGAGACATTGTTAGACATGCTCTAAGAGCTCCTTCCCTTTTCACCTCAATCCTACATGTAAAAAGACCTAGAGAAAAACCGTTGCTAAAAACAGAGAAAAATCGCTCAAAAACTAGGATCCAAACAAACCGAGAGAAAAACTATCCAAAGGGAATACCGCTAAGAAACCGAGAAAAACCCGTTCTAACAAACAGCTCCAAAAAATTAGGATAAAGAAGTCGTGAGAAAGATTGTTGTAGCAAAACATAGGAGGAAGAGAAAATTGAAACCATATTCTTCAGGAAAAACAAAAATAAAAATACAGAAGAAGAAAAAAAATCAAATCACGTTCATGTCCTGCTGCAACACATGGGCCCGTGGTTTGATCGTTTCCGATCGTATGCATGACACAAGACGCTCACGTTATGTTGCTTGTCGTCGAGTGAGTGCCGAATTGGCTTCTGCGACGGGCAAGGCTTTGTTGGAAGTTATTGGCCACTTTACCTGGCAAAGCAAGATTAATTTGCCTCTACCAAACAGCAGACCTCGCCAAACAAGGCTAGTTTCACTCTGGCCTGCAATCCAAACGCTCCCTTAAATCAGATTGTAATCTCATGGAACGTTGTTGTCATATTGCCCGAATTTGACGAAGTTTGTTGCGTTTTGGTCTTTTGGATAGGTGCCGCAGTAGCGCTAGTACGTTTGTAATCCGAGAGAGTCTAGACCGACTCCACCGCCAGCCACGCGGCCGACGCCCTACATGCAGCACAAGAGGTGGTGACTCCCCAGAAACCAAATTTTTGAGCCATCGAACAAACCTCGCGCTCTCTCTCTCTCTCTCTCTCTCTCTCTCCTCTTTGCTCCTGCTCCTTCTGCTCGCGCTGCGCACGGGAGGAGAGGGAAACCGCTTCCCCTCGCTCCAGGTGCGGATTTCTTCTTCGCCCTCCCATCCGATCCCTCGCAGTCCCGCGCAGCGTCTCGGTGTTGGTTAGGGCGGCGTTCTTGTGCGCCGCCTCCGTTCTCTTTCTTTATGGGGGATTATTGGGGTTCTTGGGGGTGGTGGTCGTATTTTTGGTTCTTGGCGCTGCGATTCTGGTGGATACGTGTTCTTTGAGAGATTTGTTCGGTTCTTGCTGGGTTTGTTTCCAAGAATCGCTCTTTTTTGTGTGGGGGATTTGGCCGGGGTTTCCTGTTCCGTTTTGATACAGTATTTTTTTTTCCTTTTTTTTAAGAATGCGAGTAGAGCCGTTTCTTCGACACCTTGTAGGATCGCCTCCCGGAGCATCGTTCCTGCGGCATTTTTGTGAGGTTCTTCCAGCTCAAATATTGGTGCTATTCCTGTTGCTTTTCCTGAACTAATTTCTTGCCTGCTCTCTTTCTGTGCGCGATTTCATTATGGAAAGCTGCATGCGTTTGTAGCAGTAACCGCAAAGGATTTTTATTTGCCGTTTCATCTTCGCTAGATTATTAAGCATGAACGATTTTCACAGTTTAATGCTCATTGAAGCTATCTTTTATGATTAGACATTAGAGGCTCTTTTATGATTAGACATTAGAGGCACCTTTTGTTCTCCGTGATGATATATCTAAATTCTTATTGCTGTAAGATATCTCATTCTTTAGTGGCTTGGTGCTAAATCGGCTAAGGATTTTTTTTGTGTGTATAATGTCTCTACGATATTCTTCAATGTAGTATGATTTACTGCTCATCCTTAAAAGAGGACAATTATTTCGGGTTCTGCTGTTTATGACAGCTAATAACTTTTGATATAAGCTGTGGGTGCAAGATTTCTTTTTGAGAATTCTCCCTCCCTATGCCAGAATCTAGCAGCCACTATGTTTGACGACGACGACGATGTGGAGCCACCGGTTAATGATGTGGACACCTACTATTTTGAGGAAAGCGAGGACGAGCCAGTCTGCTTCAGTGTATTGCCTATAAAGTTTGATGAGAACGAAGAAGTTGCATGTTCTGATTACAAGGAACTGAACTTGCGTGGACTTACAGATGTTTACCGTCATGTGTTCAAGAAGGTGATAGCTTGGAGGGTAGATCTTGATTGTCAGAGACCAAAGATCTCGGTGCTTTCGAGTGATGGGAAATGGATAGAACTGTTGAATCCACGGAAGTGCTATTATGAAATGAAGGCTTGTTCAATATTGATCACAGTGCAAATGCTCCACTTTGTCAGGAAGTGGCCCAGAAAACAAGAGAGAAGCGTTTTTGATCACCTCGGTGAAATTTTCAAGTATTATATCTATACGCCTTCCCTTTTTTCCTTTGCTAATGCCATAACAAAGATCTTAATTTATATATTTTTGTTGTTTCTTGTAGGCCATTTGGTATTGGTACTGGACCTAATGGTGATGACATAAGGAAGCACCGCCATCTAATCAAGCTATTCATGGAGAGGGATCCAATTTTAATGAAGTCAAAGGTATGGATATTAAATCTTGATATAAAATACACAGTATGTTCTTGATAGTATTAGCAAACTTCACTACTTAAGCATTTCACACTTCTGCTGCAAGGCAGATCAGAGTGAAGCCTTATTCTGATAGTTGTTGCCAAATTTGAATTCCATGATCAAATTGGCCCTTTTAAGTTCAAATAGCAGCATCGTCAAGAAGGCCATCGTCAAATAGGTCACTTGGATTCAAATGAGATAGTAAGGGTATATGCAGTGTTTGCAATTTCGATAGGCACCGAAATTGTTGCCGAAATTTTAAAAATTCGTGAATTTCGGTGTTTTCTGGCTGAATTTGTTTGAAATTTTAACATATTTTGACTGAATTTAAACAAAATTTGACCAAATTCACAACTATTTGAAAAACTCCGAAAATTTCAGGGGAGATTTGATCTTGCCGTGGGGTCTGAAATTACCGAAATTTTGGAGATTTCCAAAATTTCCATGGGCATATGTAACACAGGGGAACCTAGTTTTGGGTGTTCACCATGTGGTAGAAGCGCGTCTAGACAGAGGCTGAGAGGGGTGTGTTCATAATGGTTACACTTATGAACACTACAATGCTCGACCGAGTCAACTGAAAGGTTGAAAGAAGTTTGTTGATTGGGGTGAGGTTACAATTGACAACAACATAATGGTTTCCTTTTTATTTAGCATATAGACAGTTGGGGCTTGTATAGACAGCTGTCAAAGTAGTTGATTTTGATAAACATAAACCAGATGTGCGACACAATGTTTCCTGTTGCATATTTCTCATTTCGTTTTTGCCACTTCAAATGTTGGTTATGTTTTTTGTGTTTTGGTAGGCTCATCCTTCTTCACCTTTACTTTTCATTTCTTCTCACCAACATGGGCTTTATTCCTGCTTGCCTATGTAGCCACTCGCCCTACTGTCAAAAGGAGCTGCAGTTAGTTCTAGGTATCCATGAATAGAGCTGCACCATGCAAGGATGTGGTATGCTTGTTTACACCATAAAAAAGGCACCGATGCGAGTAGCGTTTGTATTCAATATGGGGGCATACCATCCCCAAGAGTGGAGATCACTCCTCTTGGGGGCAACAGGCCAACAATAGTGGGAGTGTGAGCAATGACTCTAGGTTGAATACAATGTTATGGATAGAGTTTGAATTCCATATGGGGAATCTAGGCCCAATTATATACATGTATGAGAGAGAGAGAGAGAGAGAGAGAGTGTCCTAGATGAATACTACATGGAAATAAAGAATGTGTAACTCTTAAACCTTAGCAGATACGCCAGTTGGGTTCGAATGCATCGTTTGAAAAGAAGTATGAGGTTTTGTGTGGTCACCGCTCCTTGTAGCGCCTATCCATTCCTTGCTTGCAGCCTGACAGATCATAGACCTCATTTTAGAACACGGCTGCATTCCGATCCTTCCATATGCTTGTTACGGCTTGGAATACCATATCAGTTGAAATGTTTTTGATCTTGTTCATGTAAGTATTTTTGTGTCCATTTGTGTAACGTGCAGGGAGTAATTCACATGATCAGTACCAGCGGTAATGTAGCATGCGTGCTCTGTTCACGTGGGCTTGCTGGTTGGCTATTAGTTGGAAGTTAGAGATAAGAAATAATATATAGCAAACAGGAAGATAAGATCTAGAACTCTATAAGTTGGATTCACCTCTTATACATATATATTCCGTGTATTACATATAAGTTACTTTGAAGATAATTATTGCATCTTAGGGGTCAAGCTAAGCCATCTCAATCTATTGTCTCCTCACATCCCAAATTAGCCCTTTATGAACTCTAGCCCAATTTGTAGCTTGGACGTCACAGCAATGCTTGCATAATTTCCACTATAATTCAATTGTATGTTTGTCATGATGACTATTTTTGTGCATACAGATTATACGATGCTTTATCAAGGATGCTTCCACAAAGGCCAGTGAGGTACCTTAGATAGTAATTTGCCGCTTAGATAAACTGAAAAATATTACTGAAAGTCAAGCTACGAATGCATATGTTCAAATTTCTTATATTTTATAAAATCCTTTAGACTTTAGTATAGATATTCTATTTCATTTTTTTGTGTTGTATTGATAATTTGAATGCTTTTACTCGTTATCAATTAGCCCATACCAAGGAGAGCGGGTACAAAAGAGCGATTTGTTGTCAGTGATGAGTCACTTGAAACCAGTGATGACAATGATGACTGCAGCTATAGCGATGGTGACGACAATGATGATAATGACGATGACGATACTGATAAAGATACTGATACTGATGATAGTAATGCAGCTGATGATGATACAGATATGATATGTGCCATATGTGACGATGGTGGAAAGTTGCTTAGGTAGGTGCAATTTTGTGTTCTGTTGTGCTCATCAACTTCACTTCAATGCCTCTTATTCATGATGTGTTCTCATGTTCCCTACATCCTTCAGTCTTACCTCATGTTGTTTTTTAAGTATATGAATTGAATTCACATAATTTTGGCCTCTCCAGTATTCTATTGTCAGGTTCATCACAAACTGCAAAGCGTAGTTGTGCAAATTACTGGTCTTCTTTGAATGTTAAACGTGAAACCATTAGCTGTCCCTATTCCATAATTGGAAGGGATGTATGTACTATTTTAAGTTTGATTGTGCATGTATGTTTACTTAGTCAACTGGTTAAATTGGATTCCTGGCCAAATAAGAAGGCTTTTATTAGGGTAATTCATAGCCATAAGGAATTCTGCTGAATTGGGTTATGGACATGTGGTTACTGGGGAACTTCATGCAAGAGAATTATACCTTAGACATATCGTGAGCAGTGGCATGCGTATGGGGTGAATGGAGCATCTTACAAATGAAATTATGCTTATAATACAGCTGTGACACTTGCACAAAGCAGTGGTTCAGGCTGAGTTTGAATGAGCAATGAAAGTTGTGTAATCTGGATTTTTGGAGTTTGTATGGAAATACAGTAACCCAAGGCATTCAGCTCCCTTGTTGATTGCCAACATTTATTAGATGATATGTCTATAGCAGCAAGGCATAGGTTGTGGTGTCATAGGAATGCCATCTATTTTGTTGCAAGTCCGGTTAAACTTGTGTAAGACAATCCCATTTCTATTGTGGTTATTCTTGAAACTTTTTGGGACATGAGTTTCAGATCCTATTTTTCTGTTTGTTGATAATTAAATATTCATATACAATTTTTTTCTTTTATTGTCATCATTTTCTTTCTTTTGGATTCCTCCCTTAAGGTCTTCTGGAGAACCAACAATTTCTGTGCTATGGTAGGTTATTTTTCCTAAAAAGAAGTTCTATTGGTGTGTTCCAAACTCCCAATGCTGTTTTGAACATTAACATAATTTGTTGCAGTAACTG
Source organism: Oryza australiensis (assembly GCA_019925245.2). Taxonomy (NCBI): domain Eukaryota; kingdom Viridiplantae; phylum Streptophyta; class Magnoliopsida; order Poales; family Poaceae; genus Oryza; species Oryza australiensis. The sequence goes on from JAIFGZ020000430.1 coordinate 429,255, forward strand.
TGTTAATTCTCACTGTTTTTCATGATAATGCGATCATATCTTGTCAAGTTGTTGCTTCCTCTTAGCATTTGATGTTGCTTCCTTGATGCATTACATGTAACAAAAAAAACTATTCCAGTTTTCCTGTGGAGTATTCATTATGCACCGAGCCACTGATAGAATACTATGGAACTTCCTGCACTTAAAAGATATACTATTGTATATCAAGGGAAAAATGTCATTTTATTCTATTCTTTGCTTACAGCTACTGTTTGATGCAGCTGTGAAGGTCGATGCAAGAGGTCCTTCCATGCCAGAGTGAAACATGGCAGGAAGTCCAAATGCAGAACTCTCCGTTTCACTTCTGCGGAGCTAAAGCTAAAAGTATACTTTGGAGTTCTACTAACAGGTGCTGCAGTTTTTCTATTTCCATTCCTGACCATTGGTGACTGCCTGCTTTTTTACACATTTACAGGAAAGTGGAACTTTCTTGTGTGAGAATTGTGAACATAATGAACATCAATGTTTCAATTGCGGGGAGCTTGAGCCATCATATGGTCCAAATGCTAAGGTAACATATTTGATCTTGCTTGCAAGAATGTATAGCTAGACCTTTGAGCCTATTTTAATTAATGGAGAATTTATCATTTGTCCAATAGTTGTTCATCCACCATGGTACATTAGTTTTCATAAAATGCACATACATGATGAAACATTGGACCTTTTGAGCCATTCCACAATTTTCTTTCACAATTCCCAAATTTCCACATATCTTTTTACCCCTCCTGCCCTTTTTTCCTTCCTCCCATTCTTCTCATTTTTCTCATTTCTTTTGTTAATTGGTGTGACACGTCACACAACCATGACATCAATAGCTGCTGCTGAGTGGAGCACTCTGTCTCCCACTGAGTGATATGGTGTTTGCAGCCTATCAGTGTCTCGATGTCAAGAAGGCCATCTTAGCCGCCTCCCTGTCACGTACCAAGCACCACAGAACCAATTCTCAACAACACAGGTGCCTCAAATAGATTGCAAACCACTCCACAGTACAGGTGCTTAGGGATACAAATGAAGAGAATAGAAGCAGGGATTCGGAAGAGCAATCTAGACTGGGAAGAAGCAAGGGGATGAGGCTAGAGAAGTAGAAATCAGGGGAGGGCAGAGTTGAGGAGGAAGATAGCCATGGCAAAGCCAAGTTTCATTTCTGTTCATGGATGATCCCCTCAGCTCGCAGTGTGGCTTGGTTTTATATTCCTTGCTGTTCGGTTGGGCCTAACCCACGTCCCTGACATTCCTCCTTGTGCTGTGCTGCCCTGAAGCCCTTATGCATTGCCTTCTGAGATCATTGCCATCTCTTTCCCCTATTCCAGTATTCGCTGACAAATAGTTGAAACATCTAAATTCTAGTTACATTCTGCCATCAAGTTCGCATCACCCCCTTCAACTTATGCCCAAGTACAGAAATAAACACCACCCGTCAAATTTTAGCACCTGCAGACTTAATTTTTGTATGGAACCGCTTCTGCCGAAAATTTCCATGGTATCGCTTGGCATGTCACCCATCTATCTAAATTCCTTTTGTCTTTAGATTTGTGCATTTGCACACCCTTTTCTTATCCTGATTCTTTAAATATCTTGATGGGTTTAGGGTGATATTCCCTACTCTGCATTGACCATTGAGACAGTGCAGTTGATCAGTTTATGTCAGGCAAAATTTGCAACTGGACATTATTTCTGTGTGCCAAGACACTTCGCAAAAGCACTTTATGGCTGAGGGGCAATTCCTGCAGCAGCTTGGCCGGATATTAGTTTAATGGTCATAACATGTTCTTGAAAGGGCACCATTTATGGTGTCTTCAACTAAATAGCTATCTCATGGTGTATTTTGGGAAATGGCGTCAAAGAACAATGGCAAATAGCAAATTTTAGCTTAGTGCAAATATGGACATTGAATGTTACTACCTTTTAGGCACTTTAATTCTAGCAGGGAAAAAGAGCCAACAGTACACTCTATTGAATGCTGATTACTAAACTAATAATTTTCTCTGAGTATCTTGTCCGTGACTCTTCTAGTCCTTTTGAACTTCTCTTCATTCTTTAGGTGTTTCAATGTAATAAAGAATCTTGTGGACACTTCTACCACCCCAAGTGCATCGCAATGCTACTTGAGCCTGAAGACACTGATGGTGCTTGTAAATTGGAGGAAAGGATTGCAGATGGTATGTCATTTACATGCCCTGTCCATTGGTGCTTTAAATGTCGAAAGATGGAGGACAGGACACGAGGTGAATTCCAGTTTGCAGTCTGCAGACGCTGTCCAAGGTCATATCACACAGAATGTTTACCAAGGTGCTGTGCGGTATCCAGTCTATGTACTTTTGGTTTATTTATTTTGTACAGCCGTCATGTTCTCATCGCACAAAATGGTAATTTTCACAGCGAAATTTCCTTTGAAACAAAGGACAAGGGTGCCCCAAAACTTGCTTGAAAAATTAAAAAAAGGAGTTACTTCTACTGTTTGTAAGTTTGTTGTTCTTGATTTGTCTCCAAACTTTATCTGCACTTGGTGCTCAAGGAGTCAAGGTAACTAACTTCTGTGAGAACTTCATGCAGACATCATGGTATAGATGCTACTATTGGAACACCTAGTGGGGAGCATATAAAGTTCCCTTCTGTTCCAAAAATCAAGAAAACAAAAAGTCATTCTAGGAAGGATGTTAAAGTGACTGGCAAAAGGAAAAAGACCGGTAATCAATTTTCAACAAAATCCACTGAGTTGGAAAATGTGTCACCTAGAGGAGAAAACAAACAAACCAGAAGAGTAGCGAGAAATAGCTCATCTGAGCATATTGCACTGAAACATGGGTGTGCAGTAAAGCGCTTGAAAAAGGATCTGCAGTTTGAAGTACCTCTGGTTGATGTTTCTGCTAGATTAAGTGGCGCAAAAACTGTGGAAGGGAAGGAAGAGCAACCTGGAACTCCGTCTTCATTTGTTATGGGGCAAATATCAAAGAGTGCATCTTGTGTGGTGGATGGTGAAAGAGAAAAGAGGTGGCTCATTTTGGACCTTTTTCTTACTTTAAAATGTAGCCCACACTGGAGCTTTCCAAGAAGCTTGACTTCATAATATATTTAATGTGAATGATTTCATCAACTGAGACCTGCTTCTGAATTGTTTTCTTCATTTTCCTTTAATCATTCTGCTGTACAGGCTTACCACATGATTCTTACAAGTGATATGGATCTTTTGATATCACCATTTCAGGGTAACAAGTACGGCAGAAAAGGAAACATCCTCAGGGACATCCCAAGATATGGATACGAAGGGTGTACTGAGGCAGCCTAGCAGGATTGAGACAGATGGCATGTCAGAGTGTTCTGTTCAGGTATTTACAGATTAAAAGTTTAAAACATTTACAAATCGTGACTGGGTTCCCCATTTGACAATTACTAGTGGTTGTTACTTCAGTCCAGGCTATACTTATGATGGCAAAGTAGTTTGCACACCAGCTACTGTAGGCTTTTGGCCAACAACGAAGTGAAATGCATGTTCATCCTTACATTGTTGCTCAGTACATTATTATTCATTGAGTTAGTAAAATGAAAAATCTGGACCAAAGTTCACTCCTTTACTAGTTAAATAAGATAGCTTATGATGATTAGCCTGTTTACCTTTGAGCTATGCTTGGTTCATAAGCTATTAATTGTGCATTATTGCTTTGGGGCCTAAAATTTCACGAAGTGCACAACCCTGTTTGGGACAGGCCTCTAATTGGAGAACTGTTAGTAGAGTTAGTTATTGACCTTTGGCGCCTGTTTTTTGGTAGTCAACAAGTTTACAGTAAAAAATAGAACTTTCTTTAGCTCATGTGTACCTGCTCAACATTGTGTGGTTCAAATTTTATGATAAGTCGGGCTTAGCTCGACAAATAATTATCCTGCCAAATGATCCTTGTCCATTAAGCAGCATGCATTTGTAATAAATAACTTTCTGGTGCTTTGGAGTTATTATGGCTCATTGGTTCCTTTCTCCTTGTTTTAGATTGCTGATAAACTTCATTGGTATGTGCAGCCTGATGACACGGTATGCTTATAATCTGTGTTGACTACAGTATCTAAAGTTAATACGAAAAAGTATCACAAATACAATTTAAAATTTAAACATGACTACAATAGAATAATCAACCACGTACATATACATGTTTTACACAACTCCTGTCTTCATTGCTAAAATTCATGGTGTTTCTTATTTAACTGTAATAATCATAATATATGGACCACCAAAACCAACATTGTACATCTTTTCTGTTTATTTTGATTAACATGGTAATTTCTAGCACTGTAGAGCGTAGGTGGGTTCTTTTTTCTACTGTTTTATAGTGCAATAGATATGGATAATATGGTTTCATATTTTACAGCCATTAGTTTATAAGAAAGTTGCATGCATTGTGTTTTCATATTGTTGTTTCCTTGGGCCTGCACGGAACGATCGCCAAAATCTGGATGGCAGATCAGATACACCACACCTTGGCAGGTGTATCTTTATAGGCTTGCAAGGATAAGCTTAAGATTCTCTGAATACATTTTCATAAAGTTCATTGAATCTTGGTTTCAAATGCTCTTTTAGATAATGGAAAAGTTTATATTTCCTGCCATTGCATGATATGACACAGCCTAATTGTTCATACATTCTTTTAGATAATGAATCGATCATACATAATAATGAATGTAAATAAACCAGGGATGGGACAACATCGTTTCGACAAAAGCCTAGACCAACATAATGCACACATCCTGTTGAAATATTTGACTTGAGTTTAGACCTGTTAACCAATTGTGAAACATGTTGACTGCATTTTGCAGAGGAAGGAGATTAAAGGAAAGGTGATATGAATTGAACACATAAAAACCTGGCTACATGCAATAAAAAATATATGTAGAAGAGTCCATATTGTTACTGAAACCACATTGCTCAGAGCCCTGCCATTTATGTTTCAAAATTTCAGTATCTCCCTACATGAATCTAATATTTATTTGAGATCCCCCTTTAGTGTAAACATAATGGCCCACTATACTGCTGTCTTCTGTGCATGATGGCACCCTTCAACTCCATCACTCTAGAGGTCTCTGTGGCCATCTGTAGCCACTACTCTGACATGCAGACCTACTGTCTCATGGATGCTCACACTCATTATTTTGGATAATTGCATGCCCGCCTCATATGTAATAACCCCATGCCATCTGTTGGTTTGCCATGTCAATCAACATCTTGCATCTATGACACTGTCCTTTTCATCCTAGAAATGAGAATGCTCCAACGTACAACCTTTCTTTACTCTGTGAAGCTTTATTGTCATATACCCTGGTCAAGAAATTTGTAGTTCTCCCTACTCACTACCCTCCCTCAAAATTCATTTGATTATTTTCTCCTCTTAATGCAACCAAAAGCACCTTATTTAGTTATTTGCTCGAACCATGCTGAATCATTTTGTAGCTGCGCCCAACTTTGACAACCTTGGCCCTCACCATCGTGTGTGCCCTACTGCCCTGACCGTGCCAGTTGTATCATCACCATTACCTTGTTCCACAAAGTCCTGTTGTGCCTGTGGTGGTCGCTTGCCAGGAATGCCGTGGAATAATGCCAGATGGGGTGTTACTAGAGAGGTCCATTGTTGTCATGAGGGAGGTAGTGGAGGTCGCGATAGATTCCAATCTAGTTGGCAGCACACGACTTTTTTCACAAGTCCAGTATCGTACATACCAAAAAGAATGTTGTAGGATGATAATAAACAACAATATTCTTCCTCTGCACAAAATATTCAATATGTTTGTATTAATTTGTGTATAAGTGTTTTATGTGAAAACTCATTATTTTGATTTACAATGGTAGATAGTTGAACTCTGCTTCAACATGGATAATTTTAGTCGACTGATGAAAGAAAAGATTGAAGATGTGTCTAAAAGGTGCAATTTCAAGAATTATGATCTCTTCCAACATAAGGTGAATAAAATCAAGACTATGTACTTTGTTCTTTTCTAATTACATGAACATTGGAGGTATCATTTTTCAGCATGAATAGAGTTCTCTTTACCCTTTGTCATGAATTGATGAACTTTTACATTTTGCAATAACAAGGTCCCTTCAGCAATTATCCTTCTTTCTCCAAGTAATGTTTACCAAGTTAGGTTTGCCATTCTGAACTGGGGATTATGAATATTTTGCAGAAAGATCTGTATTTTGAAGAGAGCAACTGGGTGACCATGCAACCAAAGGATTTACCTCATGGATCAAATCTAGTATGTTTTGGTTCTTACTTTAGAAGCGTAAGCATCTGGCATACTTATAATATTAATCTTTTGTCCGGAGCAGGTTATGGTCCTGGACCTTCCTCTTGGTATCCAAGCCGTTTCAGCGAACAGATTTGTTGACAAAGTATTAACCTTTAAGCCAAGGCTTATTATAATAGTTTCCCCCACAGATATTGAAAGGTAATCCTTGGCCATATGATTTTGATATTTTCAGTTTTAATTTGTAATAGAATGAATTTCACAAAACTGCAACTGTTTATGTTTGAAAAGCAGCTTTGCTACAACTTTTTAGTGTGAATTTCACCTAGCTCAACAATAAGACACTGAAATTACAAAAGAAAAAAAAAGAAGTGCAAATCTGTTATCAGGCAAACCTTCTGTCTAAGGAGTCCCACATGTTATTCTCCATTAACAAGCATGGTTGACAACATTTAAAGGGCTGTGGGGCTGCATTGGAGAATGACAAGTGGTACCACATTCATAGAGAGCATGCCAGATAGCAGAGTTACATCTTCTTTGTAGTATATTTTTGTGTTATTGCTGAAGCTAGGTGAAATACACGCCCCTTTGAAACACAGGATTGAAAAAAACATAGGAATAAGAAAAACAAAGGAATAGGATACGAATACATGTGCAAAACAGAGGATCGGAAAACACAAGAATTTTGTAGAGATGTGTGTTTGGTTGGGCCATAGGAAAAACATAGGAATTGGTTTGGATTGTTACAATGAATCAGGTTACTTATCTACTTGTACCCATCTAGCCTACACTAATTGAACAGACAAGTGGCCAAGAACTACTACCTCTGTTCCAAAATATAAGCATTTCTGCATGTTTTTCAAAATGTACTGACATCCCTCCGTCCAGATACATTTTGGGAAAAGCTCAGAAATGCTTATATTTTGGAATGGAGGGAGTAGTAAATTGGCCTCGATCCTACGTGAGCTAGCAAAAACATGAGCTTTGCGTGGATGTTATATTTCCTATACTTTCCCTCTAGAATCACAGGGAAAGGAAAATTTCCTGCTTTTTCCTTTGCTTATGCCTACGAACCAAAGGCAACTATTACGTAAAAAGTTCATTGCAGAAGTGAACTATTCACATATAATAGCTTTCTATGGACATGTATTACTGTTGGTCTTTGGTTCTTAACCCTGCGTGATGCACACACAGATTGGAATGCAAGGAGGAGCCCTATCATTTGATATGGGAATATAATCAGCACATCTTTGGGAAGGTGAATATCTTCCTGTTTTTATGTGAATATTTAGATAATTTTTTGAGTAAATTTCACAAGACCTAGAGTTTTGAGGTATATGCAATTTAAAACCCCAGGTTTTACAATCTGTTTTTAAGGATTAGGGTTTAGGGCTTCAGAAAACCCCAGATTTATGGAAGATATTCATGTTCAATATGTGGTATTTTCAGCCATATACTCACATTTGTTGCAAAGGCTAATATGTGTATGTACTGAAAAGAATCAACATATATACCATTTTGTAACAAGTATTGTGCATGGATACCATGATATGGGTGTACACCAGGGTTTCATGAAACATATTCCCCCAAAACCGGGTTTTAAGAAACAAAATGCAAAACCTGGGGTGGTGTTAGGAATACCCAAAACTGGGGCTTTCTTAAATTTACTCGGAAGTTTTGGGATACTTTGCTGTTGCTTAAGCTGGCATTTTGTTGTGCAGCCATTGTATCAACCTGGTGATGTGGATGTGAATGACGAAGCAAAGAACGGTTTGCATGTAATTCCTCTCTCTATTTCCTTGTGGAGTTGCCCTGACAAGACAGAGGAGAATAGGAAGATAGCTGGAAAACATGGCCATTTAAATGTTGGGCACAAGACACACAGTGTCATGTTGAAGGAATCTTTTGTGGACAAAGGTGCTAAATGGGATAACGAGATCTTCACAGCTGGAAAAGAGGACACCAGTGAGAGAGAACAAACATCTGAGCACTGTTCAGGAGAACAACTGAGAATTCCCAACGAAGATACTTTTCATGCAAATCAAGAGCAGAATGATGAGCTACAAAGCTTGTATAAGGAGAAACATACTAATGGAAGTGGAAGCGGAAATAACTTGACATCAGGAAAAGAGAGTGATGCGCATCGGGGAGAGAATGCATGTGGGCATAACTCTGCAGCACGACAAGAGACAGAAATCTCGAAGAGAGAAAGCAGAATGACGGATAGTATGCATGAAGAAAACACAAGATCAGGAAAAGAGAAGATTCCAAGGGATGACAGAAACAAGGGGACAGTGAAGCCAAATCTTGTTGATGGACTCCCTCCAGAAAAGCATGTAGAGGTTGCATTTGTGCACAAGACAACTACAAACAGAGCAGATACTCAGCAAGAATGTGGATATAATGTGGCTGTAGATGTTGATGGTAGTAATGCTCGTCAACATGAGCCAAAGAGTCCTCACTGCAATGATAATCTCAAAGGAACTGAAATGGATACTTCAGGTGACAATTCAATAAAGACAAGGGAACAAAAGGAGGTTACTGATGCTAAGAGATTGGACTTGGATAGGAAAAGAGAAGTCGTTCACATGAAAAACAGGAGAGATGGTCATCATGAAGATGATAGAACTGCTCATCCTCAAAGTGTTGATGTCAATAATCCTTCGCATAATGATGATCGAAGAGAAGAAGAGGCTTCTGAATGCCAGTCCAGAGAGAGGGGGGGATCAAAGTCAAGGGATACCATAAGCAAAAATTCATCTAAACGCCAGTTACCAGTGGGAAGAAGAAATCCGTCATATTCAAGAAGACCTGCTTGTAGTGCTGCTGCAAGGCATGGGTCCCCTTCTTATCCAAGAAGGCGTAGAAGATCAAGACGTGTCAGCTCTGAAAGAGAAGAAGGGAGTGCGGTTCCTCTTCATGGTAATTCACCCGATACCGAGTATGATGGTACTAGCTACAATACCGAGTATGATGGATATGGCGCCCACTCAGGGTATGGCTACCATGCAATGGACACTCTTCCTGTTGACAGATATTATCCTCAGGAGCACCACAAAGGCGCATATCGACGACAGACAAATTTTGGTGACGAGGAACATGTGGTGGCCTATGGTAGGCGTAGGAATGATCATGGATGGGGACCAGATTACCACCATTGAAACGGTTTCGACCGGGAACTCATGAGTTCAGCTAGAGGGACAGTTACAAATAGGTATGTCGAACACAATAACCATACCAGGTCAGGCTAGCCTACAAGATGACTACTTCATGTGTAGAAGCATGTCTTTTGTGAATATGCATATGCCCTACTAGTAGAAGGTTGTTGGTCCTCTTGACCCTCCTTTTGTCTCTTAGTCAGCCAATGGAAAGCCTGAAGAGAAGTAGTTAACTGATGTCTGTTAGTGCTTAGCGTTCAAGTGCGTCTCAGTGACTGAACTGTAGTCCCATTTTGTACAAAACCTTATCAGTAGCCTTCTGCATTTTAAGTTGTTTCATTGTACATTTGATGCTATGCTTTACTTTGTATCCTTCTATGCGTTGCCAACTTTGGTTGTTGTATGCTTGAATTTTAGATTTGCACATACGTAGTTGTATCTGTTTTGAATTCTCTGGATATGGCTTCAACAACTGTTGAAGTAGTGAGCTGCATTGAAGTTGCGGTAGAAGCTACAACTACTGTTGTAGGCGTTTTTTTCTTGGACTATGACTTATAACCGTAAGTTTGGCAATTTGATCATTTTTAAAAACTTATTACAAGGATGGGCTGGGCTAAAAACTTATCATTTATTTTTATATAATTGGTATGCACTAAAGGACATTAACTCCTATAAAATAAGACATGCGTGAAGTCACATGAACACTTTTTAGCCATTAGATTGCATGGCACAAAGATAGTAGCATTCATCAAGAATCTACTTATCCATGCCATTTGGCTCCTCTCACCGATCTATAATGCATTACATAGCCACTGGAAAAGCCATGTCGTTAATTTTTTTAATGGGAATTGGCATGCTATTCATGTTGTCATTGTTTTCAATTCATTCCTAAGAATTTCCACATGTCGGTTCTGAATATATTAAAAATATCTATCCACGATATATTTCAGTTCGATTTTCTTCTGCGTATTCCCTCTAAAAAACGCGGGGTTTCATCTAATTTAAAAAATGAACTTCAACGTTAACGCTATTGAGGATGGCGCCAAAGTAAAACATCTTAGCATCATACCTTTTGGCACTAAGAACATTGCCACTTTGACACAAAATCCTCGTCAGTGGAGGCTAACGCTAAGGTCAATGACGCTGACCTCATTTTACATGTTAATAGATGATGAAGAAACATCATACATCATCTAACGACTGCCTTGGTGATAGGTGACCATCTTGCCTTTTCCGACGGTCATGTGTCGAATCCCTCAAGTTCATGGCCGAACTTTGCTATACACGAATCACGAAAAGATTTTTTAAAACAAACACATCCAATACACTTTAATATTTCAAAAACACATGGTGTTTTTTATCATTTCGTTTATGTAAAAACATCGCATTAGTCGGAACCAGAATAGCATTAATGGTTGAATTTTGTGCTATGAATAGCACTTTGTTCATCTGAGGGCAAAAGACCCAAATATATATACAGGCACATATGCATACAAATATGAAAAAAAACTTTACAAATAAAGTAATATAAAACCTAAATATACATCTTACACCCCCCTAAACTCAGGGTGGATCAACAACACTGAGTTTGAAGAGATAGAACCTGTGTTGAGCTCTAGTATGTGCCTTTGTAAAGAAATCAGTCAGCTGCAACTCAAAAGGCACATACTGAAGAGCAACCACCTGATCCTGTACATGTATGCGTGTGTAAGAAGCATCCATACCAATATGTTTAGTAAGATCATGCTTTATAGGATCACGAGCAATACTAATAGCACATGTATAGTCCAACAACAAAGAAGTCGAGAAAGTCACAAAAACACCAAGATCCTCACGTAACCAACGTTAGGGGTGGGCGTTCGGCCTAACCGAATCGATCGGTTCGGTTCCTCGGTCTTTTTAAAACTTCGGTCTTCAGAAAGTCATGACCAAATTCGATATTTAAAAAGTCAGGACCGAGCACTTCGGTCTTCGGTTAGGACCGAAATTTTCAGGACAGGTCACATTTAAAAAAAATTAGCTAGTTCACTAAACAACATGATGCCATTTTCCAACATGAAAGTGGTTGCAAGCAATAAGTAAACAAGTTCAAACAAACATACACCTTACAAGTGTCAACAATTAACACAATTGGGTTGTTTGCGCGATGAAGAGTGAAGACAATTAGGTTGGGCTTGTTTACTTCGGTCACTTCGGTTAGTTCGGGTAACCGAGGCCCAAGACCGAAGTTTATTCGGTTATTTCGGTTATTGCACTCTTGAGACCGAAATTTACTTCGGTCTCTTTGGTTTCGGTCTCGGTCAATTCGGTTCGGTTCTTCAGTCATGGTTATTTTTGCCCACCCCTAACCAACGTAACCAAGTAATCTTTTTTGTGAATGAAGGATAACACGTAGGCTATGATAGCATAAAATAAAATTTTTTACCGTGCAATCCAGGAAAGCATGCGAGTAAGTGTCTATAGATTGTTACCAATTGACGTGCAGAGCAGCCGAAAACTACATTGGAGAAGTCAATCCAACATACGCACGTCGGGAAGTGTAGCCGACCTCGAACAATGACTTCCCGACCCGGTCAGTGCCTTGCCGACCCCGACGTTGATTCGCCCGACCACGTCGGCTCGTTCCGATTCGCCCGACCGCCCGACCTCAATCTGATTCGTCTGACTACCTCGGCTCGCTCCGATACACCCAACCTCCCGACCATGGCTCGAATCACTCGACATCGCAGACACCATTCTAGTCCACCCGATCTCGCCGACTTGCACCGCAACGTAGCGATGTCTCTACCGGTATCCACACATCCAGGGAGGGAACGCCGATTGCCTTGTGTTCTAGCACTCGAAGCATGGTTAGGGTTTTTTGGCGCAGAAGTCGGCGGCTAGGGTTTCTCGTGGAGTGTAGACCCCCGTTTTTTGGAACGGGAATCATTCGTGTTCATAGTACCATTTCCCTGGATCGAGTAGTTTCATACCCACGAATACAGCTCTAAATTATCAGGTGCAAAGTGCACGAATAGTCTTACACCAAAAGTATTACAATAATAGGCCCGAAGGCAATAACATTACATGCGGGACCTACTGGTCCGGATACAACCAAAAGCAAAAATTAGATAAGATAGCAGACGGAAGGCAGCGGCATGTCGATTGCCTACAGGCAACGATTGGGGACCAAGACCTATTGCGCTCCATTGTCTTCATTCATCCTGGTAGTAGGCATATGGGTCCTCCAGGTCGTCCATGCCTACATCTGTAGGTTTGTGTGTATAGCAAGGATGAGTACCCAACGTACTCAGCAAGCCAACACAAAATGATGCACATGATAGGGTCATTCAAAGGGTGGCTATGGTTTATTTGCGCAAAGCCAATTTTCACAAATCATTTCACAAACCTAACATCTAGCCAGGTCAAATTTTAGTTCCAGAGTATATTAAATTGGCGACGATTCTGTCTGCCATCCATCGTGATACCAAGGATGGTTTCCCGTCTCCGGATCGTCATGGTTTTTCTGGGGAGTCTATCCCTTCTCGTAGGTCGAGAAGTTGAGTCCACCAGCACACAAAATCATTATGCATACCAACCCATCATTTTAAAATTTGTGAGTCTAGCCACGGGAGAAACTTGTTACGTCGCTCATTAACCGCGAGCACGGCTATTCGAATAGATTGATTTACTCACACTGCAGTGGATGTACACTTTACCCGTACTCCGCAACTGCTCATTGAATGAGCTTTCATCCCTCCATATGGGACGGTCACGGCAAAGCTTTTCGATAACCTCACTTTGGCAGTACCTGCTCCATGAACTTAAGTCCTCATGCACTCTAGCCGTCATTTCCTAACAGTGAGAGGAGTTCTGGCGTTCCCAGGGTAAGAGAGAAAACTCACTTAATCTTTAAGTCATCGTTAAGTTCAATTTATTATTCACATAAAGGCCTTTTGTCTTATCACAATCACGGGCACTCTACCATTGGTAGGCCCAGGACACTCTACCTATTGGTAGGTCCTTAACTCAACACCTACACCTGAACCACTATGCAGGGATACTACCTCCGCTCGGCTATCTACTCTGCTAGGTCTATACCCATTCGAGAAGTACGGTTGTACTGGCTCGTTCTAAGTTATAAGTCTCATGGCTCGGTCCTTAATTGACTAGAGACGGTACTTGCCTTTATCGGAATCCACCCAAATCCATCCATCCGCCCCAGTCTAAAAACATTGGTTTTGTACTTTCATTTTTCCATCAAAACTATTTCCATCATGATCGAGGCAATGTGGCGCTCATGTCTCCACATGCCATATCTCAACTACCTTCCCTAAGGTAGTTGCCCAAGCATATAGCATTTTGTAAAAAATATGAATATGCAAGATTCTAGCATAAGCATGGCTAAGCATTTTACCAAAGATATCCTCCGGTTGTATCACATCGAGGGTTACAAAGAATATTTCTAAGGGTAATCAATATCAAGGCATGGTACATCAAGCATAGGTATTCATTTGTGTATAGCATGCATGTTTTGCAGTTTAAATCAACATCCTTTCGCAAAATAGGATCAATATGTTCAAAGGGGATTGTTGACTTGCCTTGCTCGTGACCTTGTTGGCTTGAGTTTTCGACGTTCTCGACGGTTCCCTCGGACTCTATCATACGCGCGAGAAATCCAATTTGAATTCGATTAGAATTCAAATAAAATCCAATAAGATCCAATAAAAGCCAAATGAATCGCGAAAGCGACTCTTAATACTAGGCTATGACTCTACGTGAACCTAGGTTCGATGTTTCAGCGAAATCCGAGTTAGAGCGAAAGAGTTATAAGGATTTGAAGTTTTGTATTGAGCCCGATTTAATTAAATATGATGTGATATTTATTTTAAGTTAATATGTTTAAAGTTTGAGAAATATTAGGGTTGATGATTCAATTAATAAAAGAAAGTGGTTATCTTTCAATTTTATCAAAATATTCATTGGGTCGAGAAGCCCTAGGGTTTATCATAATTTAAATCAAAATTAATTGATACTAGACGCTATACTTGTATATAAGTTGGATTTTTAAGTTTTGGAAAATCTATATGATAAACATTATGTGATGACCAACTAAGTCGAAAAGAAATTCCTAGATAATAAACTACGCGACGGTTAAATATTTCCAAATTCATATTTTAATAGTTGGCCCTTAATTATTTTTTTGAAATCCGAATTTGTTTTCGAGAAAAATATATGAGAAAACTATATATTTTTGCCCAAATATTTTCCCAAATATTTCCCAAAAGTTTCTCTACTTTTTCTAAATTTTTCTCTATTTTTCTATTTTTTTATTTTTCTTTTTCCTTTCTTCCTTTCTCTTTTTTTTTTTTTTTTCTTTTTTTCCTTCCCTCCCTGCTTCCTTCTTCCTCTGTTCTTCTTCCCCGCGAGGCCGACGGCGGGGCGAGGGTGAAAGGCGACGAGGATGGCCGGCGCTCGGGGTCTATTGGGCTCTACACCATCTACATGACACAAGGGTCTCGTTCCAAGGCACGGCCGGGCCGGAGGCGGCGGATTGGGCCGGTGACGGTGAGGTGGTCACGGCGACGAGGCGCACGACGACGGCGAGCTCCGACGGGGTTTCGGCCGAACTAGTGGGTCTTAGAGCATCTACGGCATATGGGAAAGCTAGCTAGGGGGTCGACTTGGCTGGCAAGGGGCGGTGCTGGTCAGGCGACGTGCGCGTGGCGGCGGCCAAAATAGAGGGTCCGGCGGCGCTCGTCGCCAGTGATTTTCGGTGGTTATTCGGCTCGGGAAACTTGGGGAAATAAAGCTTAAGAGTGCATAGATCCTGGACGTACCTTAAATTCGAGAAGAAATCGATAAAGGACGACGAATTTTGAGTTTTGCTCGGGCGGCCGGCGCTAGGGTTCTTCGGCTCCTCGTCGGATTCCTTCAAAATCCGAGCGATGTGGTGGGGGGATTCTGGGGAAAACTTGGGGGAAAGCTAGAGGGAGTGATGAGGAAGAAATTTTGCATTGGAAGCTTGGCTCGAGGTGGTCGTTTTATAGCCGGCCGGCGGTATGGGCGCACACTGGTGCGGCGTCAGCGGCGTGGCACGCGTGTGGCCGACGCAAGGCACGACAAGCTACAACATTGCTAGTGAGGCGACGCCGGGGTGGCTAGAGCACAAGCGTATGGCTAGGTATGGCGCGATGGGGTTCGGTACGGCGGCGTGGGCGCGGCGCGGCGGCGCGCGCGCGCGCGCGTGGCGAGGTGGTCCGGGGCCACAGGTACGGCGTGAGACGCGTGGGCGGCGCTTGGGAGGGGCCGGGGCGGCGGCGGCGCGTGGGCGCGAGGGCGACGGGCGGCGCAGCGGAGCGGCGCGTGGCGGCGCTCGGGCGGGTCCGGCGTGGGCGCGCGGGCGCGCTGTGGCGGTACAGCGTGCGCGGGCGCGTGGGCATGGGCGGCGCGGGCGCGCGGGCATGCGCGCGAGGGTCCGTACTCGGTCGAACACTTGGCGTCAATGAACAGTACCTTTTTCGATTTTCCCTGATTTTATTTTTCTTTTTGCTGCCTACCCTTTGTATTTCACTTGCAATTAGAATTTGACTTAATTATGGTTTAATTAATATTTTTATGGCTTTTACCCTCTTTATTATATATATACATATATATATCCATATGTATATTTTGTATGTATATGTATGTATTCACATGTATATTTTCCTTTTTAATTATATTTAGTAATTTTTGGTATTTTATCCTAATATTTTAATATTGTTCCCAAAGACAAGTTTTATTAGATCATAGCTCTCCCTAATTTATTTTTCTTAAAATTTTTATTTTAATTATTTCATTCTTGCAACTACTCTTTTCCTTTTTAGGGTTTTGAAATTGCTCTCAACCTTATCCTTTTCAAAACAATTATTTATTTACTTTAACTTGGCATCAAAGACTCACGAATAAAAGGCAAATAAATACGACAAGATGCAATCAATCAAAAGATTTTTTCAAGTTCTGATTTTTATGTTTCGATTTTTAAAACTTCGGATTTTCAGGGTGTTACATGGAGTATCTTGGTCACGCTTGGAAGTTTCACGCGTGTTCTCTCATCTCGATCTCCACCCCTCGCCCCTCTTTATATAGAGTTGGCCGACTGGGCCTTGTGGCCCATCGGGACTCTATATTCAATCGGATCCCTATCCGAAATGAGCTGTACTCGAGTCAAACTCAAATACTTGTTTCATCTCATTAAGTGTGCGACCCTGTAGGTTTAGGTATACTTGGTTTCGACCCGAGAGATTCTCGGCCGACCCGTCAACAGCGGCCCCTAGCAGAACGTATTGACACCAACGTATACAAGAAGATCATATCGGCTGAACCTGTAATGTGTGCACAAATCCCTTTGCCTCACGATACAAATTAATCTATAGGCAAGACACGTGTCATCCTATCAATAGTTTAATCATTCACACGATCTCGTATTGGATTATTTATCTGTTGATTGACTCCTCAATCAACTCGGCATGGCCATGCAATTCCATAATCCATTACATCGAGAGTCCCAGAGATATCTCTCCCATAGGATGGGCAAATTCCATCTTGATCATTCATATCCCACTACATATTTCATAGCAAACCTGAAGACTACTTTTATAACTACCCTGTTATGGTGAGTCCCTAAGTAAGCTATCACACATGTTGTAGTCCATGATGATCTCAGGTCTAAGGGACTTTACACTAACACTACTTGAGACCAACTAATGACACTTAATTCCCTGTAGTGTCTCAATGTGAGTCTATCCAACAATGTGTTCTCTAACACATGTTCACGTTTATTGATTTGGTATCTCCATACCATGATCCATGAGACATGATCATCAATCAATATACATGCTGATCTTAGAATTATATTCATTCCATAGATATGATATATGATCAGGGATTATTTAGAAATAGATTCATATACAGAGTCTAATGAATAAGTCGCGTACTTATTGATCAATACAAGATATCTATTTCATGGAACAAAATAATACTTTATTCATTAATACATAAACATTGACAATGAAATTCAACATCTTCATGTTGCCTCTAGGGCATATCACTAAGAGTATCCCACTTGCACTAGAGTTAATCATGTAAGTATCTAATACCCATTGCTCTAGTATGTGCCTCATGTTTCGGCTGAGGGAGCGGCTTTATCAACGGATCGGCAATGTTTAGATCCGTGTACACTTTGCATAACTTTACGTCACCTCTGTCCACTATCTCGCGGATGAGATGGTATCGTCGAAGAATGTGTTTGGATTTCTGATGTGATCTAGGCCCCTTAGCCTGCGCAATGGCTCCACTGTTATCACAATAGAGGGACATTGGATCAGCTGCACTAGTCATCACACCCATCTCAGAAACAAATTTCTTGATCCAAACAACCTCTTTTGCAGCTTCAGAAGCAGCGATGTACTCGGCCTCTGTTGTAGAATCAGCAATAGTGTCCTGCTTGGAACTCTTCCATCTGACTGCGTCTCCGTTTAGGCAGAACACGAACCCAGATTGTGACTATAGTCATCTTTGTCTGTTTGGAAGCTAGCATCGGTGTAACCACTTACAACGAGCTCTTCTTCACCTCCATAGACTAGGAACATTGTAACGCCCTGAAAATCAGAGAATTTAAAATCAGGAATTAAAAATCAGAACTTACAAAAACCTTTTGATTGTTGCTTCTTGATCGAGTTTTTTGATTCTTATTTGCCAGCTTGGTTGCATAAATTTATACGCGAGTGATTCATCTCGATGTTTGAGAAAAACCAAACGATTTGAATTTTCGTTGGGGAGAAAATTTTCGGAGATTAGAATTGGGAATTTTAATATAAAATAGGAAAAGGGTTATGTATTTATAAAAATATATACTTGGAAGCAAAACATTATTTAGGTGATTGAGTAATATTAATTAGTGAGCAAAATGAGTAATAAAATATTTTAGGATATATATATGAAATCTAGAAATTAATTTGAATCAAAATCGCATTTTTCGGAATTGAGGAAAAGAATTAAAATAAATATGTAAAATATATTTTTAAAATAATAAAAGTGGGTGAAAAGGTTGAAAATATATTTTACAACTTATTTTTGGGTGTGTTATATTTTATTTTGAATTTTAGGGGTGAAAGGAAATAAAATTGGAAAATTAGGAAATTTAATTGGGAAAATGCGAAAGGTCACTATTCATTGCACGCCAAGTGTTCGACCGGTCAATCGGCTGTGTCCATGCGCGCCACGTGCAGCCACCCCACCGCGCCGTACCCAGGAACGTGTGCACGCGTGTTCCCGTGGTCGCCGGCTCTGGTCATGCACAGTGTACGCCGGAACGGCCTCGCCGTCCCACCGGACGCGGAAGTCCACGCCGTACCGTGCGCCCATACCGCTCGCGTCAGCCCCAACGCTCGCACAGTCCACGTCGTGTCCTCACCACGACGCCCACGGGCGCAAGCGCTCGCCGATCGCCGCTTGCCACGTCGTCGCACGTACTGCTGCTGCGCCGCGCCGGACCTCGCCCAGCGCGCCACGCACCGTGCCCGCGCCCGGTCCCGCAGCCCCTCGCGCCCACGCGTCACCCTTCACCCAAGGCCCCCTCTCCGCGCGTTAGCTACGCCTCCCCGTGCCCATGCCACCGTCATCACCGTCCTGTTCCCACGCCTCGCCAACAACGGCCACGCGCGGGCCACGCCCGTGACACACGCGACAGTGTCGCGCCGTGCCCTGCACCACAACCATGGTCTCACCGCGAAATCAATATAAATAGACCACGATAGCACAAACTCTATACACCAATCTTGATCGCCATCTTTCCCTTTGTAAAACCCCTCAAAAGTCCCCGCCGCCATAGCCTGTGCGCTGAGAATTTCGCAAAAGATCGAGCCCGGTCGGAAGAACCCTAGCGCCGGCCGCCCGAGGCAAAATCCCAAATTCGTCGCCCTCGGTTGAGTTCTTACCAAATTGAAGGAACTTCCACGGTCTCCGTGCTATAAACTTTATTTCCCCCATGTTTCCCGAGCCGATTAGCAACCGGAGTTCGCCGGCGACGAGCCCGCCGTGCCTCCCCTGCCTCGGCCGCCGTCGCGCGCACGCCGCCAGCCTATTCCCGCACTTCCCCGGCCGAACCACCACCGCCATTAGCATCCCCATAGCATGTAGATGCTCAGTGACCCGTCGCCGTGGCCATGCCGTTGCCGGAAACACGCCGCCGCGGCAAGGCCGCCGTCGCCGACTCGTTCCGCCGCCTCCTCGGTTCGGTTATGCCTCGGGGAGAGTTCCTTATGTCACCTAGAGGGAGTAGGATCGATTAGATGCCGAGCTCCGGTTCCCCTCGCCGTTGTTCGGCTGTGCCGTGCCGTCGGCCTCGCGAAGAAGAAGAAGGGAGGAAAGAAGAAAGAAAAGGAAGAGAGCGTGGTAGGTAGACGAGATCGGCTCGGTAGCGCAGCGGCGGAGCCGAGCCGTGTGAAGCCGAAGGTCGCGGGTTTGATTCCCAGCCGCCACAAAATTTTTGAATATTTTTGTTTTTCTTTTGAGGAGTTTAAAACTAATAGGAGTTTAAAAAAATCCTAGAAAATATTTAATTCTTTTTAACCCTTCTAAAAAACTCTACTCACAAAGGTTTTGCATCTTTTAAAAGATTTTATTTATTTACTTTTAAATTACTTTACAAATAATTATGAAATTTATATTTACGTAAACTTCGAATTTATAATTCAATAAATTTCCAAATTTTTATATATCTTTGAGAGGCTCATTTATTCATTTAGGTTATATTCATAAAACAGAATCTTTTCAAAGAATTATAAACGATCTTTATAATTCCCGATCAACTTTTTCGGCACATATATTTTATGTTAAATTCTTTCCAACCCATTTTCGGTAGACCGCGACACCAATTAATTTCGGTTTAAATTATTATAAACCCTAGGGCTTCTCGACCCGATGGGTATTTTGACAAAATTGGAAAGATAACCACTTCCTTTTTACTAATTGAATCATCAACTCTAATATTTCTCAAGCTTTAAACATATTAAATTAAAATAAATATCAGCTCATACTTAATTAAATTGGGTCCAATACAAAACTCCAAATCCTTATAACTCTTTCGTTCTAACTCGGATTTCGCCGAAACTCGAGCCTAGGTTCGCGTAGAATCATAGCCTAGTATTAGGAGCCGCTTTCACGATTCATTTGGCTTTTATTGGATCTTATTGGATTTTATTTGAATTCTAATCGAATTCAAATTGGATTTCTCGCACGCATGATAGAGTCCGAGGGAACCGTCGAGAACGTCGAAGACTCAAGCCAACAGGATTGCAAGCAAGGCAAGTCATCACACTCTTTGAACATATTGATCCCAATTGCGAAATGATGTTGTTTTAAACTTTAAACATGCATGCTATACACAAAGAATTACCTATACTTGTTATGCCATGCCTTGTTATTGGTTACCTTTAGAATTATTCCTTGTAACCCTCGATGTGATACATACAACCAGAGAATATCTTCGGTAAAATACTTAGCCATGCTATTCTTAGATTCATGCATACTCATGATTTTATAAAGAGCTTTTTGCTTGGGCAGCTACCTTAGGGAAGGTAGTTAGGGCTACGGCATGTGGAGACATGAGCGCCACATTGCCTTGAACATGATGAAAATGGTTTTGATGGAAAAACAAAAATATGAAACCAACGTTTTACACCGGGGCGGATGGATGGATTTGGGTGGATTTCGGGAAAGGCTAGTACTGTTCCTGGTCAGTTAAGGACCGAGCCATGAGACTACAACTTAGAACGAGCCAGTACAACCGTACTTCTCGAATGGGTATAGACCTAGCTGATTAAATATCCAAGCGGAGGTAGTATCCCTGCATAGTAGGTTCAGGTGTTGGCGTTGAGGTAAGGGCTTGCCGGTGGGGGTGCACCACTTGTGGGTGCCTAGACGAAAGTTAAGGGCCTACCGACAGGGGGTGTACCGCTGGTTGGTACCTGGGCAGAGATCGGGCATGCGATCAACATGAAGAAATGAAGACATGAAGAAAAGGACATGAAGATGGAAAGTTCAAGGATAGAGCAATTCTTTCTCTTACCCTGGGAACGCCAGAACTTCTCTCACTGCTAGGAAATGACGGCTAGAGTGCATGAGGGCTTAAGTTCATGGAGCGGGTACTGCCAAAGTGAGGTTATCAAAAGGCTTTGTCGTGACCGTCCCATATAGAGGGATGTAAGCTCATTCAATGAGTAGTTGCAGAGTACGGGTAAAGTGTACATTCACTGCAGTGTGAGTCAATCAATCTATTCGAATAGCTGTGCTCGCGGTCAATGAGCGACGTGACAAGTTTCTCCCGTGGCTAGACTCATACATTTTAACATGTTGGGTGGGATTGCATAATGACTTTATGTGCTGGGGAAACCAACTTCTCTATCTGAGACAAGGGGGAAGACACCCCCAGAAAACCATGACGAATCGGAGGCGGGAAGCTATCCTTGGGATCACAATGGATGGTGGACAGAACCGTCACCGACTTAATATACTATGGACCTAAAACTTGACCTAGCTAGATGTTAGGTTTGTGAAAATTGGCTTTGTGCAAATAAACCATAGCCATCCTTTGAATGACCCTATCATGTGCATCATTCCGTGTTGGCTTGCTGAGTACATTGGGTACTCACCCTTGCTATACGCACAAACCTCCAGATGAAGGATATGAGGAAGACCCGTACACATACTACTAGGAGGAATGAAGACAATGGAGCGCAACAGGTCTTAGTCCCCAGTCGTTGCCTGTGGCAATCGGCATGCTGCTGCCTTCCGTCTGCCATCTTATCTAATTTCTGTTTTCGGTTGTATCCGGACCGGTAGGTCCTATATGTATTGGATATTGCCTTCGGACCTATTATTGTAATAATTTCGATGTAAGACTATTCATGCACTTTGCACCTAGTAATTCAGAACTGTATTCGTGGGTACCGAACTACTC
The DNA here is from genome assembly GCA_019925245.2 of Oryza australiensis. Lineage (NCBI taxonomy): Eukaryota > Viridiplantae > Streptophyta > Magnoliopsida > Poales > Poaceae > Oryza > Oryza australiensis. Next base: position 451,659 of record JAIFGZ020000430.1, read on the forward strand.
AATCCAGGGATAAGGTACTATGAACACGAATGATTCCCGTCCTCAAAACGGGGGTCTACAAACATATTCTTAGTTCTTCTCAAGTACTTAAGGATATTCTTTATAGCTATCCAATGACCTTCTCCTGGATCTAATTGGTATCTACTCGTAGCACTCAAATCGTACGCGACATCTGAATGTGTACAAAGCATAACATACATGATAGATCCAATTGCCGAAGCATAGGAAACCATATTCATCTTACTCAGCTCATCATTGTCCTAGGACACTGATTCTTGTTGAGATTAATGCCATGCAACATTGGCAAGAAACCTTTCTTCAAATCATGCATGTTGAACATCATCAACACCTTGTCAATGTATGTACTTTGGCTTAATCCAATTAGCCTCTTAGATCTATCTCTATAGATCCTAATGCCCAGTATGTATGCCGTCTCCCCTAAGTCTTTCATGGAGAAACTATTTTTCAATGAAGACTTGACGAATTCTAGCATAGGGATATCATTTCCTATCAACAATATGTCATCCACATATAAGATTAGAAACACAATTACGCTCCCACCAACCTTCTTGTAAACACAGGCCTCCTCTTCATCTTTTATGAAACCACCCTTTGATTACCTCATCAAAATGAATATTGTAACTTTGAGACGCTTGCTTCAATCCATAAATGGATTTCTGTAGCTTGCATATCTTTCCAGACGATTGTGGATCGACAAAACCTTCAGGTTATATCATATACATATCCTCGCTTAGATTTCCTTAGGAAAGCCGTTTTGACATCCATCTGCATATGTCATAATCGAAAAATGAAGCAATCACTAGAATAATCCGAATAGACTTTAGCATTGTGACGAGCGAGAAGGTTTCATCATAATCAACACCTTGAATCTGTTTAAAACCTTTCGCCACCAATCGCGCCTTATAAATGTGAACATTTCCATCCATGTCTGCCTTTTTCTTAAAAACCTATTTGCACTCAATGGTTTTGACATCATCAGGTGGATCAACCAAGTTCCAAACTTGATTATCATACATGAATTCTATTTCGGATTTCATGGCTCCAAGCCATTTGTTGGAATTTGGTCCCACCATCGCTTCCTCATAGGTCTTAGGTTCATCATTGTCCTACAATAATATGTCATGTTGTTCTGCTCCAGTGTATCTTTCAGGCACACGATGTGCTTCTTTTGGACCTCCGTGGGGCTGGTATATCTACAACAGAAGGTACAACATCTTGTTCCTCCTGTTGTGGTCCTGTGATAGCTGAAACGTTTTTTGGTGTTTCTTGAACTTCTTCAAGATGCACCCTGCTTCCATTAATTTTCTTGGAAGAAACTCTTTCTCCAAGAAAACACCATGTCGGGTGACAAACACTTTGCCTTATTTTCGATTATAAAAATATTATCCTTTTGTTTCCTTAGGATACCCCACAAAGAAGCATTTGTCAGATTTGGGTATAAGCTTGTCGGATTATAAACGCTTTACATAAGCTTCACATCCCCAAATTTTGAGAAAAGATAGACTAGGGGGCTGCCCTGTCCATATCTCATATGGTGTTTTTTCCACTGACTTAGATAGAACTCTATTTAGTGTGAACACAGTTGTTTCAAGAGCATATCCCCAAAAGGATAATGGAAGATCACATTGGCTCATCATGGACCGCACCATGGTCAACAAGGTGCGATTTCCCTGTTCGGACACCTCGTTCCATTGAGGAGTTCCTGGCGGAGTCAACTATAGAACAATTCCATAATCTTTTAGATGATTGCCAAATTTTTGGCTTAAGTATTCACCACCACGATCTAATCGTAGAAACTTAATTGTTTTCCCTAAATGATTATGTACTTCATTCTGGAATTCTTTGAACTTTTCAAAGGATTTGGACTTATGTCTCATTAAGTAGATATAACCATATCTACTAAAGTCATCGATAAAAGTAATGAAGTACTAAAAACCACCTCTGGCCGTTGAACTCATTGGTTCACATGCATCAGTATGTACGAGTGCCAACAAGTCACTTGCTTTCTCACTGTGACCCGTGAAAGGTGTCTTTGTCATCTTACATTGTAAACAAGACTCGCATGTCTCAAATGATTCAAAATCAAAAGAGTGTAGCAGACCATCTTTATGGAGTTTATCCATGTGTTTCTCATTTATATGGCCTAGGCGACAATGCCAAATAAATGTGAGGTTTATATCATTTGGGAATTGTCATTCTGTATTGATGTTATAGATGGGAGACGCTTCAAGATCCAAAACGTATAATCCATTCACCAATGAAGTATGAAAATAGAGCATATCTCTGAGATAAATTGAACAACCATTGTTCATTGATCTAAAATCATATCTTTCTGCTTGCAGACATGAAGCGGAAATAATGTTTTGACACAAAGTTGGAACACAATAACAATTATTTAATTCCAAAACTAATCCTGAAGGTAAGTGAAGTGGTAGTGCCGACGGCAACTGTAGCAACCCTTGCACCATTGCCGACGCGCAGGTTCACTTCGCCTCTTCTCAAGCTTCTACTTCTTCTCATTTCCTGCAACAATTTGCATATATGAGCTACTGATCCAGTATCAAATACCCAGGAGTCAGTAGATAAAGTAGCAAGATTGATTTCTATAACATTAATACCTGAAGCAGAATACTCACTTTGTTTCTTTTTGAGATCCTCCAAGTACTTCTTGCAGTTCCTTTTACAATGACATGTCTCCTTGCAATAGAAGCAAACGACATCGATGCCGCCGGCCCCGTCTTGCCTTTCTTTGCTTTGGAGGCACTCGCGATCTCATCGGGAGTTAACTTCCTTTTGTGCAAAGTTTCTTGACGGAGGTTTATGCTTAGCTTTCTGCATCATCATCACATGATGACCGTTTTTCTGGATACTCTCCTCAGCAGTCTTTAGCATCCCATGCAATCCAGCCAAGGTTTTATCCATGCTGTTCATGTGATAATTTAGTATGAATGGTTCAAAGCTCGGAGGGAGGGACTGGAAAATCACGTCTGTAGCCAACTCTTGGCTAAGAGAAAAACCTAGTTTTTCAAGTCTCTCAATATAGCCAATCATCTTTATCACGTATGGACTGACGGGATTCCCCTCTACAAGCCTGCACGCAAACAAGGACCTTGAATTGTTGACCTCTCGGCCCTAGCTTGGTTCTCAAACATGCCACGTAGACCCTCAATAATACTGTGAGCATCACTGCTCTCGTATTGCTTCTGAAGCTCAGAGGACATTGTGGCAAGCATAAGACAGCTTATATCTAGGGAATCATTAGTGTGCTTCTCATAAGCCCTCCGTGTAGCAGCATTAGCATTATCAGGCAAATCATCAGCATAAGGAACTTCAATAACGTACTCCTTTCTCTCTTGCTTGAGAACAATTCTTAAGTTTTGATACCAATCCATAAAATTTGTTTCATTCAACTTTTCTTTCTCAAGTATAGATCGCAAATTAAAAGAACTGGGTGCAGTATTAACTGCCATAATCTACAGCAGAAAATACATGCAAAGTTTAGCACAATGTTTATGTGTTGTCTTTTATTAAACAATTTAACAAAAGACTCCCACTACATGTTTTAAACCTTCCCTCTAGGTTACTTACTAGGTCAAGATCCACATGTTAATTAATTTATAGTGAGCTTTGGCATCACTGCTAGAAGATTAGTGACATGTGTAAGCAACTCCTTGCTAATCACATTCATATGTGACTCTTATTCGTTAGGTGGCATCATCATGCCCCTGCCCAACCTATACCCCAAGGCCCAAAACTGTTTTGATAGCCTTGTTAAGTAAACCAAATGCTCCTGCATGTATATATCTGACATATACCCCATCGTGTTATGATAGACAATGGCGATCTGCTTTGACAGACCTACCAATTGACGATCACAACCGTGATAAGTGCAATTTTTGGCGACCATCATTACTACTTAATTTTCTGATGGATACTATCCTATCAAACAAACATATCACATATATGATAGCAACAAGAATAGCAATTAATAATGTAATAGTATGACCTTTCTCATGGTGATCTCCATCTCCATGCCGGTGTAGAGGATCTCCATCTTCATCACCGTTCTCCTGAGTACCGGATGCTTGATTTCTTCGAACTGTGCTACTACTATAGAAGCTATGAATTACAGATTACATCGACATGCAGGTCGTGAAAGAATATTACAGGCATTTCACGTATGAAAGAATATTGCATGCATCACATGCATCTCATACATATAATAGGGCCATACCATCTCAAAACATTCTCTACAAAAACAAGTTAGACGTAGAACGTTTTCTACCTATCGCAGAGATACGATACCGAGATGACATAAAAGAGGGTACACACATGGTGGTCCCTAGCCAGTTAGCGGGCGTGGGGTCGAGGGGGAAGCCGCTCCCTCATAGGCTTCTAGGGAGCGCCCAGAACACCACACGAAAATCACAGATCCCATCTATGAAATCGCTTATGAAAATCACATCGGCATAATCATATTATGTTGTCCCGAGACACTCTCAAGGGACATGGTTTCCATAGGCGAAAGGCAACAGTCATAGTCGAACTACTAAATAGCTTCGGTATAATCACATTATACTGTTCCGAGACACTCTCAAGGAATGCCATCCTGAATCCGACCCATACTAATCCCGAGTACTATGGGAATTGCTTCGACACAATCGCATTGTGTCGATCCGAGACAATCTCAAGGAACACAGCTTCCATCAACAATCTCCTCTACCATCCCTAAAACTGATTGATCTCATCAACCCGTGTGCTAAACTTGTTCCAGATCCAATCTAAAACCCAAATTACGCAACTCTAGCTCTGATACCACTGAAGGATATGCATAGGCTACGATAGCATAAAACAAAATTTTCTATCGCGCAATCCAGGAAAACATGCGAGTAAGGGTATATAGATTGTTACCACTTGACGTGCAGAGCAGCAGAAAACTACGTTGGAGAAGTCAATCCAACATACGCACGTCGGGAAGTGTAGCCGACCTCGAACAATGACTTCCCGACCCAGTCAGTGCCTTGCCGACCCCGACGCTGATTCGCCCGACCACGTCGGCTCGGTCCGATTCGCCCGACCGCCCCAACCTCGATCTGATTCATCTTACTGCGTTAGCTCGCTCCGATATGCCCGACCTCCTGACCTCGGCTCGAATCTCCCGACGTCGCACACACCGTTCCGGTCCACCCAATCTCGCCGACTTGCATCACAACATAGCAATGTCTCTACCGGTATCCACACATCCAGGGAGGGAACGTCAAACGCCTTGTGTGCTAGCACTCGACGCACGGTTAGGGTTTTTTGGCGCCGAAGTCGACAGTTAGGGTTTCTCGTGGAGTATCTTGATCACGCTTTGAAGTTTCACGCGTGTTCTCTCATCTCTATCTCCACCCCTCGCTCCTCTTTATATAGATTTGGCCGACTGGGCCTCGTGGCCCATCAGGACTATATTCAATCGGATCCCTATCCAAAATGAGCCGTACTCTAGTCAAACTCGAATACTTTTTCTATCTCATTAAGTGTGCGACCCTGTAAGTTTAGGTATACTTGGTTTCGACCTGAGAGCTTCTCGGCCGACTCGTCAACAGCAGCCCCTAGTAGAACGTATTGACACCAATATATACAAGAAGATCATATCGGCTGAACATGCAATGTGTGCACAAATCCCTTTGCCTCACGATACCAATTAAGCTATAGGAGATGCCATCCTATCAATAGCTTAATCATTCACTTGATCTCATATTGGATTATTTATCTGTTGATTGACTCCTCAATCAACTCGGCATGGCCATGCACTTCCATAATCCATTACATCGAGGGTCCTAGAGATATCTCTCCCATAGGAGGGGCAAATTCCATCTTGATCATTCATATCCCACTACATATTTCATAGCAAACCCGAAGACTACTTTTATAACTATCCTGTTATAGTGTAGCGTTTGGTAGTCCCTAAGTAAGCTATTACACATGTTGGAGTCCATGATGATCTCAGGTCTAAGGACTTTACACCAACACTACTTGAGACCAATTAATGGCACTTAATTCCCTGTAGTGTCTCAATGTGGGTCTATCCAACAATGTGTTCTCTAACACATGTTCACGTTTATTGATTTGGTATCTCCATACCATAATCCATGAGACATGATCATCAATCAATATACGTGTTGATTTTAAGAATCATATTCATTCCATAGATATGATATATGATCAGGGATTATTTAGAAATAGATTCATATACAGAGTCTCATGAATAAGTCGCGTACTTATTGATCAATACAAGATATCTATTTAATGAAACAGAATAACACTTTATTCGTTAATACATAAACATTGACAATGATATCCAACATCCCATGTTGCCTCCAGGGCATATCGCTAATAGTGAAAAGGGCCATAGCTCGTAATTCAACCTCTGCACTAGAACAAGAAACTATTGTTTGTTTCCTAGTCTCCAAGCAATGAGGGAACCACCAAGAAGAACACAATAAGCAGAAAAAATTTACGATCAGAGGAATGACTAGCTAGCATCAGAGTAACCCTGAAGATGTAAAGGTGGGGACTGAGGAATGAAAAGACAACAAGACATAGTCCCATGATGATAACGGAGAACACGAAGAAGATAACTATAGTTAAGTTGGGTGGAAGCAAAAACAAACTGACTCAGAATATGCACCGAGTATGAAATATCATGACGAGTGATAGCAAAGTAAACAAGACTTCCTACAAGGTGATGATAGTGCATGGGGTCAGCTAACGGAACACCATCGGTGGCAGAAAGATGAAGATTAAGCTCTATGAGAGTCTCAACCGTGCATTGATAAGTGAGAGAAGCCCTATCCAGAAGATCCTGAATATATTTTGCCTGAGAAAGATGAAATCCCTTAGGGGTAGAGGAAACCTCGATCCCTAGAAAATAGCAAAGAGAACCAAGATCAGACATCAGAAACAATGCATTGAGACGTGCCTTAACAAAAGCAATAAACTCAGCATCATCTCTAGTGATAATCATATCATCAACATAAAGAAGAAGAATGGTCCGACCACAAGGCGAAGTATATACAAATAGCGCAGGATAATGAGCACTTGTCGAAAAACCAACAGCGGTGACTACAGAGGCAAACCGCTGAAACCAAGCATGAGGAGCCTGCTTGAGCCCATAAAGAGAGTTTCGAAGACGACAAACCGTGCCCTCAGGAACCAAATAGCCTAGGGGTGGCCGTATGTAAACCTCCTCATGCAATTCCCATTGAGAAAAGCATTCTTAAAATTAAGCTGGGAGATAGTCCAATGGCGAGTAGAGGCCACTGCAAGAAGTGTTCGAACAGTGGTCATGTGAGCCACAGGAGCAAAAGTCTCATTATAGTCATGACTATGCTCTTGTTGAAAACCACACGCTACAAGACGAGCCTTATAGCGTTTAAGAGTTCCATCAGAGCGAGTCTTGACCTTATATATCCACTTATAGGTGATAGGATGAACATGAGATGGCAATGGAACAAGATCTCAAGTACTAGTACGTGCAGCAAGCTCCTTTGCCATTGCATGTTGTCATTCTTGATGAATAACAGCATCACAATAAGAACTAGGCTCAGCAAGAATAGCAGCAACATAACCATCGCGATCCTCTAGACGAATCAAAAATTATGATCCTGAAGATTGTATCTCGAAGAAGGAGCAATAGGAGAAGCATCAATAGAAGGCTCCATGACACGAGGTCTACAACTATAGACCTGAGTAAGAGGAGGCACATCGGGAGATGCAGGAGCCTCATTAGAAGGCTCCACTTGAGAGAAGGATACCGAAAGAGGGATGCTAGTACGAATAGGGGCATCAGGAAAAGTGAGGAACAAAAGAGAGTCATTATGGAAGGATGTGGAGCTGGGACACGAAAAGAAAGGACGAGACTCATCAAACATAACATCCTGAGAAATCCGCATCCGATGACCTACAGGATCCCAACAATGATAACCCTTATGTTCCGCACCGTAGCCGAGAAACACACACTCAACAGACTGGGCTGTCAACTTCATACGCTCACGGGGTGCAAGAAGCACATAACAAGCACACCCAAAAACATGCATATTAGAATAGTCAGGAGGTTGACCACAAAGACACTCAATAGAAATCCCACCTTGAAGAGCAAAAGAAGGTTGGATGTTGATCAAGTATGTAGCTATGAAAACAGCCTCAGCCAAAAATGAGGTGGAACAGAAGAAGCAACCATAAGAGCACGAGTAGTCTTAAGAAGATGATGATGCTTACGTTCCGCCACACCATTATGTGCATGAGCACCAGGATAGGAGAACTACGAAAGTGTACCCTGCTTGGAAAGAAAACTACACAGCTCACGAGAAAGGTACTCACCAGTCGAATCGACACAAAACATTTGGATGTGAGTATCAAAGTGAGTACGGACCATGTGAGCAAAAGATTAATAAATAGCCAAAACCTCGGTGCGTCGAGACATGAAATAAATCCAAGTATTGCGAGAAAAATCATCTATAAATATGATATAGTAGCAATGACCCCCTTTTGAAACAAAGGGAGTAGGTCCCCAAACATCATAATGAATAAGATCAAAAGAACGCTTGGAGACAGACTCACTAGTATGATAGGTAAGTTGTATCTGTTTACCAAGTTTACAACCTTGACATTTATTTAATGATACATCTCTGTTAACGCAAAAATTTGGTAAGCCCCAAAGTCGTCATCAGCCTAAAGTCAGAATCGGCTTCGAGTATTGGAATTAGCCAATAGAAATTATCAGTCGCCCGTAGACGGATTCTTAGCAAATTTGGTTAATCGATTAAAGGAAGTTTATCCAGAAGAGGCCGAATTCAAGAAGGATGCGGGGTGACACTTTATCTATTAATTAGGCAGAGTCAGTTAGTTTCCTCTTTATCGTTAGGAAAGTGTGTTTAGTGTCCAATGAAGACTCTATGTTTTTCCTTTTATCTTTAGAAAAGTTTGTGTCGTGTCCAATTAGGACTCATAACGACATGTGGGTATAAATATGTACACCCGGGATTTGTGTAAATCATCTCCATAGATCAATATGGTTACTATCAGCGCATCGCCACCCTAGTCTTCTAGGTTTTATTTCGATGAGTTCTTGTTTTCGAGCATGGGTTACATCGATTGAGTTCGACTTGCGGCAAGAAGTGAGTTTTGTTATCTTTGCTTGCACTGGCATGACTAGGACTTCCTCGGTTGAATCCGATATTCTAATCGGGCCGATGCAACTGTTGTCTATATGGTATATCATCTCTATCTTTAGTTCCATTACTGTTTATAGTCACGTCGGCTTAGTTAGGACTTTCTCTGTTAGGTCCGATATTCTGATCAAGTTGACGTCTCTTTAAACATAATGTCGCTTTAGATAGATTTGTTATATCCATCACATTAGACAGATTTATCGGCTCATTGAGTATTAGATTATCATATACAATCTTGTGCTATATCGGTTAGGTGCGACCTCCTAGATTGTTATTGATAATCTAAGTCTTGTTAAGGCGATAGGTTTATGCTAATGTTTTATCGGAGGTTAGCCAATCTTATCTGATGTGTTAAATTTCTCTTTCATGGTTTTACTGTCTTGGTTAAATTTAATACATGACCACTTTGATCGGTGTCATATCGGCTAGTTTAAATATATCAAGCAATTATCAACATTATGCTGCATCGGTTAGGTCTGAACTATGAGGTTGTGGTTGTAAGTTAGATTTATTTAAGTCAGTAGGCATCATCATTGTTTCATCTGGTTTTTAGCCGATGAGTTATCTAAGTGTTGCATCGGTTTATAAGGATTATATACAAGTTGGTTTTACCCGATTGCAGCAAAGATTTCATTGATTACTTAATCATTTGGATTTAATGACATCGAATTTTTAGCCGATGTATGCTTTAACCATCGGATCAGCATTTGTTATATCATATTATTATTTGTCGATTGGTTCATTATCTTATTACATTATCATCAGTCGATTGCCTTTATATCATTATTTATCTAAGTGTCAGAATCTACATCGGACATATAGCCGATCGTTCAAAACCCTATCGACATCGGCTAGTTTCGGCTATCGGCTAGCATCAACAATTATTGGATATCGGCTATCACGCTATCGGCTAATTCTACTTCAAGCTATCGGCTATCGGCTGACACATATCTCAGGCCGATCAGTTTTACATCTTGTCAGTTGCAGGACCAAATTGACTGGTACGCCCACATCTTATTAATATTTTAGCACCTGCATTAGAGTTAAACACATCTCCCAGGCCATTGTGTGTATCGACATAGTTCACGTCAACAAAAATTTGGCACCATCGGCCGGGCGCAAATTTTTCATCAACAATCCCGACACAGACCCTAAGAGACCTCGATGAACTAAAGATGATAGACGAGAGCCACAAAGATGGCCTAAACGATGATGCCACTAAGCGAAGGACACTGTAGAGGAAGCAGCAGAAGCAAGAAGACTGGTAGGCGCAGGAGAAGGAAGACGAAGCCAGTCAAGCTCCCAAAGACATTGAGAATCATGGCGGCAAGGGCCAGTACCAATCAGGAGACCCGTACGACGATCTTGAACACAACAAGAGTTAGAATCAAGAATAACATGACAACCAAAATCAACAAGTTGTCCAGTGGACATGAGCTGCATGGTTAGATTTGGAACATAGGAAACAACAGGAACACTAAACAAAGAATATGAAAGAGTCCCACAACCAACGACAAAAAGAGGGGTACCTGTTGGTATTTGTTACGGTCATAGATAAATCCGCAAGCACACGGATACTGCTGTAGCACTTCACCTTAGAGTATTCCAACGATATTGAATCACAAGGAAGGTATGTGTGTATCTAGGAACATAATTCAATCCAAGGACAACCACTAATTGTAGGCTTAGGCTAGAGAGGATTCCTATGGATTAATTGACTAGATTAAAAAGGTAAAAACCCTATCGATTGCTTCGGGCACCGGCTCTCCTCTGGTCTATCAAGCCGAGTCCATCCTGTAGCGCTATGATGTATCCAAACGTGAAGGGATAGAAAGGACGGACAGAGCTATCACCACTTGTGTGTCTACCTCACTTTCCATGGAACACATAACAAACGAAGTTAATCGCTAACCTAGACATCACATCTATGCTATTGATTACTATTCTAGCCTCGAGTAGGAACTTCCTTTTTCATCTAGTCCTAGTACTAGAGCACTCAATATAAATACTAAGCAACGAACCCGTAATGGTAGGAATTTATCTCACTTAAGCTAGGAAATTAAATACCAAAAGGAAATCTCGAACACTTACTTTATTAAAAGAAGAATTCAAGGAGGTACAAGAGAGGAGAGAGTGCCAACAGCTCCAGCACTCCTCCGGAGCTTCCCCTCATTGTCTACCTATTTTCTCCACACTACTAAAGTGATGCCTAAAGTATAAAAGTGAGTTGTACTCCACTTTGTTGTGCAAATTGAGAGTGATTGAGCTCCTCCTTTTATAGCTTCATATGACGGTTGGAATGATGGTTGTGGAGGTTGGTTCACCCACAACCGCCATCACCAACCAATGGAGCATTGCCACGAAGAAGTTGGTGGCATGGGGTGCCAAGGCTGGTTCGGCCGAGCCAGGCCACCGCCTTCATCCACCGACCTTCCTCGGTGAGGCTGACAGGTGGGACCCTATGACGTTGCATCGTGGATAAGCTCATTTTTAGTCGGTTTTGTCTGTCATGTGGGCCCTCCAATCCATGTGCTCGTGTATGATTGGTCGGAGGTACATTTCGTCACATGGTGGGTGAAATTTCATCTAAAATTATTTGTATACAAATATTTACCAAACCTTATGGAAATAGTTAGTAATAAACCCCTACTACTAAGTTTGATATTTTATTTTGTATTCTTTTATGCAGGAGTTGATGACTAAAGTTGGTACTTAACGATCGTCAACATTACCTTCAGCGGTTTCTACAGTAATAGGGACTAATGGAGAACAAATAGATGAAAGGCAAGACTTATCAGGTGTCATATGGAACAAGAATCCAGGAAAAAAATAGAATGATCCCTCATTGGAAGCGTGAGAACTAGAAACAACAGAACCAGATTGTGCAGAAGGCAAAGCAACCGAACCAACTGAACCCGTCGAAGCAAAAGAAGTGAGACAACACAGTAACATAAGGATCTCCTGTGTATCTAAACTTCCAGTACTCTTCTGAGAAGAATTGCCAGTACTCTTCTGAGAAGAATCCCCAACAACCTGGGAAGAATAACCATGCTGCAAATCCTTCTTCTTCCGAAAGCAAAACGGCTCCTCGTGTCCATCTTTATCACAATAAGTGCAGTGTAAAATGACTGCTGGTAGATGGCACAACTAGAGAAGAAGTATGTGCTAGCAAAGTAAAGAAAGGAGCTGCTGTTAACGGCAAAATTTGGCAATTTTCGTTAGTCAAGACCAAGTCAAGGATGGGGTTCACGCCATGATTTTAGTAGATTCAGTTGGAAAGATTATTCGGAAGAAAAGAAAGTAAATTTTAATTTTTGTATTGTTATTAGAGTTTTAGCCGATCAGAGTCGTGTTTGAGTCAGAGTTATCATAGTAGTTTTCTTGTTTAGGGATAGAGTCCTATATTAATCAGATCGTAAGGAGTTTGACTTAGTTTAGCCTATGGGTATAAATATGTACACCCAAGGTATTTGTAAAACAACAATAGTTCAATAAACAACTTACGATGCATTGCCATCCTAATTTTCTAGATTTTCGACGAGTTCTTGTTTTTGAGTTTGGGCTGCATTGATTTCGATCTCTGGCGAGAAAGTAAGTCTTGTCAAACTTCGCTTGTATTGGCCAAGTTGGTACTATCTCGGTTCAATTTGATATACTACTTGGTTTTTACTCGCCTCGCCTATCTAATATATCAGCTCTTGTGTAGATTGCTTTTCCTATGCTTATTTCGTTATTTCAATCATCTTATATAAACATATCAAACCTTTAAATCTACCAAGCTTGTTATTGTTCTTGCACTGCGTCGGGTAGGTCCGATCTGTTAAGAACGTAGCTTGCTTAGTGGATTTGATCCCATATGATATTTTTATATAAGATTGTATCGGAGTATTAGCCAATATGTTATCTGTTCATTACTGACAAAATAATCACATCAGCTATCGACCTAGTTTATATAATTTCAAACTTATTTGATCTTTATTACTAGCAGCTAAATATTGTCTCAGTTGGATCCGATCTATCATAGCTGGTAGTAATAAAGAAAAAAATATAAGTCTTTGATTGCATAATACCCGATCCTAAGCCGATAGTAAAGCATCTCAAAGACGAATCTCTGTAAGAGCCTCCATCAGAGTAACACGGGGGTGCCGAGCAAGCAACTGTGCATGAGTCGACTCATACTTGGAGCGAAGACGTGTGATAAAGTCATAGATGCGACGAAGATTCATGTGAGATCAATGACTTTGACAACATTGACAGGTATGACAAATATCAGGTCCCAAAGAATCAAGCTAGCGCCAGATAGAGGATAACTGTGTATAGAACTCATCCACTGTAGCATCCCTTGCTGTAAAGACTGCTCCTGACGCACCATAGTCGGATAAAAAGCATCACCAGTAGGTGCATAATGATCACGAAGGTGTGTCCACATAAGATGAGCAGAAGCAAGGGTAACCACATCTCTAGTAAGATGGACCTCCATACTAGCCACAAAAATAGCAAAAGCGCGAGCATCCTCATCCAACCAACCTTTGTACATAGCATACTGACTTTGATAAGTTTTCATAGCATCATCATACTTCTCTTGCGCCTTTGCTCTGCTTGCATCAATAGTCTGACCTGGAAGTGCAGGCATAGCTGGAGCCGAGGGGGCAGGACAGGCAAGGTAGCTCACCAGAAAGAACATCCCAAAGACGCTGATCACGCATGTCAATACGCATATCCTGATCCCAGTGATTGTAGTTGACACCATCAAAAATAATTGGGCAACGAGAAACTGAAACTGTGCCCGACAAAAATGACATCGACAAAGATCAATGGGCGACAGCAAGAGCGCAAAATCAAGCGGCAGCAAGCAGAGAGATAGGAAACATCTTTCTTTCTTTCTTTCATTTTTAATTTAGCCTCGGTCAAAGAGAGAACTAGAGCTAGCAGGTGCAAAGAGGCACACCACAACAACAAGAGGCTTTGTTTCTTTTCTTTTCTTTTAACTAGACCTGGATCCATCAAAACTGAACTGACTAGAACAAAGCACGTGAAGAGTTGGGAACTCGAAGCGGCACCGAGCGAGAGAGGGTAGTAGCCAGTGGTGGGCAAGACGGGCGACCGACAACGGGCGAGACAGGTGGCGTCGGTGCCAGGCAGCGGCGGCCGGGACGGGCGACACCGGTGATGATGGTTGCAAGCCAGCGACCAAGTAGCAGCAGCAAGAAAAACGATGGCAGAGGCCACAAAATCCAAGTACGCAAAGTACAGATGTGCATGGAGAGAAAAACAGAGAAAAAAATAGATCATCTAGGAGAATAAGAAAAGTCTAACCCAGTTTGATTCGTGTACCATGTTATGAATATCACTTGTATTCATCTGAGAGCAAAAGGTCCAAATATATATACATACATACATATATATATAGTGCATACAAATATGCAGAAAAACTTTTACAAATAAAGGAATATACAACTTAAATATACATCTAACACTTTGCTCCGCGCGAGTTGTCGAAATGAACGCATCCAATCCACTTCTTTAATATTTAATATGTTCAAAACTTATGTTGTAGTGTTTTTTGACTATTTCATTTCATGAAAAACATATTTCATTTTGTGAAAAACATCATCTGAGCCTAGATTGGCATTCCTTTCCGATGGTCCCGCACGCACCGAATCCCCCAAGTTCATGCTATACATTCCTTTAAATGGTCAACAGTACGCATGCATGCAATGCAGTATATATTACTACCATAACCAAGAGAAAAAAATCATCGGTCTGTAGAGTATAAAAAAATTCAGAGGCTTATATAAAATACAAATAAAAAATATTGCCAACAACCAGGAGTTAAACTTGGCTCCTCCATATGGAAGGATGCACAAGCCCCACACTACTGCTGTCAGTTTTCATTTATTTCTTTTATGGTAATATTATTATTTTTAACCTGTAAGGTAGGTCATCGTTAATGTTACATGAGTAAAAAAAAGACAATGTGAATTTTAAAATTGACTCTGAAAAAACTTATGATAAAACCCAGCGACAATTCCTTTAAAGAAAAACTACAGATAAAAAGTGTTTCCGCAACAATAGCGTAATTGGTTTTCTAAATAGGTGAAGCGGAACTGTGTTAGTCTCAAAGTGAATAATGATGTGGCAGCAAGTTCCAAATGTGCAAAGGCTTGCAGCAAAGGGACCGAATGTTAGCCATCCTGGTTGGGATGGTAGTTACATAGACTGCTAATTCTATGTTTTGGTGGATGATGGTTTGTCCATCCTTTAATTTGCTAATGACACAATAATCTTTTTGGACCATGACTTGAAGAGGGAAAAACATAAGGCCATCCTAATGTGTTTGAATAGCACTTGGGCTGTGTCGAAACTTGGTTTCGGCAATATAATTTCTGGGGTCGCAGTCGAGATCGCCAAGCACGATGGGTTAGAAGAACAAGAGGATTTAGACAGGTTCAGGCCCTCTCGTGAGGTAATACCCTACTCCTGTTTCAGTGGATTCGATCCGCCGAGTGTCTTTATTGATCTTGTGTGTCTAAAGCTCTTGCTTATGAAATCGTATGATTCAGATATCCCTCAAGGGACGCCCCTTACCCCCCTTATATAGTATTGGGAGGAGGGCTTACAGATCAGAAACCCTATCTTACCCTAAGTTGGTTTCCTCAATCTTACCAAACCGTGACTATAGGCCGATTGCCTTATCTCTATCGGCAATCGTAACACCCAAGTCATGTTCGGTTTACAGATATGGCAGGCGCAATCTATCCCTACCTCCAGTCGGATAAGCTTGCCATGTAGATACCCGATTGCCATAATCTCCATAGTAGCCCCCGAGTCCTTTTCAGTCGACGAGACAGCTCAACTTCAAACCAAAACAGCACACAGCCAAAAATCTTTTTGACCGAGTGCTTTTGGCGCCGAGTGATTCCACCATCTCTACCTGAATCTTCCCGAGTGGCTCCAAAGACTGTGAAGGGCTGGAAAATATCCAAAAATTCTCAAAAATAAATACCTAGGTGCATCTCCGATGCACCTAATTAGGTGTAGCCCCGACTATGTGGTTAGTCAAAAAGGACTAAGCATATAGTCAAGAACTATAAAAAATCATTCTTATGTAGATGCTTAGCTCAAGCTAAAGCAACCTTATTACTCGGCAAGCTTGTGCTTTATCCGAGTGAATTTACCCGAGTTATCTCAGAACAATTAACTCAATCAACCCTAGCGGGTAAAAAGCACTCGGTAAGCTCATGCTTATCCGAGTGGATCTGCCCGAGTCATCCCGGAACAAATATTTTAATCGTCCCTCATGGGAAAACAAGTTCTTTCAATCGTATGAAAAATATGACCAAGTTATTAAATAGCTTCTGTCATAATACTGGTCTGAATCTATAAAGATCTTCACCAAGGTAGAAAAATAACATTGATCTAATCAATTAGTCAAATGCTAAAAAACCAAACAGCCCTTGTCATCAAGGCAGCCATAAAAAGCTTCATTGTTGGTCACCTTCCAAGTTGCATCGTGCCAGCTTCTCATGAAGTCAAGCAAACCGCGGTATGAAAGGATTTCCAAAGGTACAGGGCATTCGGACACGCGCATATTACCAGGGCAAATCTGCTTAAGCTCATCCGCTTAAGTCTCTAAGGACACGCGTCGGGCCACACCTTAACTGGGCTGCAGATTCTCTCATGGGCTCGGCCCAATCACAAGAAAACCTAGCGCAACCCTCAAATCTTTCTTAAAGGCTCGAGGTCGTCCCCGCCTCTTCATCTTCCAAAAGATTCCCCTTTTCGCAGCATTGTTCACCAGTTCCCTGCGGAGAACCCTAGACTCGCGCGCTCCCAAATCCATCCATCCAGGAGCTCGCTCTTTGCAACAACCAGCTTCCACAGCCAAATCTCCCAAGTTCCCTTGTTAAAATCCTCACTTTTTCCGACCAGATCCACTTCCCATCCAAACCACACTCATGGCGGAGGAAAAGAGGATCCCATTTGACCAATGGGCCACATCGGATGTGAGGGAATCCACCCTCAAGGAGAGGTGAAGCATGACGTGCTTCCCCCAAAGGAGATCATGGGCTGGCGCCCGGCGGCGGGTGAGGACTTTCCAACCCCGAACACCGGTGAACTTGTTGTTTTTACTTCTTTCTTCTATTACGGGTTTAGCCTTCCCACCTCCGAGTTCTTGGGGCTTCGGATTATTATGGGCTTCAACTCTACCATCTCGAACCCCAACTCGATGCTTCACATCGCTCTCTTCATTCATGTATGTGAAGCATTCCTTGGCATCCTCCCCCACTTCCAACTCTTCCGCCACATGTTTTATCTCAAGCCGCATCCGAACAAGGACCACCCATGCGTTGTTGGCGGGGCAGGTTTCCAACTCCACGGATCTCTCCACAAGGAGTACTTCTCTCTTCCCTTAAAATCTTCCAATAAGGGATGGCACGCGGGCTGGTTCTATATTAGCAACCTCGAACCCAACCTGCCAGCCTTCGTCGGTCTTCCCCCTGTCCCCAGCCAACTTGGAGCACTGTTCCAGTAGCCCAAGATTGGGACGAGGCCAACAAGCTGCTTGCGAAGATCCTGGCAATGAAACAGAAGGGTCTTCGCGGCGAGCAAATCACTCGGCACTTCATTCGGTGCCGACTGGCTCCAATCAAGGAGAGGTCAAAGCCAGCCTTCGAATACGAAGGCGGGAAGGACCCCAATCGGGAAGATCCGGATCCACTCAGCTACGAGATCCTGAAGATCCGAATGTACAAGATCTTCTCGACGGGCATTGCAGTTGAGCGTGCCCTCATTCTGCCGGTTCTTCCCTTCAGCATCCACCGGCCTTCTCCTCCGGTAAGCCGACTGGTTGCTTCATAATGTCTTTCAATCTTGATATCTTGTCTCTTAATGTTGTGCGAACTTCTCTTGCAGGAAAATGCTTCCGTTACCTCCAAGCCTTACAAGGTGTCCCATGATGACGGGCCGCGTCGCCCCGCCAAGAAACCGGCTGACGGGATCAAGATCCAAATCGATCCAGTTGGGAAGCGGGCGGCCCTGAGTGAGGACACCAACAAGCGGGCGAGCAAAAGGAGGCTCATCATCGAGGATTCGGACGACGACGTCCCGGCTCCTCCAGTCGAGACTCCTCCTCCAAGGCGATCGCCGAGGACGGCGCCGAAGATCCGCCGATCATCCAGGTATGTTTTATAACTGAAGTCCGAACTTTTTCGTTGAAAGCTTTCTTTGTCTTTACCCCGGCTGTATTCATCATCGCAGGAGGCCCTAGGACATAGATCCTGCCGGGGAAGGTGAGGGGCCGACCCCTGCTGCAGCTCCCGAGGTGCCAAAGCCTGCAGAGCCAAAGCCCCGGAGCCCGCATCCAAGCGAGAGTGCTCCGGGCAAAAAACCTTTGCCTCCGAAGAAGGATGCCCCAAGGAAGGAGCCCCGACCGCAAGCCGGACGTCCCGACCGGAAGCCGCCAACGGTCGAGAAACCTCAGCCGCGGCCCGGCAGCCCCGATCGAGGATCACTCGGCGAAGAGCCGAGGAAAGAGGCCACCGGCCGTTCCACCTAAGCGCGCGGCCACTGAAGCTGGTGAGTCTTGTACCAAAGTATTCTTTTTGCTGTTTTGGTTTGAGCCCTTCATGTCTTCATTTGTTCCTCTTATCTGCCAGCCACAATGGAGAAAATCCCCAGGTTGCAGTCTTCTGAAACCTGGGTTTCCCCGATTAAGATTGAGTGGCGGGACTCGGAGGGCCAAAGGCAGGGCATCATCCTGGATAGGCAAGCTGAGAGAGAAGATAGGGATGCCCTTGTCGATAGTTTGAACGAAGCGACTCGGCTGCTCAACGTAAGCCTTAGTCTTTTTCTTTTATTGTATTATCATCCTTTTCCAGTCGGTCACTCTTGGATTTCACGCGCGAAGGAGTACCGCCGCTCCATGGCAAAGTCCGAGGTGCTGGAGAAGCTGGTTCCTCACCCGAACTCCTTGGGGGACGTTCAGCAGAAGCTGAAAACCACTCAGGAGGAAGCCGCGTCGAGGGAGGCGGCTTTAAGGAGAGAGATCACAAAGCTTCGGGAGGCGAACCTCGACCTCCGAGGGTCAATCGGGAGTAAGCTCATCTCTTCAAGTTTTAAGATTCTCATGTTATCCATGGTTACCGATGATCTTTTTTCTTGTAGAAAATTCTTCGGAGGTCCATTCGCTTCAAGTCCACTGGAGGCGGCCGCCTCGACAAAGCCGAAATGGAAGCCGAGTTTGAAGGTAAGCCTCTTTGAAGTAACATTCCTTGTGCTGCTTTATTTCCGAGTGCTTTGTATGATCAGATGCTTTTGGCAGCTTACAAGGTTAAGACCCGAGCTCAATATGACGTCTTGCTTGAGCGGGTCAAACAAACCGGAAAGATCCGGAAGAGGTCGCTAATGCCGCGCCGATCTTGCTATCTTTGTTCCATCATGGAGTCGGGACCAGCTCGCTGACCCAATTGAAGTCTTTGACAAGCTGCGAAGGGCTCCCGACCGATCGGCCAACATCACTCGAAGCGGCTAACATGGGGGCTGGTCTCGGCTCTTGCACGACCAAGTCCCTTACCCCGAGTGGATATCCACTCGGTCGGGGAGGGCTTTGCTGACGGAACCACAGATGAGCAGGCCTTGGATATGCTGAGTGAGGCGCAGGAGTCAGCAAAGAAGATCTCCGTTGATGTAGTGAACAATTTCCGGATCTGATTTGTCTTTCAAACATTTTCTTGTAAATGTCGTGTGATCGTAATGCTCTGATGTAAAACTTGTTATATATTTAGTTTATTTATGTTAATGTCTTGATCCGAGTTTTCGTGTGAAATTTCTTAAGTAGTTTTTGTCTGACTGTCACCAAGCCTAGGCTCGATCAGGTCATCGGAAAACTCTCAGTCCTTAGACACTGAACTCGAATCGAAGAACATTAAACAATGATAAACTAAATCATGCACAGAAGTTGATGAGGGAAACTTAAGCTTTATTGACATACGTACAACCCCCGACTGCTAACTCAAGAAGTCATCTTGCTTGAGGTTGGCAGTCAAGGAAAACATGAAGCCTTAGCCAAATTAGGCATAAAATCGTCGAAGATGCTCAATGTTCCAGGAGTTCTCCACCATAGACCCGTCTTCGCGTTTTAGCCGGTATGCACCGGGCCGAGTCACCTCAGCGATTATGTACGGTCCCTCCCATAAGGGGGATAACTTGTGACGGTCTTTGGTGGTCTGGATCTTGTGTAGTACTAGGTCGCCAACGATGAAAGCTCGTGCTCGAACGTTGCGACTGCGGTATCTTCTGAGCCCTTGAAGATATTTGGCCGATCGGATGAGGGTGCCTCGGCCTCTTCCAATCGGGTGAGGTCATCCACTCGGTCGGGGTCGTAGCGTTCATCGTTGAAGCCGTGGACTCGGAGGATTCGTACTCCATCTCGTTTGGCAACATGGCTTCGCCCGTAGACCAAAAAGAAGGGAGTTTGGCCGGTAGCCCGACTGGGTGTGGTCTGCAGCGACCATAAGACCGAGGGAAGCTCTTGGACCCACTTGCCCGCGTAAGGGTTTAGGCGATCGAACACGCGGGCCTTGATGCCTTGGAGGACCATGCCGTTGGCTCGTTCGACTTGTCCATTGCTTTTGGGATGGGCAACTGATGCGTAGAAAATCTTGATTCCGAAGTCCTCGCAGAATTCCTTGAAGATGCCTCCCGTGAATTGGGTCCCGTTGTCAGTTATGATTCTGTTTGGGACGCCGAAGCGGTGCACGATGTTGAGGAAAAAATCCCGTGCTTTGTCAGCAGTAATTGTGGCGACTGGCTTGGCTTCAATCCACTTGGAGAACTTGTCGATTGCGACGAAGAGGTGTGTGAATCCTCCTGGAGCTTTCTTGAAGGGGCCGACCATGTCCAAGCCCCATACCGCGAACGGCCAGGATAGTGGGATTGTTTGTAGCTCCTGGGCTGGGACATGGCTCTGTCGGGCAAAAAATTGGCAGCCTTCGCAGGTTCGTACGACTTTGTCCGCGTCGGAGACCGCGGTAAGCCAAAAGAAACCTTGCACGTAAGCTTTGCCGACCGAGTGCGTGCCGCCGCGTGGCTTCCGCATATGCCCGAGTGGATGTCTTGGAGCGCTTGTTTCCCTTCCTCGGTGTGATGCATCTCATTAGGATTCCGAGAGGGGCTTCTCTTGTATAGGTCGGAGTCAACCATGGCATATGCTTGGCAACGACGCCGGACGCGTTCTGCTTCATCCCGGTCTTCCGGCAGCTCTTGCTGGGTTAGGAATTTGATGAGCGGCGTCCTCTAGTCGGCATCAGCCATGGCGACTTCGTTCGCAGCTTGCTCGTTGGGAGTTGTCTTTGCCGTGATGGTTGGTTCATAGAGATGTTCGACAAAGACGTCTGTTGGGGCAGCTTCGCGCTTGGACCCGAACTGTGCCAGCTCGTCGGCTGCCTCGTTGTAATTCCTCAAGACGTGTGAGAGTTCGAGCCCGTCAAACTTGTCTTCAAGCTTACGGACCTCTTGCCGGTAGGCCTCCATAGTGTCGTTTAGACAGGACCAGTCCTTCATTACTTGATTGACGACCAGCTGGGAGTCGCCTTTCACGATGAGCCGACGTATCCCGAGTGAAACTGCGAGGCGCAGTCCATGTAGCAGAGCTTCGTACTCGGCAACGTTGTGTGAGGCGGAGAAGTGGAGGTGAAGGACATATCTTAGCCTTTCCCCGGTCGGGAAGATCAGCACAACTCCTGCCCCCAAGCCGGTGATCCTCTTGGATCCGTCAAAGTGCATGGTCCAGTGTTGGAGGTCTTCCCGAGGTACGTTCTCTTGTTGCTCAGTCCACTCGGCCAGGAAATCCGCCAAGGCTTGTGACTTTATGGACGTCCTCGCCTTAAAAGTCAAGTCCAATGGCATCAGCTCTAGAGCCCACTTGGCGATGCGTCCGGTTGCCTCGCGGTTGTGGATGACATCGCCGAGTGGGAAAGAAGTGATGACGGTGACCGAGTGACCCTGAAAATAGTGTGCCAATTTCCTCGCGGTTATTAGAACACCATAGAGTAATTTTTGTACCTGAGGGTAGCGAATTTTGGCTCCTGCCAACACTTCGCTAACAAAGTAGATTGGCCTTTGAATCTTCTGAGCCCGTCCTTCTTCTTCGCGTTCGACCACGAGGACCGTACTAACCACTTGGTGAGTGGCTGAAACGTACAACAGCAAAGGTTCCTGGGGCTGAGGCGAGGCCAGGACGGGCAGCGTTGTAAGGAACTCTTTGAAATCTTCAAAGGCCTTGTTGGCTTCCGCGGTCCACTGCAAGTCATCTGTCTTTTTTAGCAATCTGAAGAAGGGCATGCCTCGTTCGCCGAGTCGGGAGATGAAGCGGCTTAGCGCTGCCATGCAGCCAGTGAGCTTCTGGACGTCTTTCTGGTTTACTCGGGGGCTTCATGCTTAAGATGGCGTTGATCTTCTCCGGATTAGCTTCAATGCCGCGATGTGACACCATGAAGCCGAGCAGTTTGCCTGATGGGACGCCGAAAGTGCATTTCTCCGGGTTCAACTTCATTCTGAAGGCCCGGATGTTTGCAAAAGTTTCTTCTAGGTCGGCGATCAGGTCTCCTTTCTGCTTGGTCTTGATACAACATCGTCGACATAAGCTTCTACGTTCTTGCCGATCTGCGTCTGGAAGCATCTTTGGATCATGCGTTGGTATGTGGCGCCGGCGTTCTTCAGGCCAAAAGGCATGGTGATGTAGCAGTAGGCCCCAAACGGCGTGATGAACGATGTCTTCAGTCAGTCGGATTCTTTTAAGCTGATCTGGTGATAGCCCGAGTAACAGTCCAGGAAACTCAGGAGTTGGCAGCCGGCTGTTGAGTCAACGACTTGGTCGATGCGAGGCAGCCCGAACGGATCTTTGGGGCGAGGCTTTGTTGAGGTCGGTATAGTCAACGCACATGCGCCATTGCCCCGTCTTCTTGCGGACCGGGGCGGGTTGGCTAACGTCGGGATGAAGAACTTCTTTAATGAAGTCGGCAGCCAAGAGCTTTGCGAGTTCTTCCTTGATAGCGTCTTTTCGATCCTGCGCGAATCCGAGTAATCATTGTTTTATCGGTTTGGCGTCATCTTTGACGTGCAAAGAGTGCTCGATCACCTCCCTAGGAATTTCGGGCATATCGGATGGTTTCCAAGCAAAAACATCTTTATTATTTTGGAGGAAGGTGACGAGCGCGCTTTCCTATTTGGGATCTAGGTCGGCGCCGATTACGGCGGTTTCGAGGGATCCGACGGATCAAGGGAGATCTTCTTGGTCTCGGCGTCGTCGGATCCCGATTTGGCTATCTTCTTCGCGGGGACTTCGCCTCTGCCGAAGTTGATGCAGCCAATCGGACTTCTTGTTGGCCACGTAATCTCTCGCGAGATTGGGCCATGTCGCAGCTCTCCTTATCGCGGTGAAGGCTTGCTTCACATCGTTGCGAAGAGTGATGACACCGTTGGGACCCGGCATCTTCATGCGAGGTAGGTGTAGTGCGGGATCGCCATGA
This sequence comes from Oryza australiensis, assembly GCA_019925245.2. Taxonomy (NCBI): domain Eukaryota; kingdom Viridiplantae; phylum Streptophyta; class Magnoliopsida; order Poales; family Poaceae; genus Oryza; species Oryza australiensis. Next base: position 475,426 of record JAIFGZ020000430.1, read on the forward strand.
ACTTGGCAAGCGCAGTCTTCCAATGATGGCGTGGTATCTTTGTTTCGAAGTCGGCCACCTCAAAAGTGACGTTCTCCGTTCGGAAGTTCTCTCGGGCCCCGAAGGTGACGGGAGGAGATGTGCCCAAGTGGTGTAGACGATAGCCACAGGATGACTCCGTGGAAGGGGGTGAGCTTGCCTTTAGTTCGGCCCTCGGGATCGCATCTCATCCATGGTCTTGGCAAACGGGATGTTGAGGGCGCTGCCCCATCGATGAGGACGTGCTTAAGCGATGTTGCGGACCACGGGATCCGGGACGAGTGGATAGCGCCCGGGTGAACCACTCGGTCGGGGTGATCCGAGCGGTCAAAAGTGATGGCCACCTCCGACCATCGCGAGTGCGGGGACTTCGGGTTGAGCCGCGTTGACCTCTCGGTCGGTTAGCTTCATTTCCTCTTGGATTCATAGGCTAGCGGCCCCGAAGATGTGGTTGAGCTCTCCCCTGGGTCTTGAAAAGGTTCGGCGTTTTCGCGCGTTGTTTTTCTTGGCGCTGACGGACCAGCCTCATCGTCGGCTTCTTTTTGAGCTGCGCGCCATCGCTGGCGAACCGTTTGTAGATGAAGCGATCCTTCGCCGCGTGCTTATGATTGGGATGATGGGTGCACCGGGCGTTCATGATGGCGTCGTAGGCGGCGACTCGGGACGGCGTTGAGTGTTGGAGGTTGCGGCCACTAGGTCCTCGGATCGGCGCTTGCGATCTTTTTGGGCACTGGTTGTTGCTATTGCCGTTATCCTTCTTAAGATTCCGCTTCCTCCGCTGCTTGTCTTCCCTCTGTCGGGCCGGTCTTGACGGGCGGCCTTGATGGCGTCGTTAGATTTGGCGTATGAATTCGCCGTCTCGAACATCTGTTTCACCGTCTTCGGTGGTTTGCACCGAACTTCCCGATTAGCGCTCATCACGGACTCCCTTCTGGAAGGCGGCGATGATGATGTCATCGGTGATGTTCGGGATCTTGTTGCGCTTCTCGGAGAAACAGCGGATGTAATCCTTCAAAGGCTCATCCGGCTTCTGGATGACGTTGTATAGATCGAAGTGTGTGCCGGGCCTCTCGAAGGTACCTTGGAAGTTGGCGATGAAGTGGTCCCTCGGCTCGCTCCACGAGCCGATTGAGCCTCTTGGCGAGGCTCGTGAGCCAGTTTCTGGCGGAGTTGGCGAGGGCCACTGGAAGGTAATTGGCCATAGCTTTAGTGTCACCACCTGCTGCGCGGATGGCGAGGGTGTAGACGGTAAGCCATGATTCGGGGTCAGTCTTGCCGTCGTACCTTTCGATTCCTGTGGGCTTGAAACCACTCGGCCAGTGCACTCGGCGAAGCTCCCGAGTGAAGGCCGACACTCCGTCGCCGCCGCTATCGGGTGATCCCCTCCGATCTTCCCGAGTGCGTCGGTCCCGCTCCTGGTAGCGACGATCGAGGACTTCCCGCAGATCACTCGGCGGGGTCTTTGGTTGGCTGGTTGGATAGCTGGAGTTGTTGTTGCGGCGGACGCGATGGTGGACGGGTGGACGTCCGTGTCGTTTGTCGCGGGAGTCAACCGTTTGCTCCTGGTACTTCTGTGTGGACTCGCGGGGTGGGCCTCTTGGCCTTGTTGTTGACCGATCTGGCTCGGGCCTCTTATAGTCTCCTGACCTTAGAGGCGGGAGTCGACTTTTGTCGGGCGTTTCGGCCACGGACTCAGTCGGCCTTCGTGCCGAGGTGGCGGGGTGGCCGTTTGTCACGCCCAGAAATTTATCCCAAATTTCCAGACTATTTTGTGTATTAATTCCCTGTCCAGGACCAGCCAGGGTACACAAAATGACAAATCAATACACAGATCCAAACGTAAATTAAAGCGTATAAATATACTTACAGAAGAGGCACTTAGTCCCCGCACTCGAAGAAAACTGCAGCTGAAAAGCAGGACGATCCTAGCGAGGCTTCAGCTCCACTCCACACGCAAACTCAACTGGGGTCTGAGCCTTGGTCCTCTAACACCGTCTTCGACTCAGAAACACTACACTTCTGAAAGAGGGAAGGAATTGCAAGGCTGAGTACAACCATCGTACTCAACAAGCCATGTCGGGAGAATGCAAATAATGCAAGGGGTACAAAGAATTCATATACGGGGTTATTTTGCGAAAACCAGCATTTCAAAGCATTTAAATATTTTAAGGCATTTTAATAAACACGAGCCTATCTCTAGTCAAATTATTATCAAGTCGCGCACCAACACGATCTTGCCTTCACTCGAGCCAACATGTCCTAACTCCAAATCTTTCGGTTTTAAACGAACTAAACTCTAACTTGGGTACATTGCTCGGCTTGCCCATAACCGAGGGCGCGGCTATTCGAATAGATTTACTCGATCGAGAGGTGTACATCTTTACCCACGGACATGTCTTCCTCACGTGTTGCGACGTGCCACATGCCACCATGGCATACGGACGGAAGCCATGACATAACTCATCGCTTAGTAATGCCCTAAACAAAGAAGACCGACATAGACTTCCCCCGCCAGTGCCACAGGTCGAGCGCAGTCTATGCCCCGGCATCTCGACTCGTTTTGAGCCTTCACTTGCCGAGACGTCGGCCCATGGGCTTCAACCCTTCCTAGGGCTTCATCCATCCCTATCCGTGTCTTTTTGTTTCGACCGTACTAGTCGACGTGTTAAGCCTTACCCATTAGACAGGTGGTAGTACGGAAATGCTTTGCAACAGAGGCCCAAAGACCGGTCCTTATGACGGCCGAGGTGCGACTAACAAAACCATGCACCTCGTGCCCAGCCAAAAACATGTTTGGGGAATTTTGAAGGGGACATTTATTGCCACGGCTAAACAGCCAAAATTTCCATCATTTACAAGTTATTCCTTAGTCTAATTATTGAAAACATCTAATTGTTTCTATTCAAGCATGTCTAAGCATATTCCTATGTTTGCTAGTGAGTACCACATACATAAAGTGCTCACTAGTTTTATTTTTCCTAGGGTTATCAAGGATCATAATACAAGTAGTAGGGCTATAACAAGGAGAATCGGTAAGGCTAAATAAAACAGTGATAGATGTGGGAATTTAATAAAGTGAAATGCAATAATTTAAATAAACATAATTTTGTAAACTCAGATAGCAATATGATCAAAATGACATGACTTGCCTTGCTCCTTCGAACAAAACTTCTTTTCCTCGCGAGCACGAACCTTTCGAAACGACGAAGTCTACACGCTGACACGCAAAACAAGAAAAACCCTAATAAAAACCAAATAAACAATACAAGAAAAGTAAACAAACATGTAGAGCTCAATTTTAGATGAATTTTACAATTTGAATGTCCCAACTTCAAGTTTATATGGATTAGATATGAATTTTAGAAGTTTTGGACCATTAAATAGATTTTGGAAATTAAATTGATTTATTAGGCAATTTTTAATTATTTTTGGAAGGAAAAGAGTAGGATGACGACGGTGGGCAGAGGCTGTCGTCGGCCGAGTGAGAGCGGAGAGAGGAGGAAGGAACTCACCGAGCGCACGACGGCGAGAAGAGGCGGCATGGGCACATGGTGGCGAGCGGAGAAAGGCCGGTGCATGGGTGCACGGTCTCCTATGGTTCCCGACGGCGGCGGAGGAGGCGAGGAGCGGCTCGGCGACGCGGAGCCAAAGGAGGAGGCGGCATAGCCGGGAAGGCGCAAGGCGACAAGGGACGATGACCGCATGCGGACGTGGCGACGACGGCGAATGGTGACAAGGAGGAAGGGGTGGCCGAGGAAGAGTATGACAAGACAGTCCGACGGTGATGACGATGCGGCGGAGCGGTGCTTCGGCAAGGCGGGAGGGGCTGCCTGGAGGAGGAGGATAACGGCGATGTTCTTTACTGTTCGACGGCGGAGGGAGAGCTTCCGTTGGACTTTGAGCGAAATGGAGGGTCGGCCGGGAAGAGGAGGTTCTGCGGCGCTGATGGAGGTGGTGGCATGGTTTGGTCTTGCTCGGTTGAGGCGGCACGGCGGTGGAGGTGGCGGAATTGGAAAAACGGCGGCGGCGTGCGAGTGGAGTTGCATGGCGGCGGAGGAGAGGGAGAGGTGTTCGTGGCATGAGGGGAGAGAGGAGGGAGGTGAGGCCTCCCTTTTATAGGCCGGAGGAGGGGATCGTCGCGGGGAGAGGAAGGGGAGGGGGTCGGTCGGCAATGGTGTTGTTGAACAATGAATTGCGAAATTAAAATACACCAAGAATTATTGCGGGATTCGGTGAGGATTCATGGGGAATTGATGAGGAGGTGAAGGGAAGCGATTTTTGCGTTAATTGGGAAGGGAATCGACCAGGGAGGGAGATCGGCCGGCCATGATGAAGCTCAACAATAAGAAATATAATCAAAATCTACCACGAAAACATACGAAATTTAGTGGGGAATCGAGGGTGAATTGAAGAGGATGAGGTGGGGATTAATTTCCCTCAATCAATTTTGGATTTGAGCAAGTGATTCGATGGGATTTGTGAAGGGAGGAAAGAGTTTCTTGTTCGGATGAACAAGAGTATGTGCATTGGAGGAAGAAGATGACACGGCAGGGGAGTCAAAGCACACTTTTCCATCCAAATTTCCTTGAATTTTTATCTATACTTCCAATGCTCAAATAATTCCAAGAAAAATACTAAAATTAGATGAACACTCAAAGTATTTAATAAAAATTCAACCAGATTATTTACTGATTAATTAATTTATTAAAATAATTACTTAAATGTTCTTTGTATTATTAAAATTATTTCGGAGCTCCAAAATTTCACGAAAAATTTAGGAGAGTACTTTAGGGCATGGAGAATATTTGAAAAATATTTCCAGCCATGATTTTTAAAGTAAATTTTTATTTCCTTAATACTTTCACTTGATTAATATGCTTTTCATTTTATTTAATTTCTAGAAAATGAATTATTTAATGATTTTTAATCCGAACAAAAATCGGGGCGTGACAAACCTACTCCCCTTACAGGAATCTCGTCCCGAGATTCGGGGCTAGAAAGAAAAAGGGTATGGTGGGGTTGGGTTGGTCTGCGACTTGCGATTTCTTTCGACTCACACCGATTGATTCTCTTTGCTCGACCCCGATCCGATTGCGGGAGTTGAAACATCTTTCTTTCCTTGGAGTGCTCAACTAACGTTGGCAACTTCGGCACTCTAAGAATTGACCCTATTGAATAGGAGCTTGATGGGGTTTTCTTGAAACCTTTTAAGCGACCTTAGTAAATTCGCAGATTTGGAATGTTCTCGGAGCGCTCCTAGTCCGAATGACAAGAACTCCAAGAAACTGCTTCATCTACCTCTTATCTTGACTATGGATGTTTTTAGTTGTTGCTTCCTTAGACTGGATTGTTGACTTAGTAGTTCGGTGTACTTCACAACTTAACGTGTTGGCTTGAGATGTTGTGACCCCAATACACGGCGTTGACTCCTTGGGGTCCGCCAATCGTCTTGCCTGGTTGAGCCTCCAAGCGGAACCTTTTGAGGTAGACCAAGTTTACTTCGAGTTCACCTTACCAAGGTAGTGGAGCTTTCGCCATTGCGACGATGAGGTTACTACCCTTGAGAATAATCAACTTCTTTGTTTTCTTTGGAACTCGATGTGTAGACTTGGTTCTTGGTCGAGTCCATAGAAATAAAATACTAAGGATGCTCATTCATTCGGGAAGGTTTAGAACACCACATCCGTTGACGATGGAAAGTTCCACGTAACGGTGACTCTAATTCCTCTTGCCATTACGGCTATCCGTGACTTTCCCATCGGACCTAACGGTTGACAAGGCTGCTTTGCTTTTGGATTGACCGAGGCATACCAAAACTCTTGATGATAAGTTGACGAGAACCTTCCTTCCTTCTTGAGCACTTCATCTCATCTTTGGTGATGTCTGGCGTTCATGTCCCATGAGCTGTTTCTTATATCTTGACCTTGCTCGGTGTAATCATAGTCGGTGGTATGCATTTCCTTCCAACATGATGGCGGGATTGTTGCCATCGTCTTCTAGAAACTTGGCGGTACACTAGCGGGAGTAGCAGTGCTTGCATTGGGTAAGCGGCCTTGATTTTGATATTGACCCCAAACTTGCATCGAGCTTGCATCTCTTGCTACCGATCTTGTTGTTCTTATTGTTGTCCTCATTCTCTTTGGCACGACCAAGCTGCCGAGATGAAAGAGGTGGAAAAGAGAGGTTGCTAAAGGTAAGACCTTAACCCACTTAATACGATCGATGTGAGTGAACTTTTATTGTTCAAGTTGATTAGGCAAACAACCTAGTATGTTCACATCCCCACCACGATGTAAACCATACACCTACACACGACAAACAACACACGACCTAGGAACTATCGATACTACACTTCCGGGGAAGATTGGGTTTAGGTAGGCTCGAAAGACTTCGCTTGATCCTTGAGAAACGCCGACGTGGGGTGGCTTGGCTTGATCTTCTTGCTTGAAGCTTGAGGCTTGACTTGACTTCCACTGGTTGACGAGCAACCGGGTTTGTCCTCCAGTTCAACATCTAAAAGAGGTGGAGGGAAAGAGTGAAATTTGGCTAGTTACTTTGCAAAGAGCTCCGGAGGGATAGAAGAGACATTTTAGGAAATAAGGTTTTCACAAACTTGTCCTTAGGGTTTGACCATTTGGCTCAACCTACGGTCGAGATGGCTCGATACCAACTTGTCACGCCCGAAATTTATCCCAAATTTCAGACTATTTTGTGTATTAATTCCTGTCCGGGACCCGGGGTACACAAAATGACAAATCAATACACAGATCCAAACGTAAATTAAAGCGTATAAATATACTTACGAAGAGGCACTTAGTCCCCGCACTCGAAGAAAACTGCAGCGGAAAAGGGACGATCCTAGCGGGGCTTCGCTCCACTCCACGGGCAAACTCAAGCGGGTCCGAGCCTTGGTCCTCTAACACCGTCTTCGACTCGAAGCACTACACTTACGAAAGAGGGAAGGAATTGCAAGGCTGAGTACAACCACCGTACTCAACAAGCCATGCTAGGAGAATGCAAATAATGCAAGGGGGTACAAAGAATTCATATACGGGGTTATTTTTGGAAAACCAGCATTTCAAAGCATTTAAATATTTTAAGGCATTTTAATAAACACGAGCCTATCTCTAGTCAAATTATTATCAAGTCGCGCACCAACGCGATCTTGCCTTCACTCGAGCCAACATGTCCTAACTCCAAATCTTTCGTTTTAAACGAATTAAACTCTAACTTGGGTACATTGCTCGCTTGCCCATAACCGAGGCGCGGCTATTCGAATAGATTTACTCGATCGAGGTGTACATCTTTACCCACGGACATGTCTTCCTCACGTGTTGTGACGTGCCACATGCCACCATGGCATACGGACGGAAGCCATGACATAACTCATCGCTTAGTACTGCCCTAAACAAAGAAGACCGACATAGACTTCCCCCGCCAGTGCCACAGGTCGAGCGGCACGATCTATGCCCCGGGCATCTCGACTCGTTACGAGCCTTCACTTGCCGAGTCGTCGGCCCATGGGCTTCAACCCTTCCTAGGGCTTCATCCATCCCTATCCGTGTCTTTTTGTTTCGACCGTACTAGTCGACGTGTTAAGCCTTACCCATTAGACGGTGGTAGTACGGAAATGCTTTGCAACAGAGGCCCAAAGACCGGTCCTTATGACGGCCGAGGTGCGACTAACAAAACCATGCACCTCGTGCCCACCAAAAACATGTTTGGGGAATTTTGAAGGGGACATTTATTGCCACGGCTAAATGACCAAAATTTCCATCATTTACAAGTTATTCCTTAGTCTAATTATTGAAAACATCTAATTATTTCTATTCAAGCATGTCTAAGCATATTCCTATGTTTGCTAGTGAGTACCACATACATAAAGTGCTCACTAGTTTTATTTTTCCTAGGGTTATCAAGGATCATAATACAAGTAGTAGGGCTATAACAAGGAGAATCGGTAAGGCTAAATAAAAACAGTGATAGATGTGGGAATTTAATAAAGTGAAATGCAATAATTTAAATAAACATAATTTTGTAAACTCAGATAGCAATATGATCAAAATGACATGACTTGCCTTTCTCCTTCGAACAAAACTTCTTTTCCTCGCGAGCACGAACCTTTCGAAACGACGAAGTCTACACGCTGACACGCAAAACAAGAAAAACCCTAATAAAAACCAAATGAACAATACAAGAAAAGTAAACAAACATGTAGAGCTCAATTTTAGATGAATTTTACAATTTGAATGGCCCAACTTCAAGTTTATATGGATTAGATATGAATTTTAGAAGTTTTGGACCATTAAATAGATTTTGGAAATTAAATTGATTTATTAGGCAATTTTTAATTATTTTTGGAAGGAAAAGAGTAGGATGACGACAGTGGGCAAGGACTGTCGTCAGCGAGTGAGAGCGGAGAGAGGAGGAAGGAACTCACCGAGCGCACGACGGCGAAGAGGCGGCACGGGCACATGGTGGCGAGCGGAGAAAGGCCGGTGCATGGGTGCACGGTCTCCTATGGTTCCCGACGGCGCGGAGGAGGCGAGGAGCGGCTCGGCGACGCGGAGCCAAGGAGGAGAGGCGGCATAGCCGGGAAGGCGCAAGGCGACAAGGGACGATGACCGCATGCGGACGTGGCGACGACGGCGAATGGTGACAAGGAGGAAGGGGTGGCCGAGGAAGAGTATGACAAGACAAGTCCAGCGGTGATGACGATGCGGCGGAACGGTGCTTGACAAGGCGGGGGCTGCCTGGAGGAGGAGGATAACGGCGATGTTCTTTCTGTTCGACGGCGGAGGTGAGCTTCCGTTGGACTTTGAGCGAAATGGAGGGTCGGCCGGGAAGAGGAGGTTGCTGCGGCGCTGATGGAGGTGGTGGCATGGTTTGGTTTGCTCGGTTGAGGGCGCACGCTGGTGGAGGTGGCGGAATTGGAAAAGCGGCGGCGTGCGAGTGGAGTTGCATGGCGGCGGAGGAGAGGAGAGGTGTTCGTGGCATGAGGGGAGAGAGGAGGGAGGTGAGGCCTCCCTTTTATAGGCCGAGGGAGGGGGATCGTCGCGGGGAGAGGAAGGGGGAGGGGGTCGGTCGGCAATGGTGTTGTTGAACAATGAATTGCGAAATTAAAATACACCAAGAATTATTGCGGGATTCGGTGAGGATTCATGGGGGAATTGATGAGGAGGTGAAGGGGAAGCGATTTTGCGCAGTTAATTGGGAAGGGAATCGACGGGAGGGAGATCGGCCGGCCATGATGAAGCTCAACAATAAGAAATATAATCAAAATCTACCACGAAAACATACGAAATTTAGTGGGGAATCGAGGGTGAATTGAAGAGGATGAGGTGGGGATTAATTTCCCTCAATCAATTTTGGATTTGAGCAAGTGATTCGACGGGATTTGTGAAGGGAGGAAAGAGTTTGTTGTTCGGATGAACGGTATGCATTGGAGGAAGAAGATGACACGTAGCGACGGAGTCAAAGCACACTTTTCCATCCAAATTTCCTTGAATTTTTATCTATACTTCCAATGCTCAAATAATTCCAAGAAAAATACTGAAATTAGATGAACACTCAAAGTATTTAATAAAAATTCAACCAGATTATTTCTTGATTAATTAATTTATTGAAATAATTACTTAAATGTTCTTTGTATTATTAAAATTATTTACGGAGCTCCAAAATTTCACGAAAAATTTAGGAGAGTACTTTAGGGCATGGAGAATATTTGAAAAATATTTCCAGCCATGATTTTTAAAGTAAATTTTTATTTCCTTAATACTTTCACTTGATTAATATGCTTTTCATTTTATTTAATTTCTAGAAAATGAATTATTTAATGATTTTTAATCCCGAACAAAAATCGGGGCGTGACACCGTTAGCTGTGGCTGCGACGATGGTCTTTATCTTGTCGAGTATCGGAGTCACACATTGGCGGGTGCCGTCTCCATGACGGTGTCCAAAGCGTGAGCGCGGCAACATCGTTTCGCGTGGCGTTTGGAAGATGTTGGTGTTGCGAACCCGCGTTTGGAGGATGGCCTCTTGGGCGGATCGTGCAGGCGCACGTAGATCCACGCTTCCTCTTGTCGGCCTCATCCTTGCGTTGCTTCTCCTCTTCGGCCGTTTTGCGCTCGTGCTCAATCTTGGCTCGCTCTTCTTCAAGCCTCCGGCCATGGTGAGTCGGACTCGTCCGGCTCGGCCATGAGGACATCAAAGCACTTCGGCTCATAGTCCATGCGGCAATCGGAGTTGTCGGCTTCGTCGAAGGGATGCCATAGAGGTTGTCGAACCCGGCGGAGCGAGGTATCCATTGAGCTCAGAAGATGAGCGGAGCCGAATGATGGGAGGATGACGGCGACCTCCCTTGATCTGGGTAGCCGAGTGCGGATCGTTCCGGTCGAGTCGAGCTTGGGGGTGTGGGCTCCTCCGAGTGGGTCGCCGCCGACTCGGGAGAGAAGTTTCTTGTAGATCTCGGCGGTGTTTGGTAACCCAAACGCCCGAGAGGTCTTCGTCCGAATAGATTGCCTCCGTCGGGGAGGTGAGAAGATTGGCGCAGATTTTGGCGGTATTCGGTAATCCGAATGGTGCCGAGTGAAGTCCGTCGTCGGAGAAAGTAGATTGCATCTTGGTCTTCAAGACGTTGTTGTAGATCCTGGCGCTGTTCGGAAGTCCGAATGGCGTCGAGTGGATTTCTCCTTCCGACTGGTCCGAATCCGAGTCGAAGGAGGAATCATCGGTGAAGTAGGTGGCGAAGTTGCCGAATCTTGAAGGAGATCCCATCACGCTTGTCGGCGAGATTGTTGAAGAAGTCTTGACGCGCGGTCCCCTACCTGGCGCGCCAACTGTCAAAACTTGGTTTCGGCAATATAATTTCTAGGGTCACAGTCGAGATCGCCAAGCACGATGGGTTAGAAGAAGAAGAGGATTTAGACAGGTTCAGGCCCTCTCGTGAGGTAATACCCTACTCCTGTTTCGGTGGATTCGATCCGCCGAGTGTCTTTATTGATCTTGTATGTCTAAAGCTCTTGCTTATGAAATCGTATGATTCAGATATCCCTCAAGGGACGCCCCTTACCCCCCTTATATAGTATTGGGAGGAGGGCTTACAGATCAGAAACCCTATCTTACCCTAAGTTGGTTTCCTCAATCTTACCAAACCGTGACTATAGGCCGATTGCCTTATCTCTATCGGCAATTGTAACACCCAAGTCATATTCGGTTTATAGATATGGCAGGCGCAATCTATCCCTACCTCCAATCGAATAAGCTTGCCATGTAGATACCCGATTGCCATAATCTCCACAGGCTGGAAAAAGACTACCATAAACAATGATATTTTCTGCTTCAAGAAAGTGAAGACATAGAAGCTCAATATATACAACTTCTTTCTAAAAAAGGTTCTTCATCCTTTCCATTAAGACATCATGCTATTCCTATTCATTATTGGGAGAAAAAAGTGAAAGATAAGACAGAGAGAAAGCTCAATATATGGAAGGACGAAAACATCTCATACTGTGGCCTGTGGGAAATAATCCTTCTAAAACTCAGTTTATGAGCCTTTTCTTATTTTTGTTTCCCTTTTTGAAATTTCACTAGTATATGCTTCAAAGATGGGATTACTATATGCCTAATTTTTTTTCTAGGAAGTGGTGACTAGAAAACGAAATATAGTATTACCATTTAGAAAAATAAATGTCGAACAGACATACATAGATCTTCAAAACGTTGATGTTGTCGAGTAAATGGCTATAATTTCAGTTGGTCAAAGACGAAGTCTTATAATGTAAATTTTTCATCGATATAACCAATATCTTCATTTCGGCTAGTTTAATCGGAGTAAAAGAATAATATGGCTTTTTAAGACATGACAATATAGTAATAAGATTTTAACATGATACATAGTTAAGTAGATATTAAAAGACAATATGATTGAGTTGGCTAATTAATATTTATTTTGTTAACCAGCCTATCGGATATTGCAAAGAAGGTTTTGTAGGATAAAATGGCGACAATGCCCATGTAGAAGTGGGAAGCAACAAGAGAAGGAAGAAACGTTGGCTCTGGAAAGAATTATACTTGCTCCGTATGATGGAAAGAATTATTACTTGCTCGTATGTGATGAAATCATGACTTATTCGTTCTAAGGAGGTGGCACATAAACATAACTACATCTTCAGTTTTGTCGCAAATGTTAAGTGTTGACAGACCTATAGCATATGAGGTATCTTCTTATGTTGCAAAGATTTAGAGTATCTTTTTCTCTCCCAAGGCTATCCCTTATTAAGCATTGAAATGGAGGAAAAAAACAATACCGAATCTAAATCTTGGAATATAAATGGGCCTTTCAATGAAAATATTTGCTTTTCACACGAGCCACGACACTGCCCTTCCAGAAAAAAGAAAAACACCGGTAATAAAACGTACCTGCTTCGCATGATGAAGCCTCTTAAACGCTCGCATCAAAAACTGAAAATCCGAGGTCTTGAGTCTGACTAACCACGCGGCCCCCTTTTTCCTCCATCTTTTCGATGTGAGCTTTGAAATAAGGATTTTGGAATAAAGAATTGTGGACACATAGTAATAGGAATGGAGGCAAAGACAAGATTTTCTAAGAGCTAACCTTCGGGCACGCTGAGAGAGATTATTAGTTTTGAGAGCAATGACCTTATGTCGTGAGCATTAATATGAATGAAAATTTGTGTTATTTGAACCTTCTAAATTTTTAACTTGACATATTCCAAATAATTTTACTTTAATTAGTGCATATATAAAAAAAATACGTGATACAAAGCTAATAGCTTTGTCTGAATTGTACTGTTTGAGGGGCCATAGACCCGAATTTAATAATAGTGTAAGATGCAATTTTCTTTGAAATTGAATTTTTAAATACCCGGTTCTCCTCATAAACTAAGCCGCTAAGTCTCTTCTTAAATGAAAAAAAACTCCCTATACTTTTTAGAGGTTTACCTACAAAATAGAATTTTCAAAATTATGAAGTATGGTGGATTTATACGTTAGTTGGAGGGAAGTGTTACAATTTACACGGTCACTATTCCCTTATTAAGCATTGAAATGGAGGAAAAAGAATAACATCGAATCTAAATCTTGGAATATAAATGGGCCTTTCAATGGAAAGATTTTCTTTCCACACGAGACACGGCACTTGAAAGCCCTAATAAAGCCCTTACGGAAAGGAAAAGAAAAAAAAAAGAAACGCCAGTAATAAAACGCCTGCTTTGCGTGCCGAAGCCTCACGAACCCCTCGCGTTAAAAACGGAGAAGTGGGTCTGACTGACCACGCGGCTCCCTCTCCTCTCCCTGTGCCTGTCCTTATCGTCACAACCACCCGCGCGAGGTGGGCGAGCCGAAACCGAAACCCCCCCGCCTCCATCTCCAATCTCTCTAGGGTTCGTTCTCTTCTCGCGATCCCCCCTCTCACCTCCCACGCGGCGGTCTCCGTCCGCCGGTTAATCTCGATCCTTCCCCCACCGAAGGTGTGCCCTCCTCGCTCTGTTTTTTTGGGATTTTTTTCTAGGTTTTTGGTAGAATTTCGTTTTTTTTTTGGGTTTCGTCTTCAGTTGTTTCTAGTCCCCTTCGTGTATGTTCGCGGTTCTAACCTTGCTCCTTAGAATTCCCCATGGAGTTTGTCCTGTTGATGGAAATCCTCCGCTTTGGTTTGGGAGGATTTGATCTTTTTTTGCTTGGGGGAATTTGATGTGGACGCAGACGATGAGGTCTTTTTTATGAATCTCGTGCAATGCGCCTGATTTTTTCTTCATTTCTCTTTTGTCTCAGATTGCGGATTGGGATACTGCGGCGGCCATGATGTCATCAGACGACGACCTTGAGCCTCAGCTCAAGGCGGTGGAGAATTACTACTTCGTTGACGACAACGATGTGCCGGTATCCTTCGATGTCCTGCCGTTCCAGTTCGATGCGGCCGAGGGGGTCGCGTCGTTCAAGAAGGATGTGTACCTGCGGGGGTTCACCGACGGCGGCCTCCAGAAAGTCTACAAGCAGGTGGTTTCCTGGAAGCTAGTCCTAGATGGGGACTCGCCCGAGATTGCAGTGCTTTCGACGGAGGGCAGTTGGATTGCCCTGCTGAAGCCGAGACCTAGCTACGAGGAGACCATCCGGTCTGTACTGATCACTGTCGAAATGCTTCACTTCATCCGAAGGAGGCCAACGGATTCTGAGAAGAATATGTGGGATCACCTCTGTGGGGTTTTCGAGTATGTGCTAAATACATTATTTACTTTGTTTGTTTTTGGGTAGTCATAGTTAGGTCCTATGACCTTACTAGTGCTTTCTTGTATCACAGGAGATTTTTGGTCAGGCCCTCAGAAGATGACTTTGCGAATCATCAGAATTTAATAAAACTCTTTGCTCAGAGAGACCCAGATTTAGCAAATTCACAGGTACGAGATTCTTCAAATTCTTATTGCAGGCTACTTGGAGTTCGCTTGAATTTTTCTGTTCCGTAGAATTTAGTCCAAAATGTTTACTGGTAAATTCTGTTTTATCTATACTACTTTAAAAGATAGCAGTGGTGGTTGCCATCACCACCCCCAACTACCATATGGGGCCCGTGAAAAGTAAGAGAAGAATTTGCCTTTTTCCTAGCTCCTACAGGCCAGACCCCACACAAGAAAAATATGACAATCGAATACCTTTATTATAGAATTCTTCATTGCTCTATGATATAGTAGACAATAGGAATAACTTCTTTTAGAGGCTTTAAAATATATACAATGAGCCATTTCTCTAAAAAAAAATCTGTTGCAACGCATGGGCATTATGCTAGTTGCATACAAAAATTGTACCATCATCATCATGAACAGAAGAGATTATGTTTTGTACAGATGATCTGATTTATATTGCAGGATTTATAGCTTTTGCTGTACCATCGTAATAGTCTCACCTCGGTGTCAAAGTTATCTTTTGCCGTCCATGCCCCCCGTACTAATCAGACATGCTGTTCTCTTTTAGCACTCCTGCATCCTTGTTCTTGCATTCTATTTACTTAATTGTTTTATTGCATGCCTGCACCGTTAGCACTTATTGCTTTTACTGCTAACTGCATCCTTGCATCATTTACAAATTTTACGATTTTAGCAATGTATATCTAACATATCTTAAAATTCTTTAATTGCTCACAAGATTATTTTTCATAATTTCTGGCAGGTTTTGCAAGTCTTAATCAAAGACAAGATTATGGACAAGACCAATGAGGTAGCTCAGGTTTTTCCTTGCTAATAGTTTAATGACCTTTAGTTGTGTATTTATTTAGTCTCTCCATTCACTTTCCTTTTGATTTTCAACTAGGTTGGTCCAAATAATCTGGATATTAAACAAGAGCCAGACATTAAACTAGAGCCAGACATTAAACAAGAGCTGGTTTATTCTGGTGATGAAATGGAGGAGATAATTGAAGAAGGCATTACAGATGTAACAAACAATGATGAGGATGATGACGAAGAGTATGAGGAGGATGGAGACTTGTTTGATTCAGTTTGTGCTATCTGTGATAATGGAGGGGAGCTCTTATGGTAGGCGCCCTTCTACTTTCCTTAAGTGTCGTCAAGTATTTTCATGAACTACATGCATATTACGGAAACTTAGGAATTAGCAGGACTTCTTAGGATGATTTGTATGAAACTTTTTAGTAACTAAATCTACTTTGTGACAAAATATAAATTAATAGTTCTACATCATATCCTTCTTTTCTTGTTTCATAGCTGCACTTAATTTTGCTGTAGGTCGAGGATACATAGCTTTGGTGCATAACATTTTTCCTTGTGACAGTATTTGATGTGAACCACCGAATAGCTAATTTCAAAACAAACGCCAGCTGGCCAAGCATTTAAATGTGGCACGTAAAGATCTAGTTTAACTTTTTATCAGTACCTGTATCTGCAGAGGAGTTTCCAGGCATTGCAGGGTGCTAGTATGTAAATTCTGTCATTTATTGAAATATGTTGAAGACAATTTGTTGATTCTGTACTTCCTTACTACCCTTTGGAGATATATCTGTTAGGTTGATGCAGTATTTCCATGAGTTTAAGTACAAAAAATAACCTCCAACAGTTTGGTTGTTCTTGGAAACTGACACAAGTATCAGTTGGTCAAGGATAGGCTGACACTAGAAAGTACAAATGCTTGTGTTATGAGTAAAGATCATGGAATCCGTACTTTCTGTTAAGGCGTGTTATGATTATCATGGACTTTTATGTGGATCATGTTGCTGCAGTAGCCACAAAAGAAACAGAAAAAAAATAAAAGAAGGTGGAAGTGGCAAATAAGAGAAGATAAAAACAAATCAGTGGCAAACAAGGGAACATTAATTTTCTGATGGCAAATAAGGGATTCGGTTAATGCTCAATGGTAAATAAAGAATTTTTTCCATGATTGAAGGAGAAAGGATCCGTTTTATTTGATGTCACCAATTCCTATGTTTACCTTACAAATATTTCGTAGCTTTGATCAAGATTTGGTCTTTACTTGGTTTGTTTCCAAAATTCGGTACGGTTGCACCAAAGAGTGCTTCCTTTCCAAAACTTGGGCAGTTCATGGGCAAGGAATTTGCTGTGCTTCCTTTCCAAAACTTGGGCAGTTCATGGGCAAGGAATTTGCTGAGCAAGCTTTGGTAACGCTAATTTCCCAGATTTAAAAGTGGGAATTTTGGGCAACAACCAGTCATAGCTTTAGCTCACAGTTCCTGTGAGTAAGTGTAAGACACAGTGTACAAGGGAAATGCACTCAGGAATTCTATTTATGTGCATGCACAATTGTAAGCATCCAAGTGTTCGGTAATTTTGTTGGAGGACTTCTAAACAAATTGAAGATGGGTTTGTTTGTTTGAGTTTGAATCTTTATAAATCTCGGGGCACATTTGAAATTTGATGATGGCAATAGAGCATGAACCTGCATGTATATCTAAACAGAAAACCATTAATCCACATGATTTGAAAAAATCTTTATTTTTTCCTGGAACACATGGTGTATTTTTGTTGGATATATTTAACATGGAATATTACTATGTTCCTACATTTTTCATCAATTTTCTGATCTCTTTAATGTATTCTCTGTACTGGTTTGTTGTAGCTGTGAAGGCCCATGTATGAGGTCCTTCCATGCAAAAATAAGAGATGGTGAAGATTCTTACTGTGCAACCCTAGGGTACACAAAGGCAGAAGTCAAGGTAGTACGGAACTTTGACTTGTAAAGAGCACTGATAACTTCAGTCCTGCTCTTTTTCCTTGATTGTAATGTTATACTTTTTGAATGTTTTCTAGGCACTAAAAAATTTTGTGTGCAAGAATTGTGAGCATAAGCAGCACCAATGCTTCGTCTGTGGAGAGTTGGAGCCTTCAGATGGGGCAAATGCCAAGGTATTTGACATCACGAGACAAAAACTTTTTGGATCTATGACAGACATCCTTTGTACAAAAAGGCAGCATCCTTAAAAAAAGAAGAGAAGTATAGTTCCAACTTACGATATGCATCACTGGGAATAAAATCTGAACTTGTTCATATAATAGTTTTGTGTTACCCTTAGATTTTCAGCACCAAGAATCATTACAAGCATTGAGTGATTGTAGATGGATTCATTGTCGATGCTTGGGATAGCAGTTAGCTGGCCTTGTCTTGAATCAAAACAGGATAGGTATAAATGAAATAAGAGTGGGAAGGTTGGTTTGTAGCTACAGTTAAAATACCCTGGTTCACCAATTTCCAACTGGTTGTACAAATTCTTATACTGCTTATAGAAGGAAAAAAAAGCTTCTAATCTCTGTTCTTACTGTCTTAAGTAGGAATTGGTAGTACACATCGTGACTTGCCATCCTCTAGTTGAGCTTTTTAAACATAATTTAAATCGCAGCATGTAATTAATCTGTTCTACTTCTAGCTGACGGATGCAAATGCAAACTAAATGCTATTTTGTTTACTAATTCTTTCCATACAAGTTCATTCTGAGCCTATCTTAATTCTAAGTCTTTTTTTAAAATTTTAAAATGTTGGCACTTGCAAATTTCTTTAGGTGTTTCTCTGTAATAATGCAACCTGTGGGCACTTCTACCACCCAAAGTGTGTTGCACAATTGCTTCATCCTAACAGCAGGAATGAGGTTTCCGAATTGGAGAAAAAGATTGTGGCTGGGTTTTCATTTACATGCCCTGTACATTGGTGCTTTCACTGTAAAGGCCTAGAAGACAGGACTCAAGAACCACTGCAATTTGCTGTCTGCAGACGCTGCCCAAGATCGTATCATAGAAAATGCTTGCCAAGGTTTTATTTTTTACATTTTTAGTCCCCTGTCTGAGTTTATTGCATATGACATTCTTTGGCTTCTCACTCCTGAAATTATTGCACAGGGAAATTTCCTTTGAAGATATTGACACGCAGGGCATTATAACCCGTGCATGGGAGCTTTCAAAAAGAATTCTGATCTACTGCTTGTATGTAACCTTTCTTGTGATATTTCTGTCCTGATTGCTTGGAGAAACTAACATCTGGGTAACTCTTACAGGGACCATGAAATAGACCTTGATATTGGAACACCACCCAGAGACCATATAAAGTTTCCTCGTGTTGAAAAACCAGCTTATTCTGTAAAGAAGAAAGTCAAAGAACTAGCTGAGAAGAAAAGACGGATATTTGATGATTCGTGTGTTTCTGAACCTCTACAGAAGCGTGCAGAGTTAAGTGAGAAGTTTAATGCAAAAGGTGAGAAAGCTAAAAAAGCCGGTGTGAAAAGTGAATATGAGGAACAAGTTGTTGAATCTGAAAAGAAAAAAACAAAGAACCTGAAAAAGACAACACAGACTGAAGAATCTTTGGTTGAGTGTGCTGCTGCTGCAAACAACACAAATCAACCTGTGAAAGATCTTGAAAAAGAAATGGGGACTTCATCACTGGATGTGGGGAAGATACCCCATAGCTCATTCCCTATTGTGGATAGTGAAACTGAGAAGAGGTGAGTCAGTTGGATACATTGTTTCGTGTAAACAGACTATAACAGTGAGGGCATCAGAATATTTTTCTTCTCCTGAAGGCAAATATGTTAATTAGTGGTTGCCGATGGTTATGTTAGTTCGTTTAGAGTATAATCGGACGTAGTTCATCAAGCCAATTCTTCTTTCCTTCTATGTCTTACCTTCTACATCATGCTAAATCTCTGAGCAAAACCCAGGCCAAGCAGGGTGATGTAAAAAAGTTGGATTTGCTGATTAGTCACTAAGTTTTGTCTACTTTCGCTAGACAGCCTGTCATTTATGCATTCTCCATTAAAAATGAGCAAATAAGTTGTTTTGAAGGCCCCAGTGATATTGATATTTCTGTCCAGCCCTGCTTCTAAATCCAGGCTTGTGGCAAGCAGTTAAGCTATCCAGTTCAGTGTCTGGCTGAACCTATTTTGCTCAGATCTACTCATGCTATCACTATGCATGCAACACGATAAATGGTGAGACAGTGCCTACAGATGTTTATATTTTGTCAAGAGGAAAAGACAATGCACCTAATTATTGTTCCAGAGGATTGCTATGGTCTCATATACTTATATTTGTAACAGGATACCGCCTGAACTTCTTAATTGTGTGGTTGCCACCTCTCATCTAGGATTAGTTGACTACAAAGGTATATACATGAAGTAGAATTGGAAAGGCTGTCTTGCCCCTTCACATACCAAAGAAAATGCAGAGGCTCTATTGCTTAATTGGTATTTGCATACTGGCTAGAACCAGTCAAACCATGAAAAATGAAACCTTCCAAGTTCCAACTCTTCTTTCTCTCTTGCATCTTCTATTATGTTCTGCTAAAATAGGTTCTAATATTAAGCTTAATACATGAATACATGTTAAACTCCATTTTTCATGTTAAACTCCATGTCATGTTACAATCATAACATGAGAGGTGGCACCATCATGTAGATAAAGAAAAAAAGGCCAGAAAATGTTCCATCGCATATCAAGGCATTGAATACATTGAATTAAAGCACAATAAGTTGATGAACAACCAAGCTTGTCCAAGTTGCAAATATCTTTTGGTTACATTATTTAGCATGTTTGTTCCAATGTCGTGTGTATGATGCTAGGCACAGGCATAACTAGCTCATTCTTCGCATGCTTCACCGCCAGAAGGTCCTCTTTGTGCTATGTCACCGTAAGGTGACTACTTATTTTTCGAGGGAACATGTTGCCTTGTGGGTTTGTAAAGGTATGCTTTGATACATACTGTTTGTGACCACAAGTGGGGCTGAAACATAGACCTGTCAGCTAGATTCTTACCATGGTTATCTACAAACTCATGTACATGTGTAAGAAGAGTAACCTTCAATACCTAAGCAGATGGTATTAGGCATCCAACAACAATCTTGATTATCATATCCTTTTTGGTGTAGCATTCTTTTTTTTGTTTTACCTTATTATATCATAATTATAATTTCCAGATTTGAGACTCCTTCTAGTTGATTTACTATTTTTATTGTTCTATCTAAGGGTATCGGCTTTGGTAGAAAAGGAGGCCTCTTCCTTGACATTGGCTGATATCTCTAGAAGGTGTGCCATTCCTTCAACATATGCATCCTCTGGCCGGCAGATTGACAAAATTGTTGTACGAGGCAAGCTTGAGTGTTCGATTCAGGTATGAACGAAAATTCCAGGAGTGGGAGATTGCCAATCTGAAAATCCATCACTACTCATTCTTCACAACACATATTGATATGCTTTTGTAGGCAGTGCAAGCTGCTTTACAAAAACTGGAAAATGGAGGCGCTGTTGATGACGCTAAAGCAGTCTGTGAATCTGAAGTTTTGAGGCAGTTAACAAGATGGCATGTATGTGGATACTCAGCGAATTAAGCATAATTTTGGCATCCTAATATTTTTTTGATCTCTTCGTTCATGAATATCATGTAAAGAAAATATTATAGCTGAAGAGTGGTGGGAGTATTGCTTAGATGTTACTATATCTGGCTATTATGCTGATCTAAAGTTTATCATCAGCTGTAAAATATATTACACCACTAGCTTCCCAGTGCACTAATCAAATATACCAATGTTCTATCATGTTCTCACCAGAATAAGCTCAGAGTTTACCTTGCACCTTTCGTTCATGGCATGCGCTACACGTCTTTTGGACGTCATTTTACAAAGAAGGAGAAGCTCATCGAGGTATATTCATATCCAAAGCTTAGATGAACTTTTCGTACTGGACGTCACAAAATTTGTTTTTTTTCACATTGGCATGGCTTACAGGATGAAAGTATGTTTCATGATAAATCCTATTTCTCATATTATCAATCTAGGTATTCATGTTGGTCGAAGTTAGGCTGCATTTTGAACAAACTATTATCTCTTTATAAAATGTTGTATGAAAGGTTTTTGCTATTGGATTTTTAGTCAAGACCATACCTATATAGCACTGGCCCTAACAAACATACATCTATCTCATATAACATGGACTCTTAACTATGACATGTAAAGTATTGCACTAAATGCTAGAGTTGAATTTCTTGACTATATAGCTGGAAAGCATCATGTCAGCAACATACACTGCTTGTTTCAGAAAAATATTTAGTATATGACAGTTCAGTGAACATATATGTATGTTTCCAATTTTTCCTACTTGCCTGGTCAATTTCAGGCTTCATGGTTTAGCAGTCAAAGCTGCACCCAGCAGTCCCAGCTGTAGTTTGACAGTTATGCCCTCTCTCTGAAAATGCGCCTTAAGAAACATGTCAAAAGAACAAATAAAATGAAAGAGAAATAACCATTATCACCAGTAGAACCTCTATTACATTGTTCTACAAGTAATTAAAAATATTAACTTCTTTTGCTATTGTCAAGTTAGTGCTTTCTTTGCTATTCCAGTGCCATCCGGTCAAAATAGTTCTGATGATATTTAAGAGAGTGAAGGACTTTTGCATGATTATTCCGTACTTCCCAACTTCCCTTTCTTCTTTAACCCTGTTGTGGTCTTCATATAGTTTGAGCACAAGCCCATTTTCAGTTGCACTGCTCCTAACCACCACCATGCTGACCCAGACCAAATCTGGTCCCCCATGCCTGTCGCTATTGCTTCAAACTGTTAGGTATTTCTTGAGAAACTACTCACATGCTTATATTGATCACAATGTTTGTCCAGATGGCATTGATAAAATGAAACAACAATATAACACCTTAACAGGTAGTAGACAAACAGAAAAGTGCAATTTCACTGGCAGATTGGAGAAAAGGGGTTTCCTTGCTTACAAAAGGATAATTAATTCGATGCTGATTATGTCCATTTTCTTCATAATTTATTATTTATTATAACCTGCTTGCCTATACCATTCTTGAGTGTTATAGTATGCCATTGACCTATGTATTTCTTGGTACAGATTGTCGAGAAGCTTCATTGGTATGTGCAACCTGGAGATATGGTACGTTCATTTGTCAATGGCCTGGCCAATAGGATTTAGATTTGGAAATAAGATGGCATTGAGTTTATTTTTAAAATTTATTAGTAAAAAAGATAAAAGAAATTTTGGATCTTTGCTGCTGATTCGAACATTCGACTGACAAAATGAGCCACTGATGGCACTCCTGTTGCACACTTGCAAGCAATAACCTGAAATTTCTTTCATCACCTGTGCTACTCTTCAGGCTGCATCAACTGTGCTAGTCACATTGCATCTTGCATTGTGATTTTTTTTTTGATAAATAAAAACCATGCAGAAGAGTAACATTATAGATTCTGAAACACGATAAGCACTCTTAGGGAGAGATCAAAGCCTTGGCCAGTGGGTACTCAATCATATTAATTGAATTGAAGGAAGTGGGTGGCTGTGCTGCTCCTGCAGCCACCATAGAGTGAACGTATTGAGAGACTTTGGAGCCCTAAGGTGGGTTGTCTAAGCCAATGTTGTTCCTGGACAAAAATAGTACACATTCTATGTTAGCTTTTTATTTAGGTCTGTTGACTCCTCACCCCTTGGTCCAAAGCACATGATAGAGCAAAATGCTGAGAAGGGACATCTGTTAACTCTTGTTTCATTGAGAGGAAGTGGGGATGGCAAACGAGAGAACGTGGTAACTCCTGTTTTATTGAGAGGAAGTGGGGATGGCAAATGAGAGAACGTGGCAACTTCTCCTTTTTTATGTATATAGACAATTTTTTCAATTGTACTTAACACAAGTACCTCCATTTCTGTTCAAGCAGATTGTGGATTTCTCCTGTGGTACAAATGATTTCAGTCAATTCATGAAAGAAAAGCTTGACAAAGTTGGCAAAAGATGCAACTTCAAAAATTACGATGTTATTCAACCAAAGGTATAATTTTGAACTTTCAAGGCCTTCATCCATTTTGATGCATTATTATGGAACCCTTTGAAATTCTATGTATTTCCCTTCATTGTATTATTAGATGAATCTTGGTTCCCTTGTAGTGTTCTTCATGTATAGAAAATCTTGGTCATAATACTTATTATGCTATGTCTGCTGCTTACTACATTAGATGATGCTATTGGTATGCTTCTCTTTTTTTGTCATAAATAGGGGCATTTTGTTGGACCCTGAATGGTACAGTGCTGTGTTAGTGTTTGAATGAGTTACTCCCTCCATCCCTTAATATAGCAATATAGTACAGGATGGGACACATCCTAGAACTACGAATCTGGACGGAGGGCTTGTCCAAATTCGTATTATTATAATGTGTCCCATCCTTTACTAGGTTGCTATATTATGGACAGAGGTAGTACTTTTTTCTTAATTTTTATTTAATTATTCTTGTCCTAGGCTAAGCTGAACCTATATTTGAGATTATGGCTTCATTTTTGTTTGCACATATTACCTTGCCTAGCACCTTTTGACGTCCATATCTGTTTAAACGTTCCTTGTTATTTCAGAAAATCTTAAGAGGTTCATTCTTGTAATTATCAGGTGTTGGTAAACATATTTAATGTATGTCCATAGTAATAAATTGATCCATAAAAGATATCCAGTTCAGTTTAATAGAGTTGGTATCACCTGCATATGCACTGGTTGATACAATGTAACACAACTCATGATAATATAGCATTTGTCGCCTGCGAGAGATGCCCTTGCTGGAGATCTTATTTCTAGTCACTTTTCTCTTCCTAGTACAACATGGTTCATTAGCACTTACACTGAATAGTTGAGCTTCTTGTACATTGGGATCTGATATAATTGATCATGGCACTCTGTAGAACTCTTTCAGTTTTGAGAAGAGGGACTGGATGACTGTCCGTCAAAAGGAACTGCCACATGGATCTAAACTGGTATGTTCTTTCTTTTGCCTTTTATCCAATAAATCCTTAGTTCCAAATTCACTACTTTGGCAATGTTTTAAGATTATGGTCCTGACTTGGGAATACGAGTATACAACTACTGACATCATATCATCATTCAGTTATGATTGATTATGACTATACAGGTTAAATATTACAAGTCCAATTCAGGCAATTTTGCTCTGATATCAAAATTTCACTCTCTTAAAATAAGATAGCATGTATTATTTTTAAGAAAGGACCATTTTTCATATATTTAATAAATTGTCACTAAATATACTTTGTAGATCATGGGCCTTAATCCTCCTTTTGGATCGAAAGCAATGCTTGCAAACAAATTCATTGACAAGGCGCTGACCTTCAAGCCAAAGCTCATCATATTAATTGTCCCGAAGGAGGCTGAAAGGTACTTCACCCCAAAATGTAGCTATTTTTAGCACAGTACCCTGTCCCAAAATGAAGTTATTTCTTCACCTACCCTCTCCACTCAACCAATCACAACCATTCTCCATTTAATTTCTTCACCTACTTTTTTCTCTCAACCAATCACACTCTTCCAATCATTTTCACCTACTTTCTTAATACCCGTGCCCACCTAAAAAATGCTTACATTTTGAGATGGAGCTAGTAATGAAGATGTTTGTGGGAAGCATTGCATATCAATGTACTTTTGTTGTCACTGCTGCTTTTGCACTGCTAACTTTTTAACCTTTGCTGGACACTATCAGGTTAGATCGAAAGCAGCAACCTTATGATTTGGTATGGGAAGATGATCAAAGACTTTCTGGGAAGGTATGCAACTTACATCTCTACTGAATCTTACATCTCTCGTGCTTGGTATAGTAGTTGACTTATTTATACATTGCAGTCATTCTATTTACCTGGTTCTTTGGATGTGAGTGACAAACAAATTGACCAATGGAATAAATCTCCACCCCCACTCTATTTGTGGAGTCGCCCCGATTGGACACAAAAGCACAAGAGAATAGCAGAGCAGCATGGGCACACCAAAGCCAAAGTTTTCTCCCATACCGAAGAAGATATGATTTATCCTTTTGAGGATAGAGCTACACAGAATCATGATGTCAATAATAAGCAGAACTTCACATCTGGAAAAGGAAAAGAGGCTTGCATGGATGGAAACAAGAACTTCGCTGCTAAGAAACCAGTACAAGCAGATGGCTTCCCTCCAGAAAAGCTAGTAGAAGTTGCATACGAGGAAACAAAGGTTGCTTCTAACAGAAGTGGTATGTATCAATCAGATCAAATTAGTGTCCATGATGAGAGAGATGCACGTTGTGACTTGCCGCTTTCTCGGTACAACAGTATGAAAGCAAAAGAGGTTTTAAATAGCTCAAGAGAGAGAGGACATGATGTGAATGCAGATTCCAATATGAGTATCTCACCCTCAGATTCCAGGAATTTTCTACACAAATCTAGCAACCATGAACCTCCAATGTCAAGTAGAAGTGGATATACCTCGGAGAGGATGAGATATCATGATAATTGTTTCGATCATCTTATAGGAGAGCACTCATCATCTAGCCTTCAGATATCAACCTTTGAGGACAGCTATTTCAGATCTGTGAATGAATATGGAGTTGCATCTGTAGAAAATAACTTTTCGACTGATAATGTTGTTGCCAGCTCAAGGATGTACAGTCCTGATCTCGACGAGCTGAACAGGCTGTATGCTGGTGATCCTACTGGTTCAGTATCTGGTGGAACAGGTGGCAGCTTTTACAGGAGGCAGAACCTTGAGGATTACACCATGGAGAGTAGTGAGTCTTCTCAGATCAATCCAGTTCCTGGTAGAGAGACGCAGGGAAATGCAAGAACATTCTATGGACAGAACAGGGATGAACTTCCCCAAACAGCAATTAACACACCTTCCCTGGATATTCGAACGCAGATAAGAATGTACGGCGGGCACATCAGGGATGATCTTAACCAAGCAGCCATGAACCCACCTGCCAATGATATTCGAGCACAGATAAGAATGTATGGTCGACACGCCGCCTCTGATCACCAGCATGCAAGTAGATACTCTTCTGGGTCTCCAGATGCTAGATTTGAGCAGTCGTCTTCTTTAACTTCATATGGAGTGCCGTCTTTGGGTTCGACAGGGAGGTTGGTGAGTGATAGGTATAGTCCCTCAATTGATGAAACAAGCTATAGGACTTCTGTCCAAAGAGGCCCATACAACGCTTCTGACTTTCGGAGGGATCGGCATCCTGATGCCATGAATTTTGCTACCCACAAGCAGCATCCATACCCACATCCAGGTTCCTCTGGTGGATGGGTTGACTAGTAGCTGAGCTTTTGATGTTCACACATAGAATTATATGGTTTGACATCCTCTAGCAGATGTAATATAAACAATATAATAAGAGATAATCCAGAGGATGTTTTAGTTTTAAAAGTTTAGCCATGCGTAGGAATGTCTAATAAGTAGGTTATATCATTTGTCGTTCTTTGAGCTTCAGGAATACCAATTTTGTTTGCGCTTAATGTACAAAAACTTGCCTTTTGTTTTGTAATGGAACTTTTTTGAAGTGATAATTGTGTGAAAAGTGTTAAGCACTAAGCCATTTCAAGAATTACTTTAAGAACTAAGCTGAAAATCGTAGTTCAGGAAGCGTATACTCACGATAAATGAGGAAGGAGCCATTCCAAGAATTACTTTAGAACTAAGCCGAAAATCCATTTTTCAGTCTTGCTGGGGCCAGAGCGAGGGTGGCTGGTCTAGTCTGAACGGATTGGGCTAGAGGGGACATTAAAAGGAAATGATCTAAGCCGTTTAAATGTTTATTTCACGGAAATGTCAACCAACTGATAAAGGACCATTCCTTTTGCCACTATTTAAAAGCAAGCTCAAGGATCTCTAAACGGATCTCTTTTAGATTGAAGGAAATTTTATAGGTTAGAAGAACTTAATCTGCTGGAAAAATTCCTATGGCAATCATCGGATGGTACAATTGGTTTCTCCACATTCTGGAGGAATTATTACAAATATTTGAGAATTCCATTACACCTTCTCTCCCTTCCGGCCTTCCCTCTCTAATAAATGAATATGCACCCCTAAATTTCCTGTATTTTCAAGTGAGGAACCCGAACACCATATTTGTGCATGATTTTGCTTCCTTGTATTCGACAAATGATGATTTCTCAATCACACATTTTTGTTTTTCTTCTAATTTTAGAACCCTTTTAGGTTCCGCGTTTCAATGGATCACTTTGCAGCCTGACAATATATATATAACTATTATAATAATAATAATAATAACTATTTATAAAGCAAGTAGTGTTTCCATTCAAATTTTGTTTTGCCTGGCTATTTTGCAGAAAACCCCTTGAGTTTTTCCGAAATTAACCCGCAATCCACCTGAGTATTTTAAAAAAAACCCAGTTATACATACGATAGAGCTTATCTTAACTACTTAAAAAATCTATAACTTTTCGATCATCAAATCGGTTTTTCGTCCAAATCTATAAAATTTCCGATCCGTATAACCTCTCGCTCCATTGTTGCCTCACTTTCCTCACCTCCAGCAGGCGAGCCCGACTTAGCGTCTCTTACGTTGTCGTGCATTGCCCTGAGCGGCGGCCGAGCATACGCTGCACGCGTGAGCTGGCGCGCCGCCATCGATATACATGCAACTTTTCCTATTCATCAATATACTTCTAACTAATAATATCCGAGTCATAAATATTTTAAACTTTTACCAAATTTCTAATTAGTTTAAAGTATCAGTAAGTCAATATCTATTTTCATTATATTTTTGACTTAATTTGGTAAACTAAGTTAACTTACACTAAATGTCTATCTGATACTATTTCATAATCAAGGTCCAGTGGTACATAAAGTTGAAGATACCCTTGCTTTCAAAGTATATATAACTATCTATAAAGCAAGTAGTGTTTCTATCCAAAATTTTCGTCCGTCTCTGGTTATTTTGCAGAAAACCCCTTGAGTGTTTATAAAATTAACCCGCAATCCTAATGCTGAAAAGAAAGAGAGAGCTTGGATAAAAAAAAGACCTCCTATGTCCCTCTCTTCCGTCCCCATCCGCGCCGCACCCGCGCCCGCGCTGCGCCGCGCCCCTCCCCGTCGTCGCTCGGAGCTCCGCGCTGCCACTGGACCTTCGTCCTCCGCTCTTCCCTCCCTGCGTCGTCGTTCCGTTGCAATGCACGTGCATTTTGCTAGTATATATATATACACACACTGTATATATATACTATACATGGGTGCATCGACTACGTGACGCGCACCCTACCAAACGGCGACGTGCCCGAGCGCCCAAGCGTGGCGCGCAATCGACCGTGCCCGATCCGCGACCGTGCGACGCGGAAATTGCACTAGCTAGGGTTAAACCGCACGAAACGGATTTGGTTTCTTCCCACTCATTCAACTGCGCAAAAATCTCTCCCACTCTCTCGCCGTCGCCCTCTCCGCAATCTCTCCCGCTTTTCGTGCTCGCCGGTGAAATCATTGTGATTTGTGTCTCTCTCCTGTCCCCGCATTCCTGTCCTAGGTTGGGGGAATCCCATCCGCTCACCGGTGCGTTTTGTCGCCAGGGGGAAGGGGGGTGGTTGTGGGAAGCCATAGTTGAAGGAGGCGTGGGGGCCCACCGTCACGGGTCATCCTAGTGGTGGCTGCATTTTGCTCGGCGGCCGCTTAGTTGTGTGTTTGAGAGGCGCCATTGCAAGTTCATTATTGGATTCACAACTGTTCCAGTAAGGTATTTCCCCTGCTTTTTTGGATGGTTATTTGTTCTAATTTTGATGTGTTCTACGTTAGGGTTTTTGTACTGTATATCTGATATGTGTGTTTTCCCTCAAATGTACTCTGCTATTGATATCCTAAAATACACAACCAGATTAGTAGCACTTGCATTTTTTCATCCATGCGATTTATTATAGATCTGACTTGTAATTAGTGTTTTTTTAGTTGCAATTATATTCCCCTGTTTTTTGAATGGTTGATTTGTTCTAATTTTTTGATCCGAATTGGTGATGTGTTATAGGCTAGGGGTTTTGTAATGTATTTCTGGCATGTGTATTTCTCCCAAATTGTACCCTGCTAATTGATATCCTAAAATACACAAAGAGTAGTAACAGACGCATTTTTTTGTTCATCCTTGTGATTTATTATAGATGTGACTTATAATTAGTGTTTTTTGTAGTTGCAACTGGTATGTGTGCAGTAGTATGTAGGTATTTTTTATAGTCATTTGTTTTTTCATTGTGGGCTGCAAGCAGTTCACATGTGTTTTGTGTTTGCAATTAGTATACTTATGCAATTGCAAATTAGTATTGAGTTTTCTTACAAACAAATCCATGTGATTATTATTGTTCTTAGTTGTAATTAGTATATTTTTGTAGTTGTAACTGGTTATGTTTTGCAATTAGCATACTTATGTAATTGCAAATTAGTACTTAATTTTTATAGAAACAGATCATGTGATTTATTATCTATTTGAGTTGTAATTACTGTATTTTTGTAGTTGCAACTGGTTATGTTAGTGCAGATATTGTTTTTATGAACAATTAGTATGTTTATGTAATTGCAATTAGTATTGACTTTTCTAAAAATAGTGGTTAGGATGCCGCCTAGGAGGAAAAATTTGCGTCTTCCCAGTTCTGCACATCGCTCACGAAGTGATGCAGAGCAGACCGACGATGACGATGACTTTGTTGCACCACTCAGCAGAACAAGGGTAGCAGGTGATGTTGGTCCAATCAGGAAGATGCGGCGTGGGAAGGCTCCTATACAGGATGTATCACGCCTTGCCCCCGTCAAGGTAGAGAAATTGCTTTCTGGTCCAACATTAGCTATTGCAACTATATAATCATATTAGTTGCAATTGGTATATGAATAACATGTTTTTTTGTTGGCAGAAGGAGAAGACAGTTGCCATTCGATGCTTCCCTTCAAAATTTGTGGATCTTGTTTAAGCATGTAGTGATGATATCAAGAATAGGCTGAGTGGTATTGGATTCGGTGGTTTGCTTGAGATGAAGGCAACCCTTTTGAGTAGGTCGTTGCTTTCTTGGCTCATGGACAAATTCAATCCAGAATCAATGAAGATCGAGCTTGGTGGTGGCAAGGAGATATTAATCGACGAGCATAGCGTGTGGTGCATGTTCATGCTTAACAAAGAAGGAGGTGACCCTCCATTCAAAGAAAACAGCGAAGCACGGAAGATGCGTGAAGCTGTCAGGATGCAGCTATATGGAGAGGAAGGCTCTAAGATACTTCCAAATTTTATAACAGAGAAGCTCAAGGCACGTGCCATTGATGGAGATTTCGGAGTGAGGTGTTTTCTGATGCACGCCTTCTGCACTCTGCTGTTCTCCAACATTGACAATTATGTTAGGCTTGAAGACGTGGTTTGGACTGAGGATATGGATGCAATTGGCAGAATTAACTGGTGCAAAGCTGTTGTAGACAACCTAAGGGTTGCTGGGAGGATGTACAGGCTCCAGAAGAAGTCAAAGGGTGCCAACTCACCCATCACAGGCTGCGAGATCTTCCTTGTTGTGAGTTATCTAACTCTGTTTTTTATAGGGGAATAATCTATATTGTTGCAATCACTTTTGACTATAGGTTGCAACTAGTTTTTTTGTAGTTGCAAATGGTTATGTTAGTATGTAGCTACTGCATATTTTTTTTTATTTTTGCTTCTGTTTTTTGTGATTTTTTATTGGTTTGCAAATAGTTAGCTGTGTAGTTGCAAATGGTTATGTTTATAGTTGCAACTGGGCTTACTTTTATAGCAGAATAATGTACATTGTTGTAATTACTTAGATTATAGGTTGTAATTAGTTTCTACGCAGCGCAACTGATGTATGTTTATAGTTGCAACTGGGGTTTCTTATGTTTGTTTGAAATTTTTTTTTGCAGATGTTATATGTTGACCATTTGCAGCACAAGCTAGACATTAACCCTGTGTCAATATTTTGATGTGCTCTTCTTGATAACAAGACTATTGAAAAGATAGCATCTATGAATCACAGGGAAGATGTCTGTTCTGATGTTGTTGAATACGACAAACTGAAGGTGATGTTTTCTGTTCCTTTTTTTCAGATGCTCATATTTTTTTGCAGCTGTTTCTTCTTATACATGCAATTTATGTGTTTTGTTTTGTTTTTTAGTTGATGAGTTTGTCAACTACCTGCTACGCTACACCACCTGCACCTGCACGTGTGCCACCTGCACCTGCACCTGCCCCATCTGCCTATGAAGCTGCTGCTGGACCATCCAATGTCGACATACCGAGGGATTCTTGTGCCCCTGCTAGCAGCAATTTGTTCAATTTCCCTAGCTTCTTCTCCAGTTTTGGTGAAACCTTGTGTGACTTAGTGGGGAGAAGAAGGCTCGAGGCTATAAAAATACTAAAGGACTATGATTCGAGTGCTTCAAAGGCGCAAGCTATGATGAGGAAGGCACATGAGTTGACGCGCAACGCTGATGAGCTAATGGGAAAAGCTCATCATGAGTGCTCTGTTGCTAACAAGAGGCTTTTGGACGGGGCTCGAGCAGAGAAGTTGCCATTGAACCTTCGTAGGAGTACGACGCATAAGCAGCATGTCTCAAGAGCAAGTAAACATCGTTTGCTATGATGTATAGAGGCTGTGGAGGCATCTGGATCTGTAGTGCCTTCAAATGCACAAGGAGAAGCAGAACAGCAGCCGCCAAGCCCACAAGGAGAAGTGGTTGATATTTATGATGAAGTTGTGAGCACACCCAACCCAAACATGAATCGTGATTTACCGCCTACACATGATGAATTGCATGGAGAACAGCAAGAAGACCGGGAAAGTAAGGCCGTTTTTGTGCACATTAACTCTTTTTGCATGTTTTTTCTGCATGACAAATTTTTCTTACAGTTTTTGTTTTCTGGCAGCACCGGTTGCATTACGTGGCAAATCCAAGGCCGTTGATGAAATATCTGAAATGCTTGATTCTCCGCGTGCTTCGTCTGGAGAGGATTCACCTGTTGCGAGAAGCAGAATAGGGTGTGTAGTTGCCAAGAGCAAGACCTCAAGGAAGACCCTGGTAAGCATATGTTTTTGCACAAAAAAAATCATACATGCAATTGTCATTCAAACTGATGTGCAACATGTATTGTAGTCGAGTTGCAACTGACCTTTTTTTTTGTAACTGCTGTGCAATTAGATATCCATTGATGTTGCAACTAGTGTTTTTACATTTTTTATTTTGGTGCTATTTTGTATGGCAGTCAAGTCCTGCACGTGGTTCGTCTGGAGAGGGGTCACCGGTTGGAACGCAGAGAACACAACGTGTAGTTGCCAAGAGGAAGGTCTCTGCAACTGTTGCTTCCTAGGAAAGAGACATGACGAGGTTAGTATCTGTTGCCAATTTTTTTTTGTTTTCTTACATGCAAACACATTTTGAACTGATGTGCAATCTGTATGGTTGTTGAGTTACAAACCGACCTTTTTTTTATAACTAATGTGCAATTACATATTCATTGATGGTGCAACTAGTGTGTTTTCATTTTTTATGGTGCAATATGCATGGCAGTTGAGTTGCAACTGACATTGTAACTGGTGTGCAATCACACAGTTACTGATGTTGCAACTAGTTTCATTTTTTTGATGTCCCCTATAGTGAACATGATGCAAGCATGCAATTCACATTCTTTTTTTACAACACTTTTTTTATGTTTGCATTTTGTGTGTGGGAAAAACAGGCTGTTACTGTTGTGGAGCACTAAGATGTAACTGAGAGCGAAAAAGGTGAACCTGCTGGGCAGGTTGTATTAGGCCTGGGTGCAATGCAAGCAGCAAAGAAGGGGGGGCGGAAGTGGGAAGAGGAGGCTGGTGAAAGGTGGCAGGGATCATGATCGCAAGCGTAAGGAGTATGAGTCACGTATGGACTCGCTCCAATATGAAGCTGAACAAGAGATTGCAATGCTGAACTCTAGAATTGACCAGCAGGGAGGGTCGAGCTCAAATAATGAAGAAACCAATTTCCCAACGGAGTCTGACGATGACATCATTAACTTGACCCCTCCGGTCAGACTTTCACAAGAGGAATTAAGCCAAGGCTTGGAAGATTTCAGAGGATGATTTTCAAGCGGCTTGGCGACAGACTGCTGAAGAGGCCTAGGCAGTATGTTTCTCCCTTCAAGGTTGCAGGAAGTCGGCCTCATGTTCCTTTGGAAAAGGCGATTGCACTGAGGAGGAAGATCACTGAAGATCCTGAATTGAAAAGGTATGGTCATGGATATTGTACGACTTCTATACTTGCAATCGACACTCACTTTTTTTGCTATTTTTTTTTGTTTTTTGCAGTAAAACTTTGTTACAGTTTGGTTTACTTTGCAACCTCAGTGGCCAAGATCCGTTAACGACATTTTCTGACAACGAATTAGGCAAGACGGGCATTATAGAGTTTTTTGGGCATTGCCTTCGCCTTGATGACATTGTTCACAAGGTCAATTCTATTGGATACAGGCTGTTCGTTACAACTGCCTTCTATGTGAGTTTTTTCGTATGTGAGTTTGTTCATATATATTACATTTTTTGTGTGTTTTTTGTTTGTGTTTTGAATGATGTTTTTTTTTAATGCAAACATGGTTCCATGTTGCTGGGACTGAAAAAATCCTGAATGATGACAAAACTGAGAAGGAGGATTTTGTTCTTGTTTGGAAAACTCTGCAGATGGAGCTGGAAAATTATGATCTGTCAAAGGCAAAACTGGTTAGTAATATATATTTTTTACACATGCTGTCGGTTTTTTCAATATAGTAGCAACTGGAATCTATATGTGCACAGACTTACAATTAGTATATACACAGACTTGCAACTGATGTAGCAACTTGGAATCTATATGCACACACTTGCAATTATCGTATGCACAAAACTTGCAATTATCATATGTACAGACTTGCAATTGGAGTAGCAACTTGGAATCTACATGCATAGACTTGCAATTATAATATGCACCTACTTGCAACTTTGTTTTTAAAATGTTTTTTCGTTTGTGTTGTGTGTGTTGTTGCAGATATTCATCCCAATTAGAGATCGATGCCATTTTTTGTGTAATGTTTCAACTTCATCCATAAGTGCATTGACATACTGGATTCGAACAACTACTACTTGAAGTGTACTGACCAGGTAGCACGTCACTAGCATGTGTTTGGAAAGATTGCAATTATTGATGCTACATTCTAGAAGGCCTCGAACAGGAAATTGCCTCGAGTTAACAGATGGAGGAGACCTTTTGTTGATGTGCCAAAGTAGGGTGGACCGAATGACTGCTTGTTTTTTGCTTGGAAATACATGGAATATTATGATGGGGAGTCGCTGACTAAGCAGATCAACCCGGTGAGCTATTTTTTGTTTTTTCATACTTAACGATCTGCACATCACAAACTCATTTGTTTTTTTTGGTGTTTTTGCTCATGCAGTCCAAGGGGATGATATACAGGTGTGAATTAATGTACTACGAGCTATTCCATCCACTCAATCAAGTTGATCTACCTAAATCACTGGACAAGTTTAGAGTGGGGGGACGTCGGGTTGATTGGAACAGTGGCAGCAACCAGTAGGAACTAAATTTTCGTTTATTTTTGTGCGAACTAAATGTCTGTGTTTGTGTGAATGTTTGTCAGAAAAGTGTTTTAGTTTTGTGTAGAAACTGCTTTTAGGTGAACCTTTTTTGGAGTTGCAACCGATGCTTAGTCAAGGTTGTAATCATTGCAACAGTTGTGTGGCTACTGGTTTTTAATACCAGAGTTTGCAATTTGGTATCTAACGTATATTTGTGATCATTTTTGTACAACTTGTTCTTGTGATGCAATTTTTTTTTATTTTTTCAGTGTTTAGTATACTATTTCTTTTTTTAGGTGTCGAAATAGATCTGTGCATTATTTTACCATCTGTTCTACCACTATAGTAGGAACCGGGCAACCAATAGAGAGATCGCAAACAAGCGTTGCAACTGGTGTATAAACGGGTTGCAATCGGAACCGTAGACGAATAGCAACTGAGCTACCATTAGACTTGCAACTCTCGTTTGTATCAACATGTCCACCTGCAGAGTTGCATCTGTGTATGAGGTACATGAGTTGCATTTTTTTAATGTGAAAGTTAATATGCACCAACAGATAATTAGTAGACAAGCTTTTTCAATTGGAGTAGAAAAGGGTTTTTGCAAAAAATGAACATTAGAAGAATTGCAACAGGCAAGCATCAGACTTTCAATTGGTCTTTTTGTAGCAACTGGCCAACCAGCAAAGTTGCAACTGACTATGGTATATGATTTTTTTGTGTGTAAATTAAGATGCACGAGCAGATAGATAGGAAACAAGAGTTGCAACTGGCATACAAATGGGTTGCAAAATTAAAATGCATATTAATTTGCAACTACAAACCATCATACTTGCAATTGGTTGTGGTTTTGCAACACAAGAGTGTTGATGAGAAATTTCTCTCATGCGCTGGGGAGATCGCTAACTCCGGTCGAGGTCCTTCTCATTTGTCTTTGTGCGGGGGCATGCCGTTGATTTGATTTGTTAATCAACAAGAAAAACAAAGGAATATGCATTAAGTGTTAGGTTAGATCCCCACGGGATCGGTGAGGAATCCATGAGCATATATATGTTATTCTAAACCATATTTAAGCCAAGTGATGGAATGGATCGGCTATACCGAGACAAAGATCAGCCGCCTAACCCAAATACGTAAAGAATAATAAATATATGAATCGATAACCTAGCCGATCTTGGAAAGCTAACAATGAACCTAGATCTGGGGATCGAAACTGTTAGTGATATGCCCTAGAGGCAACATGGAGATGTTGGATATCACGTCAATGTTTATGTATAAATGAATAAAGTGTTATTCAGTTCCATGAAATAGACATCTTGTATTGATCAATAAGTACGTGACTTATTTATGAGACTCTATATGTATGAATCTATTTCTAAACGATCCCTGATCATATGTCATATTGTTGGAACAAATATGATTCTAAGATCGGCATGTTTATTGATTGATGATCATGTCTCATAGATCATGGGTATGGAGATACCAAATCAATAAACATGGACACATGTGTTGGAGAACACATTGTTGGATAGACCCACCATGAGACACTACGGGAATCAATGTGCCATTAGTTGGTCTCGGGTAGTGTTGGTACAAAGTCCTTAAACCGAGATCACCATGGATTCCAACATGTGTAGTAGCCTACTTTGGGACTACCAAACGCTATTCCGTAATCGGGTAGTTATAAAGGTAGTTTTCGGGTTTGCTATGAAACATGGAGTGGGATGTGAGTGATCAAGATGGAATTTGCCCCTCCTTTGGAGAGATATCTCTGGGCCCCTCGAGGTAATGGATTATGGAAATGCATGGCCATGCTAAGTTGATTGAGGAGTCAATCAACGGACGGATAATCCAATACGGTTCGAGTGAATGGTTAAGCTATTGAAGGGATGGCACACATCTTGCCTATAGCTTAAGCGGTATCGTGAGGCAAAGGGATTTGTGTACACATTACAGGTTCGAGCCGATATTATATTCTTGTATACTATGGTGTCAATATGTGTGCTAGGCGCCGCTGTGCAGGTCGGTGAGTTGGACTCGAGCCGACGGTCGGCTAAGTTAGACTATAGCCGAAACCGAGTATACCCGAACCTACGTGGTCACACGCTTAAGGGGATAAGAACAGGCATTCGAGTTGGACTCGGATACGGCTCGATCGGATAGGGATCCGATCGGATAGAGTCCTATGGGCTTACGACGTATGGGCGGCCAACTCTGTGAGATTCGGATAGGATCCGATTCAAAATAGAGTCCTGATCGGCCACTAGTCCCAGTCGGCCAACTCTATATAAAGGAGGGAGGGGTGGAGAGCTGCGACACGTCAATTGCATCGCGTGCAACAAAAGTCGTCGAGATCAATCTCCATGGAAACCCTCCCCACTTTCGAGCCAAACCCTAGCCTTACATCGCGTGCTAGCACATGGGTGTACGGCGTTCTGTCCCCGGACGTGTGGATACCGGTAGAGGCGCTGCTACGTTGCGCGCTCTTGATCGGCTTCGGATCGGCTGCAATCGGAGCGATCGGCTGTGGTGGAATCGGCTGCGGTCAGGCGCATCGGAGCGAGGCGTGAGAACGCGGCCGGACGACTCGAATCGGCTGATTGGCGAATCGGCTGTCTCTGGGAATCGGCTACACTGTTCCGGATCGGATTGCCCTGATTGGCTATTCCGTTGCACTCTACTCCAATCGGTAACGATCTATCGGCCCTTACTTGCAAGTGTTCCTGGTTTACGCGGTAAAAGTTTTTGTTTTCGGCTAGTGTAGCCTCCGCGTAATCCTTCAGTGGTATCAGAGCTAATTTTGCTTAGTTCCGGTTTTAGATTGGATCTAGAACAAGTTTTGCGCACGGGTTGATTAGATCAATCGGTTTTACGGGATCTGTTGAGGAGAGTTAATGGTAATTATGTTCCTTGATAGTGTATCGGAACGGCGTAATGTGATTACGTCGAAGCAATTTCCATATTACTCGGTTTGAGTTGGGTTCGAGATAGCGTTCCTTGATAGTGTATCGGAACGGTATAATGTGATTATGCCGAAGCTATCTCGTAGTCCGATCTTGTTAGCTGCCTCGTGCCTACGCAAACCATCTCCCTTGATAGTGTATCAGGACGGCATAATATGATTACGCCGATATGGTTTCCGTAAGCGATTTCATAGATTGGATCTATGAATAGCGGGACCACCGTGTGCGTACCCCCTTATAGGTCGTCTTGGTGCCGTATCTCTGCGATAGGTAGAAAACGTTTCTACGCCTAACTTGTTTTTGCAGAGAATGCTTTGAGATGGTATGGCCCTATTGTATGTATGAGATGCATGTGATGCATGTAATATTCTTTCATATGTGCAATCCCTGTAATATTCTTTCATACGTGCAATGCTTGTAATATTTTTTCACGACCTGCGAGTCGATGTAATCTTCAATTAGAGCTTCTATAGTAGTAGCTTAGTTTGAAGAAATCAAGCATCATGCACATTGAAAGATGGTGCCAAAGATGGAGATCCTCAGCGCCGACATGGAGATGGAGATCACCATGTGAAGGGGGCCATACTATTTCATTATATGCTATTCTACCTGTTTTCATATGTGATATGTTTGTTTGATAGGATAGCATCCCTCACAAAATTAAGTAGTAATGATGACCTAACAAATGTTGAACCCGTCACCCTTATGCTCGTCAATGGTGGGTCTGCCAAAGCAGAGTGCCATTCTCTATCATAACACGAGGAGGTATATGTCGGACATATACAGCAGGAGCATTTGGTTTACTTAACAAGGCTATCAAAACAGTTTTGGGCCTTGGGGCATAGGTTGGGACCGGGGCATGGAGATGCCACACCAACAACAAGAGTCACATAGAGATGTGATTAGCAAGGAGTTGCTTACCGATGTTATTAATCTTCTAGCAGTGATGCCAAAGCTCACTAGAAAATTAATTAACATGTGGATCTTGACCCAATACGTAACCTAGAGGGAAGGTGGAAAATACGTAATGGGAGTCTAATGTTAAATTGTTTAACAATAGACATAGCATAAACATTGTGCTAAACTTTGCTTTTTCTGTTGTATAATAAATGGCGGCTAATACTACACCCAGTACCTTTAATTTGCGATCTATTCTCGAAAAGAAAAAATTAAATGGAACAAACTTTATGGATTGGTATCGCAACTTGAGAATTGTTCTCAAGCAAGAGCGTAAGGAGTACATTCTTGAAGTACCCTATCCTGAGGATTTGCCTAATAACGCCACTGCAACTGCACGGAGGGCTTATGAGAAGCACACTAATGATGCCCTAGATATAAGCCGTCTCATGCTTGCTACAATGTCCCCCGAGCTTCGAAGCAATATGAGAGCAGCGATGCTCACACTATTATTCGGGGACTGCGTGGCATGTTTGAGAACCAAGCTCGGGCCGAGAGGTTCAACACCTCAAAGTCCTTGTTTGCGTGCGGCTTGTTGAGGGAATCCCGTCATCCGCATGTGATAAAAATGATTGGCTACATTGAGAGTCCGGAAAACTGGGTTTTCCCCTTAGCCAAGAGTTGGCTCGATGTGATTCTCCGCCGCTCCCTCCGAGCTTCGAGCCATTCGTATTAAATTATCACATGAACAATATGGATAGGACCTTGGCTGAATTGCATGGGATGCTAAAGACAGCTGAGGAGAGTATCCAGAAAAACGGTCATCATGTGATGATGATGCAGAAGGCTAAGCGAAACCACCTGTCAAGAAGCTTTGCACCAAGAGGAAGTTAAGTCCCGATGAGATCGCGAGTGCCTCTAATGCTATGAAACATGGAGTGGGATGTGAGTGATCAAGATGGAATTTGCCCCTCCTTTGGAGAGATATCTCTGGGCCCCTCGAGGTAATGTATTATGGAAATGCATGGCCATGCTAAGTTGATTGAGGAGTCAATCAACAGACAGATAATCCAATACGGTTCGAGTGAATGGTTAAGCTATTGAAGGGATGGCACACATCTTGCCTATAGCTTAACTGGTGTCGTGAGACAAAGGGATTTGTGTACACATTACAGGTTCAGAGCCGATATTATTCTTGTATACTATGGTGTCAATATGTGCTGCTAGGCGCCGCTGTTGACAGGTCGGCTGAGTTAGACTCGAGCCGACGATCGGCTAAGTTAGACTATAGCCGAAACCAAGTATACCTGAACCTACAGGGTCGCACGCTTAAGGGGATAAGAACAGGCATTCGAGTTGGACTCGGATACGGCTCGATCGGATAGGGATCCGATCGGATAGAGTCCTATGGGCTTACGACGTGTGGGCGGCCAACTCTATGAGATACGGATGAGATCCGATTCAAAATAGAGTCCTAATCGGCCACTAGTCCCAGTCGGCCAACTCTATATAAAGGAGGGAGGTGTGGAGAGCTGTGGCATGTCAATTGCATCACGTGCAACAGAAGTTGTCGAGATCAATCTCCACGGAAACCCTCCCGACTTTCGAGCCAAACCCTAGCCTTGCATCGCGTGATAGCACACGGGTGTACGGAGTTCTGTCCCCGGACGTGTGGATACCAGTAGAGGCGCTGCTACGTTGCGCGCTGTTGATCGGATTCGGATCGGCTGCAATCGGAGCGATCGGCTGTGGTGGAATCGGCTGCGGTCGGGCGCATCGGAGCGAGGCGTGAGAACGTGGCCGGACGACTCGAATCGGCTGATTGGCGAATCGGCTGTCTCCGGGAATCGGCTACACTGTTCCGGATCGGATTGCCCTGATTGGTTATTCCGCTGCACTCTACTCCAATCGGTAACGATCTATCGGCCCTTACTTGCAAGTGTTCCTGGTTTGCGCGGTAAAAAGTTTTTGTTTTCGGCTAGCGTAGCCTCCGCGTAACCCTTCAGAAACGCTGTAGCCTGTAGCCAAACAAAGTGCTCGTCTGAAGAAAAGGTTGGCGATGCGCCGAAGGTTTGATTGATTGTGATTGTGTTGAATGATAATTACAGGGAGTCTCGGGTCCTATTTATACCCAAGATACAATTACCTATATAAACCCTGGACTCTATCTAAACTACTATTTAAAACACAACATTATCCCGAGCGGGACCCACGCTGTGTTACGACTAACAGTTTAAACAAACCCCTAAATTACAGATACAATTGTCATTACAGGACTCTATCCATAAGTTGCAATATCGTTTAATGCACAATTAACAACCGAATCTTCTATTTATCCTCAAACTGCTGCATCAGAAATGGTTTCATCTCTTCTGGACCTGGAATCGGCTATCGGCTGCCCCTGTCCGATCCAACTTTAGCCGATTGGCCTCGCAGCCGATCACTCTTCAGTCGATGCGACTTCTGTCTCCAGCCGATCCGACTCTGCTTCGCCTTTACAGACTTGGGGACTAGATCACCAAATTTCGGTGTTAACACATGCCCCCCAAGTCCGTGATACGAAGTGTTGCGGATTTGTTTGCCTATTCAAACTCCCGCTGTTTTCTTGACCTAAACCGCTTTGGCTTCCCTCCATGTGCCCTTTAAATATCCGCTCTCCTCGGCCGAACCGCCTATGCCTTCAAAGCGTACTCAGCCTCCTTCGCACATAAGCTTCTTGCCTTCTCTCTCCTCTTCGGCGATCCCATCGGCGCTCGTCAAAGTAAATCGCGCTCTCCAGACCAGACCCATCTTCGCCCTCAAGCATTCCGATGGCCTCCACCGTCGCCGCATCGAGCACCTCCGTCGTGCCAGCCACCGCCGCCGTGCCAGCCGTAGCCGCTGCGCCAACCACCGCTGCTGTTCCGGCCGCCGCCATGGCCGAGTTCCCTGAGGTACTCCCTTTCGATTCAAAACTTTCTTTTTCTTTTGAATCTGCTCCTTTGAACAGATTGCATCAATATTACGTTCAACCATTTTTTTAGTAGCACTTTCCTTCATTTTTATCAATTAGTACTTTTTCCTTCCTCGAACCGTAATATGCAACCGTTCTTGATTAGCGCCCCTCTTCTCTTTTTCTGAACTGTAGCACCTGTCACATCAAGTGCTTATTCCCAATCTGACACAAGCGCAAAGGCACTTTCTCGGCCCATCGGCAACACGGATCCAGCCGATGTAATTATAGCCGAAACCAACCGGATCCCTTTCAACACCGCCAAACCATCCCTCGCCCACTGGAACGGAACGTTCAAATCATGGCCGACCACCGACGCAGCCTGGGTCGAGTGGTACAAAAGGGTGCGATCAGCCAAATAAACGCAGTGGGAGGAGGCCGGGATAGCCCAAGGCTTGGCTCTGTCTATTGCCAACATGGAGAAGGATGAGCCACTTCTGTCGGCCGCAACGTATTTCTGGAATGACAGCTTCAACGCCTTCATCTTTCGTCAAGGGCCGATGACCATCACGCTGGCCGACGTGTACATGACAACCGGTTTGGACATTGAGTCATCGGCCAACCCTAGCAATTTGAGCCGAAAGGGGCAGCACCAATTCAAAACCAAGGCCATCGGCGGGTGGAGCGGCTTCATTGCCCAAAACATGAAGGATGGACCTGTCGGCCATAGAGAGCATACCACATTCTTGATGATGTGGCTCCAAAAATTTATGTTCTGTGGATCGAGCTGCGGGCCGACCACCAATTGGCAGGTCGTAGCCGAAGTCCTGGCCGATGGGGGAAAACTTGCTCTGAGTAAGTACCTCCTCGGCTACTTATATCAGATGTTGCATCAAGCCGCCGTGAAGATAGCTGCCAACGGCCTCATCACCACTGGCGGCCCCTGGTTGTTCCTTCAGATCTGGTTAGTGCTGGCAACCCAAAAGATAGCCGGTCGGCTCCATCTGACAGCAGCTGTATTCCCAAGGCTGGAGTCGATCGAGGATGAAGACGGCAACCAGATCACCACCACTAGGTGCATGAGCTACGGAGAGGCAGCAGCCGCCCACGTAGGCTCAAAGCAATCGGCCGAGCTGCTGGCCGAATGGTTCATAGCCCTCTACGACGGGCTGTCTCGCGAGAACCGCGCCTGGTACTTTTACCGGGACCGGGGGCTGTTCGAGTTGCTGGCCGACTTCAATTGGGAAGACGTCAACTCAACCGACAACCCGAGGTGCAGGGAGCTAGCCACTCTGTCCCCTTGAATCTTGCCGACCGGGATCCACCAGGGCCGGTCAATGGCCAAGAGCTACGAATTCTATTACCCGGTGTCGGCGGCGAGGCAGTTCGGTCTTGGGCAGCTGCCCATCGGCTTCTTTTATGCCGATAAAATCGAAACGAGGGGAGTGGTAAGCCAAGACCTGATAATGGATCGGCTGCTGAACATAGCCGGCCCTCCCCTCGGTGACATCGGCGTGATGACACTGGCGCTAAGGAAAAACGGCGCTTACGACCGATGGTGGACTGAAATCAAGCGCCATATCTTCCACCAACGGTCGTCTTGTTACGTCGACCTGCTCCTGCCTGAAGAGATCCCCTTGGTAAGCTTTAAGTTCCAAATAATTTTTGTCTTCTCATCATCGGTTGACATAGCCGATTAACATTTGCCCTTTGGTCTGCAGGAGACGGAGACGGAGCGGCCGACGGTGAGTGACTCTGGGCGCCCCATCGAATACCGTTTAGGTGTTCTGGATGGGGGCGGCCTCGCTCCGTCGGCCATCGGCTGGGAGGCGCCGAAGCTGGCTTCGTTGCTACGAGGGCAGATGCGCCAGCCGATTGCCCAGAAGAAAAGGACTGCACCACCTCCACGACCGTCGGCCGTGCCTGCCCCCAAGAGGCTAAAAGAGAAGAAGGAGTTTGAGGAGTCCGGCGACACCGGCGAGGAGGCGTTGGTGATGCCGGCTGAGGACCTGAGGGCCACCCTAGCCGACATCGGCAATCGGCTGGAAGCCTCGCTGGACATGCTGGTGGTCGACAGCGGCTCGATACGCGCGTGATTCAAAGACATCCAAGGCCAGCTGCCGGAAGCCCTAGCCGAAGCCATTGTGCCGGCGACCTTCATGGAAGCCCATCAGTTCAAGTATGAACGGGCACGGCAGCGGATAATCGATCGCTGCGAGAACCAAGAGTGGTCGGCCACCATCCAGTCAACCAAGGACGCCATCGAGAGCCAGAAGGCCACCTTCGACCGCCTGAAGACTGAGCCGACGGCCAAGCTCGAGCAGCTCCTCACACGTCAAGATCAGCTGATGGCCGATCTCGTTCAAGTCACGAACGAGATCGATGTCCGTAAGGAGTACATGGCTGGTTTGCCGGTCGAGATCGAAGCTCAACGCAAGGGCATCAAGGCGGCTGTGGCACATTTGTGCAACCTGGTGAAGGGCATCCGACCGATGGCGGGGTCCGAGGCTGACGACATCAGGGCCATTGAAGAGATAGACCAAATTAGGCGGAAGGCGTTGTCGGCCATAGCCGATTTTTTAAAACGATGAGTTTGTAATATTCTGATCTTCTGAAATCGGCTAATGCCTTCTGTATTATACTTGTCATGCTTTTGCAATGGGATTGGACAATCATTTTACTCGTGCTTGTAATCGGCTTTGAATCGTGTGATATAATTTATAAATCTTCTGCCACTATGCTTGTAGATAAGATCGGCTGTTCTTGTAGATAAGATCGGCTTTTGGCCGCGCGCAGTCTTGAATTGCTTACGTTAAAATCGGCTCCAGCCGCTCGCATCGCTTTACATTGCTGATTTCGAGACCGTACCACGATAGTTAGTGTCAGTGCTTGCATGTTAGTCTCATTGGTTATCAGCCGGTAATATTTAAACGCCCTGCCGATATGGCTTCACAGTCTGCCTTATCCGAACATGTATTTCAAAAACCCGTGAGCCCTGAACAATAGGTATCCGGTCTTGAGTAGTCACCAACCATTCAACGATTCCAAATGCTTTTAATGATGACCTCTTCAACTTTTGTATCTGCAACGATCTTTCACATCCAAATCCGCATCTTTTCTTTCTATAAATGGACCCCTTCAGGCCTTCCCAAACGCATCACAGCCGAAGAAGAAATTCCCTCACTCTCCAGGTGTACAAATTCCAGGTTTCCAAGCTTTCAGCAAGACTCCTCATGGCATCTTCAAGCTCATCGGTGAACCAGGTGATTTTCCAACCCATCCATCCTCACCATTTCTTT
This sequence comes from Oryza australiensis, assembly GCA_019925245.2. NCBI lineage: Eukaryota > Viridiplantae > Streptophyta > Magnoliopsida > Poales > Poaceae > Oryza > Oryza australiensis. The sequence continues at coordinate 520,403 of JAIFGZ020000430.1, forward strand.
TCTCTAAGTACTCACGAGTTAATCTTCTCGCAGCCGCCCCATCCCCTACGAGTGATTATAGAGATCATGAACACCCCGTATGAACTAACGGTTAACCAAGACCGACAAGTGACAGCCAACTTACGGCGCTTTAGGGAACAAGAAGCTCGTCATCCGGCGACCAGACCTCCAATAAACCTCGGTAGTGTTCATTCGGCGTCTGTTCATTCGGCGTCTGCAACACTCATACGTCACGACAGGCTGGTAGCGAGGCAAACACAACTTGCCAATGAACTGTTAATCACAACCACCGATGTAAGAGTTACTAGGCTAGAGTATTTGATCTTGGATGCTTTAGAGAGAGAATCTCCAGAGGCCGTCGGCCGGGCCCTGGCGGCCATCAGAGACTATCTAGGAGACATGTAATCGTAATCGGCTTCATGCCGATTATGAATAAAAATCCACGACTGTCACACTGATTCAAGCATCGACCCAAATACTAGGGTAATATTTCTTCAGATATTTGCAATCTGCCCGATTTTGCAATCGGCTCGTGTACGTATATGCCCCCAAGTTTTGTTGATAGCTTCGGTGTCGGCAAAATTGTGAGTTCGAGCCGTTCCAGCATCCTTGCCGTCCCTATCGGCCAATCATGAGCCAATCGCAGAAAACTTAGCAAAAAAAATGTTGCATAAAAATGCCTAAAGACGATGCCTTGTTAATGCAAGACATCGGCTGTCGTAACTCGGCTGAAGTAACCATAGCCGAATCACGAGTTGATCCATATGCTTGGGTGATATTTCTTTAGGTATTTTCCATTAAGAGCCCTTCCAAATACCTCTCCGTCCAGTCCTTTTAGCATGTAAGCTCCTTTAGAGACGCATTTGTGGATCTTGAAAGGCCCTTCCCAATTTGGTGACCATTTACCGAACTTGTTGTCTCTAGACCGATCGACAGTATCAATTTCCAAACGAGCTCACCTTCCTCAAAAGATTTAGGCACCACCTTTTTATTATAATGTCTAGCTACTTGTTCTTTATCTTTTGTGACTTTTTCCAAGGCCCTCATCCTGGATAAAACTAAATCTTTCGATTCGTCCACCATTAGGTGATAGTAATCGTTGGCTGTGAGTTGATCCTGTACCTGAATGCGCCTTGAGCCGACGACACTTTCCCATGGCAGCACTGCCTCATGTCCATAGACCAGTTTGTACGGAGGGACTTGAATTGACCCGTGGCATGCCATCCGATACGCCCACAGTGATTCGGCTAATCGGCTGTGCCATTGTTTAGGGTACTCAGAGATCTTTCTTTTAATCAACTTGATCAAACTTGATGAGGACATCTCAACCGTGCATGCCTCCTCAAGTGTCAACAACTCACGCATCAACATCAACGATACAAACCAAGGACAATTACACGTAGTCGGGCAAAGAAACTACAACAAGAGATGAACGTGCCACTTTCAGAGTTATGTTTAAATGCTAATAAGAATTATATGCTACCTAAGTCATGCACATTGCTATTGCTCAGGTTCACCATGGAGAGAGACAAAGACACACCAAACAATGACTACAAAGAAGAACTACTCGAGAGCCAGACTAGTTCAGCAGAAGAGTCAGAAAGAAACACTCATAACTTTTGATCCACATTAGTTATGAAGGTGAATGAGTACATTTTAGAAATCTTATGAAGTCTAGTTTATAATGGCACTAAGATCGACTACTTTGGGTACTACATGAAGAAGTACGACTAGTTTTAGTGCAGACTGGTCAGAAGGTCAACAGTCAGTTTGAAGTCTAAGTTCCCATGCAAAACTGTACCATTCTACAACATTTCGTGCTGCATGCTACACATGGTTGGAAGCTCCTTTAAGTCTAGTTTTCAACCCAACAAACTGATCATCATTTTGACTTCCCAAGATGGAGTTATTGCAAATTTACTGAAGGCTGCGCAGAAGTCCAACAGCCTCATGAGACCACTTCGGGAGTTGCTTTCATGGAAGCCTTTTCACATACTCTATCCCTTCAGTTTCATTTCGTGTTTACACCTATCTAGGAGGGTTGTTCCTAGTATAAATACCCTATGTATCTCAGAGATTAGCAAGACTTTGATAATTGAAATACAAACCCCTTTGTTCAGCTATGTGCTAACAAAACTTGAGAGAGTGATCTCTACCCCTTTGCTCTTGTGATTTCCTTCGTGAGATTACAGAAGCGGCGGCTTCATCCGCTCCCAATTTGTGCTCCTACTCCCTTCAAGGTTTTCCTTGATTGATTGTAGGCTGTGTTGGTTGGTTCTTTGAGAGTGTGGTTGGGCGAATCCTCGATTCAGGTTGCCGGTTAAAGACGGTGGTTGGCTTCGAGTTTTATTTTCCAAGTTGCACTAGTTATCACTGCTTGCAGCAAGTTATCGAGTGGTTCTTCCACTAGTTATCAAGTTCAAGATCCTACGTCGTGAAGATCGGGACCGAGACTTCATCATCTGGTATTAGAGCTTTCGTTGCCACGGTAGGAATCTTTATCCCTAGCTACATACTTATTTGTGTTTGTCATATCCACCCTAGCCATAATATTTGTCATAGCCTTTCCCAATCTATTTTTTCTAGTGAGTTTTGTTAAGTTTCAAGTCCATTAGAGTCTTTGTTTAGTTGCTGATCATATCATCCTTTGCGTGTCCTTTTGAGCCTTTTCATATATCTGAAATTTCCCCCCCAAAAAAAACTCTATAGCCTATATCATCCTTTGCAAAAACCTTTATCCCATCAAGATAGCTTTTGGTTTTGTTGAGTTCTATCCATAATATCGTGCAAGTATCATAGCTGGTCGTGTTTGTATCATTAAAAAAAGTTGCAAAAAAAAGAGAAGAGTTGAGAAAGTTGCAAAAAAAGAAGAAAGTACTGAAAGAAAAAGAGAGCTATCAGTTTGTTTATATGCAAAAGTCTGAAATTTTCATCAAGTTGCACAACCAGATTGCTATCCTTCCTTTGGTGCATTTCTTGCTAGGTGAGTTCTCCATAACCCACCACTCCCTAGCAGATTCCTTGTTTGCATCAATTCTGAATTTGTGCGTGTGTTGCATTGGTTACATTTTTTATATCTTGTGATCAGCACTAGGCATTGAATCTCTAGTTTGGATTGTTACTTACCTTTACAACAACTAGAATTCAGATTGCTCCTTGTATGTTTTCCCCACTGAGCTCCACAAATAAGCCACTGTAAACTGAGCACCGGTTGTGTATTCGCTGAACCATCACTCTCTTTAACCACCACACAAAGTACTCTTTGTAATCTGCAAGGAACTCATAAGAGCTTCGGTTGGTAAGAGAAGGTGAGGTTGTGAGATTCCACAAAATTTCCTATTCCACATATTTTTTTTGTCTTCTTGTTGTCACTAACTTTACAGGAAGATGGGTGATAATATTCCAAATGAAGATTGTGTCACAATGGCCCAATTCAATGAGTTGAGGCAAAACATGGAGGAGATGCAAAACCGGTTGACACAAGATTTTCAGGCCCTCATGGCTGAAATAAGAGGACGTCGCCAACCTTGAGACCATGCAAGCAACAATGGTGAAGATGAGGAAGAAAGTGAAGGAGGAGCTTTTCCAAGGAGGAATCGAGGTGGTGCACGTGGAAGAGGAAGAGGACGAGGTCGAAGACATGAAGACAAAAGTGAATCTGATGATGTGGATGATGATCAATTACAAAATTGTCGCCGACGACATAGAAGAGGCAATCAAGAAGAGAGGTTTGGCAAGCTAAAATTTACCATGCCAAAATTTGAGGGAGGATCTGATCCTGAAGCTTACTTCACATGGGAGTTGAAGGTTGACAAGATCTTTCACTTGCATAATTACTCGGAAGAGAAGAAATTAGCAATGACATCTCTTGAGTTTGATGGATATGCTCTGATTTGGTGGGAGCAACTTCTCCGTGATCGTGAAGATAATGAAGGAAACCCCATTGCAACTTGGGAAGAGATGAAGAAAGAAATGAGACGGCGTTTTGTGCCGAAGCACCATCGGCGTGATCTTTTTGATAAATTGCAGAATCTGAAGCAAGGAAGTCTTTCTGTTGAGGAGTATTTTAAGGAGATGGAGAAAGCCATGATTAGAGCTGATGTGTATGAAGATGAAGAGCAAACTATTGCCCGATTCATGGCTGGGTTACATGGCAATATTCAGCGCATTGTTGAGTTTCAACCGTACCGTCATCTCATTGACTTGGTACATCAAGCAACTAAAGCTGAACGCCAACTGCAGCAAGATGGTAAGAACAACAAGTCTTTGTCTTATGGTACGAGGACTATGATAGGAGGAAACAAGTCAAATCCGAGATTTACTGTTGCACCCTCAACAACCAAAACATCAAGTGGAGGTTTTCGTTCTAATATTCAAGGTGTTGTTGGTGGGAAGAATGCTACTGCCCCAAGCATGAGTGCTAAACCTGCAGCATCTACTACTACTTTAGTGGGTTCTACAGCAAAGAGTAGTGGAATTCAATGCTTCAAATGTGGAGGTCGTGGACATGTAATCAAGGAGTGCCCAAATAATCGTGTGATCATTCTGAATGACAATGGAGAGTATGAATCAGCCAGTGAAGAGGATGTTGAGGAAGAGCAAGATATTAAAGCCCATGAAAATGAGGAAAATATTGGGTGTGAATTTGAGCAAGGTGCTGCTCTTGTGGTGGCTCAAATCTTGAGTGTTCAAATGAGAGAAGCAGAAAATGGACAGCGACATAATCTGTTCCAAACAAGAGCTAAGGTGCAAGATAAGGTTGTGAAGGTGATCATCGATGGGGGAAGCTGCCATAATCTTGCTAGTAGAGAGATGGTTGATAAACTTGGTCTGAAGCTACATCGACACCCTCATCCATACCATGTCCAATGGTTGAATGATTTAGGAGATATTAAGATTGGGTATAAGGTGAATGTTCCATTCAAGATTGGAGAATATGTTGACACCATTGAATGCGATGTGGCACCCATGTCAGTGTGTCACTTGCTGCTTGGAAGACCATGGCAATATGACCGATATACTCAGCATTGTGAGAGAACAAATCAGTACGCACTAGATTTGAAAGGGAAGAAGTTTGTACTCAAGCCTATGACACCTCAACAAATTATGGCTGAGCACTTGCAGAAGAAATCTGAAATTAGTCCACCAACTAAAGGAGAGAAAGAGCGAAACAAAATGAGTGCCATCCACAATTCGGTGAGTGAGAGCCACAAGCCAAATTTGAGAGGTAAAAATAAAGGAGAGGGAGAGAACTTAGTGATGATAGCCACCAAATCTGAAATGAGAGATGTGAGGAGAAACCCGGATCAAGTCTTATTTGTACTTGTGTGCAAGGACACATTACTTTCAGCTAACGACTTAACATTTGTCCCTAGTGTTGTTGCACGTGTTTTATAGGACTATGAAGATGTTTTTCCAAAGGAAACACCTACTGAACTTCCTCCATTGCGTGGCATCGAACATCAAATTGATCTCATCCCTAGAGCAGCACTTCCAAACCGTCCAGCATACCGCACCAATCCTGAAGAAACAAAAGAAATTCAAAGGCAATTACAAGCACTTTTAGATAAAGGTTATGTTCATAAAAATTTAAGTCCTTGTGCTGTCCCAGTGATTTTGGTACCAAAGAAAGATGGTTCATGGAGAATGTGTGTAGATTGTAGAGCTATAAATAACATCACCGTTCGTTATCGTCATCCTATTCCTAGGCTTGATGATATGCTAGATGAATTGAGTGGATCTATGATATTTTCTAAAATTGATTTGAGAAGTGGTTACCATCAGATTAGAATGAAAATCAGAGATGAATGGAAGACTGCTTTTAAAACAAAGTTCGGGTTGTATGAGTGGTTAGTTATGCCCTTCGGGTTGACTAATGCCCCTAATACATTCATGAGGTTGATGAACCATGTCTTGCGAGAATTCATTGGAAAATTTGTTGTTGTTTACTTTGATGATATCTTAATTTACAGCAAGACATTAGAAGAACACGTTGTTCATATTCAGCAGGTTTTGGATGTGCTCAGGAAGGAAAGATTATTTGCTAACCTTGAGAAGTGCACATTTTGTACAGATCAAGTTGTGTTTCTTGGTTTTGTTGTTTCTGGTTCAGGAATTCACGTTGATGAATCCAAGGTGAAAGCAATAAAAGATTGGCCGACTCCTGAAAATGTAAGCCAAGTGAGAAGTTTTCATGGACTTGCTGGTTTCTACAGAAGATTTGTGAGAGATTTCAACACCATAGCTGCTTCATTAAATGAGTTAATAAAGAAAGGTGTTACCTTCCAATGGGGTGATCCACAAGAGAAAGCGTTCCAAGAATTGAAGAAAGGTTATCCGAAGCTCCCTTGCTTGTGTTGCCAGATTTTACTAAAACCTTTGAGATTGAATGTGATGCAAGTGGCATTGGAATTGGAAGAGTTCTCATGCAAGATGGACAACCTGTTGCCTACTTTAGTGAGAAGTTGGGAGGTGCACAACTGAATTATTCGGTGTATGACAAGGAGTTGTATGCTTTGGTAAGAGCACTTGAGACTTGGCAACATTACTTATGGCCGAAAGAATTTGTTATTCATTCAGATCATGAGGCTTTGAAGTATTTAAAAGGCCAAGCAAAACTGAACCGAAGACATGCCAAATGGGTTGAATTCATTGAAACTTTTCCATATGTTGTGAAATACAAGAAAGGTAAGGAAAACATTGTTGCCGATGCTTTGTCCCGCAAGAATATTTTGTTAAATCAACTCGAAATAAAAGTACCGGGACTTGAAAACATAAGAGAATTGTACCCCGCTGATCATGACTTTTCAGAACCATACGCAAAATGCACATCTGGAAAAGGATGGGAAACATATCACATACATAATAGATTTTTGTTTAGAGCTAACAAATTATGTGTTCCATATTGCTCTGTGAGACTCTTGTTGTTGCAGGAAACACATGCAGGTGGATTGATGGGACACTTTGGATGGAAAAAGACTTATGACCTGCTAGCTAATCACTTTTATTGGCCAAAGATGAGAAGGGATGTTGAACGACTTGTGTAGAGATGCGTTACCTGTCACAAAGCTAAGTCAAAACTGAAACCCCATGGTTTATATACTCCCTTGTCTGTTCCTAGTGCCCCTTGGGAAGATATTAGCATAGACTTTGTTTTGGGATTACCTAGGACAAAGAGGGGGAGGGATTCAATCTTTTGTGGTTGTTGATAGATTTTCTAAAATGACACATTTTATACCATGTCATAAAAGCGATGATGCTTCCCACGTAGCCTTTCTATTTTTCAGGGAAATTGTGAGATTACATGGCATGCCCAAGACGATTGTTTCAGACCGTGATGCCAAATTTTTGAGCTACTTTTGGAAGACATTGTGGGCCAAACTCGGTACAAGGCTGCTGTTTTCAACCACTTGACACCCACAAACGGATGGACAAACTGAAGTTGTGAATAGAACGCTTTCTATGCTACTACGAGCCTTGATAAAGAAGAACTTAAAGGAGTGGGAAGAGTGCTTGCCACATGTGGAATTTGCTACAACAGGGCAGTACACTCTACAACTAATATGAGTCCTTTCGAAGTTGTATATGGTTTCAAACCACTTGCTCCGGTCGACTTGCTGCCTCTACCATTGCAGGAAAGAAGTAACATGGAAGCCTCCAAGCGTGCATCTTTTGTCAAGAAGATTCATGAGAAGACCAAAGAAGCAATTGAGAAAAGATCCAAGTACTATGCTGAATGGGCAAACAAGCATCGCAAGAAGGTGACATTAGAGCCTGGAGAATTAGTTTGGGTACACCTTCGTAAAGATCGCTTTCCAGAGAAGCGCAAATCCAAATTGATGACACGAGGAGATGGTCCATTCAGAGTGCTGCCCAAGATCAATGATAATGCTTACAAGATAGAGTTCCCTGAAGACTATGGTGTTAGCCCAACCTTCAATGTTGCTGACTTAACGCCGTTCTTCGGATTCGAGGAATCAGAGTCAAGGACGACTCCTTTTCAAGAGGGGGAGGATGATGAGGACATCTCAACCGTGCATGCCTCCTCAAGTGTCAACGACTCACGCATTAACATCAACATACAAACCAAGGACAATTACACGTAGTCGGGCAAAGAAACTACAACAAGAGGTGAACGTGCTACTTTTAGAGTTATATTTAAATGCTAATAAGAATTATATGCTACCTAAGTCGTGCACATTGCTATTGCTCAGGTTCACCATGGAGAGAGACAAAGACACACCAAACAATGACTACAAAGAAGAACTACTCGAGAGCCAAACTAATTCAGGAGAAGAGTCAGAAAGAAACACTCATAACTTTTGATCCACATTAGTTATGAAGGTGAATGAGTACATTTTAGAAATCTTATGAAGTCTAGTTTATAATGGCACTAAGATCGACTACTTTGGGTACTACATGAAGAAGTACGACTAGTTTTAGTGCAGACTGGTCAGAAGGTCAACAGTCAGTTTGAAGTCTAAGTTCCCATGCAAAACTGTACCATTCTACAACATTTCGTGCTGCATGCTACACATGGTTGGAAGCTCCTTTAAGTCTAGTTTTCAACCCAACAAACTGATCATCATTTTGACTTCCCAAGATGGAGTTATTGCAAATTTACTGAAGGCTGCGCAGAAGTCCAACAGCCTCGCGAGACCACTTCGGGAGTTGCTTTCATGGAAGCCTTTTCACATACTCTATCCCTTCAGTTTCATTTCGTGTTTACACCTATCTAGGAGGGTTGTTCCTAGTATAAATACCCTATGTATCTCAGAGATTAGCAAGACTTTGATAATTGAAATACAAACCCCTTTGTTCAGCTATGTGCTAACAAAACTTGAGAGAGTGATCTCTACCCCTTTGCTCTTGTGATTTCCTTCGTGAGATTACAGAAGCGGCGGCTTCATCCGCTCCCAATTGGTGCTCCTACTCCCTTCAAGGTTTTCCTTGATTGATTGTAGGCTGTGTTGGTTGGTTCTTTGAGAGTGTGGTTGGACGAATCCTCGATTCAGGTTGCCGGTTAAAGACGGTGGTTGGCTTCGAGTTCTATTTTCCAAGTTGCACTAGTTATCACTGCTTGCAGCAAGTTATCGAGTGGTTCTTCCACTAGTTATCAAGTTCAAGATCCTACGTCGTGAAGATCGGGACCGAGACTTCATCAAAACTTTTGTTTGAGGCCTCGGCTTGCCCTTTGGCTTGTGCGTAGTACGGCGAAGAATTAAGTAGCTTGATCCCCATGCCGTCGGCAAACTGAACGAATTCGTTCGATAAAGATAGATCCCTGGTCTGTTGTTATTATTTGTGGAACGCCAAATCGGTAGATGATGTATTCTTTGACAAACTCGATTGCGTCCTTAGAATCCACTTTTCTGAGGGGAATCGCCTCCACCCACTTTGTGAAGTAATCCGTCGCCACCAGGATAAACTTATGTCCTTTGCTTGAGGGTTGATTGATCTGGCCGATCATATCAATGCCCCATCCTCTGAACGGCCACGACTTGATGATTGGGTTCACAGCCGATGCTGGTGCTCGTTGTATGGCGCCGAACTTCTGGCAATCCTGGCACCCTTGTAATACTTGAAACAATCCTCCAGCATCGTCGGCCAGAAATACCCTGCTCGGCGAAGCAGTCACTTCATTTTGTGGGCCGATTGATGTGTGCCACAGATTTCTTCATGTACTTTCCCGATGGCCACTGTAGCCTGATCGGCTCCCAAACACTTGAGTAGCACGCCGCAAATCGTCCGATAGTACAGATCTTCATCGAGCAACAGGTATCGTAATGCCTTGTATCGTAGTTTCCTTGTGGCCGATTGAGAGGGGTTTTTGAGATAGTTGTAAACTTCAAACCTCTAATCATCGGCTGTAATGGCGGCAACGTCTATGTCGGCTTCTTTCAGCATCGGCCGATAGCCCGATGCCCCCTGAGCCAAGTCATTGGCCTCTGTGTTCTGCTCCCTGGGGATATGTTTCAAAGTAACTAGCCGAAAATTGTCCATTAATTCCCGGCATTGCGGATAATAGACCATCAGCGCGTCGTTTTTGCATTCATATTCTCCCGATAATTGGCTGATGACCAATAATGAATCTCCCATTATTTCGATGGCGTCGGCTTCAACTTCCTTGAGCAGGTGCAATCCTTTAAGAACGGCTTCGTATTCGACTTGGTTGTTTGTAGCGTGGGGGTTGATGGCAAAAGCAAACTCCAAGCTTGCCCCCCTGGGCGAAATAATGACCAAGCCGATGCCACAGCCGTTGGTGCAAACCGAGTCATCGAACGTCAAAGTCCAAGGCATAATTTTCATTGAGCCGATTGAATCGTTTATGTGCTCTACAATGAAATCGGCTATGGCTTGCCCTTTGACTGCCCTTGGTGCCTGATACCTCAAATCCAATTCTGTTAGTGCGAAAATCCACTTCCCAATTCTTCCATTAAGCACTGGAGCCGATAGCATATACTTAACTACATCGGTTTTGCAGATTACTGTGCACTCATTGGACAGCAGATAGTGCCTTAACTTCGTACATAAAAAATAAAGGCATAAGCATAGCTTCTCCACAGGTGAATACCTCGTTTCTGCGTCTAGCAACCGTCGACTGAGATAGAAGATGGCTTTTTCTATGCCGTCGACACCTTGGATTAGGACGAAGCCGATTGATTTGTCATCGGCTGATAAGTACAGCTTGAACGGTATTCCCTTTTGTGGAGACATTAAAACTGGAGGGGAGCTTAGATAATCCTTTATGTTGTCTAACGCTTTTTGCTGCTCTGCCCGCCATGTGAATGTCTGATCGGCTTTCAGCCGAAGCAGTGACGTGAACGGCTCCATCTTTTCCGAGAGATTGGCTATGAACCGTCTGATGAAGTTTATCTTGCCGATCAATGACTGGAGTTGCTTTTTATCTTTCGGAGGTTGAATTGTCTTGATAGCAATTATGCTCCTTGGTGTAACTTTGATTCCTCTTTCATGAACGAGAAATCCCAAGAATTGCCCGGCCGATACGCCGAACGTGCACTTAAGCGGATTCATCTTCAGACCATATTTCGTCGTCCGTTCTAACACTTGTCTCAAATCGGCTATATGGCCTTCTTTCTCCCTTGACTTGACAACCATGTCGTCGATGTATATCTCTACCAGCGAGCCGATCATATCGTGAAAGATGTAATTCATGGCCCGTTGATATGTTGCCCCAGCATTCTTCAAGCCGAATGTCATTACCACCCATTCGTACAAGCTAATTGCACCGGGACACCGAAAAGCGGTCTTATGGATGTCCTCGTCGGCCATGAATATTTGATTGTACCCTGCATTGCCATCCATGAAACTGATGATTTTGTGGCCTGAAGCAGCATCGACAAGTAGATCGGCTATCGACATTGGGTATTCGTCTTTAGGAGTTGCCTTGTTTAGATCTCTGAAATCGATGCACACCCTAAGTTTACCGTTTTTCTTCAATACTGAGACGATGTTCGAGACCCACTCGGCGTATCGGCAAGGCCGAATGAATCCCGCGTCGTATAGCCGAGTGATTTTGGCTTTAATTGCATCGTACATGTTGGCCTTAAACCTCCTGGGAGGCTGTTTGAACGGCCGATAGCCTGCCTTAATCGGCAGGTGATGGACCACTATTGATCGGCTGAGGCCGGGCATCTCGAAGTACTCCCAAGCAAAACAATCTTTATATTCTTTTAACAATTCAATAAGCTGGGATCTACAATGAGGAGACAGATTTTTGCTAATGTATGTCGGCCTCGGCTTATCACCAGAGCCGATGTCCATTTCCTCTAATTCGTCGACCGACGTAAAACCTTGCCCTAGCTTGCCATCGTCTTCGTCCGCGATGCCCACGCCGAGAACGCTCGAGCCCTCCACCATGTCTTGTTCAAAGCAGCAGCTACGGCTCGTCATTTCCAATCGGCTGTATTGTGGAATTGGAAACATTTAGAAAATCGGCTTGCCAGATTTTCCCAGATAAACAATCGATGCCTTCGATTTCCCAAAGCGGCAAATCGGCACTGACGACACTAACTGACCTGTCGGCTGGCACGATCTCGATCTTGTCGCCATCCCATTGGATCAGGCTCTGATGCATTGTAGAAGGGATGGAGCAGTTAGCGTGTATCCAGTCCCTTCCGAGCAGCAGGCTGTAAGACCCCTTCCCGTCGATGACAAAGAATGTTGTAGGCACGGTCTTGTTGCCGATGGTCAATTCAACGTTGAGGACGCCCTTGGTTTCCGATGGGTTGCCGCCGAAGTCTTTGAGCACCATGTTGGTTTTTATCAAGTCTTTGGCTCCCTTGCCTAGTTTTCTGAATGTTGCGTAAGGCATGAGATTGACTGCAGCTTCCCCATCAACTAGCATTTAGGAAATCGGCTTGCCGTTGACGAACCCTTTGATGTACAACGGCTTTAAGTGCCAATTTTCGGTTCCTTCTGGTTTGTCGAAGACAGCCTGATCTGGTGAGATTGTCAGTTTCGCCAGGTCGTCCTCGATAGTGTTTGCGTCGGCTTCTGGGGCGCCGAACTCGGCTGGCAGCACGAACACCATGTTAACCGACGCAAAAATTTTTCCTTTCCCTTTGGCTGCCCTCCTGGCTTGATCGGCTGAGCTTTCCTCGGCTCGCTCCTCGCCGGCTATGGCAGCTTTCTCTTTGTGTACCCATCGCCTTTTGATTTTGCCAAGCCGACGACGCTGTTCGTAGATCATTTGCTGAACTTCGTCTTCTCTCCCTTCACGCTTAAGCCGTTGAACCCTTCTTTTCTGCGTCTTCGTGAAGAGATCGGACAGACACCATTGGGGGTTGGCCGATTCCTCATCGTCGGCCTCTTCATCGTCGCGGTTGTTCCCATCGCAGTTTTTATCGACGAAGAAAACTTGGTGGATCAGACCGAGCCGATCATGGACAGACCGTCGCCTTCGGTTTAGCTGAACGGCTCTGGGGATGAACCGAGTTGGACTTGTAGGCGATGAGCTCCTGTGCTCGTCGCGGCGATCGTTACATGCTGAGCAATCGTCCAATGTTGGCACTCTCATGCCGGATTCCCAGCAGTACCTGAAGAAATCACAATGCCAATACGGATCGGCGTTGTCGTGGTTTACCTCGTATCATCGGCTTTGGGTATTCCGCTCGCGCCGACGAGGTGTTTCATTGTTTCATTGTTCACGGATCGATCGTCGGTCAGTCGATCTGATGACTGGGTGCACCATATTAATTGGCGCAGTGTGACGTCCAATTTGATCGCCTTCTGCCTTGGCCCCGATCGATGTATTGACTAAGCCGTGCGCCATTCTGTTCTGTCGATCGGCTTGCCTGGGGCCGGCTTGGACCGTGTTGACCGGAAAGGGATTGCCGTCTACTTTCATCGGCCGATTCGAGTCGGCGAACTTCAGCTTCCCGGCCTCAATTGTAGACTGAATTTGCTGCCTGAAGACCTTGCAGTCATGGTGGCGTGGGATGTGGAGTTGTGCCACTTGCAATATTTCTTTTTCTTCAACTCTTCGGCCGACGGGATCACGTGATTTTTAGGCAATTGAACCTGCTTCTCCTTGAGCAGCAAGTCGAAGATCTTGTCGACCTTGGTGATGTCGAAATCGTATCATTCTTCCTTGGCCATCTTCAGCAGCCATTGGCAGACGATGGCCTTTTTGTTCTTGGCCCATTCGGCTGCCGCCACTTCTGCGTCATCGTCGTTGGACTCGTAGTCTGATTCAACGATGACCTGACTTATTTTTTTGACGGCCTTCCTAGTGTCTTGGAATCGCTGCTCGTGGTCTGTCACCTTCTGTGCCAAGTGGGCTAAGCTGTCAAAGTCCTGCGCAGAGAATCGCTCTCGGATCGGAGCGATCAAACCATGGAAGGCCAAATCAGCCAACTGGGCATCAGATAGCACCAGGCTGTAGCATCGGTTCTTCATCTCTCTAAAGCGTTGGATGTATTATTCTTGGACCGATTCGTTGTGTTTTTGCCTAATGCTGGTGAGGTCCGACAACTTCATCTCGTGGTTGCCGGAATAGAAGTAGCTGTGGAACTGTTTTTCAAGATTGGCCCAGCTCTGAATTGAGTTGTAGGGCAATGAGGAGAACCAAGTAAAAGCTGATCCTGAAAGAGAAAGAGGGAACAGTCGGACTCTCAAGGCGTCTGTAGTCGATGCTTCACCGCAATGTGCCAAGAATCGGCTAACATGCTCGTAGGTTGAAACATTGTCCTGCCCGAAAAACTTTGAACAATCGGGGATCTTGTATCGGTTGGGCAACGGGATTCGCTCAAAATGCTCTGGATAGGGATACCGATACATGTTCCCTGAGTCTTTTGGCTTGAGATCAAATTGATCGCGCATGACATCTGCGATCAGATCGGCCCATGTTTGGTTGTCTTGCTGTATCGGCTCGTATAGGTTATACGGCGTGGGTGCTTGCCGATACAGCGGTGGTGGCGTCTGAGGCCTATAATGATGATCTTGACGGCCTCCTTGGTACTGGTAGTGGTGATCAGCGGGAGGTGGCCGAGGTGCCGGTGGTGGCGTTGGTGGTCCTGGAAACAGCTATCGGCCACCGGCGTTGCACCGTCTATCTGGATCAATCGGCTCTAACTGCCGATTATCATTGAACATATTGGCAATCTGATCTTGGGGCAGTGGCTGTTGTCGGTTCAGCATAGTAATCGCTGGCCTTATAGCCGATTAACCTGGATTTGGCTGACCGAGGACTCCTCCCGACGGCCGTTGTTGCGCTATCAATGGGATCAGGCGATTCTACGTGACCAGCGTCCTGTAACCAGGAAATTGGTCGTCTGTGAAGTACGTCAGCCCCCGTTGCAGCTGGTCGGCTATCTTGGCGTCGACCACTGTAGCGATCATGTTATTGAGGGTGTTGACCAGGAGCTACTTTGGTTGATCAACGCGTGATGAACGGCCGAGTCAATCCGGTCTTTGGAGAGAATATATAGCCGAATCATCCTGTACCTGGATCGGCTCCTCCACCTTCTGTTTGCCTTTTGTCTCACAAGAGGAGGACGCCTTAGTGTCGTTTATGCTGAACTTATACTTCTGATGCACGACCCCAGATCTTGTTTGGGTGAAAGACTGCAAATAGTTAGCCTGGAGCTCTTCCACCATCTTCTTATAATTGGCTTGCTGTTCAGCCGATAACTGCTCCATCTTCACAGGCACGATGTTGTCCTGGGAAATGCCGGGGCTCTTGGAGTCGACCATCTTGCCTGCTGAATCTATACGTCCGAGTCAAGCCGACAAAGAAAGTCCCACTGGGTGTGCCAAGAAGAGTGTTGATGAGAAATTTCTCTCACGCGCCGGCTCGGGAGATTTGCTTAACTCCGGCAGTGTGTCCTTCTACCGCCTATGCGTGCAGGCGTGCCGTTGATTTGATCTGTAAATCAACAAGAAAAACAAAGGAATATGCGTTAAGTGTTAGGTTAGATCCCCACGGGATCGGCTGAGGGAATCCATGAGCATATATATGCTATTCTAAACCATATTTAAGCCAAGTGACTGGAATGGATCGGCTATACCGAGACAGCATCAGCCGCTTAACCCAAATATAGTAAAGAATAATAAATATATGAATCGATAACCTAGCCGATACTGAAAAGCTAACAATGAATCGGCTAGTACTCCGATGAATCTTATAGAAAGATATCATTCTTGAAACAGATGCATAGCCTAGAAATCGGCCATCTGTTGAAGGTAGGCCGATTTCGGTGGCGACGTCCGACAAGAATGCGATCTTAACATAAGAGACAGTCCTAATATAAATCTAATAATAAATATATTAAAAGAAATATATCAGGGCAGATAAGGCCGGCTGAAACCCCGGCACTGTCTCTAAACAATATAAATCTCAGCAGAATAGATCATTGATAGTTCTAAAAACGACTTAATAGATTGAACTCGATGAAGCATTAAGTATAAAAAGAAAAACCTGATCTGTTGTAGCCGATTTATATATCTCGAGACGGTAGATACCGTATATAAACCAGCCAACCTTTAGATCTAGCCCTATCGGCTGTAAGTTCTTGATAGAACTGGCCAATGGCAGGATAGATCTAAACATTGATCTAATTTATATACGCTATATGATAAATAGCACAGTACAAACTCCTGAATCTAATGTGTCATTACGATGGAAGCACTAGAAACAGCAAATCATACCACTAATGACAAGCATTTACCTAGATCTGGGATCGAAACGATGTAGCCCGTAGCCAAACAAAGTGCTCGTCTGAAGAAAAGGTTGGCGATGCGCCGAAGGTTTGATTGATTGTGATTGTGTTGAATGATAATTACAGGGAGTCTCGGGTCCTATTTATACCCAAGATACAATTACCTCTACAAACCCTGGACTCTATCTAAACTACTATTTAAAACACAACATTATCCCGAGCGGGACCCACGCCGTGTTACGACTAACAGATTAAACAAACCCCTAAATTACAGATACAATTGCCGTTACATGACTCTATCCATAAGTGGCAATATCGTTTAACGTGCAATTAACAATCGAATCTTCTATTTATCCTCAAACCGCTGCATCAGAAATGGTTTCATCTCTTTCGGACTTGGAATCGGCTATCGGCTGCCCCTGTCTGATCCAACTTTAGCCGATTGGCCTCGCAGCCGATCACTCTTCAGCCAATGCGACTTCTGTCTCCAGCCGATCCGACTCTGCTTCGCCTTTACAGACTTGGGGACTAGATCACCAAATTTCAGTGTTAACAAAGAGTTGTAACTATCCTATATAAGGGGGTGCAACCTGAGCAGTAGATGAATTGCAACTGGACAACCATCAAACTAGCAGAATAGCAGTAAATGGATTCATAGAAATTAGTTGCAACTTGTTTTTTTAATTATTGTCAAGAAAACAAAGTAAATTACAATATAATGTTTTCATTCAGATTCATAGCTGTTGTCATCACTGCCTTCTAGGCAATCACCGTGGTCAGATGCATCATCATTTCCACCATGCTGTTCATCTCGTTGTTCATGTATCCTTGGGCGATCTCTCTTCTGGTGAGCCCCAGCTTGTGTTTTGGCACCCCTCTTTTTTGCTCTATTTTCTACTGCTCTGCTCCTGTTTGGGTTCAGCGGGCATGTTGTGCTGTAGTGGCCTCTAACATTGCACGTTTGGCACACTTTCTTCTCGTAGCCTCCTGTGTATGTGCTGTAAGGATTGCAACTTTGTTTTCTCTTTTCAGTAGATTGGTTCACCCTAGCAGATTTCCTACCTCTGGTGCGCGACACCAGTGGTTCAGCCAATGATGTACCAGCGAGATAGTTTGCAGAGGTTGGATCAAGGGTTGACCCAGGTTCAGGCTCACTGTACTACATATCAGGTGTACTACAATCTGGTGTTGATGCACCACCACCAACATTCTGGGTTGCAATTGAATCAGCATCCATGTTGTAACTAGTACTGCTTAATGGATTGTATGAGTGCATAAAAGAAACAAGTTCTGGGCATTGGAGAAGCTCAGTCCCTAGAGTGATTCTATCTATTTGCCTCACTGTTTCAGCATAAGCTCGATCTATTTTGCTGCCTGCTCTGCCGAGCTTCATTAACTTAGGTAGTAGTTTTGATAGGCGTGACTGCTCTGTGTCCCCTAGACGGCCAACCTGCACAATGTCATGTCTGTCCCATGGAACCGCAGATCTTGCATCACGTGTGTATCGTTTCAGAATGTATTTTTCTAGTATGCTCTGCACCTGGAGGTGTGCGAACGCCTTTATGATGTGCATGCAGAACATACCTACAATTTTTTTTAGTTTTTGTTTAATATACAGAGAAATAATCAGGGGCCTACAATGCATAATGGGAGATGTCACAATGTTGCAACTAGCGTACCTATGAGCTCCCAATGCTTGCACTCACATTCATACACGCCTGCTTCTTTGTCTGCTACCACCCTGAAGGCATGTTGCGCCCAATAGAAGCTTCTCGTCCCCTTCTCATGTCTCACTAAGTAGGCATTCTTTACTTCTAGATCAGGATTAGACTCTATGACAAATGTTGTGCTGTTATTATATTATTTTTTGTATTCCTGATACACAGCTCTTGTGTATACCCTTCTGAGCTGCTCATTGAACCTTGATTTGCAAGCTCAGACAACCTCAGCCCGCACAATTTTTTTATTGATTAGGATGCAACTAGATAGAGTTTTTTTTGCAATCATTGCATCAGAACTAGTTGCAATTTGCATTAAATCAACCTTTTTTTGCAATCAAGTTCATTTGAAGTTGCATCAAACTACAGGTACAGATAAAGTTGCAATCACAGCATAGTATTAGTTGCAATCAACTTTAGTAAACAATTACAGTTATAATATGAAGTTGTAGTCATCATACATTGAAGTTGCAATTATGATATGAAAATACCTGTGAGTAGTGTGTCTCACCTGCATCCATGTGGTCCGTGTGCTGAAGTGAGTCAAGCACCCTCTTTGCAAACATGTGGAGAGTTGTACTACTATTAACATAACCATCCTTCAGCACCATGTTCTGGCTTTCCGATCTTTGTGTGGATGTCATTCTCCTGCAGTACATTCCTTTGAAGTATGTTGCAATTCAGCTCTTCCTTTTTCCCACAATGTGTTTATTGCGGGGTTATAAGTGATTCCACACTCATCTATCAGCTTCTTCCACTCCACCTCAAACTGTGTAGGTCCAAGGGGATAATTTATAAGATATTCTAGCCTTTCCTGACGGTTTTTTTTGTGTTGTGTGTACAGTTGGTTGAGTTCATATTCCCAGGGCCTTGTTATATGCCATCTATAGTTCCTATGTTGCGATTGTCAAACACAATTTTTATTGCTTCTCTCATTGTTGTATCTTCATCTGTTGTAAATATGTCAAACAATAGTTGCAAATGAAACCACATCAAATAGAAGCAAACAAAGAATACACTTACAGTTGCATTAAAGCAACATTTGTTTTGCAATCAACCTCAAGTGAAGTTGCAATTACTGTACAAGAAGTTGCATCAAACTACATGTACAGATAGAGTTGCAATCACATCATAGTTATTAGTTGCAATCAACTTCAATAAACAATTGCAATTATAATATGAAGCTGCAATCAGCACATTGAAGCCATATCAAAGTCATACCTGTCAGGATCACATAGGGCTGGCGTCCGCTCATGCAGTTCTTGAAAGTTTCAAACAACCATTTGAATGTTTCAACCGTTTCATCCCGAAGCAGTGATTGCCCAAAACTTACATTCTTAAGGTTGTTGTTTGCCCCAACAAACATGGCCAGTGGCATATGTTTTCTGTTTGTTTTGTGTGTCATGTCCAATGTTATCACATCACCGAAATCTTTGTATTCAGCTCTTTGGCTTGCGTGACTCTAGAATATGCTTCTGAGTAGATTTGTTTGTGGCTCAAAATCTACATCCCAATAGAAGTACTCGTTGCTTGCCTTGCATTCTCTAAAAAACTGAAAAAGCTTGCCCATATCACTATCCTTGTCTTCCCTTGTTTGCTCCATCTTCCTGGGACATAAAAATTATTAAGCAAATCATGATTGCAACTATGCAGAATACATTTTTACAAACTGAGAGCAGTGGTACTTACATGTTCTTCACATCCTTCTCTGTGAATGGCCAGTTTTGACGTCCACCAAATAGTTCAGACATCACATTCATTGCAGCTTGGTGCGCTACACCATTTCTTGTCATGATAGCAAATAGGTCATCTATTGCTGATTCTCTTTGCTTGTGGGCATGCATGTATCGCACCATCCTCGGCGATGGTTGCAGCACGTGGTTGTGTATTTCCACAACATAGTCAAAGTACCATTGTCTGTTTTTCTCATCTTCCTTGACCTTAACATATGCAGGACATCCCACTCTTTTTGATGTTTTTTCAATTTGTGGCTCATCATTACATGGTTGATGAAACCCCTCTCGGTTGCAAACCTAGTGTGCTATGTGTTTGCTAGTTCTTTTCACTCTCACACTGAATCCTGCCATTTTCATATAATCGCAATAGAACAAGTAAGCTTGTTTTTTTATCAAATGTCTGTCTCACTCTTGGGATAAACACATCAAGTATATTTGGATCCTGTAGAAAATTACGCGGTGGTAAATATGTATGAATTCTGGAGTAATAACAAAAAAACAGAGTTGCATCACAGATAAGTTTTTTGCAATTCTCCTTGACACACTGGTTGCAATCAACTATATCCACTGGTTGCAACCTCATCCAAACACCAGTTGTAACTCTAGTCTGTCACCAGCAACTATGGGGCTGCATGCTGGTTGCAACTTAAATTAAACACTAGTTACAACTCCAGTTTGTTACAGCAGCAAATATGGGGACTGTATGCTAGTTGCAACTTAAATTAAACACCAGTTGCAACCTAATCTAAAACACCAATTGCAATTAAGGCACATGCTGCATAACAACAGGACTTCTCACTGGGTTTGATACATTGTGTGCAATCTACTATATCACCAGTTGCAACCTCATTTAAACACGAGTTGCAACTCCAGTCTTGTTACACCAGCTACTGGTTTAACAAAACGAGTTGCAACTAGTGTTAGATGAGGTTCCAACCAGTTGCAACCTGGGGGCTGTATGCTGGTTGCAACCCAAATTAAACACCAGTTACAACCTAATATAAACACCAATTACAATTTAGCCAGATGCAACATAAGAAGAGTACTTCCTAGGAGGGGCACCCATCTTAGTACTACTCCCATCCAACAGACATTGCAATCACATATAACAGACATTGCAAGTTGACTCATCACAATATAAAATCAGAGACTCACTGGGTAGAATCTGTGGGCAGGATCAGGCGAGATTAGGGATCCAGGAGTTAGTGAAGCAGGGGGCATAAGCATTGTGGTATGATGCAATGGATCATCCCACATGGCGGGGGGATCGCTTGAGTGATTGGGGTTGTCGTTAGCGCCGCGGGAGACTTGCTGCCGGCGATTTTGCAGGTGGATGTTCAGCCCCCGAGATAACTAGTTGCAATTTTCGATGCAGGACGGGATCCGCATCTGGAATCGATGAGGGAAGCTGGGTGTAGCGACGGTGGGGCCATGCCGATTCGTGGAGGTGGGGGTGGGAAGAAGGCGGCGCCATCCGTGGCGGTGGCGGGGGGGAGGAAGGCGGCGCCATCCACTGGGTGTGGTGGTGGGAGGAAGGCGGCACGATCCGCGCGGGGGTGGTGGTGGGGAGCAAGGTGGCACGATCCGTAGGGATGGAGGAGGAGAAGAAGGCGAAGCGATCCGCCGGGATGGAGGTGGAGAGGAAGGCGGCACGATCTGTCGGGATGGAGGTGGTGCGGGACGACGACGCGATCCGCCGGGATGGGCGTGCGGGAGGACGGCGGCGCAATCCGTGGGGTGGGGAAAAATTTTGGCGCGATCTGCGGGGTGTCGGGCGGGTGGGGATTTGTGTTGCGTTTGCGCCGTCGGGATTTCCGTTTTTGCGTCGCCGTGCGCGTCTGCATTTTGCGTCGCGCCGACCCTGTGCAACGTAAGGCTAAAATGCACCTAGGTGCATTTTAGCCCTACCGTATATATATATATGTATATATATATGTATATATATACATACATACATACATACATACATGCACAAACACGGCAGGGCTAAAATGTACCTAGGTGTATTTTAGCCCTGTGTTGCACAGGAGCTACACGCGCACAACAGATCCTTCGGGCGCCAAAATCATATCCTCGCGGGCGCGTTTGAGCCAGACAAAAAGCACCGGATCCCACTAAGGCAGCGGTCCCATTAAAACTCTAAAGTTAAGCGTGCTTGGGCAAGAGTAGTACTAGGATGGGTGATCTCATGGGAAATTCAAGTTGCAACTCATCTAAACACCAGTTGCAACTTCAGCCACAGCTGGTTGCAACTTCATCTAGTTGCAACTTGTGTTTAGAGGTTGCAACTGGCGTTTAGCTCTGGTGGTTGACCAGTTGCAACACACTTGGTATGCTGGTTGCAACCTAATCTAAACACTAGTTGTAACTCAGTTGCAACACACTTGGTATGCTGGTTGCAACCTAATCTAAATACTAGTTGCAACTCAGTTGCAACACACATGGTACCTAATCTAAACACTAGTTGCAACTCTGACAGATGCAACATAATACAAGGACTTTCCAGTTGCAATGCACATGGTATACTGGTTGCAACCTAATCTAAACATCAATTGTACCTCCGCCAGATGCAACATAATACAAGAACTTTTCAGGAGGTCACCAATCCTAGTACTACTTAATACAATAATTTCCTAGGAGGTCATCCATCCTAGTACTACTCTCGTCCAATCATTGAGATCACCCATCCTAGTACTACTCTCATCCAAGCACTGAGGTCACCATCCTAGTACTACGCTCATCCAAGCACGCTTAACTTAAGAGTTCTAATGCAGCATAATACAAGGACTTCCTGTTAGTGATATGCCCTAGAGGCAACATGGAGATGTTGGATATCACGTCAATGTTTATGTATAAATGAATAAAGTGTTATTCAGTTCCATGAAATAGACATCTTGTATTGATCAATAAGTACGTGACTTATTTATGAGACTCTATATGTATGAATCTATTTCTAAACGATCCCTGATCATATGTTATATTGTTGGAACAAATATGATTCTAAGATCGGCATGTTTATTGATTGATGATCATGTCTCATAGATCATGGGTATGGAGATACCAAATCAATAAACATGGACACATGTGTTGGAGAACACATTGTTGGATAGACCCACCGTGAGACATTACAGAATCAATGTGCCATTAGTTGGTCTCGGGTAGTGTTGGTACAAAGTCCTTAGACCCGAGATCACCATGGATTCCAACATGTGTAGTAGCCTACTTTGGGACTACCAAACGCTATTCCGTAATCGGGTAGTTATAAAGGTAGTTTTCGGGTTTGCTATGAAACATGGAGTGGGATGTGAGTGATCAAGATGGAATTTGCCCCTCCTTTGGAGAGATATCTCGGCCCCTCGAGGTAATGGATTATGGAAATGCATGGCCATGCTAAGTTGATTGAGGAGTCAATCAACGGACGGATAATCCAATACGGTTCGAGTGAATGGTTAAGCTATTGAAGGGATGGCACACATCTTGCCTATAGCTTAACCGGTATCGTGAGGCAAAGGGATTTGTGTACACATTACGGGTTCGAGTCGATATTATATTCTTGTATACTATGGTGTCAATATGTGCTGCTAGGCGCCGCAATGTAGTCGGCTGAGTTGGACTCGAGCCGACGGTCGGCTAAGTTAGACTATAGCCGAAACCGAGTATACCTGAACCTACGTGGTCACACGCTTAAGGGGATAAGAACAGGCATTCGAGTTGGACTCGGATACGGCTCGATCGGATAGGGATCCGATCGGATAGAGTCCTATGGGCTTACGACGTATGGGCAGCCAACTCGTGAGATTCGGATGAGATCCGATTCAAAATAGAGTCCTGATCGGCCACTAGTCCCAGTCGGCCAACTCTATATAAAGGAGGGAGGGGTGGAGAGCTGCGACACGTCAATTGCATCGCGTGCAACAGAAGTCGCCGAGATCAATCTCCACGGAAACCCTCCCCACTTTCGAGCCAAACCCTAGCCTTGCATCGCGTGCTAGCACACGGGTGTACGGCGTTCTGTCCCCGGACGTGTGGATACCGGTAGAGGCGCTGCTACGTTGCGCGCTCTTGATCGGCTTCGGATCGGCTGCAATCGGAGCGATCGGCTGTGGTGGAATCGGCTGCGGTCGGGCGCATCGGAGCGAGGCGTGAGAACGCGGCCGGACGACTCGAATCGGCTGATTGGCGAATCGGCTATCTCCGGGAATCGGCTACACTGTTCCGGATCGGATTGCCCTGATTGGCTATTCCGCTGCACTCTACTCCAATCGGTAACGATCTATCGGCCCTTACTTGCAAGTGTTCCTGGTTTGCGCGGTAAAAGTTTTTGTTTTCGGCTAGCGTAGCCTCCGCGTAATCCTTCGGTGGTATCGAGCTAATTTTGCTTAGTTCCGATTTTAGATTGGATCTAGAACAAATTTTGCGCACCGGTTGATTAGATCAATCGGTTTTACGGGATCTCGTTGAGGAGAGTTAATGGTAATTATGTTCCTTGATAGTGTATCGGAACGGCGTAATGTGATTACGTCGAAGCAATTTCCATATTACTCGGTTTGAGTTGGGTTCGAGATAGCGTTCCTTGATAGTGTATCGGAACGGTATAATGTGATTATGCCGAAGCTATCTCGTAGTCCGATCTTGTTAGCTGCCTCGCGCCTACGCAAACCATCTCCCTTGATAGTGTATTGGGACGGCATAATATGAATATGCCGACATGGTTTCGTAAGCGAATTCATAGATTGGATCTATGAATTTCGTGTGGTGTGCCCGGCGCTGCCCGGAAGCCCGCGAGGGCGGGACCGCCGTGTGCGTACCCCCTTATAGGTCGTCTCGATGCCGTAGCTCTGCGATAAGTAGAAAACGTTTCTACGCCTAACTTGTTTTTGCAGAGAATGCTTTGAGATGGTATGGCCCTATTGTATGTATGAGATGTATGAGATGCATGTGATGCATGTAATATTCTTTCATATGTGCAATCCCCGTAATATTCTTTCATACGTGCAATGCTTGTAATATTCTTTCACGACTGCGAGTCGATGTAATCTTCAATTAGAGCTTCTATAGTAGTAGCTTAGTTTGAAGAAATCAAGCATTCGGCACTCGAAAGAACGGTGATGAAGATGGAGATCCTCTACACCGCATGGAGATGGAGATCACCATGTGAAGGGGGCCACACTATTTCACTATATGCTATTCTTCTTGCTTTCATATGTGATATGTTTGTTTGATAGGATAGCATCCTCGCAAAATTAAATAGTAATGATGCCCTTCCAAATGTTGCACCCGTCATCGTTATGCTCGTCAATGGTGGGTCCGCAAAGCAGAGTGCCATTCTCTATCATAACACGAGGGGTATATGTCGACATATACATGCAGGAGCATTTGGTTTACTTAACAAGGCTATCAAAACAGTTTTGGGCCTTGGGGCATAGGTTGGCGCCGGGGCATGGAGATGTCACACCAACAACAAGAGTCACATAGATATGTGATTAGCAAGGTGTTGCTTACCGATGTTACTAATTTTCTAGCAGTGATGCCAAAGCTCACTAGAAAATTAATTAACATGTGGATCTTGACCCAATACGTAACCTAGAGGGAAGGTGGAAAATACTTAATGTGAGTCTAATGTTAAATTGTTTAACAATAGACATAGCATAAACATTGTGCTAAACTTTGCTTTTTCGTTGTAGAATAAATGGCGGCTAATACTACACCCGTACCTTTAATTTGCGATCTATTCTCGAAAAGGAAAAATTAAATGGAACAAACTTTATGGATTGGTATCGCAACTTGAGAATTGTTCTCAAGCAAGAGCGTAAGGAGTACGTTCTTGAGTACCCTATCCCGAGGATTTGCCAAATAATGCTTACGCAACGCACGGAGGGCTTATGAGAAGCACACTAATGATGCCCTAGATATAAGCTGTCTCATGCTTGCTACAATGTCCCCGAGCTTCGAAGCAATATGAGAGCAGCGATGCTCACACTATTATTCAGGGATCTGCGTGGCATGTTTGAGAACCAAGCTCGGGCCGAGAGGTTCAACACCTCAAAGTCCTTGTTTGCGTGCGAGCTTGTTGAGGGAATCCCGTCGTCCGCATGTGATAAAGATGATTGGCTATATCGAGAGTCCGGAAAAACTAGGTTTTCCCCTTAGCCAAGAGTTGGCTACGATGTGATTCTCCGTCGCTCCCTCCGAGCTTCGAGCCATTCATATTAAACTATCACATGAACAATATGGATAGGACCATGGCTGAATTGCATGGGATGCTAAAGACAGTGAGGAGAGTATCCAGAAAAACGGTCATCATGTGATGATGATGCGAAGGCAAAGCGCAAACCACTGTCAAGAAACTTTGCACCAAGAGGAAGTTAACTCCCGATGAGATCGCGAGTGCCTCCAATGCAAAGAAGGGCAAGAAGGGGTCGGCGACATCGATCTTTTGCTTCTATTGCAAGGAGACAGCCCTGGAAGAGGAACGCAAGAAGTACATGGAGGATCTCAAAAAGAAGCAAAGTACGACTTCGCTTCAGGTATTAATGTTATAGACATTAATCTTGCTACTTCACCTACCGACTCTTGGGTATTTGATACCGGATCGTAGCTCATATTTGCAAGTCGTTGCGGGAATGAGAAGAAGTAGAGGATTGAGAAGGGGCGAGGTGAACTGCGCGTCGGCAATGGAGCAAGCGTTGCTACGTTCTTGTCGGCACCATACCACTTCATCTACCTTCAGGATTAGTTTTGGACTTAAATAATTGTTATTGTGTTCCAACACTATGTCAAAACGTTATTTCGCTTCATGTTTGCAAGCGGAAGGATATGATTTTAGATCAATGAACAATGGTTGTTCAATATATCTCAAAGATATGTTCTATTTTCATGCTCCATTGGTGAATGGATTATACGTTTTGAATCTTGAAGCGTCTCCCATCTATAACATTAATACGAAAGGCAACTCTCTAATGATATAAACCCCACGTTTATCCGGCATTGTCACTTAGGCCATATAAATAAGAAACGCATGAAGAAGCTCCATAAGGATGGATTGCTTCACTCTTTTGATTTTGAATCATTTGAGACATGTGAGTCTTGTTTACTTGGTAAGATGACAAAGGCACCTTTCACGGGACATAGTGAGAGAGCAAGTGACTTATTGGCACTCGTACATACCGATGTATGTGGACCAATGAGCTCAACGACCGAGGTGGTTATCGTACTTCATTACCTTTACCGATGACTTTAGTAGATATGGTTATATCTACTTAATGAGGCATAAGTCCGAATCATTTGAAAAGTTCAAAGAATTCAGAATGAAGTACAGAATCATTTAGGGAAAACAATCAAGTTTCTACGATCGGATCGTGGAGGGAATACTTGAGCCAAGAGTTTGGTAAACATCGAAAGATTGTGGAATTGTTCCACGTTGACTCCGCCGGGAACTCCACAATGGAACGGAGTGTCCGAACGGAGAAATCGCACCTTGTTGGACATGGTGCGGTCGATGATGAGCCAAAGTGATCTTCCGTTATCCTTCCGGGATATGCTCTTGAAACATGCGCTCACACTAAATAGAGTTCCATCTAAGTCGGTTGAAAAGACACCATATGAGATATGGACAGGGCAACCCCTAGTTTGTCTTTTCTCAAAATTTGGGGATGTGAGGCTTATGTAAAACGTTTTGATCGACAAGCTCACACCCATATCGACAAGTGCTTCGTTGTGGGATATCCTAAGGAAACTAAGGGATATTACTTTTATAATCGGGAACAAGGCAAAGTGTTTGTCGCCCGACACGGTGTCTTCTTGGAGAAAGAGTTTCTTTCAAGAAGGGTTAGTGGGAGCAGGGTGCATCTTGAAGAAGTTCAAGAAACACCGAAAACGTTTCGGCGACCACAAAACCACAAGGAGGAGCAAAGTGTTGCGCCACCAGTTGTAGATACACCAGCCCCACGGAGTGCGAAAGATCACGTCGTGCGCCCGAGTGTACACAGTGCGGAACAACGTGATATATTGTTGTTGGACAACGATGAACCTAAGACCTATGAGGAAGCGATGGTGGGACCCGATTCCAACAAGTGGCTTGGAGCCATGAAATCCGAAATAGAATCCATGTACGACAATCAAGTTTGGAACTTGGTTGATCCACGATGGTGTCAAAACCATTGAGTGCAAATGGGTTTTTAAGAAAAAGGCCGATATGGATGGAAATGTTCACATCTATAAGGCGCGATTGGTGGCGAAAGGTTTTAAACAGATTCAAGGAGTTGATTATGATGAAACCTTCTCGCCCGTCGCAATGCTTAAATCTATTCGGATTATCCTAGCGATTGCTGCATATTTCGATTATGAGATATGGCAGATGGATGTCAAAACGGCTTTCCTAAATGGAAACCTAAGCGAGGATGTATACATGATACAACCTCGGGGTTTTGTCGATCCAGAATCACCGAAAAGATATGCAAGCTACGAAATCTATTTATGGATTGAAGAAAGCATCTCGGAGTTGGAATATTCGTTTTGATGAAGTAATCAAAGGGTTTGGTTTCATCAAAAATGAAGAAGAGGCCTGTGTTTACAAAAAGGTCAGTGGGAGCGCAATTGTATTTCTAATCTTATATGTGGATGACATATTACGATTGGAAATGATATCCCTATGCTTGAATCCGTCAAGTCTTCATTGAAAAATAGTTTTTCCATGAAAGACTTAGGGAGGCAGCATATATATTGGGCATTCGGATCTATAGAGATAGATCCAAGAGGCTAATTGGATTAAGCCAAAGTACATACATTGACAAGGTGTTGAAAAGGTTCAACATGCATGATTCCAAGAAAGGTTTCTTGCCCATGTCACATGGCATTAATCTTAGCAAGAATCGGTGTCCTCGGACACATGATGAGCGGAATAAGATGGGTATGGTTCCATATGCTTCGGCAATTGGATCCATCATGTATGCCATGCTTTGTACACACCTGATGTCTCGTACGCTTTGAGTGCTACGAGCAGATACTCGCCGATCCAGTGAAGGTCACTGGATCTGCCGTAAAGAATATCCTTAAGTACTTGAGAAGAACTAAGGATATGTTCCTAGTCTATGGAGGTGAAGAAGAGCTCGTTGTAAGTGGTTACACCGATGCTAGCTTCCAAACAGACAAGGATGATTATAGATCGCAATCGGGTTCGTGTTCTCGCCCGAACGGAGGCGCATCACTGGAAGAGTTCCAAGCGGGATACGTTGCGATTCTACAACGGAGGCCGAGTACATTGCGCTTCGGAAGCCGCAAAGGAGGCTGTTATATTGTGACAATAGTGGAGCCAATGCGCAAGCCAAGGAGCCGAGGTCACATCGAAGTCCAAACACATACTTCGGCGATATCATCTCATCCGCGAGATTGTGGACAGAGGTGATGTCAAGATATGCAAAGTGCACACAGATCTCAACATAGCCGATCCGCGACAAAACCTCTCCCTCACCCGAAGCATGAGGCGCACACAAGAGCAATGGGTATTAGATACTTACATGATTGACTCTAGTGCAAGTGGGAGGTTGTTAGTGATATGCCCTAGAGGCAACATGGAGATGTTGGATATCACGTCAATGTTTATGTATAAATGAATAAAGTGTTATTCAGTTCCATGAAATAGACATCTTGTATTGATCAATAAGTACGTGACTTATTTATGAGACTCTATATGTATGAATCTATTTCTAAACGATCCTCGATCATATGTCATATTGTTGGAACAAATATGATTCTAAGATCGGCATGTTTATTGATTGATGATCATGTCTCATAGATCATGGGTATGGAGATACCAAATCAATAAACATGGACACATGTGTTGGAGAACACATTGTTGGATAGACCCACCGTGAGACACTACGGAATCAATGTGCCATTAGTTGGTCTCGAGTAGTGTTGGTACAAAGTCCTTAGACCTGAGATCACCATGGATTCCAACATGTGTAGTAGCCTACTTTGGGACTACCAAACGCTATTCCGTAAGTGGGTAGTTATAAAGGTAGTTTTCGGGTTTGCTATGAAACATGGAGTGGGATGTGAGTGATCAAGATGGAATTTGCCCCTCCTTTGGAGAGATATCTCTGGGCCCCTCGAGGTAATGGATTATAGAAATGCATGGCCATGCTAAGTTGATTGAGGAGTCAATCAACGACAGATAATCCAATACGGTTCGAGTGAATGGTTAAGCTATTGAAGGGATGGCACACATCTTGCCTATAGCTTAACCGGTATCGTGAGGCAAAGGGATTTGTGTACACATTACGGGTTCGAGCCGATATTATATTCTTGTATACTATGGTGTCAATATGTGCCGCTAGGCGCCGCTGTTGACAGGTCGGCTGAGTTGGACTCGAGCCGACGGTCGGCTAAGTTAGACTATAGCCGAAACCGAGTATACCTGAACCTACAGGGTCGCACGCTTAAGGGGATAAGAACAGGCATTCGAGTTGGACTCGGATACGGCTCGATCGGATAGGGATCCGATCGGATAGAGTCCTATGGGCTTACGACGTATGGGCGGCCAACTCTATGAGATACGGATGAGATCCGATTCAAAATAGAGTCCTGATCGGCCACTAGTCCCAGTCGGCCAACTCTATATAAAGGAGGGAGGGGTGGAGAGCTGCGACACGTCAATTGCATCGCGTGCAACAAAAGTCGTCGAGATCAATCTCCACGGAAACCCTCCCCACTTTTGAGCCAAACCCTAGCCTTGCATCGCGTGCTAGCACACGGGTGTACGGCGTTCTGTCCCCGGACGTGTGGATACCGGTAGAGGCGCTGCTACGTTGCGCGCTCTTGATCGGCTTCGGATCGGCTGCAATCGGAGCGATCGGCTGTGGTGGAATCGGCTGCGGTCGGGCGCATCGGAGCGAGGCGTGAGAACGTGGCCGGACGACTCGAATCGGCGATTGGCGAATCGGCCGTGTCTCGGGAATCGGCTACACTGTTCCGGATCGGATTGCCCTGATTGGCTATTCTGCTGCACTCTTGTGGACCCCCGATTTTGAGTCGGGAATCTTTCGTGTTCATAGTACCATTTCCCTGGATCAAGTAGTTGGTACCCACGAATGCAGTACTGGATAATCAAGTGCGCATGCACGAATAGTCTTACAATACCATTATTACATAAATAGGCCCGAAGGCATTGTTCATCCCACAGGACCTTATGGTCCGAATACAATATAAAAACAGAGTTTAGATAAGGCAGCGGAAAGAGGCAGCGGCTTGTCCATTGCCACAGGCAACGACCGAAGCTAAAGTCTAATATGCGCCGTCAATTCCCTCGCCCTCCGGGTAGTACGCGTAGGGGTCTTCTGGCTCTTCATTTCCATCAGCTGGAGGTTTGTGCGTATAGCAAGGGTGAGTACCAACCGTACTCAGCAAGTCAACACAGAATTGATGCATATGATAGGGTTATTCAAAGAACATGGCTAGGGTTATTTTTGCGTAAAGCCAGTTTTCACAATTCTTTTCACAAGCCTATCGTCTAGCCAAAACAAGTTTTAATTTCATAGTTCATTATCCCGGCGACGGTTCTGTCTACCATCCATCGTGATTCCAAGGATGGCTTCCCGCCTCCGGTTCGTCATGATTTTCTCGGGAGTCCACCCCTTCTCGCATTCTCGAGAAGTTGATCCACCAGCGAATAAAATCATCATGCAAACCCATCCCAGCATTTTTAAGTTCAAAGTCTAGCCAAGCGAAAGTCTTGTCACGATGCTCAATATCCGCGAGCACGGCTATTCGAATAGATTGATTCACTCACACCTGCAAGTGGATGTACACTTTACCCGTACTCCGCGACAGCCCAACAAATGAGCCTACGCCTCAACACATGAGACGGTCACGGCAAAGCCTTTTGATAACCTTGCTTTGGCAGTACCCGCTCCATGAACTTAAGCCCTCATGCACTCTAGCCGTCCTTTTCTAGCGTGAGAGGAGTTCGGCGCACCCGGGGTAAGGGAAGACTTTCCAATCTTTAAGTTTAATTAGCATTAGTTTAATCCCACCATTCTTAACAAAGGCCGCAGCCTCATTCTCATCCCATAACCACATCACGAGAGAACCATCTATGCAAGGATACGCCTCCGCTCGGCTATCTAGTCGCTAGGTCTATACCCATTCGAGAAGTACGGTTGTACCGGCTCGTTTCCGCTATCTCATGGCTCGGTCCTTAACTGACCAGGGTCGGCACTTGCCTTTTCCGGAATCCGCCCAAATCATCCGACCGCCGTCTAAAAACATTTGTATAGTACTTTCAATTTTCATCAAACTTAATTCATCATGGTCATGTGGCGCTCATGTCTCCACATGCGAATCCCAACTACCTTCCCTAAGGTAGTTGCCCAAGCACAAAGCTTTTTCATAAAGTCATGAGTATGCATAAATCTAAGTATAGCATGGCTAAGCGGTTACCGAAGTTATGCTTCGGTTATTTGTATCACATCGCGAGTTACAAGGAGTAATTCTAAAGGTAAACAATAGCAAGGTATGGCATAACAAGTATAGGTAACTCGGTAAAGCATGCATGTTTAAAGTTTAAAATAACATCATTTCGCAATTGGGATCGATATGTTCAAAGGATGTGAAGACTTGCCTTGTTCGCACGCTTCTTGAGTGGGGTCTCCTGCGGGGTCGTGTTCGCCTCCTCGGTCGCTAATCATACGAGCGGAAGGGAAAAAGAAAATTTGGATTCCAGTTAACATCCGATAAGAACGAACGAAAAGCATGAAAAATCATAAAGAACTCTCCAAAATATTTTCCCCTACGACCCTACTCGGGTTACGGAGGATTTTTATAGCAAAATCGGTCGTAGCGACGAGTTTCGACGTTTTAGGGTTTTTGTAAAAAGGATCGATAAAACGACGGAGCGGAAGTCTTGCGAATGTTGTTCAAGAGGTTCGTTGATATATCTTTGCCGAGTCCAATGGTTAAGTATAGTTTAAAGAAAAGAAAAGTAATATTAAATCTTCAAGAAAGTTTCCAGTAACGGAAGTTTCCAAAAAAAAATCGTATATAGAAAATCATTTTACTCGAGAAAAATACCCAAGAAAACTATATATTTTTGCACAAATATTCTCCAAAATTCCCTAGAAATATTCCCCAATTTTTCTAAAATTTTTCCCTATTTTTTCTATTTTTTCTCCCTTCTCTTTTTTTTCATTTCTCTTTTTTTTTCCTAGCCAAGACTCGTGCCTTCTCTCTCCTCTACCCCCTCGTCTACCCCCCTCCGCCCGCTCGCTCGAACCGACGGCGATGGCGCGCGCGGTAGAGGACGGCGGCGACGGCGATGGCGCGGCCCAAGATGGAAAATGGAATGGCGCGGGGCTCACCTAGCGGCGGCGGCGACGGCAAACGGCGCGCGCGCAGTGGATGGCGGCGAAGCAGCGGCGGCGCACGGTTCGGCAACCGGCGACGGCGAGGGAGAAAAGAGGAGGAGGAGGCGACGGCGATGGCTTGGGAGGAAATGGGGGCTTTGCCCTTATTTATAGGCGCACACGGGAGAGAGGTCGCGGAGGGAAGCGCGCGGGTCCGGCGGCGACGGCTGCGTGCGCCACGTGACGGGTCTCGGCGGGTCCGGCGCGCATGGGAACACGGCGACGTGGCGCAGCTTGCGGCACGGCATGCGCGCTGCGAAGGGCGGCTGCGGCGTCGGCGTGTCGCGCGGGCGACAGGCAGCGCGGCGCGCGGGCGGCTGCGGGCGGCGGGGCGCAGGCGACGCGGGCGCGGGGCCGGGGCGGCGTAGGCACGCACGGGCGACACGCGGTGCACGGACGTGCGCGCGCGCGGGCGCAGCGCGACGCTGGTACGCGCGGGCGACACGCGGCGCGGGAGCGGGCTGTACGGCGGCGGGCCGCGTGGCGTAGCACGCGGCGCGCGGCGGGCGGCGGCGCGGCGGCGCGCGGCGGTGCGGGTCCGTGACGGCGGCGGCCGCGTGGCGTAGCGCGCGCGCGCGCGCGGCGGCGCGGGCGGGCGCGCGTGGCGTGCGCGGCGCGCGGACGGTACGGCGTCGAACACTTGGCGGCTAATGAACAGTGCATTTTCACTTTTTCCCGATTTTCCATTTTCTTTTCCCATTTTCTATTTTCTTTCCTTCTAAAAATTCCAAAATAAATTCTAATATTCTAAAAATAATTTTTAACTTTATATTTTAAACTTTTTCTTGACTTTCATTTTTCCATAATTATTTTTCATACTTATTTAAATTCTTTTTCCTAATTTTCATAATTTACCCATTTTTAATAAAAATACATTTCCCAAATTTCGGTACGCCTCCCGAGAATTTTATTATTTATTTTGTATCTCAATTTATCTTCTCCCAACCAAAATTTTATTTTATACTTCCCAAACGCGCTTTCGCAAATCCGCACTTTCCCCCAAATTCCTTTTTATAAACCGGATGCGGCTTTCGCACCACCGTTTTGACAACTCCGAAACCTCCAAATACACCGAAAAGGAATTGACCACGACTAAATTTATGCAACTGAGCTGGCAAATAAGAAGCAACAAACCCGAGAAGAAGCAATAAGCCACGGTTTTTGAAAGTTCCAATTTTACGTTCCGATCTCGGTTCTCCGATTTTCAGGATGTTACAAACCTACCCCAGTAACAATAAATCTCGTCCCGAGATTTCTTACCAGGCCGAGTAGGTGTGGGTATTTCGTCCTCGGAACTCTTCGCTCTCCCAGGTAGCCTCTTCTTCCGTGTGATTGCTCCATTGTACCTTGTACATGCGCCATGATTTGGTCCGTGTCTTCTTTTCTGCCTCGTCTAGTATCTTGATTGGATGCTCCGGGTAGGTAAGATCACTGTGGACATGGATGGCTTCGAAAGGAGCTTGCTCTTCCGGTACTTGCAAACATTTCTTCAATTGTGACACGTGGAACACTGGGTGGACATCGAGAGGTTTTCGGGCGGTCCAATTGGTAAGCCACTTCTCCTCTCCTAGCGCTTATCAAGAATGGGCCCACGTATCTTGGTGCGAGTTTCCCTTTGACCTTGAATCTCCGAGTTCCCGTAGTGGTGAGACCTTTAAATACACGTAGTCACCTTCTTTAAATTCCAATTCTCTTCGACGGGTGTCCGCGTAGCTCTTTTGTCGTGATTGAGCAGCTTGTAGTCGGTCCCGGATCAGGCGAACCTTTTCCTCAGCCTCCTTGATTATGTCAGGCCCGAATACGGTTCGTTCACCGGTTTCTGACCACATTAATGGGGTTCGACATCGGCGACCAAATAAAGCTTCGTTTGGCGACATCTTCAGACTGGCTTGATAGCTATTGTTGTAGGAGAACTCGGCGTACGGCAAACATTTCTCCCAATCCTTGGTGAAATCCAATGCACGAGCTCTCGGCATGTCTTCTAGCACTTGATTCGTCCTCTCGGTCGTCCGTCGGCCGGGTGGTAAGCGGTACTGAAGGCGAGGTGACTGCCGAGTGCCTCGTGGACCTTGCTCCAAAAATGAGATGTGAATTGGGTACCACGATCCGATATGATCCTCTTTGGTACACCGTGAAGACATACAATCCTACTCATATATAGTTCTGCTAGCTTGGCGCTGTTGTAGTTAGTTTTCACCGGTATAAATCTGGCAGTCTTGGTGAGCCGATCTACTATTACCCAAATGGAATCGTAGCGCCGACCTTAGGTAGTCCTACTATGAAATCCATGCCTATCTCGTCCCATTTCCAAGTGAGTTCACTTTTCCGTGAGGAATCAGGTGCAGATTGAGTCTGGCCATTTCTTCTTGAAGTTCGCTGGCCATACCTCCCAATCCCATGTGGTTGCATTGGGCTTTGCGGCTCAGCGCATCGGCCACTACATTTGCCTTGCCGGGATGATAATGGATTCCTAGACTGTAATCCTTGATCAACTCCAGCCATCGCCTCTGTCGTAGATTGAGATCAGGCTGAGTAAAGAAATATTTTAGGCTCTTGTGATCGGTATACACATCACAGTGGTTTCCGATCAGATAGTGTCTCCAGATCTTCAATGCGTGTACAACCGCGGCTAATTCCAGGTCGTGTGTGGGATAATTCTCTTCGTGGGGTCGTAACTGTCGCGAGGCATACGCCACGACCTTCCCATCCTGCATTAACACTCCTCCCAATCCTTGCCGGGATGCATCACAGTACATCACGAAGTCCTTTCGGTTGTTGGGTAAGGTCAAGATTGGGGCAGTGGTTAACTTTTCTTTTAATTGGTCGAAGGCTTTTTGGCACTTCTCATTCCATTCAAACTTCTTTTCCTTCTTCAGAAGTTGAGTCATAGGTCGGGCTACAGTGGAAAACCCTTCGATAAACCGTCGGTAATAACCGGCCAAGCCCAAGAAACTCCGAACTTCCGTCACTGACTTGGGTGCCTTCCATCCCGTAACGGCTTTGACCTTGGCGGGGTCTACTGCTACTCCTCCGGCTGAAACCACGTGGCCAAGAAAAGCGACTTCCTTGAGCCAGAACTCGCATTTGCTGAACTTTGCATACAGCCGGTGCTCTCGTAGCTTTTCCAGTATTAGTCGTAGATGCTCCGCGTGTTCCTCATCGTTCTTGGAGTAGATAAGTATATCATCGATGAATACCACTACGAATTTGTCCAGGTACTCCATGAATACCTTGTTCATCAGGTTCATAAAGTATGCAGGGCATTGGTCAATCCAAAGGACATCACCGTGAACTCGTATAAGCCGTAACGTGTAGAGAACGCCGTCTTAGGAATATCTCCGGCTCTAATCTTCAACGATGATATCCCGATCGTAGATCAATCTTTGAGAACACTGTGCACCCTTAAGTTGATCGAATAGGTCATCGATCCGGCAGCGGGTACTTGTTCTTGATGGTTACTTCATTCAGCGATCGGTAGTCCACACACATTCTCATACTCCCATCCTTCTTTTGACGAAGAGTACGGGGCTCCCAGGAGAAGAGCTGGGCGTACAAATCCCTTCTCTTGTAGTTCCCTTATCTCGCTTCTTGAGTTCCTCTAACTCGTTGGCCGGCATTCGATAAGGCCTCTTGGATATGGGGGCGTTCCTGGCATTAGATCGATGATAAACTCTATGTCGCGATCCGGGGCATTGGGCAATTCCTCGGGAAACACGTCCGGGTATTCTTGTACTACCGGCATTCCGCCTAGAGGTAGCATGGTGAACACTCCCGCAGCTTGTTCACATAGCTTTGGGTTTTGATCCATAGTTATGCTCATCGGTGATCCCCACGGGGTGGATACCGTGACTTCCCTTCGATTGCAGATCTATAATCCCATTATTTTTGGTCAACCAATCCATCCCGAGTATGACATCTATGGTTTGGGGCGATAGCACCATAAGGTTTGAGAGGAACACCACGTCTCTAATCCGTATGGGCACATTAATGCAGGCATGGGGTACGGTTATGTCTCCCCAGTTGAGTGTACCAACATAGGCCTCTTAAGTGCTACTTGGTGTAGGTGGTGTTGTTTGCTTACTTGGGAAGATATGAATGAATG
This sequence comes from Oryza australiensis, assembly GCA_019925245.2. NCBI lineage: Eukaryota > Viridiplantae > Streptophyta > Magnoliopsida > Poales > Poaceae > Oryza > Oryza australiensis. Next base: position 557,540 of record JAIFGZ020000430.1, read on the forward strand.
CGAGGCTCCGAATCGAATAAAACTTTAACTCGGTGTAGAGTTGATAGAGAACATACCCATCAATACGCTCCGGTCCTCCTGTGCTTCTTCGCCCGCACATGATTCACTGGCCACGTCGAAACCCGGTGGCAGCCTCGTTGGGTAGCGGGGTCCTGAACGGACCTCGCCCGCCGCGGGGGTGGGGTTCCTCGGACGGGTGTTGCATTGGCGCCGTGCGCACAGTGGGCGTTGCGTGGTTTTGGGCAGCTATTGGAGTAGTGCCCGAATTCTCCGCAATTGAAACACTCACATTCCTTCTTCCGGGAGCGGCTAGGGTTGGCGTGGGCGTACGAACCGAGGTGTAGCTGACCCATTGGCATGGTCGGAAGCGGGAGAACGTCCGGTTGCCGGAACATTTGGCTTCCATCCAGACGGAGTGGCTCCCTTGGGGCGTTGTGGCGTTCCCCGAAATGGGCGAGCCATAGCGAGCCTCCTCTTGCGGTTATTGTCTACCACCTTTTGGTCATGCTCAAGTCGGACGACCTTGTTGATGAGGCTTTGGAAGCGGTGTGATCCTGCCCGATCATTGGTCCCCTCGGTTCGTCATTTAGTCCCTCAATGAATTTGTCTATCTTTTCTTCTTCGTCCGCCAGTCACTTGGTGGCGTAACGGCAAGCTGGGTGAACTTGTTCGATATTCTTGTACCGAGGTGTTCCCTTGACGCAGCCTGCGGAACTCGTTCTTCTTCATCCTCATCACCGCAGTGGCACAAAATTCTCACGGAACGCAGCCGTGAATTCCTCCCATGTTGGCTCGCCGGCGTCTTCGGCTCGTGTCTCCTTGTAGGTGTCCCACCGTCACTCGCGGGACCCTCCAGTGGTTAGTAGCGAAGACAACTCTATCGCTTCTCGGACTCGACGAGGGTTAGCTTCTTCTCTATCACTCTTAGCCAATCTTCAGCGTCCATAGGTTCTTCGGCCGTGGAAAAAGTGGGCGGCTTAGCTCTCATGAATTCCCCCAGACTCGATCCTCCTCGACCTCCTTGATTATTAGCAATCGCTTGGAGTAGCTGGGTCTGCATAGCCATGACCTCCGCCAGGTGGAGGGGTTGGGTTCGGCGGGTTTTCGTTGGTTGCCGCGGCTCGCGACGATGTGCCATCGAAGAAGGGAGATGAATTAAGAGAGCGGACTAGTTTAGGTTATGGTTCACAGGGAAATTTTTCTTCAGGTTCTTTTGAATGATCTTCAATCAACAGACAAGGTGAAATAATAATAAGTATACGAATTAAGACATCGCAAGGCGATGCTCAGGTTCAACATATTACATAAGGGGGTACACGGACTGTACACACACAGTCCTCCATGCCAGGATAGCAAAAATAATTATATCGTCCAACTACATCAACTAATTAAGGGGGAATAGGAAGTGGTTCGTGCCGCCGAGCCGGGAAGGTCTTCCCGTCTAGTCATCCAACCATCCGCAAGAGCCGGCGCCGGAAGTGGGTGGTCCGCGCTGAAGCAAACCGAAGTCCCCACGGCTCGGAGGTGGTGGCCTCGGGGTCACGCCGAATCTTCCGACTCGGTGGCCGCGTACTCTTGCGAGCGTCGACGGGTGAGGGGCCTCCCGTGTGAGTCGGCGACGAGGGGAGCTTCCTCCTCCATTGGGTCGGTGTCGCTAGACTCCCATTTGATCTCCATGGGCTCCGCCTCGGACTCCGTGTCGGTGTAGATCTGGATGGGGTTACCCTCTCCGATCCGGCTCGGAGGGTACCGGTACGGAGCTCGGGGTGGCAGCAGTGGGGTCTACTGTGCACGGTGCGGGCTCGTGCTCAACATGAAAGCTCGCTCCATCATAGCTTGAAAAGTATCCAAGCATGCTGGAGTCATAAGGTAATAATGGTCGGGCACGGGGCGGAGGTGATGGTACGGGCTCGGTGGAAGTACTGCAGCGTAGACGGACGAGTGCGCACTGTTCCTCTAGCCGGTTGATCTCGCGCTTGCTCTTCCCGAGCTGCTCTTCCAGCTCTACCAGAGCCTCCCTCGGGCCATGTAGCGGTCCGAGAGTTGCTCATACGAGCACCATTGGCTGCGGTGAGTCTGCAAGATGCTTATCTGGTCTCCACGGCCTTGGTGGCGGTCGACGATCATTGAGGCGTGATCGCGATCGTTGATCTCGAGCGGGCCTCCTCGTACGCCGTCTCCTCGTCTCGCCCAACGCGATAAACGCGTGACCATCGGGTTGTAGCAGCAGGGGTAGCCTCCACGGTGTGCACGGGTTGCCCTCTTCGCGGTAAGGATGATGCACGAACTCTGTCATTGTGAGTTCGGCACGGTGTTCCGCATTAAGGCGAAGGAAGGCCTCGCGAGCGGCATCCTGAATAGCTGCTTCTGCTAGATCCCGGTGGTAGCGAGTGTGGAAGCGTAGGATGTCTCACTCCCCATGCGGGCTTCTATGGATACGGCTGCCTCCCAGCTGGATACATCTCGGAGCCATGTCTTTTGGTGTGATAAGTGGGCGGTTCCGGGTACCTCAAACACCATAGTAGGGACTGAAGTTGTACCACGAACCCCTCGTCTCGCGGAATAGTGACTTCCCAGGTTCCGTCGTGGTTTGACATCTGCTTTTACAGGCAATTTAGGGTTAGCGGGAGGGAGCTATCATAATCATTTGGTAAGAAATACAGATGTAGAAAAGATATATTTGCATTTTCGGAAATAATAGTTTAAGACTGATCCTACTGTAGGGATATTTCCCTTTAGCCATCTAGTTAGGGGTAGGGCGCCATTTGGTCTTAGCCTACGGTCGCATGGCTCGATACCAGCTCGTGGACCCCGATTTTGAGTCGGGAATCTTTCGTGTTCATAGTACCATTTCCTGGATCAAGTAGTTGGTACCCACGAATGCAGTACTGGATAATCAAGTGCGCATGCACGAATAGTCTTACAATACCATTATTACATAAATAGGCCCGAAGGCATTGTTCATCCCACAGGACCTTATGGTCCGAATACAATATAAAAACAGAGTTTAGATAAGGCGCGGAAAGAGGCGGCGGCTTGTCCATTGCCACGTGCAACGACCGGAACTAAAGTCTAATATGCGCCGTCGTTCCCTCGCCCTCCGGGTAGTACGCGTAGGGGTCTTCGGCTCTTCATTTCCATCACTGGAGGTTTGTGCGTATAGCAAGGGTGAGTACCAACCGTACTCGGCAAGTCAACACGAATTGATGCATATGATAGGGTTATTCAAAGAACATGGCTAGGGTTATTTTTGCGTAAAGCCGTTTCACAATTCTTTTCACAAGCCTATCGTCTAGCCAAAACAAGTTTTAATTTCATAGTTCATTATCCCGGCGACGGTTCCTGTCTACCATCCATCGTGATTCCAAGGATGGCTTCCCGCCTCCGGTTCGTCATGATTTTCTGGGAGTCCACCCCTTCTCGCATTCTCGAGAAGTTGATCCACCGCGAATAAAATCATCATGCAAACCCATCCCAGCATTTTTAAGTTCAAAGTCTAGCCAAGCGAAAGTCTTGTCACGATGCTCAATATCCGCGAGCACGGCTATTCGAATAGATTGATTCACTCACACCTGCGGTGGATGTACACTTTACCCGTACTCCGCGACGCCCAACAAATGAGCCTACGCCTCAACACATGAGACGGTCACGGCAAAGCCTTTTGATAACCTTGCTTTGGCAGCACCCGCTCCATGAACTTAAGCCCTCATGCACTCTAGCCGTCCTTTTCTAGCAAGTGAGAGGAGTTCTGGCGCACCCGGGGTAAGGGAAGACTTTCCAATCTTTAAGTTTAATTAGCATTAGTTTAATCCCACCATTCTTAACAAAGGCCGCAGCCTCATTCTCATCCCATAACCACATCACAGAGAACCATCTATGCAAGGATACCGCTCCGCTCGGCTATCTAGTCGGCTAGGTCTATACCCATTCGAGAAGTACGGTTGTACGGCTCGTTTCCGCTATCTCATGGCTCGGTCCTTAATTGACCAGGGTCGGCACTTGCCTTTTCCGGAATCCGCCCAAATCATCCGGCCGCCCCAGTCTAAAAACATTTGTATAGTACTTTCAATTTTCATCAAACTTAATTCATCATGGTCATGTGGCGCTCATGTCTCCACATGCCGAATCCCAACTACCTTCCCTAAGGTAGTTGCCCAAGCACAAAGCTTTTTCATAAAGTCATGAGTATGCATAAATCTAAGTATAGCATGGCTAAGCAGTTTACCGAAGTTATGCTTCGGTTATTTGTATCACATCGCGAGTTACAAGGAGTAATTCTAAAGGTAAACAATAGCAAGGTATGGCATAACAAGTATAGGTAACTCGGTAAAGCATGCATGTTTAAAGTTTAAAATAACATCATTTCGCAATTGGGATCGATATGTTCAAAGGATGTGAAGACTTGCCTTGTTCGCACGCTTCTTGAGTGGGGTCTCCTGCGGGGTCAGTGTTCGCCTCCTCGGTCGCTAATCATACGAGCGGAAGGGAAAAAGAAAATTTGGATTCCAGTTAACATCCGATAAGAACGAACGAAAAAGCATGAAAAATCATAAAGAACTCTCCAAAATATTTTCCCCCTACGACCCTACTCGGGTTACGGAGGATTTTTATAGCAAAATCGGTCGTAGCGACGAGTTTCGACGTTTTAGGGTTTTTGTAAAAAGGATCGATAAAACGACGGAGCGGAAGTCTTGCGAATGTTGTTCAAGAGGTTCGTTGATATATCTTTGCCGAGTCCAATGGTTAAGTATAGTTTAAAGAAAAGAAAAGTAATATTAAATCTTCAAGAAAGTTTCCCGTAAACGGAAGTTTCCAAAAAAAATCGTATATAGAAAATCATTTTACTCGAGAAAAATACCCGAGAAAACTATATATTTTTGCACAAATATTCTCCAAAATTCCCTAGAAATATTCCCCAATTTTTCTAAAATTTTTCCCTATTTTTTTCTAATTTTTCTCCCTTCTCTTTTTTTTTCATTTCTCTTTTTTTTTCCTAGCAAGATCGTGCCCTCTCTCTCCTCTACCCCCCTCGTCTACCCCCTCTCCGCCGCCCGCGTCCGAACCGACGGCGATGGCGCGGCGGTAGAGGACGGCGGCGACAGCGATGGCGCGGCCCAAGATGGAAAATGGAATGGCGCGGGGCTCAACTAGCGGCGGCGGGCGACGGCAAACGGCGCGCGCGGGATGGCGGCGAACGGCGCGGCGCACGGTTCGGCAACCCGGCGACGGCGAGAGAAAAGAGGAGGAGGAGGCGACGGCGATGGCTTGGGAGGAAATGGGGGCTTTGCCCTTATTTATAGGCGCACACGGAGAGAGGTCGCGGAGGGAAGCGCGGGTCCGGGCGGCGACGGCTGCGTGCGCCACGTGACGCGGGTCTCGGCGGGTCCGGCGCGCATGGGGAACACGGCGACGTGGCGCAGCTTGCGGCACGGCATGCGCATATGCGGCGCTGAAGGGCGGCTGCGGCGCGGGCGTGTCGCGCGGGCGACAGAGCAGCGCGCGGCGCGGCGGCTTACGGCGGCGGGGCGCAGCGACGCGACGCGGGCGGCGGGGCGGCGTAGGCACGCACGGCGACACGCGGTGCACGCACGCGCGCGCGCGGCGGGGGCCGAGCGCGACGCTGGTACGCGCGGGCGACACGCGGCGCGCGGAGCGGGCCGGACGGCGCGGGCCGCGTGGCGTAGGCGCGCGGGCGGGCGGCGGCCGGCGGCGGGCGGCGCGGCGGTGCGGGGTCCAGACGGCGGGGCCGCGTGGCGTAGCGCGCGGTGCGCGGGCGGGCGGGCGCGGCGCGTGGCGTGCGCGCGCGCGGGACGTACGGCGTCGAACACTTGGCGGCTAATGAACAGTGCATTTTCACTTTTTCCCGATTTTCCATTTTCTTTTCCCATTTTCTATTTTCTTTCCTTCTAAAAATTCCAAAATAAATTCTAATATTCTAAAAATAATTTTTAACTTTATATTTTAAACTTTTTCTTGACTTTCATTTTTCCATAATTATTTTTCATACTTATTTAAATTCTTTTTCCTAATTTTCATAATTTACCCATTTTTAATAAAAATACATTTCCCAAATTTCGGTACGCCTCCCGAGAATTTTATTATTTATTTTGTATCTCAATTTATCTTCTCCCAACCAAAATTTTATTTTATACTTCCCAAACGCGCTTTCGCAAATCCGCACTTTCCCCAAATTCCTTTTTATAAACCGGATGCGGCTTTCGCACCACCGTTTTGACAACTCCGAAACCTCCAAATACACCGAAAAGGGAATTGACCACGACTAAATTTATGCAACTGAGCTGGCAAATAAGAAGCAACAAACCCAAGAAGAAGCAATAAGCCACGGTTTTTGAAAGTTCCAATTTTTACGTTCCGATCTCGGTTCTTCGATTTTCAGGATGTTACAACTCTACTCCAATCGGTAACGATCTATCGGCCCTTACTTGCAAGTGTTCCTGGTTTACGCGGTAAAAGTTTTTGTTTTCGGTTAGCGTAGCCTCCGCGTAATCCTTCACTTCCTAGGATGGGTCTAGTACTACTCTCGTCCAAGCACGCTTAACTTCAGAGTTCTAATACAACATAATACAAGGACTTCCCAGAAGGTCACCCATCCTAGTACTACTCTCGTCCAAGCATGCTTAATTTCAGAGTTCTAATGGGATCCAGTGCTTTAGTGTCGGCCTAATCTAAATACCAGTTGGGTCTAGTACTACTCTCGTCCAAGCACTAGTACTATTCTCGTCCAAGCATGCTTAACTTTAGAGTTCTAATGGGATCCGGTGCTTTAGTGTCGGGCTAATCTAAACACAAGTTGAGTCTAGTACTACTCTTGTCCAAGCACACTAAGCGTGACCAGTTGGGTCTAGTACTACTCTATCCAAGACTAGTACTACTCTCGTCCAAACATGCTTAACTTTAGAGTTCTAATGGGATCCGGTGCTTTACTGTCGGCCTAATCTAAACATCAGTTGGGTCTAGTACTACTCTCGTCCAAGCACGCTAACCGTGACCAGTTGGGTCTAGTACTTCTCTCGTCCAAGCACGCTAATCATGCTTAGCTTCAGAGTTCTAATACAGCAAAATACAAGGACTTCCTAGGAGGTTACCCATCCTAGTACTACTCTCGTCCAAGCACGTTTAACTTAAGATTTTTAATGGGTCCGAGTACTACTCTCGTCCAAGCACGCTTAACTTCAGAGTTTTAATGAGATCCGGTGCTTTAGTGTCGACCTAATCTAAATACCAGTTGTAACTCCGCCAGATGCAACATAATACAAGACTTTCCAGGAGGTCACCCATCCTAGTACTACTCTCGTCCAAACACGCTTAACTTCAGAGTTCTAATGGTCCTAGTACTACTCTCGTCCAAACACACTTAACTTCAGAGTTCTAATAAGATTCGATGCTTTAGTGTCGGCCTAATCTAAATACCAGTTGAAACTCCGCCAGATGCAGCACAATACAAGGACTTCTCAGGAGGTCACCCATCCTAGTACTACTCTCGTCCAAGCACGCTTAACTTCAGAGTTCTAATGTGATCCGGTGCTTTAGTGTAAGTCACGACGAATTAATCCTGGTACTACTCTCGTCCAAACACGCTTAACTTCAGAGTTCTAATGGGATTCGGTGCTTTAGTGTCGGTCGCGACGAATCAACCGATGGGTTCATATGCGGAGTGACGCGTCTGATTGGTTGGGTCAGTTTGACTAGGTGCATTTTGTACATGGAATACACCCAGATGCAATATAAACACACAGTGTGTGTATATATACACACAGAGAGAGAGAGGGGGGGTCACACTACTTGGAGCGCTGCGTGCTAGAAAAAATCGTGGCGCGACTAACAGGGATCTCCCCCCTCCCCCTCCCCACCCCGCGAATCACCCCCACTCCACCATCCGGTCATCATAATGTACTAAAATAATTACTTAATATACGTAGGTGCATAGAACCCCGACCCGAACCACCCAGCCACTACACCTTCTAGTCATGGTCACCATATGTAGTAAAAAAATTAGCATAAAATTTTGTATTTGGGTGATACATTCAATTAAAATTTTACTTAATTTTGAGTGGGATGTAGAGGTGCGCATTTTCATGAAATTTTGGTGTTTTTTTCTGGTGTGATAGGTATCCCATAGTCAAGATAAAATTGAGGCGATACTCTTATAAGGACCGTATGAGGTTTCTCATCGTGTTTAAAAAATTTACTAAGCTGAGTCTCTCGGTAGGAAGGGGAAGAGGGTGGAGGGCTATCTGTGTTGCACGCTCTCCTCAGGGAGGGCACTACATGCCATGTAGAACCTCTCTCTATGTATATATTTGAGATGCATGGTACAAACGCAAGCGCTCACAACGCGCACATACTCATCTCTAACACATACACACACCCTATTTCTATGAGCATCTTTGAAAGATTGAGCTGACATATCTTAATATTGATAAACTCATCATGAGTGCCTCGTTGGCGTACATCGACTGAACCGACATATATCTGAAATTGATGAACTCATCATGAGTGTCTCGTTGTCACAGGTACGTCACTTTATCATTAAAAATGATTAGTCGTAAATATGAATACCCATATTAAGTCTAAGACTTAAATTCGGATGAGCTGGTATCGTCACAAAAGAATTATATTTAATTAAGTAGTGATGGATAGCACGATGAGTTAATGTGAGAGCACTACTTAATCGACGGGAAACGCTTCAAGTCAACTTCCATCTTCCATTGGCGATATAATTGACGACTACTTCCTTGATTTGATATTTAACAAATTTACTGCTCAGTTGCATGTTCTCGTCAAAACATACAAGGATGCAACAAACTTAAATTTTAGAAAAACCAAAGTACTTTCTCCCTTATTGTTTATGATGTAAATTCCATCTTGTCTTGGTAATGGCAAGATATAACTATTATTGCCAGATTCGCGATGCCGGAGTCTATTATGCTATAGCTATTTAACAATTCGGAGCCAAAAATATCGGTTTGATACTTCTGCTGTAGCAGTTCAAGAACAATTCGGAGTCAACGTACTGGTTTGATTTACGTAGCTACCCATGTCCAACAGTTTTCTTTTTCAAAGAGAGAACACTGTTGGGACGCACACAACCTACACACCCTACTCTGATTTGACACTCTTTGTTGTCACTCGGATTGTATTGGCAATGACGTGGGATTATCAGTTAGTCGGAATGTCAAAAATCAAAGCCCAATTTGTAATGTGTCAAATAAACGAAGCTCTGACTAACGCCACCATACAAACACATTTAAAATAGGAATTAATTACCTGAGTTCGTGTGTGTTGTATTTTCAGTTGGTAGTTTTTCAAGTGTTTAGGGGAGAGATGATCACTTGACCAGTTATGGTTTCTCCAGTTCTCCTTACCTGCCTGTGCTGATTCTGTCGTTAATTACAGTCGCTTCAGTCTTCCTTCCACATTTCAAGAACATGAAACAACTTTCTTCTCTCTCTGTGTTGTTTTTTTTTTCGCAAGCCTTCACTTGTCTACTAGTTGATATCATCAAGCCACACTTGACTTCATGTCCTCATTATTTTAGAAGTAGTAAAGGAAAAAAATGCCTATACATTTGAAAAAAATGATTTTTTTGGGCAATTGTACTATATTGATCAATATTGGAGTTAGCTGGAAGGCATAAAGATAACTTGCATATGGTTAGATAAATTTATTATTATTAGAAAACTTTATTCCGTTTTGGGTGACATAATATATATTGTGATTCTTTAAGCCTGTTAGCTTTAAGGGTAGTTAGAGACTTGTTCCATCACCTTCTCTTTTTATTATTCAGTTAAAAACTTTGTTGAGGGTGTGTCTTATGGCAGAGGCCAAGGATGTAATACATTTTCGTTATCTAAAAATAGTAGAGCAAAAATGCCAAAAGCATTCTCCAAAAGTATCCTTGGTGGGTTCATTGCCAAAATGAATTTCAACAAACACCAAACATATACAAGTGTCCACCATTAGCAGAATCTGCTCATATGGCATCATGGCATGTCTCTTTCAAATATGAAGATGTGATGCACACACAATATGATTTGTTCATAAGAAACCCACATTGCAGTTTTCGCAACTCCCCCGTATTCTTGGTTCTTCCACGATTTCGCTCATTGAACCGCAGTCTGAACTGGTGCCAGGTACCAAATGACTACACATTTTCACTGTTTCCAAACCTACAAGGCTACAACACTGCAGAGCATTTTTTTTCCTTTCTTATACATTATCCATCCATCTTGAGTGAACTTAACCGTCTGATTCTTTGGTCAAGCTCAGCCATTACAACTGTCTCCTGCTTTTTCCTTTCCTTTGTGATTGTGTTTGTTGTCATGGAACCAATCTTATCAAAAGCGAACTAGAAAAAAGAATGGTAAAAAAGATCAATCAGCAACCAACATTTGGTAGAGTGCTTCAAACCGTCAAACATCTACTGGGTACACCGTACAGGCTCTTTTTTTATGGTTTTTATTTTCACTGTGCCAAAGTATCTCATTGACCAATTTTTCTTATGTAAAACTACTGCGACTACATAATATAATGCCACTGACTACCTCACCGAACTATAAGTACAGGAACAAAAAGTATATACGATATGACAGACCCAGAAAGAGGAAGATGATTTACCGTGAAGAGTTCATCAGGGTCATATAGATGATGAGCAGTTGTCTGCAAAATATCAATTACATCGCCAATGTGTTGAATACGTAGTAGATCATCTTCTCTCATCTGCAAATATACAGAAAACAGAGTAAGCGAAAGAAACAGCAGGCACCCTCTTGCTTATGGAGGCAACGCTCAGAATGCATGCATCGGTTGATTTCATGATACAGACCTTGAAAATTGCCAGAGCGACATGGAACAATACTTTTGCTCCTTCATTGAATAAAACATCCCATACCCGGAGGGTTGTCTGCTCACAACAGTGACAATAATAATGAAAATGATTTGAGATAAGTTTGAGCAAATCATACATTGACCTTTTAAATATTTATGCTGTCTGATATTTCTTCTAACCTCTGAAGGCAAGGTCTTGGAGAAGAGGCACAAGAACCATTCTGTGGCAACAAGAGAAACATCAAACCCCATTGCTTCAAGATGAGCAGCAATCCTGCATCATTTGGGCAACCCAATAGTTTACAATCATCTTATAATGGTACTGATTGTTGTTGCCAGAGACTCATGAAAAATCATAGGATAAAGCCATAAACATAACAGGGGGAAATACCTGGGGCATTTTTTAGCTAGGAGGTCTTTGAAAACTCTCTGCTCGACGTGGCATCCAGAAAGATTATCAGTATAGCAATCATTGACAAGTACATTTTCCAGTAGTACAGCAAGCATCCAGAATGCATCTTCCTCTGTCTTCATAACAAGCAACAACAATGCAGCTACATAATTCAAACCCTGCATTGCACTGGTGTTAGTAATGGAGATTCTCTGAAAAACAGTTACATTTGAATGACAATCCTTTGTTCCCACCTGGCAATATCCAACTTCTGAGTCACGAAACGAGTAACCAACAAGCACACGCCGAAGAGATGCCTGACCTTCCTCACTGTTCAGCCAAGAATGACATGGAAATGTGCGAGGAAGATCCTGTAAAATCCCCATTACTAATATTATTCTCTAAATTCCATAGCCCTAATAAAATGATAGTTATAGTGGAACTACAGTTGTTTTCACTAAGATAACATTTTTACTGATCCAGATGATGAGAGTATTAATTTCGATGAAGTCAACTGAAGAATGCAAAGTAATGCTCATTACTGAATTTAGCATGTACATACACTTACCTAGAATGAGACAACTATACACTTCATTTGTTGCCTATGTCATACAGTTTTTTTTATCAATTTTAAATAAAAAAACTCATAGGCTTATTCATTAAATTAAACTTGAAACTCCGAGATGATCATATAATATTTCACTTTAGATAGTACACTGACTTGTACAGGATAACTCTGTAACAGCTTCACAATACTCACATGGTCGATTTGCAGCGTGGCTGGCGTGGTCTTCCCCTCAGTGGCCCGGATCAACTCATCATAGTACGTCTCAGGCACTGTCGAGCGCTTCTTGGCAGCCCCTGACACTGACAACCACACCTTCGGTCTCAGCACCGGTGGCACCCCCTTTCTGATCAGCCTCCTTAGTGTAATCGTGTTGGTAAGCACCGACAGCTTGAGCGACGTGACGCTGATTACTCCCTCACCGCCACCATTGGAGGAGATCCTTGGTTGGAGGTACCAGTTTGCACCCTTGCTTGCCTCGAGCGCCCACCACACCCTCCCTTGCTCCCTCATCCTCTCCCTCACATCATTCAGCACATTGACGTCGTCAATATTGCCCTCCACCATAAATCCATAGAGATCCTCGAATTTGACCGAAAGATGGTGAGCACTGGCATGGCCCTTTCTAGGTGTGCTATACCTGATGGTGTGGGTGGTGGTGGGCATGGATGCAGCTGGCGTGTTCCACAATGTCCTCCTCCTCCTAGGGTTGAAATCATCTTCCACATCCCTCACTTGGGTACCAAACATGTTCTTCTTGTCCACAAATCTACTTGCCAACAAATATATTCACAAAAATCGATCTAAAAATCCCCAAATCTCTCCTTCTTTGAAGTTTTTCTTACTACTATCTTTCTAAACTTTCTTGGAAAAAAAAGCTTGCGATGGATTACTCCTCCAAGGATATTGTAACCACTGATTTATTGCACTTGGCATCAAAGAAACAACAAATTAGTTACAAGAACTCATTGGATTGGAGAGGAAAAAACACCAACTCACCTTGGATTGCAAGAACCCGCACGGATCTTCCCCTTCGGTGAGCTGATTCCTTGCACCAAGAATCAAGAACGACCAGATTTGGCCGGTGCTGCCGCCTCTGTGGGGAGATTGGTCCCGGAAGCTGCAAGAACCCGAGGAGGAGGCGGAAGCAAGCAAGCACCGGCAGCCTCAGATTGGGAGCACGAGCAGCGGCTAAAAATGGCAGGCCATGTACATCTTCTGCTCCTCTCTCCTCTCCTCCTTTGACCCTATTTTGGGAGGTCCAATGGCTCTGATCAAATCAAAGCAAGATTGGGAGGAGCTCTTCCGTTCCAATCAGCAAGATAATGAAATGCTGAGCCTCTCTCTGAGATTTCTTTTTTGGATTAGCTATCTCTTGATGTGCTTGATGAGCCTCTCCTACGGCTTTCGAGAAGAGGGAGCTTGGGATTTTGCTTTTATGGAGAGTAGCTTCTTCCTGTGACCATGTCTGCTTGTCTTAATTATCCTACTTTTATTTGAAAAAGAATAAAGTTTCTTTAAAGATGTGATCGTATTAAGTATGAATACATGGTCAATTTCATTTTTACAGGGTCCCCCTCCAAGAACTCCGAATTTAGATATCTTTACTTCATATTGTAATATAACATACCCACCCATCATAAAATATACACACTTACGTAGCTTTTCATGGGAATTAAGAAACGATGTGAAATTCAATATGAGATTGTATTTTTTAAGACGATAAAGTAAGTGAAGAAATTAAATGATTGGTTGAGATAGAAGCAGTGGCATAACAGGATTTGTAGCTACGATCCATTGTCTAAATTTTTTTATCATGATAAATTTAACATATCGATACATAAATATATAAATTACAAAACACAATTAAAAACATATAAAGTTCGTAAAATAAAAGCACATATATGATTTGTAGCTACGAATAGCTTCGGTTGAGCCAAGCACATGGTGGTCCGTGGCCCATAAGACCATACTGTGGCGGAGGATTGAAGAGTAAGCTTTATTCTAAAGAGCAACTAGTTGTGACAACTTTTTCATTCACCATGAGCACGTTTTTTTAACGACGAAACAACGTGTCGTACAAAAATTTTATATATATAAAAAATTTTATATATATAGAAGTTTTAATAAAAAAATCAAAAAAATCTATTTTTAAGTATATAGCAATTAATACTTGATTAATCATGCTCGCATGCTGTCAAAAATCGTAGTCCAACCCCACATTCAAAACTTAGCCTGAGTTATGAGAGTTCTATAGTTACGAAGAGAGTAGGAAGTAGCCGAAATGATTTTAGAGCAGAATAATTTTTTATTCCTATTGATATAAAATTTAAAGTTGACAAATAGAAAATGATAAAAATATCTATATTAATTTAAAATAATACAAATTAAGTTTTAAATTTTAAATTGTGCCATCGCTAATAAGCTAAAAGGTTACCAATGACAACATGACCGTATTTGACACAAACGTACTTTCATCGAATAGGTACAATCAAAGATTTATTTTGTGAATTCCACAATTCAATTCCTATATTCTAGATGATATAAAATTACTGTTCAATAGCATTCTTTATTATTTTTAATTCATAACTTATATATGTTCTTCGACAATGGTGTGGCAAATTAATAGACAAGAAGGACCATTTGCAAAATAGCATGTGGGGGCGAGCATAAGTGCAGATGTGCAAAAGTGATTTGAGCATTTGACTAAATAATGAAAGGTAGGAGGTTAGAAAAGTTGAAAGCTGGATTGTGATGGAGGCTTATGATGCAAGTGAAGAAGAGGACTAGCAATGGAAATCGTGAGACATACAAGTTCGCATTTCATTTTTTTACTTTTAAAACTTCTATGAGGGCACGTTCACATTTCATTTTGCGTTTGGTGAGGAAATAAATTGTTAATTATATTTTTAGAGATTTAGTTGTCATGAAAGGTTTCTTGGAACATGCCTGTGCGGTGTAATTGCTACATGTGAAGAAAACCCTATCTTGGAAGTACTTGCTCAGTCTCATAAGAAACACTTTCTATTTATTCCAAAATAAATTTATTTTTAAAGTAATTATCACATTAAAGTTTGTAAAAATAGAAAATAATTATATTAAAAAGATAAAATGAGAAATAGTTATATTGAAATTTAATAAAGTAAAAATATTCTATTTGAGAACGAAGGTAGTATGAATTATCTTCACAAAATTCGATCTAATCGTGCATACTTGTATGAAGTTTTAAATTTTGAATTTTAAAAAATCTGCATAAAATTCGATGCAACAAAGTTGATTTGTGAGATCGATCTTGCATCACGAGAACCACTTGTTGGTTGGTTTTGGTTGGTTGGTATAGTTGCAGGAGTATGACCCCGTCCTATATATTTTGATATTTTTTTATGTTTTTAAATGATGGCCGTACATATCTCAAATGCCACTGTTAGCTCCCTTTTCGAAACTCATGTCCTAGCTATTAAAAATTCTAAATTAAATTTCACTGTTAAGTTATGATATTTTGTTGAATTATCTTTAACCAATGTTTTTATTTTGAACCGATATTTTTTATTTTTTTACTTTAGACCATTTTTCTTAGCTTTTTAATCTATCTATGTTTAACTTGTCATACGACAAAAACATGGTCTTATGTATAGCTACGATAGTTACGAGATAGTTTAAGTTGGGTGGTCCAAAATAAAATATTAAAATATTAGTTAAAGGACGGTAAAAATAAAACATTAATAATAAAATAAGATATAAAGTAAAATTTACTCAAAATTCTACTATGTTCTTGGACTCAATACAGGTCAAAAGCGTGCGTGATATATATGTATATATATATATATATCCCCCATCTTCTATGTTCAAAAATTACTTTCATATTTTTTCCAGGATATTCCTTCTGATAGAGCTGCTTCTTTCTTCTGACATATTACTTCTTCAAATGATATATTCCCGGAGCTTTCCCTTCATATACTATATAAATTGGCTTTTGTTCTATTTCTTCTGCATATTCTGAAGTAGGCATTAATTGATTTATCATATTAAAATATTCAGCCAAACTATTCTTGAACTTCATCTATTACTATATGATCTTTTGGCTTGAATTTATATGTGTTGGGTGGAAATATTCTGAGTCTATTTTCAGTTCCAAAGCTGAATGATTCCACACCACTGAAGCCCATTGATCTCTTCATTTCTGCAAAATAACAGAACGAGAAAATAGATCAGGAATATTATTTTCTTTACCCTTTATATGTTCAAAAATTACTTTATATCCATTGCCAGTGATAATATTTTCGAATAGAACCCATCTTCTAGTTGAGCTCTTTTGCTATTAAATTGATAACGTATAAAGAGCATATAGCTCATCTTGAGCTGTTCTTCAGGAAAGTTGAACAGAATGGTTTAATTTTATCCAAAAAGAAAATGGAAATATGCAAAGAAAAGGTTAATTTCTTAGGTCATGAAATAGGAGAAGGGAAAATATATTTACAAGACCACATAGCGAAGAAAATACTAAATTTTCCGATAACATGAAGGATAAAAAGGTTTTGCAACAATTTTTAGGAATAGTAAATTATGCTAGAAACTATATAGATAATCTAGCAAAGCTTTGGTCCTTTATATGCTAAACTAAGAAAAATGGTCAAAAATATTTTAATTCTGAAGATATAAAATTAGTAAGAAGCATAAAAGAAAAAGTAAAAAATTTAAAACCTTTAGAATTGCCTTTGGATAATAATTATTTTATCATTGAAACAGACGCATCTATGTTAGGATGGGGAAGTATATTAAAA
The DNA here is from genome assembly GCA_019925245.2 of Oryza australiensis. Classification (NCBI taxonomy): domain Eukaryota; kingdom Viridiplantae; phylum Streptophyta; class Magnoliopsida; order Poales; family Poaceae; genus Oryza; species Oryza australiensis. The sequence continues at coordinate 574,125 of JAIFGZ020000430.1, forward strand.
CAAAAACCCAATAAATAGCTGCAAAATCAGAAGAAAAAATATGCAGATATGCCTCTGGGAGTTATAAATTAAAAGCTGCAAATAATACATATAGAGAAATCTTGGCAATAGTATATGCGATAAATGCCTTTAGGTTGTATTTAGGATTTAAAGAATTTACAGTTAGAAGCAGATCGTGAAGCTATTGTTAGATATCATAATCAATTTAATAGCAAAAAGAGCTCAACTAGAAGATGGGTTCTATTCAAGATATTATCACTGCAATGGATATAAAGTAATTTTTGAACATATAAAGGGTAAAGAAAATAATATTCCCGATCTATTTTCTCGTTCGTTATTTTGCGAAATGAAGAGATCAATGGGCTTCAGTGGTGTGGAATCATTCAGCTTTGGAACCGAAAATAGACTCGAATATTTCCACCCAACACATATAAATTCAAGCCAAAAGATCATATAGTAATAGATGAAGTTCAAGAATGTCTTTTAGATAATTTTTGGTATCAATATAACAATAAAAGGGAAGATAGAGGTTATGTGCTATCAATTTTGAATAGTTTGGCTGAATATTTTAATATGATAAATCAATTAATGCCTACTTAATATGCGAAGAAATAGAACGAAGCCAATTTATGTAGTATATGAAGGGAAAGCTCCGGAATATACATATCATTTGAAGAAGTAATATGCCGAAGAAAGAAGCAACTCTATCGGAGGAATATCCTGGAAAAAATATACCAAGATTGAAGATGCACCGGGCCAAGCCGAAAAATTTTAGGTTTAAATTATTACATTGAGCCACTGCAAAAGAATATATTACGAAGCATAAAAGAATACGAGAACAAGAAAAATCCAATGAAACCAATAAATCCAGTTGAAATACCGTCCATGAATCCAAGAGGGATGTCATCTACAAATATAAAAGAACAAGAGTTAGGCCAGAAACAAACATATAAAGAATGTCTACTAAAAGGAGTAGATCCGTTAGATGGATCCTATATTGAATGGGCTGTTGAAAGTAAAATCGCTGAAATAACACCAAAATTAAAAACAGAAATAAAAGAAGAAGTTCTTATCAATATCAAAAAAGAAATAGATGATAAATTTGAAGAATTCAAAAAGTTATATGATGAGAAATTAGACATACCACTGTCAGATATGAATGGTTTGGATTTTGGTGGTCAAAACCAAAATTCAATCTCAGAATAAAAACACAAACCTGCAACAAAAATATATAGAAATTGGTATACTTTGATAGAATACTATCAAAATTTAGGGCGTGGAAGACCCTAATAGCAGGCAAAAAATTTTAAGGGACAGATGTCAACGAATATGCAATCAGCAGTATAACTTTACGACAGTGTCAATAAAAATGCAATCCGGTGCTACATGGTGGACATGGCACTATGTGACAAATAGAGAGTTGGCTGCAATAAAAAGAAAGTTGGCTGCAATCGACAAGCAAACAAAGAGAAGAATCCAAGAAATAAAAATATCATTCAAGCCTAGACAAACAAGGCTTGATTGTGCAAAGTTTTAGGCGATTGTACAAAGTACTAGGCACCGCATAGCAGAATTGCTCCATGCGTTTTGCCTATATGTGGCGTATGTCTATCGTACACTAAATAAAGCGGTGGAGGACTCCTCGGCGCGAGCTATAAAAGGACACCGCTCGCATGGAGGACACAGCAGAAGCACTCTAGCGGGAGTTCCCAAAGCCCTCTCCCACTCTTTTAGTACTACTACCAAAAACCACCGTAATATAGCATCCGTAAATAAATCCGCCCTCGTTCTCGCTTGAAGGTAATACTTCAAGCACTCTTTGTAACTCTCGAGGTTCCCGAAAGGGAAAACCATATGTAAACTTGTTCCAGTTTTATGAAGTAATTTCTTTATACACCTAAGATTATTGGTTCAGCTGAGTGTTTATGCAAGGGACCCTATAGGAGAAAAATCTACGGTAGTTCTCATCTTTAGCCTGCATCTCGCTTAGGCATCTGGAGAACCGTTGTCCGTAGAGAAGTGTTCCCTTCAGGTGGAACTGCCTGGGGAGACGATAAGCGTTCAGCTACCAAAAACCACCTGTAATATAGCATCTGTAAATAAATCCGCCTCTGTTCTCGCTTGAAGGTAATACTTCAGCACTCTTTGTAACTCTCGGGGTTCCCGAAAGGGAAAACCATATGTAAACTTGTTCCAGTTTTACGAAGTAATTTCTTTATACACCTAAGATTATTGGTTCAGCTGAGTGTTTATGCAAGGAACCCTATAGGAGAAAAATCTACGGTAGTTCTCATCTTTAGCCTGCATCTCGCTTAGGCATCTGGAGAACCGTTGTCCGTAGAGAAGTGTTCCCTTCGGGTGGAACTGCCTGGGGAGACGATAAGCGTTCAGCTAGAGCGAATATTCTAGGTGATATCAAGAGAAGTTGCTTCCAAAACGCGAATAAGTTATGCATATGGTGAGTACCGAGTAGGATTTTACAAACAATTGTCTACAACAAGCCGTGATCCCTTAGGTCTCGCCAACCGAACGATCTGTAAAATTAACACAAACAATCAATCCATAAGTACATACAAATATAGATTAATTTAATTGTTTGAATATTTTCATTCGAATATCTTTGAATATTTTGGTGTGTAATTATTTTGGTTGTGTTAATATTCGAATATCTTTGAATATTTTGAATGCTATAATATCAATATAAGATTGTTTGTGTTAATTTTACAGAATCGTTCTGGTTGGCGAGACCTAAGGGATCAGCCGGCTTGTTGTAGACAATTGTTTGTAAAATCCGCCTCTGTTCTCGCTTGAAGGTAATACTTCAGCACTCTTTGTAACTCTCGGGGTTCCCGAAAGGGAAAACCATATGTAAACTTGTTCCAGTTTTATGAAGTAATTTCTTTATACACCTAAGATTATTGGTTCAGCTGAGTGTTTATGCAAGGGACCCTATAGGAGAAAAATCTACGGTAGTTCTCATCTTTAGCCTGCATCTCGCTTAGGCATCTGGAGAACCGTTGTCCGTAGAGAAGTGTTCCCTTCGGGTGGAACTGCCTGGGGAGACGATAAGCATTCAGCTAGAGCGAATATTCTAGGTGATATCAAGAGAAGTTGCTTCCAAAACGCGAATAAGTTATGCATATGGTGAGTACAATTGTCTACAACAAGCGGTGATCCCTTAGGTCTCGCCAACCGTAACGATCTGTAAAATTAACACAAACAATCAATCCATAAGTACATACAAATATAGATTAATTTAATTGTTTGAATATTTTCATTCGAATATCTTTGAATATTTTGGTGTGTAATTATTTTGGTATCAGAGCCTGGACAAAATTGAACGGTTAAAATATTTAGATTTAGAAGTAAATACCGGAAAGTTAATTAGTACTAAAGATAATATCAATATAAGGTGTCGGTTAAATCCCTCTGAATTACACAATTGGCATACGTCTCATAGCCAGCTCAATACACTGGTAGACCTTATATACAATTTCTATATAACTTGGGGAAAAAGACAAGACGATTTAGAACAAAAATTTGAAAAATTAAATAAAGTTCACCAAAATCTAGTAGAACAATACTTGGTCATAAACAATAAAATTAACCTAACCCTACAATTTATTGACGAAATTAAGACCTTCTATTGCAGAATCTCTAAAAACAACGATTATATTAAAGAAGAAATTTTCCTATCAAGTAAAAAGCTAGATCGAATTTTTAACAAAATTGCGCAGTGGATCGAAGGGTTCATAGAATCCGAAAAAGAATTAGGTACTATTAAAAGTTTGTTAGAGGAAGTAAAAACTTTGGTTCGTTCTTAAGGTATATGTCCGAATATAATCGGGCCCTAAAAGAAACCGAAAAGTATTTGCAAAGAACTGTTGGGTTTTCTAATTACGACTCACCTAAAGAAGATTCTAAAATACTAATCGGGCAAAATAATACAATTTTGCGTTGTTAGTACAAATATTAGACAAGATTAATAGTGCGGAAGGAAACAAGGACATAATATTAGCTTCATCGGAATTGTGTCATCACTAGATCTATAAATTCGAAAAATGGATTTATTTAAAAGCTCCAGCAGAAAAGACAAATCCATCCAACTAGTACGACAAGATTCAAAACCATTATCCTTGATGAATAAGATGAAGTGTAAGCAAGACGATATAGATAATTTAGAAGAAGTTATAGATGTCGACAAAGATCTTGAAAGATATCGAAAGATACCTTAAGGAAAGTAAAACCACAACAAATATACCACATGGGTTTCTTTGACAATAGACATGGGCTATATAGAATATCAAGGGAGGTAGAATTAAGTGTTTTAACTCATCCAAGTGGAATTAAGGATTGTAAGTAAGCAAATTGAGGATGGGCTGAAATATTCAGGTTATAAATACATACATCAAGGAATGTATATCATAGGAATTAAAGGGATGACACGAAAGAAATTAGAAACAAAGGTATTAATAACATTATTAGATAAAAGATGGGATAGTATAAATAAAGCAGCACTAGGTTTTATAGAAGGAGACATGAATGAAAATAGGTTAATAACTTATATTGCTCCTGATTTAATGATGCCCATAAAAGAATTTATAAATAAAATGAGTTTTGGGTTTCAGACAAAAGGATATGAAGATTTTATAGGAACAAATCTTTTAGTAAGCATAGAATTCCTAGGAAGATTAACTAATAATAGTAGTTCAAAATATAGGGTAAATGTAAATAATGTGATTGAAAGTATGCAATCAAAGGGTATCCAATTTATGAGAACTCTAAATATAAGCTCTGAAGAATGGGCAGGAGAAGAATGGAATATAAGTAATTTAATAGAAAGTAAAGAATTAACGCAACCTAACGATTATATAAGCTACCAAAATCATGAAGGAAGTACTAGCATTAGATTTACAAATTACAAGTTGTCAGGAATAGATGATGCTGAATCAGTAATTTCAGAACCTGAATGTAGTAGGCGTCATAGTGTCTCTGAACTAATGGAAGGACCTGATCTAGATAAAGAAATCTTATATTATGAAGAAAAATTAAAGGGAATAGAACACGAATATAATAATAACATGACAGATAAATGGCCAATGATAAGAGAGAGGGAACTCTTTTTTATTAGAGAATTAGCTAGGTTAAAAAGGATAAAAAAGGAAAAATTGGCACATAAAGAATCACCTAAAAACATAGTAATAAAGGAAGAGAATAAAATCAAGACATTACAAGCTGAAAGGGAAAGTGATATAGATATCAGCGAAGAACAACAATGGGATATAAATAATACATTTTTATTAGAAAGCTACGAAGAAGAAGAAGAAGAACTAGTTAATAAAGAAAAGCTTGATATTGATGGTTCTGAACAATATTATGATTTTATTCAAACCTTAGATGAAGAAAGTTTGAATAATTTAGAGAATTCAATGGAAGCCATGGAAGTAGACATAGGAAAAGGAAAAAGAAGAAAATATGGAGAAAGCTCCGTTAAAAATGAAGGAGAAAATGAAAGACAACATAGGACAGCTGGAAATTGGCCTCCCGAGAAAGACGATAACCCATATGCATACATCCCAGGGCAATATAAATATATGGGAAATAAAAGAAGAGATTTTGAAAAATCAGTGAAATTTCAAAACTACAAGGGAGACGGAGCGATATTAAATTTAGCTGCACATGACCCGATTGACTGGCCAAACATTATAAGCGTATGGAAAGGGTTGGTAGTGCAAAAATACATACAAAATCAGCATAATATAGGAAACAAAGTAGAAGATATGATAACATATTTAGAAACTTTTCTTGGTGAATCTATAAAGGTACTTTGGGAGCAATGGGTAGAAGCTTATCCTAATCAATATGAAGAATTAAAAAGGGCCGGAAATAATCCTAATAATTTTGTTAATGTAATATCCAATATAGTTATTGCAGAAGATCCAGAATTAGGATATACAACTCTACAAAATGAAAGGCTAAGGGAAATTGAGAAGCTAACTCTGTCTAGCTGGAAAGGAATAAAAGAATTTTCTCAACATTTTCTATATAATGCTACTACGGCTAAGCAAGGATATAATAAAGGGGTAATAGAAAGGTATTTTAACAAATTACCTGATCCTTTAGGATCAATAATATTTGAAGAATATAAAAAGGAAACTGAAGGAGCAGTCGTTAATATCTCTCAAGCCATAACATTTGTTTTTAAACAATTAAAAAAGATTTGCACAAATATACAAGCCCAAAGGTCCATGAAACAATCAGACTATAATTTTTGTAATAACATTATTCAAATACCTTTGTCATATGGAGAAGATAGATATAGAAACAATAAGTACCGTAGACCTCATAAGAAAAGTAACAATAATTTTAGGACAAGAAGAAGATATTTTCTTAGGAGATCAGATAATAAAGCTCCATATTTACATAAGAAAAATGTAAGAAGATATAACCCTAGAAAAAATTATGATAAAACATGTAGATGCTTTATATGCAATTCACCTGATCATTTAAGCAAAACTTGTCCAAATAAAGACCAAAAAAGGTACTCTAGTAAATACGAGGAACAAGAAAGAGTTTTAATTGTAGATAGCGTAAACGAAAATATATTAGTTTGTGATGATGAAATTAAAGATGATGAATCAATATATTCAATCATAGAGACAGATGAAATAGAAAACGAGTATGAAGAATATGACTCAAACATAGAAGAAATTGATTTAATAGATGAATTGTCAGGTTTAAAAATTGAAATGATGAACCAACTTGTTTGTGAACATGATTGGGTAAAAGGAAAAGGTGATTATAATATAAAGTGTGCTTTTTGTATATATTATCCAAGTCAAGACAATAGAGCCACTTGTAGTATATGCTTAAAACAAGCATGTACGGAATGCTTAAAAACAAAAAACCAAAGTTGGAGAAGAGAAATAGGATTAGAACCAGATGATATAATTTTATCTAGTAGAGTTAGGACTCTCGAAAATAGGATAAACAAATTAGAGGTAGAGATTGAAGAATTAAAAATTAAGTTAGACCGAATATCTAACACTAAGCAAGAAGACCAGGCCATAGGAAATATTGAATGCCAAGAGCAAAGCGTTATAGTAAAAAATAAAAAGGCAGCAAAATAATTCAATTAAAAGATGCTATAACAAGTTTTGGAAATAAATATATAGTTAAGTTACCATTTAAAGAGATATCTGGTATTAGGATTCCCATAAAGCTAAAGTTAAAACAAAATATTACATACAAAGTTCTAGCATTAGTAGACACTGGGTGCACAAAAAATATTATACATGATAAGTATTTTGTGAAATGCCCAGACTTAGTGCACACGTTAGATAACGACAAAGCAGAAATATCTACAGACATGTCCGGGATCAAGAAAATTCACAATCAGTTAGCATATAACATTGAGACATATATAAATGGTACCAAATATGTTATAGATGAGATCACAATTAGAGACTTATCGTAATCAATGATGAGATGATAATTGGATTAAGGTTTTTCAGTTCTCTTTACAAGCGCAATTATACATGAACAAGGAGTTACATTAATCCCAACTCAAGATAATATTCCATATATCTCGAAGTTCTAAAACAAGGACACACACAAAAACTTTCCACAATCTCTAATCTTGAACTGAAGATAGCCGGGTAAGTGAGCTTCTGAAATAAACGAAAATCAAGATTTTAGTACAAATATAGAAGTATATTATGCGAAAATACTAATATAGATTGTATAGGATTACAATCTTTCTCACCTAATTGGTATAGAGATATAAAGTCCAAAAAGGACATTGAAAGGGTTGTACAAAGGTTAGAAGACACATTCAAATTATAGGAGAAATACCTATGAAACATTGGGATAAAAATTCTATTGTATGCAAATTAAACATAATAAACCCCAATTATATTATAAAAACTTGTCCTATAGAAGCTACACCAAAAGATATAGAAGAATTTAAATTGCATATTGAAGAATTATTAAAGTTAAAAGCCATAAGAGAAAGCAAGTCCTCATAGATCTACGGCGTTCATAGTAAGCAACCACGCTGAAATAGTTAGAGGAAAATCTAGAATGGTTATCAACTACAAAAGGCTTAATGATAATACTATAGATGATGCATATAATATACCAAACAAACAAGAATGGATTAATAGAATACAAGGTAGTAGATATTTTTCAAAATTCGATTTAAAAGCAGGATTTTGGCAAGTAAAAATGGCGAAGAATCTATTCCTTGGATCGCATTCACATGTCCCCAAGGACATTTTGAATGGTTAGTTATGCCATTAGGATTAAAAATGCACCCGCACTATTCCGAGAAAAATGCAAAATATATTTAATGAAAATCAAGAGTTCATCCTAGTATATATTGATGATTTATTAATATTTTCAAAAACATATAAAGAGCATATAGCTCATCTTGAGTCGTTCTTCAGAAAGTTGAACGAATGGTTTAATTTTATCCAAAAAGAAAATGGAAATATGCAAAGAAAAGGTTAATTTCTTAGGTCATGAAATAGGAGAAGGGAAAATATATTTACAAGACCACATAGCGAAGAAAATACTAAATTTTCTTGATAACATGAAGGATAAAAAGGTTTTGCAACAATTTTTAGGAATAGTAAATTATGCTAGAAACTATATAGATAATCTAGCAAAGCTTGCTGGTCCTTTATATGCTAAACTAAGAAAAAATGGTCAAAAATATTTTAATTCTGAAGATATAAAATTAGTAAGAAGCACAAAAGAAAAAGTAAAAAATTTAAAACCTTTAGAATTGCCTTTGGATAATAATTATTTTATCATTGAAACAGACGCATCTATGTTAGGATGAGGAAGTATATTAAAACAAAAACCCAATAAATAGCTACAAAATCAGAAGAAAAAATATGCAGATATGCCTCTGGGAGTTATAAATTAAAAGCTGCAAATAATACATATAGAGAAATCTTGGCAATAGTATATGCGATAAATGCCTTTAGGTTGTATTTAGGATTTAAAGAATTTACAGTTAGAACAGATCGTGAAGCTATTGTTAGATATCATAATCAATTTAATAGCAAAAAGAGCTCAACTAGAAGATGGGTTCTATTCGAAGATATTATCACCGGCAATGGATATAAAGTAATTTTTGAACATATAAAGGGTAAAGAAAATAATATTCCGATCTATTTTCTCGTTCGTTATTTTGCGAAATGAAGAGATCAATGGGCTTCAGTGGTGTGGAATCATTCAGCTTTGGAACTGAAAATAGACTCGAATATTTCCACCCAACACATATAAATTCAAGCCAAAAGATCATATAGTAATAGATGAAGTTCAAGAATGTCTTTTAGATAATTTTTGGTATCAATATAACAATAAAAGGGAAGATAGAGGTTATGTGCTATCAATTTTGAATAGTTTGGCTGAATATTTTAATATGATAAATCAATTAATGCCTACTTGAATATGCGAAGAAATAGAACGAAGCCAATTTATGTAGTATATGAAGGGAAAGCTCAGGAATATACATATCATTTGAAGAAGTAATATGCCGAAGAAAGAAGACTCTATCGGAGGAATATCCTGGAAAAAATATACCAAGATTGAAGATGCACTGGGCCAAGCCGAAAAATTTTAGGTTTAAATTATTACATTGAGCCGCTGCAAAAGAATATATTACGAAGCATAAAAGAATACGAACAAGAAAAATCCAATGAAACCAATAAATCCAGTTGAAATACCGTCCATGAATCCAAGAGGGATGTCATCTACAAATATAAAAGAACAAGAGTTAGGCCGAAACAAACATATAAAGAATGTCTACTAAAAGGAGTAGATCCGTTAGATGGATCCTATATTGAATGGGCGTTGAAAGTAAAATCGCGAAATAACACCAAAATTAAAAACAGAAATAAAAGAAGAAGTTCTTATCAATATCAAAAAAGAAATAGATGATAAATTTGAAGAATTCAAAAAGTTATATGATGAGAAATTAGACATACCACATCCGATATGAATGGTTTGGATTTTGGTGGTCAAAACCAAAATTCAATCTCGAATAAAAACACAAACCCGCAACAAAAATATATAGAAATTGGTATACTTTGATAGAATACTATCAAAATTTAGGGCGTGGAAGACCCTAATAGCAGGCAAAAAATTTTAAGGGACAGATGTCAACGAATATGCAATCAGCAGTACAACTTTACGACGGTGTCAATAAAAATACAATCGCGGTGCTACATGGTGGACATGGCACTATGTGACAAATAGAGAGTTGGCTGCAATAAAAAGAAAGTTGGCTGCAATCGACAAGCAAACAAAGAGAAGAATCCAAGAAATAAAAATATCATTCAAGCCTAGACAAACAAGGCTTGATTGTGCAAAGTTTTAGGCTGATTGTACAAAGTACTAGGCACCGCATAGCAGAATTGCTCCATGCAGTTTTGCCTATATGTGGTGTATGTCTATCGTACACTAAATAAAGCGGTGGAGGACTCCTCAGCGCAGCTATAAAAGGACACTGTCTCTGCATACTGGAGGACACAGCAGGAAGCACTCTAGCAGGAGTTCCCAAAGCCCTCTCCCACTCATTTAGTACTACTACCAAAAACCACCTGTAATATAGCATCTGTAAATAAATCCGCCTCTGTTCTCGCTTGAAGGTAATACTTCAGCACTCTTTGTAACTCTCGGGGTTCCCGAAAGGGAAAACCATATGTAAACTTGTTCCAGTTTTATGAAGTAATTTCTTTATACACCTAAGATTATTGGTTCAGCTGAGTGTTTATGCAAGGGACCCTATAGGAGAAAAATCTACGGTAGTTCTCATCTTTAGCCTGCATCTCGCTTAGGCATCTGGAGAACCGTTGTCCGTAGAGACTTATCAGTAATCAATGATGACATGATAATTGGATTAAGGTTTTTTCAGTTCTCTTTACAAGCTGCAATTATACATGAACAAGGAGTTACATTAATCCCAACTCAAGATAATATTCCATATATCTCAGAAGTTCTAAAACAAGGACACACACAAAAACTTTCCACAATCTCTAATCTTGAACCTGAAGATAGCCAGGTAAGTGAATAAAACATTAATAATAAAATAAGATATAAAGTAAAATTTACTCAAAATTCTACTATGTTCTTGGACTCAATACAGGTCAAAAGCGTGCGTGATATATATATATATAGATATATATATACACACACACACACACACACAAATCCCCCCCCCACACACACATTACTCCATTACCGCTTTTAATTACTCCTTTAGTTGCAAAATAACTACTATTGCAGAATTCAAAAAAATTAGTTAAAAGGAAAAGAAATAGCCTACACGTCTCTTATTAAGTGAGTGATTAGGAGTGAAAGGGTAATGGAGATAGGATGAGAAAAAATTGAAGTGATGGTTAGAGCATACCAACAGATTCTTAAAAACCAATTCTTAAAAAACTCTTATAGAGAATTTAAAAAAAATTAGAGAATAAAATCAAATATTGATACGACATATTCTTAAAATTGAATCTCTACTTTTTAACTAACTAGGGCCCATCAACCGTTAAGGTATAATCTCACTTTTTTTGTGGCGCGACGACGATTCCTGGGCGGTGACGGGGGTGTGGGCGACAAAAGCAAAAGAGAGCAAAAGCGGCAACAACACAGCAGAGCAAAGCATTGGGCGACAACTGGTGTGGTAAGCAGCAGCATAGCGGCAAGCAACAACAGCAGGGCAAAAGCGGCTGCGGAACGTTGGCGCACGACAGGGCAGGCGGTGTGGCAGACGTTGGCATAGGCGCACGCTTCATCGCCCAGATCTATTTTTTTCGCGTGGGCCTTGTGGTAAATTAATCCTCACGATGGCGGGAGCTATTTTATATAACCAGGACTCTTTCTCAGTTTTGAGCACCACATCCTTGTCGACGGGTGGATCGGCAGTCCTCTAAGGGGGTGCCCAAGGAGGTGAGTGAGAGTGGTCGGGAGGCGCTTCTCCTCTGGATCTGATGGTCGACTCGAGTCACTAAAACGAGCCAAGAAGACAAAAAACACAAGATTTATACTCGTTCACCCCTCCCGAAGAATAATAGACATACGTCCAATATTCTTTGTTGGGGTGGATGATGAACTGAGATTACCAGTGTGAGTTCTTGGGGCTTAGAGCAAGCTGGCCAAGAACTAAGAATGAAGATGCTCGTAAACTAAGGGATCCAACCCTCCCCTCTCGGCCCGTCTTGCCCTCCCTTTTATAGCTCAAGGGAGCAATTACAAGATGACTTGGGGACCAAAAAGTTAAGACTAAAGATCTAAAAAATAAGCATAAACAACATGTGAAAAGGTACATAGACATTTCTCCGGTCTTGCGCGCTGTGGATATCTTGTGCCTTATCCTGCCTTAGGATCCATCCTCTGTAGGTACCACCTATACTGTTCTATCGGGTGACGTCATTCCTTGCCAGTTGTCCCTTCCTTACCTACTTCAGCTATCCTTACAAACCAAGACTTGTCCCAAAGAGGTCGGAGGCCGGGTCGAGGTCAAGAAAGAAATGCCGAGGTCAGACTCGGGGGAAGGTCGGGATGGCCGACCTCGAGGGAAGGTCGGGTTCCCGACCATGTCCCGAGGACTCACAGTCCAACTTCGACTTGACTTTAACTCCGGTCTACGTGCTACCTCAGGGTGACACCTCTCATAATTCTTATTTTAGAGAACCTATAATTTTATAGATTCATATGAAGTCTTTGTTAGAGCTAATTTTTCAAAGAAAATTCTCTAAACCAGAGTTAGAGATTCTTTAGAAACACTGTTGAACATGCCAGCTGAAAACACAGTGCTCTAGGATTATATTTATTTTGAATTTAAATCTTAGTCATTTGGGACGAAGAGAGTATTTAGAACTACACACGTAAATGTGATCAATAGGATTGTATGCACGATTGTGCTAGTTAAGTGAAGCTAAAAAAGACCGAGTCCAACGGTAAATCTGTAAAGTTTTCTTTTTGACAGCGTAATTGCACTTATAATATTTATGAGCAACGTTTAAATCTTAGTGAATATAGTCATTAGTGAATATAGTCATGTACTCGTGATTCCACCACCACACCTTAATTTGTTGTGCATTGATCTATACATATGATTGAGACACATTATTGTTTTACGATTACATAAACAAGCATACACACAGCATATACATATATCCCAGTGTGCCTTCTACCAAATGCTTAATAGAAGAAAGTCATGGATAAATCCGCAAAATCAAAAAATTCTTAGTAATAATGTGCACCCTTACGTGTAAAATCAAAAACTGTACACAGTTTCTATATGTTTCGTTTCTTACAATTGCAACTGAGAGTGCTTTAGAATTAGAACCATATGAAGGTCAAACATTTCGGCGTTGCTTACACTTGGTAGTACCGAAATATCTCAAACTCAAATTTGCGTTAAAATAGTACATAGGGATCATATCAATATGTAAAGAAGACTTGTGCTGTTGCAATTGTAGAATATTCTTTTACAGTATTTATGAACAATAATTGTGTAAAACCATATCGAAGATATTCCCCAGATTTGGAGATTTAATAGAAATTCTGCAAGATCTGTAGTCAGGACAGTTCATGGTCCTCCAGTATGGATCACAATCATTCATCTGCCCAGGGACCTGGTCCAGATCAGTGCACACCTTGCAATTGCATCACTGGTTATAATATTTTTCCATTGGAGATCAAGTCCTTGGTGACTATTGGTGGCACATTGGGGTTTTGGTTGGTCAAAGGAAAGCAAAGGATGAGCTCATCACTTATCTGTAATAAAATGTTAAAGAAGTTTCAGTCATTAAACAACACATTGACACATCTTTTGATGTCTGCAAGGGTGATTTTCGATCTTTCGATGAGAGCATTAATCGATTGGATGGAGCGACGTTGGCGATCCGACTACAGCTGTACAGAGATGTGGCGCTTTAGCAATCATTATACCAACTCCAGAGATAGTCATGAATCTCGACGGATGCATGGTTAGCCCAACCATGTTTGTTTTTGAAAGCAATCGAGAACTAGCAAGAACAAGATGAATAAGCAACTCAAATTGCGAAATAGGGATGTAGGATTAAGTCAATAAAAGTATTAAGGTGGAGTTCTGAAACAAGCAAACCGGCGATCTAAATGATCACGGGATTACACAACAAAGTAGAGATGCTAAATTTTGATATAAACAAAACCCAATTATTCTTGGTGACGATCAAGGGGTATAAATATGTGGGAGGATGAACACAGGGGTGCTAGGGTCGTGCTCCAACCCTAGGACGCATCCATAGTGGACTCAACATGATACACGGTCCAATGGATCAAAACTAAGATGTCATAGCACCATAGACAGAAAAGATATCTGCACCAAATTAAAGATTGTGGCTGACTCGAAATAGATATGGATGTGAGGCTAGATCCATTTGAAATTAGACTTGATAAGTTTTCCATAAAGTACTTGCACGCCTCAAACAGAGTCCGCATGAAATCACAACGTCCGTCATAAGTTGGCTCTATTCTGCAGTCCAAAATCAGCTCCCACAAATCTTTTTCCTTTTGGTTCATGTCCATCATTCCTAACCAAAACAAGAGTGCAAATGTTTTCATGCTCTAAATTAGATGAACAAGAAGATAAGAACGAACTCACCTGATAGTTTATTTGACATGCACGAGCATGAGTAATCGGACCGAAAATCTATTGTTGTTGTGTAAGCGTGGATGTATTGATCGCATTGATGTGCTCATCATCTTTGGGTGGACCCAAGAGTTGACGAAGATCCCTTCAAAAGGAAATACTCTATCCAGTTTTAAGTGCACGATATAGTGTTTAACCATTCTTCCAATTTAAAAATGTATTGTAAATATACAAAATTATAGGTCATGCTTAAAAGTAACTTTAATGTAAAAAATACAACAAAATAAATAATATTTTTTAACAATACGAATAGTCAAACATGATGTGTGGCCAAAAGTCAATGGCATCATTTAAATTAATATGTAGACAACAATTAAAAATGATATACCAGAAATTCGAGTTATTGAATAAAAAGGTAATCCATGGGGTCTTGATAATAGCAACAATACAAGAGTTTTAGACAATACTTCAAATTGATGGAAGCCTACTGTTTCTTTTACAAATATTGGTGTATAGATTTTTTTACAATAATGGGAGTGAGCTAGCACCTATACGGATGTATGAGGTCATTTGTGACATAGGTTAATTTGCCGAAGAGAGTTGATCGGAAAAAAGGGTTGATAGTTTATTTAACTAGTCATATGGGTAGCAACCCATACACTGACCCATCAATGATGAAATAATGAAGGCATCAATAATAGTGTTTAAGTTGTAAAACGCTTTTGCAACACACAAATTGCTCTAAAGATGAACATGCACATCTAGAACACTTAATATTGGTTTTGGGAAGGTTAAAAGAACACAAGTTATACACCAAAAATACTCAAAGGGTGAGTTTTGGTTGGATCGATTTGCTTTTGTAGGAAATGTCATTTCAGCCCAGCCCATGGAGTAGAAGTGGATCAGGGAAAATGAAAGAAATGCTTGGCTGGAAATCTCCAACTACAGTCATTGAAATCATAAGTTACTTTGATTTGACTAGGTCTTATAGAAGGTTCATTTAAGGATTCTCAAAGATCGCTAAGCCAATGACAGAACTTCTAAAGAAAGAGTAGAAGTTTGAATGGATAGAAGCATGTGAGAAGAGTTTCTAAGAACTAAAGAAAAGGCTAATCACCAGCCTCCATAGTGTTAATATATAAGAAATGATTTTGAGATAGATTGTGACACATGCTGACAAGGTTTAGGATGCGTGCTTATACAAGAAGGGCAGCTTGTTGCTTATGCCTCAAGATAGTTAAGGCCTCATGAGATGAACTACCCTACATATACCTGGAGTTAGCACCGGTAGTGCATGCCCTAAGTCAAACTTTAAAAGCAAAATGCACTACTTGAGGCACTACTTGATTTCATGAGAATACACTACCATAGAAGGAACACGATGACTAAAAAATACACTACCACCTAGAAAAGGAAAATTTAGTGGCCAATGCCCTAAGTTGAAATGCTCATTGCAATGCCATCTTGAAACTGCCACACCAATTAGAGTTATGTAGAGAGTTGGAAAATCTAGGCACACACATGGTTAAAAGAGCAGCCCTAAACTTGGTTGTTCAGTCAACTTCAGAAGGTCAGTGTGGAGATCATGGTAATCGGGTATCTACATAGCAATCTTATCCGACTGAAGGTAGGGATAGATTGCGCGTGCTATATTTGTAAACCGAACATGACTTGGGTGTTACGATTGCCGATAGAGATAAGGCAATCGGCCTATAGTCACGGTTTGGTAAGATTGAGGAAACCAACTTAGAGTAAGATAGGGTTTCTGATCTGTAAGCCCTCCTCCCAAGACTATATAAGGGGGGTAAGGGGCGTCCCTTGAGGGATATCAGATTCTAGATCAGAGAATCCTATGTTAGATCAGCTTTAAGCTTCGAGCCTGAGATCACGAGATCAATAAAGACACTCGGTGGATCGAATCCACCGAAACAGGAGTAGGGTATTACCTCACGAGAGGGCCTGAACCTGTCTAAATCCTCTTCTCCTTCTAACCCATTGTGCTTGGCGATCTCGACTGCGACCCCAGAAATTACCAAATGCCGCCGAGATCTACAGCAAACTTCTCTCCCCCGAGTCGGCGGCGACCCACTCGGAGGAGCCCACACCCCCAAGCTCTGACTCGGACTGGAACAATCCAGGCTCGGGCTACCCAGGATCAAGGGAGGTCGCCGTCATCCTCCCATCATTCAGCTCCTGCTCATCTTCGGAGCTCAATGGATACCTCAGCTCCGCCGGGTTCGACAACCTCTATGGTATCCCTTCTGACGAAGCCGACAACTCCGATTGCCGCATGGACTACGAGCCGAAGTGCTTTGATGTCCTCATGGCCGAGCCGGACGAGTCTGACTCAGCCATGGCCAGGAGGTTTGCTGAAGAAGAGCGAGCCAAGATTGAGCACGAGCGCAAGACGGCCGAAGAGGAGAAGCAACGCAAGGACGAGGCTGACAAGAGGAAGCAGGATCTACGTGCAGCCGGACGATCTGCCCAGGAGGCCATCCTCCAAACGCGGGTCCGCAACACCAACATCTTCCAAACGCCACAGCAGAACGCTGTTGCTGCGCTCATGCTCTTGGACACCGTCATGGAGACGGCACCCGCCAATGTGACTCCGATACTCGACAAGATAAAGACCATCGTCGCTGCCACAGCTAACGGCCACCCCACCACCTCGGCACGAAGGCCAACTGAATCTGTGGCCGAAACGCCAGACAAGAGCCGGCTTCCGCCTCTAAGGTCAGGAGACTATAAGAGGCCCGAGCCAGATCGGTCGACGACCAGGCCAAGAGGCCCACCCCGCGAATCCACGCAGAAGTACCAGGAGCAAACGGCTGACTCCCGCGACAAACGACACGGACGTCCACCCGCCACCATCGCGTCCGCCACAACAACAGCTCCAACTATCCAACCAGCCAACCAAAGACCCCGCCGAGTGATCTACGGGAAGTCCTCGATCGCCGCTACCAGGAGCGGGACCGACGCACTCGGGAAGATCGGAAGGGATCACCCGATAGCGGCGACGACGGAGTGCCGGCCTTCACTCGGGAGCTTCGTCGAGTGCATTGGCCGAGTGGCTTTAAGCCTACAGTAATCGAAAGGTACGACGGCAAGACCAACCCCGAGTCATGGCTTACCGTCTACACCCTCGCCATCCGCGCAGCAGGGGGCGACACCAAAGCTATGGCCTATTATCTTCCAGTGGCCCTCGCCAACTCCGCCAGAAACTGGCTCACGAGCCTACCAAGAGGCTCAATCGGCTCGTGGAGCGAGCTGAGGGACCACTTCATCGCCAACTTCCAAGGTACCTTCGAGAGGCCCGGCACACACTTTGATCTATACAATGTCATCCAGAAGCCAGACGAGCCTCTGAAGGATTACATCCGCCGTTTCTCTGAGAAGCGCAACAAAATCCCCAACATCACCGATGACATCATCATCGCCGCCTTCCAGAAGGGAGTCCGTGATGAGCTGTTAATCGTGAAGTTCGGGCGCAAGCCACCAAAGACGGTGAAACAAATGTTCGAGAAGGCGAATTCATATGCCAAATCCAACGACGCCATCAAGGCCGCACGTCAAGACCGGCCCGATAGGAGGGAAGACAAACAGGCAGGAGGAAGCCGCAATCCTAAGAAGGATGGCGGCAACAGCAGCAACCAGGGCCAGAAAGATCGCAACCGCTGATCTGAGGACCTAGTGGCCGCAACCTCCAACACTCAGCGACGTCCCCGAGTCGCCGCCTACGACGCCATCATGAACGCCCAGTGCACCCATCATCCAAATCATAAGCACGCGGCGATGGACTGCTTCATCTACAAACAGTTCGCTGAACAGTACACGGCGCAGCTCAACAAGAAGCCGACCGATGAGGCTGGTCCGTTAGGCGCCAAGAAGAACAACGCGGCTGAAAATGCCGAACCTTTTCAAGACCATGTAGGAGAGCTTAACCACATCTTCGGAGGGCCGCTAGCTTATGAATCCAAGAGGAAACATAAGCTAACCAATCGGGAAGTCAACGCGGCCCAACCCGAAGTCCCTCAGTATCTGCGATGGTCGGAAGTGGCCATCACCTTTGACCGCTCGGACCACCCTGACCGAGTGGTTCACCCGGGGCGCTATCCGCTCGTCCTGGATCCCGTGGTCCGCAACATCAGGCTTAAGCGCGTCCTCATCGATGGGGGCAGCGCCGTCAACATCCTGTTTGCCAAGACCATGGATGAGATGCAGATCCCGAGGGCCGAACTAAAGGCAAGCTCAGCCCCCTTCCACGGAGTCATCCCAGGGCTATCGTCTACACCACTCGGACACATCTCCCTCCCAGTCACCTTCGGGGCCCGAGAGAACTTCCGAACGAAGAACGTCACTTTTGAGGTGGCTGACTTCGAGACAACATACCACGCCATCATTGGAAGACCTGCGCTTGCCAAGTTCATGGCGATCCCACATTACACCTACCTCTGCATGAAGATGCCGGGTCCCAACGGCGTCATCACTCTTCGCAGCGATGTGAAGCAAGCCTTCACCTGCGATAAGGAGAGCTGCGACATGACCTAATCTCGCGAGAGATTGCGTGGCCAACAAGAAGTCCGATTGGCTGCATCAACTTCGGCAGAGGGCGAAGTCCCCGCGAAGAAGATAGCCAAATCAGGATTCGGCGACGCCAAGACCAAGAAGATCTCCCTTGATCCGTCGGATCCCTCGAAAACTGCTGTAATCGGCGCTGACCTAGATCCCAAATAGGAAAGCGCACTCGTCACCTTCCTCCAAAATAATAAAGATGTTTTTGCTTGGAAACCATCTGATATGCCTGGAATTCCTAGGGAGGTGATCGAGCACTCTTTGCACGTCAAAGATGACGCCAAACCGATAAAACAATGATTACACAGATTTGCACAGGACCAGAAAGACGCTATCAAGGAAGAGCTCGCAAAGCTCTTGGCTGCCGGCTTCATCAAAGAAGTCCTTCATCCCGACTGGTTAGCAAACCCAGTCCTGGTCCGTAAGAAGACGGGGCAATGGTGCATGTGTGTTGACTATACCGACCTCAACAAAGCCTGCCCCAAAGATCCGTTCGGGATGCCTCGCATCGACCAAGTCGTTGACTCAACAGCCGGCTGCCAACTCCTGAGTTTCTTGGATTGTTACTCGGGCTATCACCAGATCAGCTTGAAAGAGTCCGACCGCTGAAGACATCGTTCATCACGCCGTTTGGGGCCTCTTGCTACATCACCATGCCTTTCGGCTCGAAGAACGCCGGCGCCACATACCAACGCATGATCCAAAGATGCTTCCAGACGCAAATCGGCAAGAACGTAGAAGCTTATGTCGATGACGTTGTCATCAAGACCAAGCAGAAAGAAGACCTGATCGCTGACCTAGAAGAAACCTTTGCAAACATCCGGGCCTTCAGAATAAAGTTAAACCCGGAGAAGTGCACTTTCGGCGTTCCATCAGGCAAACTGCTCGGCTTCATGGTGTCACATCGCGGCATTGAAGCCAATCCAGAGAAGATCAACGCCATCTTGAACATGAAACCCCCGAGTAACCAGAAAGATGTCCAGAAGCTCACTGGCTGCATGGCGGCGCTAAGCCGCTTCATCTCTCGACTCGGCGAACGAGGCATGCCCTTCTTCAGATTGCTAAAAAAGACAGACGACTTCCAGTGGACCGCGGAAGCCAACAAGGCCTTTGAAGAGTTCAAAGAGTTCCTTACAACGCCGCCCGTCCTGGCCTCGCCTCAGCCCCAGGAACCTTTGCTGTTATACGTTTCAGCCACTCACCAAGTGGTTAGTACCGTCCTCATGGTCGAACGCGAAGAAGAAGGACGGGCTCAGAAGATTCAGAGGCCAATCTACTTTGTTAGTGAAGTGCTGGCAGGAGCCAAAATTCGCTACCCTCAGGTACAAAAATTACTCTATGGTGTTCTAATAACCGCGAGGAAATTGGCACACTATTTTCAGGGTCACTCGGTCACCATCGTCACTTCTTTCCCACTCAGCGATGTCATCCACAACCGGGAGGCGACCGGACGCATCGCCAAGTGGGCTTTAGAGCTGATGCCATTGGACTTGACTTTTAAGGCGAGGACGTCCATAAAGTCACAAGCCCTGGCGGATTTCCTAGCCGAGTGGACTGAGCAACAAGAGAATATACCTCGGGAAGACCTCCAACACTAGACCATGCACTTCGACGGATCGAAGAGGATCACCGGCTTGGGAGCAGGAGTTGTGCTGATCTCCCTGACCGGGGAAAGGCTAAGATACGTCCTTCACCTCCACTTTTCCGCCTCACACAACGTTGCCGAGTACGAAGCTCTGCTACATGGACTGCGTCTCGCAGTTTCACTCAGAATACGTCGGCTCATCGTGAAAGGCGACTCCCAGCTGGTTGTCAACCAAGTAATGAAGGACTGGTCCTGTCTAAACGACACCATGGAGGCCTACCGGCAAGAGGTCCGCAAACTTGAAGACAAGTTTGACGGGCTCGAACTCTCACATGTCCCGAGGCATAACAACGAAGCAGCTGATGAGTTGGCACAGTTCGGGTCCAAGCGCGAAGCTGCCCCAACAGAAGTCTTTGTCGAGCACCTCTATGAACCAACCATCACGGCAAAGACAACTTCCAACGAGCAAGCGCGAACGAAGTCGCCATGATCGACGCCGACCGGAGGACGCCACTCATCAAATTCTTAACCCAGCAAGAGCTGCCGGAAGACCGGGATGAAGCAGAACGCGTCCGGCGTCGTTTCCAAGCATATGTCATGGTTGACTTTGACCTGTACAAGAGAAGCCCCTCCGGAATCCTAATGAGATGCATCACACCCGAGGAAGGGAGGCAGCTACTTCAAGACATCCACTCGGGCATATGCGGAAGCCACGCGGCAGCACGCACTTTGGTCGGCAAAGCTTACAGGCAAGGCTTCTTTTGGCTTACCGTGGTCTCCGACGCGGATAAAGTCGTACGAACCTGCGAAGGCTGCCAATTTTTTGCCCGACAGAGCCATGTCCCGGCCCAGGAGCTTCAAACAATCCCACTATCCTGGCCGTTCGCGGTATGGGGCTTGGACATGGTCGGCCCCTTCAAGAAAGCCCCGGGAGGATTCACACACCTCTTCGTCGCAATCGACAAGTTCTCCAAGTGGATTGAAGCAAAGCCGGTCGCCACAATTACTGCTGACAAGGCACGGGACTTTTTCCTCAACATCGTGCACCGCTTCAGCGTCCCAAACAGAATCATAACTAACAACGGGACTCAATTCACGGGAGGCATCTTCAAGGAATTCTGCGAGGACTTCGGAATGAAGATTTGCTACTCATCAGTTGCCCATCCCAAAAGCAATGGACAAGTCGAACGAGCCAACGGCATGGTCCTCCAAGGCATCAAGGCCCGCGTTTTCGATCGCTTAAACCCTTACGCGGGCAAGTGGGTCCAAGAGCTTCCCTCAGTCTTATGGTCGTTGCGGACCACACCCAGTCGGGCTACCGGCCAAACTCCCTTCTTTTTGGTCTACGGCGCAGAAGCCATGTTGCCAAACGAGATGGAGTACGAATCTCTCCGAGTCCGCAGCTTCAACGATGAACGCTACGACCCCGACCGAGTGGATGACCTCACCCGATTGGAAGAGGCCCGGGAGGCAGCCCTCATCCAGTCGGCCAAATATCTTCAAGGGCTCAGAAGATACCACAGTCGCAACGTTCGAGCACGAGCTTTCATCGTTGGCGACCTGGTCCTACGCAAGATCTAGACCACCAAAGATCGTCACAAGTTATCCCCCTTATGGGAGGGACCGTACATAATCGCTGAGGTGACTCGGCCCGGTGCGTACCGGCTAAAATGAGAAGACGGGTCTATGGTGGAGAACTCCTGGAACATTGAGCATCTTCGACGATTTTATGCCTAATTTGACTAAGGCTTCATGTTTTCCTTGACTGCCAATCTCAAGCAAGATGACTTCTTGAGTTAGCAGTCGGGGGCTGTACATATGTCAATAAAGCTTAAGTTTTTCTCATCAAACTTCTGTGCACGATTTGGTTTATCATTGTTTAATGTTCTTCGATTCGAGTTTAGTGTCTAAGGACTGAGAGTTTCCCGATGACCTAATCGAGCCTAGGCTTGGTGACCGTCAGACGAAAACTACTTAAGAAATTTCACACAAAAGCTCGGATCAAGGCATTAACATAAATAAACTAAATATATCACAAGTCCTACATCGGAGCATCATGACCACGCGACATTTACAAGACAAAGTTTGGAAGATGAATCAAATTCGGAAATTGTTCACTACATCAACGGAGATCTTCTTTGCTGACTCCTGCGCCTCACTCAGCATATCCAAGGCCTGCTCATCTGTGGTTCCGTCAGCAAAGCCCTCCCCGACCGAGTGGATGTCCACTGGGGTAAAGGGACTTGGTCTCGTGCAAGAGCCGACCAGCCCCCATGTTGGTCGTCCTGATGTTGGCCGACATCGGTCGGAGCCCTTCGCAGCTTGTCGAAAATCTCCACCGGCTCTAGCGAACTGGCCCTGACTCCTTGATGGAATAAAGATAGCAAGATTGGCGCGGCAGCATTGGCGACCTCTTCTCGGGCCTCCCCGGCTCGTTTGGCCCGCTCAAGCAAGATGTCATATTGAGCTCGGGTCTTAACCTTGTAAGCTGCCAAATGCATCTGTTCATGCAAAGCACTCGGAAATAAAGCGGCGCAAGGCTTGTTACTTCAAAGAGGCTTACCTTCAAACTCGGCCTCCATCTCGGCTTTGTCGAGGCTGACCGCCTCCAGCTGGACTTGAAGCGAATGAACCTCCGAAGAATTTTCTACAAGAGAAGAAGATCATCAAGAATCGGGGTTAACATAAGAATCATGAAGAAACTTGGAGAGACGGGCTTACTCCCGATTGATCCTCGGAGATCGAGGTTCGCCTCCCGAAGCTCTGCAATCTCTCTCCTTAAAGCCGCCTCCCTCGACGCGGCCTCCTCCTGAGTGGTTTTCAGCTTTCGCTGAACGTCCTCTAAGGAGTTCAGGTGAGGAACTAGCTTCTCCAAGCACCTCGACTTTGCCATGGAGCGCGGTACTCTTCCGCGTGTGAAATCGAAGAGTGACCGACCGGAAAAGGATGATAGCATAATAAAAGAAAAGACTAAGGCTTACGTTGAGTAGCCGAGTCGCTTCGTTCAAACTTTCGACAGGGCATCTCTCTCTTCCCTCTCGGCTTGCCTATCCAGGATGATGCCCCGCCTCGACCTTCCGAGTCCCGCCACTCGATCTTGATTAGGGAACCCGTGTTTCGAAGACCGTAGCCCGGGATTTCCTCTCTGGGGCGAGATAAGAAGAACCAATGAAGACATGAAAGATTCAAACTAAAGGAGCAAAAAGAACACTTTGATGCAAAGACTCACCAGCTTCAGTGGCGGCGCGCTTGGGTGGAACTGCCCGGCTGGCCTCCTTCCTCTGGCTCTTCGCCGAGTGATCCTCAGTCGGGGCTGCCCGAGCCACGGCCTGAGGTTTCCCGGCCGTTGACTGGTTTCCAGTTGGGACGTCCCGGCTGGCGGTCGGGGGCTCCTTCCTTGGGGCATCCTTCTTCGGAGGTGAAGGTTTTTTACCCGGAGCGCTCTCGCTTGGACGCGGGCTCCGGGGCTTTGGCTCTGCAGGCTTTGGCACCTCGGGAGCTGTGGCAGGGGTCGCCCCCTCACCTTCCCTGGTAGGATCAATGTCCTGGGGCCTCCTGCGACAATAAATATAGCTGGGGTAAAGATAAAGAAAGCTTTCAACGAAAGGGTTCAGACTTCGGTTATAAAGCATACCTGGATGACCGGCGGATCTTCGGCGCCGTCCGCGGCGATCTCCTTAGAGGAGGGGTCTCGACTGGAGGAGCCGGGACGTCATCGTCTGAATCCTCGATGATTAGCCTCCTTTTGCTCGCTCGTTTGTTTGTGTCCTCACTCGGCGCCGCCCGCTTCCCGACTGGATCGCTTTGGATTTTGATCCCGCCAGCCGGCTTCTTGGCAGGGCGACGCGGCGCGTCATCGTGGAACACCTTGTATGGCTTGGAGGTAAGAGAAGTTCGCACAACACTAAGAGACAAGATATCAAGATTAAAAGACATTATGAAGCAACCAGTCGACTTACCGGAGGAGGAGGTCGGTGGATGCTGAAGGGGAGAACTGGCAGAATGAGGGCGCGCTCAACTGCAATTCCAGTCGAGAAGATCTTGTACATCCGGATCTTTAGAATCTCGTAGCTGAGTGGATCTGGATCTTCCCGATTGGGGTCCTTCCCACCTTCATACTCGAAGGCCGGCTTGATCTCTCCTTGATCGGAGCTAGTCGGCACCGGATGAAGTGCCGAGTGATCTGCTCGCCGCGAAGACCCTTCTGTTTCATTGCCAGGATCTTCGCAAGCAGCTTATTGGCCTCGTCCCAATCTTGGGCTACTGGAACAGTGCTCCAAGTTGGCCTGGGGACAGGGGGAAGACCGACGAAGGCTGGCAGGCTGGGTTCGAGGTTGTTAATGTAGAACCAGCCTGCGTGCCATCCCTTATTGGAGGACTTTAAAGGGAGAGATAAGTACTCGTTGTGGAGAGATCCGCGGAGTTGGAAACCTGCCCCGCCAACGACGCATGGGTGGTCTTTATTCGGATGTGGTTTAAGATAAAACATCCGGCGGAAGAGTTGGAAGTGGGGGAGGATGCCAAGGAATGCTTCGCATACGTGAATAAAGAGAGCGATGTGAAGCATCGAGTTGGGGT
Source organism: Oryza australiensis (assembly GCA_019925245.2). NCBI lineage: Eukaryota > Viridiplantae > Streptophyta > Magnoliopsida > Poales > Poaceae > Oryza > Oryza australiensis. The sequence continues at coordinate 599,510 of JAIFGZ020000430.1, forward strand.
TCAGTTGGTAGAGTTGAAGCCCGTAATAATCCAGAAGCCCCCGGAAGAACTCGGAGGTGGGAAGGCTAAACCCGCAATAGAAGAAAGAAGTAAAAACGACGAGCTCACCGGTGTTCGGGGTTGGGAAGTCCTCACCCGCTGCCGGGCGCCAGCCCACGATCTCCTTTGGGGGAAGCACGCCATGCTTCACCATCTCCTTGAGGGTAGATTCCCTCACATCCGATGTGGCCCATTGGTCAAACGGAATCCTCTTTTCCTCCGCCATGAGTGTGGTGTTGATGGGAAGTGGATCTGGTCGAAAAAAGTGAGGGTTTCGACAAGGGAACTTGGGAGATTTGGCTGCGGAAGCTGGTTATTGCAAAGAGCGAGTTCCTGGATGGATGGATTTGGGAGCGCGCGTGTCTAGGGTTCTTCGCAGGAAACTGGTGAACAGTGCTGCGAAAAGAGGAATCTTTTGGAAGATGAAGAGGCGGGGACGACCTCGAGCCTTTATAGAAAGATTTGAGGGTTGCGCTAGGTTTTCTTGTGATTGGGCCGAGCCCATAAGAAAATCTACGGCCCAGTTAAGGTGTGGCCCGACGCGTGTCCTTAGGGACTTAAGCGGATGAGCTTAAGCAGATTTGCCCTGGCAATATGCACGTGTCCGAATGCCGTGTACCTTTGGAAATCCTTTCATACCGCGGTTTGCTTGACTTCATGAGAAGCTGGCGCGATGCAACTTGGAAGGTGACCAACAGTGATTTTTTTATGGCTGCCTTGATGACAATTGTTGTTTGGTCTTTTAGCATTTGACTAATTGATTAGATCAATGCTATTTTTCCACCTTGGTGAAGATCTTTATAGATTGAGACCAGTATTATGGCAGAAGCTATTTAATAACTTGGTCATATTTTTCATATGATTGAAAGATCTTATTTCCCATGAGGGACGATTAAAATATTTGTTCCGGGTTGACTCGGGCAGATCCACTCGGATAAGCATGAGCTTACCGAGTGCTTTTCACCTACAAGGGTTGATTGAGTTATTTGTTCTGAGATGACTCGGGCAAATTCATTCGGATAAGCACAAGCTTGCCGAGTAATGAGGTTGCTTTAGCTTGAGCTAAACATCTACATGAGAATACTTTTTTATAGTTCTTGACTATATGCTTAGTTTGTTTTTGACTAACCACATAGTCGGGGGCTACACCTAATTAGGTGCATCAGGAGATGCACCTAGATATTTATTTTTGAGAATTTTTTAGATATTATCCAGCCCTTCACAGTCTTTGGAGCCACTCGGGAAGATTCAGGCAGAGCTGATGGAATCACTCGGCGCCAGAAGCACTCAGCCAAAGAGATTTTTGGTCGTGTACTGTTTTGGTCTGAAGCTGAGCTGTCTCGTCGACTGAAAAGGACTCGGGGGCTACTGTGGAGATCATGGTAATCGGGTATCTACATGGCAAGCTTATCCAACTGAAGGTAGGGATAGATTGCACCTGCTATATTTGTAAATCGAACATGACTTGGGTGTTACGATTACCGATAGAGATAAGACAATCGGCCTATAGTCACGGTTTGGTAAGATTGAGGAAACCAACTTAGAGTAAGATAGGGTTTCTGATCTGTAAGCCCTCCTCCCAAGACTATATAAGGGGGGTAAGGGGCGTCCCTTGAGGGATATCAGATTCTAGATCAGAGAATCCTATGTTAGATCAGCTTTAAGCTTCGAGCCTGAGATCACGAGATCAATAAAGACACTCGGCGGATCGAATCCACCGAAACAGGAGTAGGGTATTACCTCACGAGAGGGCCTGAACCTGTCTAAATCCTCTTCTCCTTCTAACCCATTGTGCTTGGCGATCTCGACTGCGACCCCAGAAATTACATTGCTGAAACCAAGTTTCGACAGTCAGATCCTTGAAGCCCAAAAAGGAGACAAAGAGATGGAAATAATAAAAAAGAACATAGATAAAAGATAAGGCAACATGTTACTCTATAGATGAGAAGGGCATAGTTTGGTTTTGAAAGCATATCTGTGTTCCCAACAAGAAAGAAATAAGAGATCTAATATTGAGAGAATCTCATGAATCTCCATGTTCCATCCATCCAGAAAGTACGAAGATGTACTAGGATATCAAGAACATGGGAATAAGCCAATCATTATGACAACTATTTATATTGCCAAAAAAGTTTATCCCATCCATGCTAAACACAAACCATATATTCCAAGTGTCACTTAGAGACTTTTAGAAGTTGTTGCATGGCTATCACGAGTATATTTTGAAGGGTTACGCACAAGCTACGATAGCTAATAACAAAAAAATTTCTACCACGCAAACCAGGAACACTTGCAAGGGTCGATAGATTGTTACCGATTGGAGTATGCAGCGGAAATAGCCAATCAGGAGCTATCCGATCCGGACCAGTGCCAGCCGATCACAGCCGATTCGTTGACAGCCGATTTCCAAACAGCTGATCCGATGTAACCGATTCCCGATGTCAGAGCCGATCCAACCTAGCCGACTCGCCGATTCGCCGTACCACGCTCGCGCTGCCGATCCGCCGCAGCCGCTTTGCTCCGATGAGCCACAACCGAATTGTCCGATTACAGCCGATTCGTAGCCGACGAACAGCACCGCAACGTAGCAGTGCCTCTACCGGTATCCACACATCCGGGGAAAGAACGCCTAACACCCGTGTGCTAGCACAAGATGCAAGGCTAGGGTTTTGGCTCGGAGGTGGGGAGGGTTTCCGTTGAGAATGATCTCGCCGACTTCTGTTGTGCCAAATCGGATTGATTCAGTTTAATGCAATGCCGCAATTCTCCACCCATCACCCCTTTATATAGAGTTGGCCGACTGGGTCTAGTGGCCGATCAGGACTCCATTTTTAATAGTATCCAATCCGAATCTCATAGAGTTGGCCGCTCATACTTCGTAAGCCCATAGGACTCTATCCAATCGGATCCCTATCCGATCGATCCATATCCGAGTCCAACTCGAATGTCTGTTCTTATCCCCTTAAGCGTGCGACCCTGTAGGTTCAGGTATACTGGGCTTCGGCTTGAGTCTAACTCAGCCGATCTGTCAACAGTGGCGCCTAGCAGCACATATTGACACCATAGTATACAAGAATATAATATCGGCTCTGAACCTGTAATGTGTACACAAATCCCTTCGCCTCATGATACCAATTAAGCTATAGGCAAGATGTGTGCCATCCCTTTAATAGCTTAACCATTCACTCGAACCGTATTGGATTATCTCGTCAATTGATTGACTCCTCAATCAACTCGGCATGGCCATGCACTTCCATAATCCATTACCTCGAGGGCCCAGAGATATCTCTCCCAAAGGAGAGGCAAATTCCATCTTGATCACTCACATCCCACTCCATGTTTCATAACAAACCCGAAGACTAATTTTATAACTACCCATTACGGAATAGCGTTTGGTAGTCCCAAAATAGGCTACCGCATATGTTGGAATCCATGATGATCTCAGTCTAAGTACTTTGCACCAACACTACTTGAGACCAACTAATGGCACATTAATTCTGTAGTGTCGGGTGGGTATATCTAACAATGTGTTCTCTAACACATGTCCATGTATATTGATTTGGTATCTCCATACCATGATCTATGAGACGTGATCATCAATCAATAAACATGTTGGTCTTAGAATCATATTTGTTCCAACAATATGACATATGATCGAGGATCGTTTAGAAATAGATTCATATATAAAGAGTCTCATAAATAAGTCACGTACTTATTGATCAATACAAGATGTCTATTTCATGGAACCGAATAACACTTTATTCATAAATACATAAACATTGATCATGATATCCAACATCTCCATGTTGCCTCTAGGGTATATCATTAACATCTCCCACTTGCACTAGAGTCAATCATGTAAGTATCTAATACCCATTGCTCTTGTGTGCGCCTCATGTTTCGGCTGAGGGAGAGGTTTTGTCAACGGATTGGCTATGTTGAGATCCGTGTGCACTTCGCATATCTTGACATCACCTCTATCCACAATCTCGCGGATGAGATGATGTCGCGGAAGTATGTGTTTGGACTTCGACGTGACCTCGGCTCCTTGGCTTGCACAATGGCTTCACTATTATCACAATAGAGAGACATTGGACCAGTTGCACTGGTCATCACACCAAGCTCAGAAACAAATTTTTGATCCAAACAGCCTCCTTTGCAGCTTCTGAAGCAGTGATATAGTCGACCTCCGTTGTAGAATCAGCAACAGTATCCTGCTTGGAACTCTTCCAGCTGACTACGCCTCCGTTCAGGCAGAACACGAACCCAGATTGCGATCTATAATCATACTTGTCTGTTTGGAAGCTAGCATCGGTGCAACCACTTACAACGAGCTCTTCTTCACCTCCATAGACCAGGAACATATCCTTAGTTCTTCTCAAGTACTAGAGGATACTCTTTACTGCAGTCCAGTGACCTTCACCTGATCTGACTAGTATCTTCTCGTAGCACTCAAATCGTACGAGACATCTGGACGTGTACAAAGCATGGCATACATGATGGATCCAATTGCCGAAGCATATGGAACCATACCCATCTTATTTCGCTCATCATGTGTCTAAGGACACTGATTCTTGCTAAGATTAATGCCATGTGACATGGGCAAGAAACCTTTCTTGGAATCATGCATGTTGAACCTTTTCAACACCTTGTCAATATATGTACTTTGGCTTAATCCAATTAGCCTCTTGGATCTATCTCTATAGATCCGAATGCCTAATATGTATGCTGCCTCCCTAAGTCTTTCATGGAAAAACTATTTTTCAATGAAGACTTGACGGATTCAAGCATAGGGATATCATTTCTAATCAGCAATATGTCATCCACATATAAGATTAGAAATACAGTTGCGCTCCCACTAACCTTTTTGTAAACACAGGCCTCCTCTTTATTTTTGATGAAACCAAACCCTTTGATTACTTCATCAAAACGAATATTCCAACTCCGAGATGCTTGCTTCAATCCATAAATGGATTTTTGTAGCTTGCATATCTTTCCAGGCGATTGTGGATCGACAAAACCCTCAGGTTGTATCATGTATACATCCTCGCTTAGGTTTCCATTTAGGAAAGCCGTTTTGACATCCATCTGCCATATCTCATAATCGAAATATGCAGCAATCGCTAGGATAATCCGAATAGATTTAAGCATTGCGACGGGCGAGAAGGTTTCATCATAATCAACTCCTTGAATATGTTTAAAACCTTTCTCCACCAATCGCGCCTTATAGATGTGAACATTTCCATCCATATCGGCCTTTTTCTTAAAAAATCATTTGCACTCAATGGTTTTGACACCATCAGGTGGATCAACCAAGTTCCAAACTTGATTGTCATACATGGATTCTATTTCGGATTTCATGGCTCCAAGCCACTTGTTGGAATCGGGTCCCACCATCGCTTCCTCATAGGTCTTAGGTTCATCGTTGTCCAACAAAAATATATCATGTTGTTCCGCACCTATGTACTGGGCGCACGACGTGATCTTTCGGACCTCCGTGGGGTTGGTGTATCTACAACGGTGGCGCAACATCTTGTTCCTACTGTTGTGGCTCCGTGGTAGCTGAAACATTTTCTGGTGTTTCTTGAACTTCTTCAAGATGCACCCTGCTCCCACTAACCCTTCTTAAAAAAACTCTTTCTCCAAGAAGACACCGTGTCGGGCGACAAACACTTTGCCTTGTTCCCGATTATAAAAGTAATATCCCTTAGTTTCCTTAGGATATCCCACAAAGAAGCACTTGTCGATTTGGGTGTGAGCTTGTCGGACCGTAAACGTCTTACATAAGCCTCACATCCCCAAATTTTGAGAAAAGACAAACTAGGGGATCGCCCTGTCCATATCTCATATGGTGTCTTTTCAACCGACTTAGATGGAACTCTATTTAGTGTGAACGCAATGTTTCAAGAGCATATCCCCGGAAGGATAACGGAAGATCACTTTGGCTCATCATGGACCGCACCATGTTCAACAAGGTGTGATTTCTCCGTTTTGACACCCCATTCCATTGTGGAGTTCCTGGCGGAGTCAACTATGGAACAATTTCACAATCTTTTAGATGATTACCAAATTCTTGGCTAAAGTATTTCCCTCAAAGATCTGATCGTAGAAACTTGATTGTTTTCCCTAAATGATTATGTACTTCATTCTTGAATTCTTTGAACTTTTCAAAGGATTCAGACTTATGCCTCATTAAGTAAATATAATCATATCTACTAGAGTCATCGGTAAAGGTAATGAAGTACTGATAACCACCTTTGGCCGTTGAGCTCATTGGTCCACATACATCAGTGTGTACGAGTGCCAACAAAGTCATTTGCTCTCTCACTGTGTCCCGTGAAAGGTGCCTTTGTCATCTTACCAAGTAAAAAGACTCACATGTCTCAAATGATTCAAAATCAAAAGAGTGAAGCAATCCATCCTTATGGAGCTTCTCCATGCGTTTCGATTTATATGGCCTAAGCGACAATGCCGATAAACGTGGGATTTGTATCATTTGGGAGTTTCCTCTCTGTATTAATGTTATAGATGGGAGACGCTTCAAGATTCAAAACGTATAATCCATTCACCAATGGAGTATGAAAATAGAACATATCTCTCGAGATATATTGAATAACCATTGTCCATTGATCTAAAATCATATCCTTCCGCTTGCAAACATGAAGCGGAAATAACATTTTGACATAGAGTTGGAACACAATAACAATTATTTAATTCCAAAACTAATCCTGAAGGTAAATGAAGTGATATAGTGCCGACAGCGATTGTAGCAACACTTGCTCCATTGACGACGCGCAGGTTCACCTCACCCCTTCTCAAGCCTCTACTTCTTCTCATTCCCTGCAACGATTTGCAAATATGAGCTACTGATCCATTATCAAATACCCAAGAGTCAGTAGGTGAAGTAGCAAGATTATTAATGTCTATAACATTAATACCGAAGCGAAGTCGCACTTTGCTTCTTTTTGAGATCCTCCATGTACTTCTTGCGGTTCCTTTTCCAAGGACTGCTCTCCTTGCAATAGAAGCAAACAGCATTTGATGTCCCCGACCCTTTCTTGCCCTTCTTTGCATTGAAGGCACTCGCGATCTCATCGGGAGTAAGCTTCCTCTTGATGCAAAGTTTCTTGACAGGTGGTTTACGCTTAGCTTTCTGCATCATCATCACATGATGACCATTTTTCTGAATACTCTCCTCAGCCGTCTTTAGCATCCCATGCAATTCGGCGAAGGTCTTATCCATAATGTTCATGTGATAATTCAATATGAATGGCTCAAAGCTCGGAGGAGTGACTGGAGAATCACATCGTAGCCAACTCTTGGCTAAGGGGAAAACCTAGTTTTTCCGGACTCTCGATGTAGCCAATCATTTTTATCACATGCGGACTGACGGGACTCCCCTCAACAAGCCTGCACGCAAACAGGGACTTTGAGGTGTTGAACCTCTCGGCCCTTGCTTGGTTCTCAAACATGCCACGCAGTCCCTTAATAATAGTATGAGCATCGCTGCTCTCATATTGCTTCAAGCTCGAGAGGACATTGTAGCTAGCATGAGACACTTATGTCTAGGGCATCATTAGTATGCTTCTCATAAGCCCTCCGTGCAAGTGCGTAGCATTATTAGGCAACTCATCGGATAGGGTACTTCAAGAACATACTCCTTGCGCTCTTGTTTGAGAACAATTCTCAAGTTGCGATACCAATCCATAAAGGTTGTTCCATTCAATTTTCTTTCTCGAGAATAGATCGCAAATTAAAGGTACGGGTGTAGTATTAGCTGCCATTATTCTACAACGAAAAAGCAAAGTTTAGCACAATGTTTATGCTATGTCTATTGTTAAACAATTTAACATAAGACTCCCACTACGTATTTTACACCTTCTCTCTAGGTTATGTATAGGGTCAAGATCCACATGTTAATTAATTTCTAGTGAGCTTTGGCATCACGGCTAGAAAATTAATAACACCGGTAAGCAACTCCTTGCTAATCACATCTCTATGTGACTCTTGTTGTTGGTGTGGCATCTCCATGCCCTGGCGCCAACCTATGCCCCAAGGCCCAAAACTGTTTTGATAGCCTTGTTAAGTAAACCAAATGCTCTTGCTGTATATGTTTGACATATACCCCTCCATGTTATGATAGAGAATGGCACTCTGCTTTGGCAGACCCACTATTGACGAACATAACGACGATGACAGGTGCAACATTTGGAAAGGCATCATTACTACTTAATTTTGTGAGGGATGCTATCCTATCAAACAAATATATCAACATATATGAAAAGCAGGTAGAATAGCACATAATGAAATAGTATGGCCCCCTTCACATGGTGATCTCCATCTCCATGTCGGTGTAGAGGATCTCCATCTTCTTCACCGTTCTTCCAAGTGCCGAATGCTTGATTTCTTCAAACTAAGATACTACTATAGAAGCTATAATTGAAGATTACATCGACTCGTAGGTCGTGAAAGAATATTACGAGCATTGCACGTAAGAAAGAATATTACAGGGATTGCACATATGAAAGAATATTACACGCATCACATGCATCTCATACATACAATAGGGCCATACCATCTCAAATCATTCTTTGCAAAAACAAGTTAGGCGTAGAATGTTTTCTACGTATCGCAAAAATATGGTATCGAGACGACCTATAAGGGGGGGCGCACACGGCGGTCGAGGAGGGTCGAGGGGGAAGCCGCCCCCTCGCGGGCTTTCGGGCAACGCCCGAAACACCACATGAAATTCATAGATCCAATCTATGAAATAACTTACGGAAACCATATCAGCGTAATCATATTATGCCATCCCGATACACTATCAAGGGAGATGGTTTGCGTAGGCGCTAGGCAGCAAACAAGGTTAGACTACGAGACAGCTTTGGCATAATCACATTATACCGTTCCGATACACTATCAAGGAACGCTATCTCGAACCCAACTCAAACCGAGTTCTATGGATATTGCTTCAACGTAATCACATTACTCCGTTCCGATACACTATCAAGGAACGCAATTACCATCTACTCTCCTCTACAGATCCCGTAAAACCGATTGATCTAATCAACCCATGTGCAAAACTTGTTCTAGATTCAATCTAAAACCCAAACTAAGCAAGATTAGCTCTGATACCATAGTCCAACTCGAATGTCTGTTCTTATCCCCTTAAGCGTGCGACCCTGTAGGTTCAGGTATACTCGGCTTTGGCTTGAGTCTAACTCAGCCGATCTATCAACAGTGGCGCCTAGCAGCACATATTGACACCATAGTATACAAGAATATAATATCGGCTCTGAACCTGTAATGTGTACACAAATCCCTTTGCCTCACGAAATCAATTAAGCTATAGGCAAGATGTGTGCCATCCCTTCAATAGCTTAACCATTCACTCGAACCGAATTGAATTATCTGTCTTTTGATTGACTCCTCAATCAACTCGGCATGGCCATGCACTTCCATAATCCATTACCTCGAGGGGCCCAGAGATATCTCTCCCAAAGGAGAGGCAAATTCCATCTTGATCACTCACATCCCACTCCATGTTTCATAGCAAATCCAAAGACTACTTTTATAACTACCCAGTTACGGAATAGCGTTTGGTAGTCCCAAAATAGGCTACTACACATGTTGGAATCCATGATGATCTCAGGTCTAAGTACTTTGCACCAACACTACTTGAGACCAACTAATGGCACATTAATTCCTGTAGTGTCTCAGGGTGGGTCTATCCAACAATGTGTTCTCTAACACATGTCCATGTATATTGATTTGGTATCTCCATACCATGATCTATGAGACGTGATCATCAATCAATAAACATGCTGGTCTTAGAATCATATTTTTTTCAATAATATGACATATGATCAGGGATCGTTTAGAAATAGATTCATATATAAAGAGTCTCATAAATAAGTCACGTACTTATTGATCAATACAAGATGTCTATTTCATGGAACTGAATAACACTTTATTCATAAATACATAAACATTGACCATGATATCCAACATCTCCATGTTGCCTCTAGGGTATATCATTAACATATTTTTCAAAAGTTGGATGCAATGTTGGGGATCGAACCCAAGACTTCCTGCCTACCCACGCCCGCTCAAACCAACTAGGCTAGCACGCCTATCATGTTTCATGTTAAACATACTCTAAAATAGATAATATATATTATAAGGAATATGTGGTTCAACTGATGATCTAGCGGTTCTATAGGTGACCAACACATTGACCAGGTTAACGTCCGATCTAGGTCTAACAACATTGGCTCAGGAACAAAGGTTTTATTGATTTCTATACCAAATGCTAAATTTTCTAGCTATCTATTGTCCACATAGTCCCCTCTACATCATTCAACAAATGTTGTAAATCATCTTCGATGTTTGCTTCACCAAGAATGTCATCATCTGAATTAGAACCGTACACCTCATTTGTTATGTCGTTGACTCCACATTTGTCAATGGTTTGATCTTCCTAAATAATCCTCTATTCACTCTCCGCAGTCTAAGAAGCTAGTATTTAAGAACAAAACCCCTTAAAATTGAATGGCTACGGATTGAACTTGTGTTGAGGATTAGTTTTTGATTCTTACAATCAATGCATAGAAAACAAATGCACCCACACTCATGTTGGACTAGTGCTTTTCAACATCTCTTAGAAAACCCTCCGCTTAGATCCTACCGGATCGACTGAGGAAACAAATTTACATATATTTGCTATCCCAAAGCATATTTAAACTAAGTGATTGGGATAAATCGGCTATGCCGAGATAGTATAAATCACTTAATCTAAATATACACTAGGATAATAAATATATGCATTCATTGCCTAGCCGATACTGTAGGCCTAACTGTGGATCGGCTAGTACTCCAATACTTCTTATGAAAAGATATTAATCTAACCTAAATGAGTTAAACCTAGATCAATTGGCTATCGGCTAGTGCTGACAGATTGATACCGACTTAAAGCATTTAAACAGATTAAGATCTTAATATAAGAGACAGCTCTAATAAATCTAGTAGCAAATAATACTAAAAGAAATATTAAAACAGGCAAGGCCGGCTGAAACCCTGACACTGTCTCTACAAGTTTACATCTAGCCGAATAGATCATAATACTTCTAAAAGCGACTTAACAGGTCATAGATGATGCAACATTAAGTACAAAAAGATAGCATCAGATCTATATAGACCGATATAAACCCCTCAAGACGGTGGATACAGCATATAATCCAGGTCAACATCTAGATCTAGCTCTATCGGCTGCTGATTCCTGAGAAGAACAAGCCGATGGCAAGATAGATCTAGACATTTGTTCTAGATTATATGCCGCATATGATAACTTGCACAGTCTAAAGCATCAAACCTAGAGTATCATGATGATGGAAGCACTAGATTGAACGAAATAAACCACTAATGACAAGCATTTACCTTAATCGGGGATTGAAACGATGCAGCCCGAAGCCGGATCAAGAACTTGTCTAAGAGAAAATATGAGGCGATGTGCCGAGATTGTATTGGTTGTGATATTATCTTACTTACAGGGGTCTCAGGTCCTATTTATACCCCAGAATAACACTATCCATGTAAGACATGATTTCTATCTAATCTACTATTTAAAATACGACAATATCTCGGGATACAATTGTTAACACTGAAATTTGGTAATTGAGTTCCTAAGTCTGCAAAGATAAAGCAGAGTTGGATCGGCTGGAGACAGGAGTCGCATCGGCTAAGGAATGATCGGCTGCGAGGCCAATCGGCTAAGGTTGGATCAGACAGGGGCAACCGATAGCCGATTCCAGGTCCGGAAGAGATGAGACCGTTTCTAATACAGAAGTTTGAGGATAAATAGAAGATTCAGTTGTTAATTGCGCGTTAAATGATATTGTCACTTATGGATAGAGTCCTGTAACGGCAATTGTATCTGTAATCTAGGGGTTTGTTTAGACTGTTAGTTGTAACACGACATGGGGTCCTTTCCGGGATAATGTTGTGTTTTAAATATTAGTCTAGAAAGAGTCCAGGGTTTGTACAGATAATTGTATCTTGGGTATAAATAGGACCCAAGAACCCCCTGTAATTATATTCATACACAATCAATCAAACCTTCGGCGCATCGCCAACCTTTTCTTCAGACGAGCACTTTGTTTGGCTACGGGCTGCATCGTTTCGACCCCCAGATCTAGGTAAATGCTTGTCATTAGTGGTATGATCTATTGTTTTTAGTGCTTCCATCGTAATGACACATTAGAATCAAGAGTTTATACTATGCTATTTATCATATAGCGTATATAAATTAGATCAACGTTTAGATCTATCCTGCCATTGGCTAGTTCTGTCAAGAACTTGCAGCCAATAGGGCTAGATCTAAAGGTTGGCTGGTTTATTTGCGGTATCCACTGTCTCGAGAGATATAAATCGACTGCAATAGATTGGGTTGTTCTTTTTATACTTAATGCTGCATCATGTCTGAACTGTTAAGTCGTTCTTAGAACTGCCAATGATCTGTTCGGATGGATTTATATTGTTTAGAGACAGTGCCGGGGTTTCAGCCGGCCTTATCTGCCCTGATATGTTTCTTTTAATATATTTATTATTAGATTTGTATTAGGACTGCCTCTTATGTTAAGATCGCATTCTTGTCGGACGTTGCCAGCCGAAATCGGCCTGCCATCAACAGCCGATGGTCGATTTTCAGACTATGCATGTTGCAAGAGTGATATCTTTCTATAAGATTCATCGGAGTACTAGCCGATTCCTTGTTAGCTTTCCAGTATCGGCTAGGTTATCAATCGATATATTTATTATTCTTGGCTGTATTTGGGTTAAGCGGCTGATGCTGTCTCGGTATAGCCGATCCATTCAAGTCGCTTGGTTTAAATATAGTTTAGAATAGCATATATATGTTCATAGATTCCCTCAACCGATCCCGTGGGGATCTAACCTAACACTTATTGCATATTCTCTTTTTTTTTCTTGTTGATTAACATATCAAATCAACTGGCACGCCCTACACAGCATAGGCAGCCGAGAAGGACTGCACTGGAGTCAAGCAGATCTCCCAGGCCAGCGCGTGAGAGAGATTTCTCGTCAACACGCTTCTTGGCACGCCTGGTGGGAGTTTCTTTGTCTGCTCGACTCGGACGCATAGATTCAGCCGGCAAGATGGTCGACTCCAAGAGCCCCATCATTACGCAGGACAACATCGTGCCTGCAAAGATGGAACAATTATCGGCTGAACAGCAAGCCGAGTATAAGAAGATGGTGGAAGAACTCTAGGCTAACTATTTGCAGTCTTTCACCCAAACAAGGTCCGGGGCCGTGCATAAAAAATATAAGTTCAGCCTGAACGATACTAAGGCATCTTTCTCTGGTGACACAAAAGGCAAACAGAAGATAGAAGAGCCGACCCAGGTACAGGATGATTTGGCTGTATATTCTCTACAAGACCGGATTGACTCGGCCGTCCATCACGCGTTAGTCAACCAAAGTAGCATCCTGGTCAACACCCTCAATAACATGATAGCTACTGTGGTCGACGCCAAGATAGCCAACCAGCTGCAACGGGGGCCAACGTATTTCACAGACGTCCAATTTCCTGGTTACAGGACGCTGGTCATGCAGAATCTGCCGATCCCACTAATAGCACAACAAGGACCGCCGGGAGGAGTCAGTCAGCCGAATCCTGGTGAAACGGCTATAAGGCCAGCAATTACTATACTGAATCGACAATAGCCGCTGCCCCAAGGTCAACTCGCTAACATGTTCAATGACAATCGGCACTCAGAACTGATTGATCCAGATAGACAGTACAACGCTGGTGGCCGACAGTTGTTTCCAGAACCACCAACTCCACAACCGGCGCCTCGGCCACCTCCCGCTGATCATCACTACCAGTAACAAGGAGGCCGTCAAGATCATCATTACAGGCCTCAGACGCCACCACCGCTGTATCGGCAAGCACCTACGTCGTATGACCCATACGAGCCGATACAGCAAGACAACCGGACATGGGCCGATCTGATCGCAGATGTCATGCGTGATCAATTCGGCCTCAAGCCAAAAGACTCAGGGAACATGTATCGGTATCCCTTTCTAGAGCACTTCGAGTGGATCCCGTTGCCCAACCGATACAAGATCCCAGATTTTTCGAAGTTCTCAGGGCAGGACAATGTTTCAACATACGAGCATGTTAGCCGATTCTTGGCACAATGCGGTGAGGCATCGGCTATGGACGCCTTGTGGGTCCGGTTATTCCCTCTTTCTCTTTCAGGATCGGCCTTTACGTGGTTCTCCTCGTTGCCCTACAACTCAATTCAGAGCTAGGCCGATCTTGAAAAACAATTCCACAGCTCCTTCTACTCCGGCAACCATGAGATGAAGTTGTCGGATCTAACCAGCATCAGGCAGAAACACAACGAATCGGTCCAAGAATACATCCAACGTTTCAGGGAGATGAGGAACCGATGTTATAGCCTGGTGCTATCGGACGCCCAGCTGGCCGATTTAGCCTTTCATGGTCTGATCACGCCAATCCGAGAGCGATTCTCTGCGCGGGACTTCGGCGCTTAGCCCACTTGGCACGAAGGTGACGGCCCACGAGCAACGATTCCAAGACACCGGAAGGCCGTCAAAAATATAACTCAGGTCATCGTCGAATCAAACTACGGGGCCGATGACAATGATGCAGAAGTGGCGGCAGCCGAATGGGCCAAGAACAAAAAGGCCATCGTCTGCCAATGGCTGCTGAAGACGGCCAAGGAAGAAAGATATGATTTTCACATCACCAAGACCGATAGAATTTTTGATTTGCTGCTCAAGGAAAGCAGATTCAATTGCCTGAAAACCACGTGATCCCGTCGACCGAAGAATTAAAGAAAAAGACGTATTGCAAGTGGCACAACTCCACATCCCACGCCACCAACGACTGCAAGGTTTTCAGGCAGCAAATCCAGTCGGTGATCGAGGCCGGGAAGCTAAAGTTCGCCGATTCAAGTCGGCCGATGAATGTAGACGGCAATCCTTTCCCGGTCAACACGGTCCAAGCCGGCCCTAGGCAAGCTGATTGACAGAACAGAATGGCGCACGACTTAGTCAATACATCGATCGGGGCCAAGGTAGAAGGTGACCAAGTTGGATGTCACGCCGCGCCAATTAATATGGTGCGCCCAGCCATCAGATCGGCTGACCGACGGCCGATCCATGAACGAAGCCGATACCGTCGTCAGTACCGGTCTCGGCATGAAGCAGCTTACGATGAAGCACCTCGTCGGCACGAGCCGAACACCCAAAGTCGACGATACGAGGTAAACCACGACAATGCCGATCCGCATTGGCATTGTGATTTTTCAGGTACTGCTGGGAATCCGGCATGAGACTGCCAACGCTGGATGATTGCCCGGCATGTAACGATCGCCGTGACGACGGGCACAGGAGCTTATCGCCTGCAAGTCCAACTCGGTTCGTTCCCAGAGCCGTCCAGATAAACCAAAGACGGCGGTCTGTCCATGATCAGCTCGACCCGATCCATCAGGACTTCTTCGTCGATGAAAACCACGATGGGAACAGCCACAATGATGAAGAGGCCGATGATGAGGAATCGACCAACCCCCAATGGTGCCCGTCCGATCTCTTCACGAAGACGCAGAAAAGAAGGGTCCAGCGGCTCAAGCGTGAAGGGAGAGAAGACGAAGTTCAGCAAATGATCTATGAACAGCGCCGTCGGCTGGGCAAAATTAAAAGAAGGTGGGTACCCAAAAGAAAGCTGCCATAGCCGACGAGGAGCAAGCCGAGGAAAGCCCAGCTGATCAAGCCAGGAGGGCGGCCAAAGGGAAAGGCAAAATTTCTGCATCGGTTAACATGGTCTTCGTGTTGCCAGCCGAGTTCGGCGCTCCCGAAGCCGATGCAGACACCATTGAAGATGACCTGGCAAAACTAGCAATCTCACCAGACCAGGCTGTCTTCGACAAACCCAAAGGAACCGAAAATCGGCACTTAAAGCCGTTGTACGTTAAAGGATTCGTCAATGGCAAACCGATTTCAAAAATGCTAGTCGACGGGGGAGCTGCAGTCAACATCATGCCTTACGCGACATTCAGAAAACTAGGCAAGGGAGCCGAAGACCTGATAAAAACCAATATGGTGCTCAAAGACTTCGGCGGCAACCCATCGGAAACCAAGGGCGTTCTCAACGTTTAACTGACTGTCGGCAACAAGACCGTGCCCATAACATTCTTTGTCATCGACGGGAAAGGGTCTTACAGCCTGCTGCTCGGAAGGGACTAGATACACGCTAACTGCTGCATCCCTTCTACAATGCATCAGAGCCTGATCCAATGGGACGACGACAAGATCGAGATCGTGCCAGCCGACAGGTCAGTTAGTATCGTCAATGCCGATTTGCCGCTTTGGGAAATCGAAGGCATCGATTGTTTATCCAAAAAAATCCGGCAAGCCGATTTTATGAATGTTTCCAATTCCACAATTGTAACATCCTGAAAATCGAAGGAGTAGAATTCGGAACGTGAAAATCGGAACTCGCAAAAACTTTTTGGAATCATTGCTTCTTATCGTGTTTTTCAATTTTATTTGCCAATTCAGTTGCGTAAGAATTTCTTCTGGAGTTGCCTTGATGTGAAGTTGAATTAAATCCCTAAGCTTTGAGACCCCTGCTGGGGGAAGTAATTCAAAATATATATATATATATATATATATATTTGAAGAAGGGTAAACATATTAATTTTGGAGATTTACAAAAGATTCTTTGAAAAGAATATATTTGGTTAAAACCCTAACTGATGGAAGAAAAATAATAAATATTTGAATGATAAAAATATATTTGAGAAATTAGAAACTTATATTAATCAAAGACCCCAATTTAGTGATTTTAAAAGAAGTAATGGAAATATGAAAAATATATTTTGAAAAATAAAAAGTGGGGGAAAAGTTTGAAAATATAATTTCCAAATTATTTTGGAAATATTGAAATTTGTTTTGAATTTTTAGAGTGAAAGGAAATGGAAATAGAAAATAGGATTTCAAAATTCGGGAAAAAAGAGAAAGCGCACTGTTCAATTGTTGCCAGGTGTTCGACGCCGGTCATGCCGTACCACGCGCTCCTAACCGCGACGCCGCGCGTTGCGCGCGCGTTCCCGTCCCGCGCCCGAGTCAACGTCGCCGTACGCTCGCCGTCGCGTCGCCGCCGCGCGCCAGTAGCCGCGCCGTGCCGACGCCAGCCACACCGCTGACGCGCGCAACAGTGCCGCGCCATGCCGCTCGCCAGGCCGCCGGGCAACGGACGCGCGCGCCGGTCCACGCCTGCATCGCGCGCCACGCCATCGCCACCTCGCCCGCGTCACGCACAGTCCACGCCACGACGCGTCCTCGCCACGTCGCGCACGCACGCTCCCGCGCCACGTTCGCCGTAGGCACACGTCGGCCACAGTGGCGCACAACGCGCGACGTGCGCACGCACGCGTGTACGGGCAGCGGTCGACGCCGGACGTTCCCGAGCATCCCGCGCAATATAAATAGGTCCCAAGTTTCTTCTCACCCTCCCACACCGTGCCGACACCATTCCACTCCCCTATCTCCTTTGCCATCGCCGGAACGCGTCGGAACGTCGCCGAGTTGTGCCGGATCGGCCGAGCCACGTCGACGCCGTGTTCACCATCAGCCGACGATCACCGGAGCCCGCCGCCGCTCGCCGCCGGTTAGTTACTACCCCATGATTCCATTTTTGGCCCTAGCTCGTGCCGCCGAGGTCGCCGTTGGCCAGGAACGCCGCGCCATCGCTGCCGCTCGGCGGCGCCGCGAGAGAAGGGGGTAGACGCCGAGGGTAGAGAGGAGAGAGAAGGAAAGGCGGCTAGCTAGGAGAAAAAAAAAGGAAAGAGAAAAGAAAAGAAGGGAGAAAAAATTAGAAAAAAAGGGAAAAATTCTAGAAAAATTGGGGAATATTTTTTTGGGAATTTTGGGGAATATTTGTGCAAAAATATATAGTTTTCTCGGTATTTTTCCTCGGAGTAAAATGATTTTCTATATACGATTTTGGAAAACTTCCGTTTACGTAAAACTTTCTTGAAGATTTGATATTACTTTTCTTTTCCTTAAACTATACTTAACCATTGGACTCGGCAAAGATATATCAACGAACCTCTTGAACAACATTCGCAAGATTTCCGCTTCGTCGTTTTATCGACCCCTTTTTGCGAAAACCCTAAAGAGTCGAAACTCGTCACTACGGCCGACTTTGCTATAAAAATCCTCCGTAACTCGAGTAGGGTCATAGGGGGAAATAGTTTGGAGAATTCTTTATGATTTTTTCATACTTTTTCGTTTGTTCTTATCGGATTTTAACTGGAATCCATTTTTCTTTTTCCTTTTCGCTCGTATGATTAGCGACCGAGGAGGCGAACACTGACCCCGCAGGAAACCCCACTCAAGAAGCGTGCGAACAAGGCAAGTCTTCACACCCTTTGAACATATTGATCCCAATTGCGAAATGATGTTATTTTAAACTCTACACATGCATGCTTTACCGAGTTACCTATACTTGTTGTGCCATTCCTTGCTATTGAGTACCTTTAGAATTACTCCTTGTAACTCGCGATGTGATACAAATAACCGAAGCATAACTTCGGTAAACTGCTTAGCCATGCTATACTTAGATTTATGCATACTCATGACTTTATGAAAAAGCTTTGTGCTTGGGCAACTATTTTAAGGAAGGTAGTCGAGATTCGGCATGTGGAGACATGAGCGCCACATGGCCATAATGAATTAAGTTTGATGAAAACTGAAAGTACTATACAAATGTTTTAGACTGGGGCGGCTGGATGATTTGGGTGGATTCCGGAAAAGGCAAGTGCCGACCCTGGTCAATTAAGGACCGAGCCATGAGATAGCTGGGAAACGAGCCAGTACAACCGTACTTCTCGAATGGGTATAGACCTAGCTGACTAGGTAGCCGAGCAGAGGCAGTATCCTTGCATAGATGGTTCTCTATGATGTGGTTGTGGGATGAGAATGAGGCTGCGGCCTTTGTTATGAATGGTGGAATTAAACTACTGTTAATTAGACTTAAAGATTGGAAATGTCTTCCCTTACCCCGGGTGCGCCAGAACTCCTCTCACTGCTAGAAAAGGACGGCTAGAGTGCATGAGGACATAAGTTCATGGAGCGGGTACGCCAAAGTAAGGTTATCGAAAGGCTTTGCCGTGACCGTCTCATGTGTTGAGGCGTAGGCTCATTTGTTGGGCTGTCGCGGAGTACGGGTAAAGTGTACATCCACCGCAGTGTGAATGAATCAATCTATTCGAATAGCCGTGCTCGCGGATATTGAGCATCGTGACAAGACTTTCGCTTGGCTAGACTTTGAACTTGAAAATGCTGGGATGGGTTTGCATGATGATTTTATTCGCGGTGGATCAACTTCTCGAGAATGCGAGAAGGGGTGGACTCCCAGAAAATCATGACGAACCGGAGGCGGGAAGCCATCCTTGGAATCACAATGGATGGTAGACAGAACCGTCGCCGGGTTAATGAACTATGAAATTAAAACTTGATTTGGCTAGACGATAGGCTTGTGAAAAGAATTGTGAAAACTGGCTTTACGCAAAAATAACCCTAGCCATGTTCTTTGAATAACCTTATCATATGCATCAATTCTGTGTTGGCTTGCTGAGTACGGTTGGTACTCACCCTTGCTATACGCACAAACCTCCAGTGATGGAGTTGAAGAGCGGAAGATCCATATGCTTACCACCGGGAGGACGAGGGAACCGACGGCGCATATTAGACTTTAGCCCCGGTCGTTGCTCGTGTGAATGGACAAGCCGCTGCCTCTTTCCGCTACCTTATCTAAACTCTGTTTTTATGTTGTATTTGGACCATAAGGTCCTGTGGTATGAACAATGCCTTCGGGCTTATTAATGTAATAATGGTATTGTAAGACTATTCGTGCATGCGCACTTGATTATCCAGTACTGTATTCGTGGGTACCAACTACTTGATCCAGGGAAATGGTACTATGAACACGAAAGATTCCCGACTCAAAATCGGGGGTCCACAACAATACAGCCGATTGGAAATGACGAGCCGCAGCTGCTACTTTGAACAAGACATGATGGAGGGCTCAAGCGTTCTCGGCGTAGCCACCGCGGACGAAGATGACGGCAAGTTAGGGCAAGGTTTTACGTCGGCCGACGAGTTAGAGGAAATCGACATCGGCTCTGGTGATAAGCCGAGGCCGACGTACATTAGAAAAAACCTGTCTCCTCATTGTAGATCCCAACTTATTGAATTATTAAAAGAATATAAAGATTGTTTTGCTTGGGAGTACTTCGAGATGCCCGGTCTCGCCGATCGATAGTGGTCCATCACCGCCGATAAGGCGGTGCTATCGGCCGTTCAAACAGCCTCCCGGGAGGATTAAGGCCGATATGTACGATGCAATTAAAGCCGAAATCACTCGGTTGTACGACGCGGGATTCATTCGGCCTTACCGATACGCCGAGTGGGTCTTAAACATCGTCCCAGTGTTCAAGAAAAAGGGTAAACTTACGGTGTGCATCGATTTCAGAGATCTAAACAAGGCAACCCCTAAAGACAAATACCCAATGCCGATAGCCGATCTGCTTGTCGATGTTGCTTCGTGCTACTAGGATTCAGCTCTGTCGTAACACCTATATATGGTTGCAATATGGCTATTTTGGTTGCAATACGGATCAATTGTATCTATGTAAGGTTGTTGAGAGGTGGTTGCATTTGGAACGGTGCAATAGGTTCTTGCATCCTCTTGAATGTGGAGTTGCAATAAAGTTGTTTTGCAATGCACAAAAATAACTATTGCAACCAACAAAATGGTTGTGTTAGTTACTGTTGCGTTGAAACACGTGGCTGCAATATGACATTGTTGTCATGGATGAACTTGTGGTAAAATAATGTTATTTCAACTCTGTAGTTATGTGGGAATATGGCCATATTGCCATGCATCGTGCTCCATTGCATTATAGAGATTTTGCAATGTAACAAATTTGGTGGCTAGAGTAGAAATTACCACGGTGATTTGTTAGTGGTAATATATAGGAGGTGCAATGGATTCATTGTTGGTGGTAATAGATAGATAATGCAATGAAGTATTGTTGGTGGTAATAGATGAAAAATACAATAAATCATTGTTGGTGGTAATAGATGGGAAATGCAACAAATCATTATTGGTGGTAATAGATGAAAAATGCAATGAGTCATTGTTGGTGGTAGACAGGTCCTTTAGCAATGCATAAAGTTTGAGGCAAAAATGTATATTGAAACTACAAATAGGGGTTGTGTGGTAGTTTGTTGCAATGAGGGCATTTTAACCAGCATATTTTTTTGTTTCATAGCTAGAAATTTAATTCTTGAAACAAAATAGTTATGCTACGAGTATAGATTTCATCATCACATATAAGAACTCAAACCTTTATTAACTTTAAATATATGTCTCAACCAAAGTAATAACACAATAACTAGAGTACTACTAGAATAAAGATGACCACAATAGAATAAAAACATCATCTTCGTATACAAGTTTGCAGCTATTTTTTGAGTATTACATAATAAAATAGAACTCAATATGATTTCACTTATTGATTGCTCCACGCTCCATGGCCCATCAGCACTTCATTCTTCTAGCTATCCATCACTATCATATAGGCATAAACCTTTCTCTAAATATTTTGGGTATCCGCGCTTTTCTGCAATTCATGAACACAATAGAATTTATTATTTTTATGAAGCCCAATAGAATTTATTATTAATTTAATATAAGAACCCTAGTGATTAAGTGCATGGAAAAATAAGTATGTGCAAATTTAATGATCATAGTGGCATGGCAAAGATATAAAGTAAATTAAGGAACACCTTGCAAAAATATCATATACCGTTTGGATGATAAGATCCCCACCAATTTGATGAACTTTACTAACACATCATACATAGCATAATAACCACCATTTCAAAGACAAACCACATTGGTATTCATACCTTATGTTGCTTCATTTGATTACGAGTCCTCAATAATTGTTGGGTAGAAATTACATTAGCACCATTGTTTTTCTGGAAAAGAGGCCTGATTGCAGCAATCTTTGTTGCCATGGTAGTACCTTCACCAACTACCTTTTCTATGGTCAACACGCTTGCTGGTCCATTATTCTGCCAAAATGAACGCTTTCATGTAAACAAGTTGCATTTTATATGTAAACATGTTGCACCTTTTGTAAGTAATTTTGCTGCATTTTTATTACCTCTATAGTTGTATCCTTTATGTGTGGTGGTGTGATGAAGTTGTTGTCGACACTTGGGCCATTAAGAACCTGCGTGGTGTTGATGGTTCCTGTCATAGCCTGTGCAGCCCAAAAGACAAGAAACATTAGCTAAAGTAGAGGAGCCAGAAAAAGAAGAATCATGTTCCAAAGTTAATACCTGTTGCAATGCCAATTGTATTTGTTGTTGTAGTGTTTGACTGGAATTCTTTCCTAATTTCTTCAATTTGTTTCATACTTTCTTCCTTATCTTTTTTCCCTTGCTGAAACTTCATCTACAAGCTTTTCTTTTAACTCTTCAACCTCTTGTTCGTGCTGCATTCTTTCTTGTCGGGCTAAGACTTCACTACGGGTTGCATCTTCTTCTCTTTGTTTTAGTAGAGCTCTTCGTGTTGGATATTTGGCCATGTATCCACGCCCATGACATCTCGTACGATTTTGTTCCAAGAGTTTTAGAGTAGCTGAGTTGGAAAACTGTGTTTTCCTCCTCAGCTGTAAGGAAAGGCCTACCCTTCCTTCTTTTTGCTGCTGTAACTTGGATGCACGCATTTTCCTAAGCGGAACATGAGAAATAAATTAGGATCATGTAATTTCAAATAGTTCCAACAAGTTTGAATCATGCTGTAATTTTAAAGTTGCAATAATATACAAGCACTCACGTAGACATCCCTAGAGTCGTCATTTGACCATTGCCCGTCCTTGGTGTGAGTCTTCATCCAAAGTTGCAAATCAGTAAGTTGTTGACCATCAGTCTGGTTTCTCTGAGATGGCAACAATATAATGTAGCATTAGGTAACGGCCATATATTTAAGTAAGTAATCAGCTTAGTTAATGTTGTCATCACCTGTTCAAAACTGACTTGGGAAAATGGTTTTGATCCCGTGAAATGCTTAGTCTTCTGTTTATGTCGGTTTTCAGAGTTCTTGGTGCTAATATTCTACAAAAGGTGTACAAATAGAGCTCCGTTAATTACGTTGTACTTAGCAGTGGAATTGCAAAAGAAGCCAGACACCAACGAACCTGGAATCTCTCACTTCCAAAATATTGGATCAAGTAGTACCACTCTACGTTGTCTAAATCTTCAGGCTTATGCTTCATTGGTTGAGCATCAGTGGAGTATGCCTTGTATGTTGAACTAAATGAAGCTCTCCATCCTGTGTACCTCGCTCTGGCAATTGCCAATATCTTTTCACTAGCATCTTCAATGTCGTCCAAGTCCCAAACTTTCTGTTTGAATGGAAAGACAAATGGAACAGTAAAGTGGAGGTACTGAATTCAAAACATTTGGCTAAACAAAACAATTGACTCACCAGCATCTCATCTACTATTGCTATTTTCACATCGTCCTTCACGTCCTTCCAAGATTTCACTCCTATAAGTGGAGCCTTTTTCCTAGTAAACACTACAATCTCATCGACGAATGTGCGGCTGTTCTCACCATAGGGGCCTCCTGTCTCTGAGTCAAATTCGATCTTTAATTTCTGAGAGCCGCTCCTAATTCTCTTGATAGTTGCTTTGAAGCCTTTGAGGAATCCATGTCCATGAGTTTTGGGTCCACCTTATTAACATATGAAATAAATATAACATACAAGATCAGCAAAAGAGTTTTGAACGTACAATGCAAAATGGAAAGACCAGCACATACCATTCCCTTGTTGTTTTGGCTTTCTTGCATGAGCTGGCCTATCTTTTTTTGCCATGCTCCTTTCCTGATTTCCCTCCCCTCCAGCTAAATGATCTTCGTCTGCATTTTCTTCCAATAATGACACTAAAAAGAAATAGATCAGCATGTGTCAATTATTTTATTGAATGCACAAGAGTTAGTAGTATATGTGATGACATGATGAAAGCAATTTAATTACACATATGTCGACGACGTCCAGTATGCCTTAGCCATTCCTTGTATGTTTCAATTGTTTCTTCCCTGAAGTCATCAATGTAGTCTGCAAGTCATGATTAATCGGATGCACTTGTCAAAGCAACATTGTGTTATAACAATTTGAATGAATGATGCAAAGAACCATCTTACCTATGTCTGGATTTTCAGCTCGCAAATTTTCTAGCCACACCTTGTAGGCATCAAGGTGTTCATTTGTTTGATCATGTTTTCGCTTCCCCCCATGTCGCTTAATTGGTGTTATGCTAACATTTTCCTCCAGTTCTGGCTCCCTTGACAATACCAACCTGATTTGCCTATCTACAGCATTGTCATGTAATATTGCTTCTGCATGCCGTAAATATTCGATGGACTCAAGTCTAGCTACATCTCCACCACAACGCTTCTTGTAGTATAAGAAGTCCCTCGCTCCATACCCAAGCTGTTCTTTGAAATTCATCAGGTTAAAAAATGAGATATGAGCTCTATCCATATCAGCGGAGGTGAATTCGTCTTCCTCAGGTCTCCCCTTGCATTGGAAATGAATTGTCCACATGTCACCCGTCATTGGTTCACTGTGTGCATATAGAGAGCAGGAATCATCAAAGTGTGTGCATAGCATAATCACTGAGAATATATATTAGGAGTAAACTTTGTCATTTGCAGCAGCAAGCTCAACCATTATCTTAGGTTCTGTTCTTTTAGGTTGCAAGTTCTCTTCATTTATCAGTAATTTTACAAGCCTATGCATAAGTGTTGATAGGAACAGAGTAGTTCAGTACCAGCCATAGTCATTTTCAGAGAGAGAGTATTTTTGCTTCAGGGCAATTCAGTATGGATGCAAAGTATGGGGCAAGTATGGATGCATTAGTTTTTTACTTTACTATTATTGATACGTATGAAGGTATTTTAACACAATCTATCTATTTAATTAATGGACTGCATTCAGTAAGGTACTCAGGATTACACTGTTCTTTATACATTCTAATGATATATTCTGCTTTAGTCAAAAAAAGATATATACTGCTCTATGAAAACAGAACATTCTAATGATATATTTAGAGTAGAAAATGAAGTCTAAAGCTCTGAAATACTGCCGGCTGTCTTTTTATCAGGATATGGGGTGGACATAAGCTTATGCTGCTGCTTGCAACATTTGAATATTCTATTTTTCTTACATGTTAGTCTTAATAAAAACTTCGAATTTCATGGGTGCACTTGGTTTATGCTATATGCTTTTCTCTTCTCAGTTCTGCTTAGAATCTACAGTAATCAGGAATATTAAGATATACGTGGTGTGGAGAAAACGTAGTGTTCTTCCGGAGCCATCGTCGTCGTGCCTGTCATCTTGTTCTTCGTGGATGGCTTCATTAGGAGGACGGCGCCTCTCTTGTGAAGCAGACGACGACTGATGATCAAGCGCCGAAGATGAAGGGGCGAACGAAGGAGGCGGCATCGCGATGCGCTTGCGTCTGGCGTCGTCGGAGGCAGCCGCCGTCATGTAGTCCCTACGAAAAGGATATGACCCTGACACCCACGAAGGAAACTGATTACATATGGCATGGTGGGAGTTATACGCCGTGATTATTGGATCTAATCGGCGCCTGCTACCAATCGACGCGTCGCGTGCTCCCCGCCTTCTCCCGTCCGGCGCGCCAGCCCCGCCTCCACCTCCGTACCCGCCCACCGCCTCCCATCTGGAGCGCCATCCCCGCCTCCACCGCCGCACCCTTCTGCCCGCCGCAATCCCCGCCTCACCCTCCGTCTCAACCGCCGCACCAGGCCGCCCCTCCCATCCCGCGCGCCGCGCGCCATCCCCACCTCCACCGCCGCACCCGCTCGCCCCATCCCATCCGACGCGCCATCCCCACCTCACCGCACCCGTCCGCCCCTCCCATCTCGCGCCGCGCTCCATCTGTCGAAACTTGGTTTCGACAATGTAATTTCTGGGGTCGTAGTCAAGATCGCCAAGCACAATGGGTTAGAAGGAAAAGAAGGTTTAGACAGGTTCAGGCCCTCTCGTGAGGTAATACCCTACTCCTGTTTCGGTGGATTCGATCCGCCGAGTGTCTTTATTGATCTCGTGATCTAAGGCTCAAAGCTAAAAGCTAATCTAACTTCTGATATCACTCAAGGGACGCCCCTTACCCCCCTTATATAGTCTTGGGAGGCGGGCTTACAGACCGAAAACCCTATCTTACTCTAAGTCGGTTTCCTCAATCTTACCAAACCGTGACTATGGGTCGTTGCCTTATCTCAATTGGCAACGTAACACCCAAGTCATGTTTGGTTTACAGATATAGTAGGCGCAATCTATCCCTACCTCCAGTCGCATAGACTTGCCATGTAGATACCCAATTGCCATAATCTCCACAGTAGCCCCGAGTCCTTTTCAGTCGACGAGACAACTCAGCTTCAAACCAAAACAGTACGCAGCAAAAAACCTCTTTGGCCGAATGCTCCTGGCACCGAGTGATTCCATCATCTCTGCCCGAATCTTCCCGAGTGGCTCCAAAGACTATGAAGGGCTAAAAAATATCTAAAAAATTCTCAAAAATAAATATCTAGGTGCATCTCCTGATGCACCTAATTAGGTGTAGCCCCCGACTATATGGTTAGTCAAAATCAGACTAATCATATAGTCAAGGACTATAAAAAATCATTCTCACATAAATACCTAGCTCATGCTAAAGCAATCATAGAAATCTCATTACTCGGCAAGTTCGTACTCATTCGAGTAAATTTGCCCGAGTCATCTCAGAACAAATAATTCAATCAACCCTCATGGGTGAAAAAAGCACTAGGCAAGCTCATACTTATCCGAGTGGATCTGCCCGAGTCATTTCGGAACAAATATTTTAATCATCCCTCATGGGAAAATAAGTCTTTCAATCGTATGAAAAATATGACCAAGTTATTAAATAGCTCTTGCCATAATACTGGTCTCAATCTATAAAGATCTTCACCAAGGTGGAAAATAGCATTGATATAATCACTTAATCAAATGCTAAAGAACCAAACAACCCCTGTCATCAAGGCAGCTATAAAAAGCTTAGCTGTTGGTCACCTCCCAAGTTGCATCGTGCCAGCTTCTCATGAAGTCAAGCAAACCGCGGTATGAAAGGATTTCCAAAGGCATAGGGCATTCGGACACGTGCATATTGCCAAGGCAAATCTGCTTAAGCTCATCCGCTTAGGTCCCTAAGGATACGCGTCGGGCCACACCTTAGCTGGGCCGCAGATTCTCTCATGGGCTCGGCCCAATCACAAGAAAACCTAGCGCAACCCTCAAATCTTTCTATAAAGCCTCAAGGTCATCCCCGCCACTTCGTCTTTCGAAAAATTTCCTCTCTTCGCAGCGCTCTTCACCAGCTCCCTGCGGAAAACCCTAGACTCGCGCGCACCCGAATCCATCCACCTAGGAGCTCGCTTCTTGCCACAAATCAGCTTCTGCAGCCAACTCCCAAGATCCTTTGTGCAAATCCCCATCCTTTCCGACCAGATCCGCTTCCCATCCAAACCACACTCATGGCGGATGAAAAGAAAATCCCCTTTGACCAATGGGCCACATCGGATGTGAGGGAATCCACCCTCAAGGAGATGGTGATGCACGGCGTGCTTCCCCCAAAGGAAATCGTGGGCTGGCGCCCGGCGGCGGGTGAAGATTTCCCAACCCCGAACACCGGTGAGCTTGTTGTGTTCACTTCCTTCTTTTGTTGCGGGTTCAGCCTCCCCACTTCCGAGTTCTTCCGGGGGCTTTTGGATTACTATGGTCTCCAGCTCTATCATCTGAATCCCAACTCTATGCTTCACATCGCCCTTTTCATCCACGTATGCGAAGCGTTCCTTGGCATCCTCCCCCACTTCCAACTCTTCCGCCGCATGTTTTATCTCAAACCGCATCCGAATAAGGACCACCCATGCGTCGTTGGTGGGGCGGGCTTTCAACTCCGCGGATCTCTCCGCAAGGAGTACTTCTCTCTTCCCTTGAAATCTTCCAACAAGGGATGGCATGCGGGCTGGTTCTACATTAGCAATCTCGAACCTAGCCTACCGGCCTTTGTCGGCCTTCCCCCTGTACCCAGGCAAACTTGGAGCACTGTTCCAGTGGCTCAAAATTGGAACGAGGCCAACAAACTGCTCGCGAAGATCCTGGCGATGAAGCAGAAGGGTCTTCGTGGCGAGCAGATCACTCGGCACTTCATCAGGTGCCGACTGGCTCCAATCAAAGAGCGGTCAAAGCCGGCCTTCGAGTACGAAGGCGGGAAGACCCCAATCGGGAAGATCAAGATCCACTCAGCTATGAAGTCCTGAAGATCCGGATGTACAAGATCTTCTCGACTGGAATCGCTGTCGAGCGCGCCCTCATTCTGCCGGTTCTTCCCTTCAACATCCATCGGCCTCCTCCTCCGGTAAGCCGACTGACTGCTTCGTATTGTCTTGCAACCTTGATGTCACGCCTCTTAATACTGTGAGAATTTCTCTTGCAGGAAAATGCTTCTGTTATCTCAAAACCGTACAAGGTGCCTCACGATGACGTGCCGCTTCGCCCTGCCAAGAAGCCGACTGGCGGCATAAAGATTCAAAGCGATCCAATCGGGAAGCGGGCGGCCCCGAGTGAGGACGCCAATAAGCGGGCGAGCAAAAGGAGGCTCGTCATTGACGACTCGGACGATGACGTCCTGGCTCCTCCAGTCGAGACTCCTCCTCCAAGGCCATCGCCGAAGGCGGCGCCGAAGATCCGCCGGTCGTCCAGGTAGGCTTCGTGACTGAAGTCCGAACTTTTGTTGAAAACTTTCTTTGTCTTCATTCCAGCTGTATTCGTTGTTGCAGGAGAACCCAGGACATAGATCCTACCGGGAAGGGTGAGGGGCCTACTCCAGCTGCTACTCCCGAGGCATCCAAGCCTGCGGAGCCAAGACCCCGGAGCCCGCTCCGGAGCAAGAGTACTCCGGGCAGAAAGCCCTCGCCTCAGAAGAAGGATACCCCGAGAAAGGAGCCCCCGACCACCAGCCGGGACGTCCCGACTTGGAGCCAGTCGGCAGCGGGGAAACCACAGCTGCGGCTCGGCGCCCGACTGAGGATCAGTCGGCAAAGAGCCAGAAGAAGGAGGCCAGCCGGGCTGCTCCACTCAAGAGTGCAGCCACTGAGGCCGGTAAGTCTTGAATCAGAGTCTTGTCTTTACTCTTTAATTTAAATCTTTCGTGTCTTCATCTGTTCTTCTTAATCTGCCAGCCACAGTGGAGGAAATCCCCAGGTTACAGTCTTATGAAACCTGGTTTCCCCCGATCAAGATCGAGTGGCGGGACTCGGAAGGCCAGAGACAGGGCATCATTTTGGACAAGCAGGCCGAGAGCGAAGAAAGGGATGCCCTTGTCAACAGCTTAAACGAAGCGACTCGGCTACTCAACGTAAGCCTTAGTCTTTTTCTCTTATTGTATTATCATCTCTTTCCAGTCGATCACTCTTCAGATTTTGCGTGCAGAAGGAGTATTGCCGCTCCATGGCCAAGTCGGAGGCGCTGGAGAAGCTGGTCCCACACTTAAACTCTCTGGAGGATATCCAGCTGAAGCTGAAGACCACTCGGGAGGAGGCCGCGTCGAGGGAGGCGGCCCTAAGGAGGGAGATAGCGGAACTCCAGGAGGAGAACCTCGATCTTCGAGGATCAGTCGGGAGTAAGCTCATCCCTCCGAGTTTCTTTATGACTCTCATGTTGATCCCGGTTACTGATAACCTTCTTTGCTTGTAGAAAATTCGTCGGAGGTGCACTCGCTCCAGGTCCAGCTGGAGGCAGTCAGCCTCGACAGGGCCTAATTGGATGCCGAGTTCGAAGGTAAGCTTCTTCAAAGTAACATTCTTTGTGCTGCTTTATTTTTGAGTGCTTTGCATGATCAGATTCTTTTGGCATCTTACAAAGTCAAGACCCGAGCTCAATACGACGTGCTACTTAAGCGGGTCAAACGAGCCGGAGAGGTCCGGGAAGAGGTTGCCAACGCGGCTACGCCAATCTTGCTGTCCTTGTTTCACCAGGGGGTCGGGGCTAGTTTGCTGGAGCCATTGGAGATTTTTGACAAGCTGCGGAGGGCCTCTGACCAATATCTGGCGAACATCACCGAAGCCGCCAACATGGGGGCTGGTCTGGCTCTTGCACAGACCAAGTCTCTCTACCCCCGAGTGGATATCAACTCGGTCGGAGAGGGCTTCGCTGACGGGACCACGGAAGAGCAGGCCCTGGACATGCCGAGTGAAGCGCAGAGTCGACGAAGAAGATTTACGTCGATGTAGTGAATAACTTCCGGATTTGATTTATCTTATGAACTATTGTCTTGTAAATATCGTACGATTGTGATGCTCTGATGCAGACTTGTGATATATTTAGTTTATTTATGTTAATGCCTTGATCCGAGTTTTTGTGTGAAATTTCTTAAGTAATTTTCGTCCGACTGTCACCGAGCCTAGGCTCGATTACACCATCGAAAAACTCTCAGTCCTTAAACACTGAACTCGAATCGAGAAACATTAAACAATGGTAAACCAAATCATGCACAAAAGTTGATGAGGAAAACTTATGCTTTATTGACATATGTACAGCCCCCGACTGCTAACTCAAGAAGTCATCTTGCTTGAGGTTGGCAGTCAAGGAAAACATGAAACTTTAGTCAAATTAAGCATAAAATCGTCGAAGATGCTCGATGTTCCAGGAGTTCTCCACCATGGATCCGTCTTCACGCTTTAGTCGGTATGCACCGGGCCGAGTCACCTCAGCGATTATGTATGGTCCTTCCCATAAGGGGGATAACTTGTGACGGTCTTTGGTGGTTTGAATCTTGAGCAGGACCAAGTCGCCAACGATGAAAGCTCGTGCTCGAACGTTGCGACTGTGATATCGTCTGAGCCCTTGAAGATATTTTGCCGACTAGATGAGGGCTGCCTCTCGAGCCTCTTCCAGTCGGGTGAGGTCGTCCACTCGGTCGGGGTCATAGCGTTCATCGTTGAAGCTGCGGACTCGGAGGGATTCATACTTCATTTCGTTTGGCAACATGGCTTCTGCGCCGTAGACCAAAAAGAAAGGAGTTTGGCCGGTAGCCCGGCTGGGTGTGGTCCGCAGAGACCATAGGACCGAGGGAAGCTCTTGGACCCACTTGCCTGCGTAAGGGCTTAGGCGGTCGAACACGCGGGCCTTGATGCCTTGAAGGACCATGACGTTGGCCCGTTTGACTGGTCCGTTGCTTTTGGGATGTGCGACTGACGCATAACAGATTTTGATTCCGAAATCTTCGCAAAATTCCTTGAAGACGCCTCCCGTGAATTGGGTCCTGTTATCGGTTATGATTCTGTTTGGGACACCGAAGCGGTGCACGATGTTGAGGAAGAAATCCCGTGCCTTGTCAGTAGTGATTGTGGCAACCGGCTTGGCTT
Organism: Oryza australiensis; assembly: GCA_019925245.2. NCBI lineage: Eukaryota > Viridiplantae > Streptophyta > Magnoliopsida > Poales > Poaceae > Oryza > Oryza australiensis. The sequence goes on from JAIFGZ020000430.1 coordinate 631,151, forward strand.
CAATCCACTTGGAGAACTTGTCGATTGCGACGAAGAGGTGTGTAAATCCTCCTGGAGCTTTCTTGAAAGGGCCGACCAAGTCCAAGCCCCATACCGCGAACGGCCAAGATAGTGGAATTGTTTGTAGCTCCTGGGCAGGGACATGGCTCTGTCGGGCGAAAAATTGGCAACCTTCACAGGTTCGTACCACTTTGTCCGCGTCGGAGACCGCGGTAAGCCAGAAGAAACCTTGTCTGTAGGCTTTGCCCACGAGAGTGCGTGCTGCCACGTGGCTTCCTCATATGCCCGAGTGGATGTCTTGGAGTAGATGTCTCCCTTCCTCGGGTGTAATGCATCTCATTAGGATTCCGGAGGGGCTTCTCTTGTATAAGTCGGAGTCAACCATGACATATGCTTGGCAACGACGTCGGATGCGTTCTGCCTCATCCCGGTCTTCCGGCAGCTCTTGCTAAGTTAAGAATTTGATGAGTGGCGTCCTCCAGTCGGCATCAGTCATGGCGACTTCGTTTGCAGCTTGTTCGTTGGAAGTTGTCTTTGCCGTGATGGTTGGCTCATAGAGGTGCTCGACAAAAACATCTGTTGGGGCAGCTTCGCGCTTGGACCCGAACTGTGCCAACTCATCACCTGCTTGTCTTCAAGTTTGCGGACCTCTTGTCGGTAGGCCTCCATGGTGTCGTTTAGGCAGGACCAGTCCTTCATTACTTGGTTGACGATCAGCTGGGAGTCGCCTTTCACGATGAGCCGACGTATCCCGAGTGAAACTGCGAGCCGCAGTCCATGTAGCAGGGCTTCGTACTCGGCAACGTTGTGTGAGGCGGAGAAGTGGAGGTGAAGGACGTATCTTAGCCTTTCCCCAGTCGGGGAGATCAGCACCACTCCTGCTCCCAAGCCGGTGATCCTCTTGGATCCGTCGAAGTGCATGGTCCAGTGTTGGAGGTCTTCCCGAGGTACGCTCCCTTGTTGCTCAGTCCACTCGGCCAGGAAATCTGCCAGGGCTTGTGACTTTATGGACGTCCTTGCCTTAAAAGTCAAGTCCAGCGGCATCAGCTCCAGAGCCCACTTGGCGATGCGCCCAGTTGCCTCCCGGTTGTGGATGACATCGTCGAGTGGAAAGGAGGTGACGACGGTGACCGAGTAACCCTGAAAATAGTGTGCCAATTTCCTCGCGGTTATCAGGACACCATAAAGCAATTTTTGTACCTGAGGGTAGCGAATTTTGGCTCCTACCAACACTTCGCTAACAAAGTAGATCGGCCTCTGGATCTTCTGAGCCCGTATTCTTCTTCGCGCTAGACCACGAGGACCGTACTAACCACTTGGTGAGTGGCTGAAACGTACAGCAACAGAGGCTCCTGGGGCTGAGGCGAGGCCAGGACAGGTGGCGTTGTAAGGAATTCCTTGAAATCTTCAAAGGCCTTGTGGGCTTTCGCGGTCCACTAGAAGTCGTCCACTTTCTTTAGTAATCTGAAGAAGGGCATGCCTCGTTCGCCGAGTCAAGAGATGAAGCGGCTTAGCACCGCCATGCAGCCAGTGAGCTTCTAGACGTCCTTTTGGTTACTCGGGGGCTTCATGCTCAAGATAGCGTTGATCTTCTCTGGATTGGCTTCAATGCCGCGATGCGACACCATGAAGCCGAGCAGTTTGCCTGATGGGACGCCGAAAGTGCACTTCTCCAGGTTCAACTTCATTCTAAAGGCCCGGATGTTTGCAAAAGTTTCTTCTAAGTCAGCGATCAGGTCTTCTTTCTGCTTGGTCTTAATGACGACATCGTCGACATAAGCCTCTACGTTCTTACCGATCTGCATCTGGAAGCACCTCTGGATCATGCGTTGGTATGTGGCGCCGGCGTTCTTCAGGCCGAAAGGCATGGTGATGTAGCAGTAGGCCCCGAATGGCGTGATGAACGATGTCTTCAGGCAGTCGGATTCTTTCAAGCTGATCTGGTGATAGCCCGAGTAACAATCCAAGAAGCTCAGGAGTTGGCAGCCGGCTGTTGAGTCTACGACTTGGTCGATGCGAGGCAGCCCGAATGGATCTTTGGGATAGGCTTTGTTGAGGTCGGTATAGTCAACGCACATGCGCCATTGCCCCGTCTTCTTGCGGACCAGGACTGGGTTGGCTAACCAGTCGGGATGTAGGACTTCTTTGATGAAGCCGGCAGCCAAGAGCTTTGTGAGCTCTTCTTTGATAGCGTCTTTTTGGTCCTGCGCGAATCTGCGTAACTGTTGTTTTATCGGTTTGACGTCATCTTTGACGTGCAAAGAGTGCTCGATCACCTCCCTAGGAATTCCAGGCATATCAGATGGTTTCCAAGCAAAAACATCTTTATTATTTTGGAGGAAGGTGACGAGCGTGCTTTCCTATTTGGGATCTAGTTCATCGCCGATTACAGCAGTTTTCGAGGGATCCGATGGATCAAGGGAGATCTTCTTGGTCTTGGCGTCGCTGGATCCCGATTTGGCTATCTTCTTCATGGGGACTTCACCCTCTGCCGAAGTCGATGCAGCCAATCGGACTTCTTGCTGGCCACGCAATCTCTCGCGAGATTGGGCCATGTCGCAGCTCTCCTTGTCGCAGGTGAAGGCTTGCTTCACATCGCTGTGAAGAGTGATGACGCCGTTGGGACCCGACATCTTCATGCAGAGGTAGGTTTAATGCGGGATCGCCATGAATTTGGCAAGCGCAGGCCTTCCGATGATGGCGTGGTAGGCCGTTTTGAAGTCGGCCACCTCGAAAGTGACATTCTCCATTCGGAAGTTCTCTCTGGCTCCGAAGGTGACCGGGAGGGCGATGTGCCCGAGTGGTGTAGATGATAGCACCGGGATGACTCCATGGAAGGGGGCTGAGCTTGCCTTCAATTCTGCCCTCGGAATCTGCATCTCGTCCATGGTCTTGGCAAACATAATATTGAGGGTGCTGCCCCCATCGATGAGGACGCGCTTGAGCCTGATGTTGCGGACCACGGGATCCAGGACGAGTGGATAGCGCCCCGGGTGAACCACTCGGTCAGGGTGATCCGAGCAGTCAAAAGTGATGGCCACTTCCGACCATCGCAGGTACTGAGGGACTTCGGGTTGAGCCGCGTTGACCTCTCGGTCAGTTAGCTTCTGTTTCCTCTTGGATTCATAGGCTAGCGGCCCTCCGAAGATGTGATTGAGCTCTCCCACAGGGTCTTGGAAAGGTTCGGCATTCTCAGCCGTGTTGTTTTTCTTGGCGCCCGATGGACCGGCCTCATCAGTCGGCTCTTGTTGAGTTGCACCGCGTACTGCTCGGCGAACTGTTTGTAGATGAAGCAGTCCTTAGCCGCGTGCTTGTGATTGGGATGATGAGGGCATTGAGCGTTCATGATGGCATCGTAGGCGGCGACTCGGGGGCGGCGTTGAGAATTGGAGGTTGCGGCCACTAGATCTTCGGATCGACGCTTGCGGTCTTTTTGGCCCTAGTTGTTGTTGTTGCCGTTATCCTTCTTAGGATTCCAGCTTCCTCCCGCCTGCTTGTCTTCCCTCCTGTCGGGCCGGTCTTGACGGGCTGCCTTGATGGCGTCGTTGGATTTGGCGTAGGAGTTCGCCGTCTCGAACATCTGTTTCACCGTCTTCGGTGGCTTGTGCCCGAACTTCCCGATTAACAGTTCATCACGGACTCCCTTCTGGAAGGCGGCGATGATGATGTCATCGGTGATGTTGGGGATCTTGTTGCGCTTCTCGGAGAAACGGCGGATGTAATCCTTCAGAGGCTCGTCCAGCTTCTGGATGACGTTGTATAGATCGAAGTGTGTGCCGGGCCTCTCGAAGGTACCCTGGAAGTTGGCGATGAAGTGATCCCTTAGCTCGCTCCACGAGCCGATTGAGCCTCTTGGCAGGCTCGTGAGCCAGTTTCTGGCCGAGTTAGCGAGGGCCACGGGCAGGTAATTGGCCATTGCCTTGTTGTCGCCGCCTGCTGCGCGGATGGCGAGAGTATACACGGTGAGCCACGACTCGGGGTCGGTCTTGCCATCGTATTTCTCTATTCCTGTTGGTTTAAAACCATTCGGCCAGTGCACTTGGCGGAGCTCCCGAGTGAAAGCTGGCACTCCGTCGTCGCCGCTATCGGGTGATCCCCTCCGATCTTCCCGAGTGTGTTGGTCTCGTTCCTGGTAGCGGCGATCGAGGACTTCCCGCAGATCACTCGGCGGGGTCTTCGGTTGGCTGGTTGGGTAGCTGGAGCTGTTGTTGCGGCGGACGCGGTGGTGGATGGGTGGACGTCCGTGTCATTTGTCGCGGGAGTCGGCCGTTTGCTCCTGGTACTTCTGCGTGGACTCGTGACGTGGGCCTCTTGGCCTAGTCGTGGACTGGTCTGGCTCGGGCCTCTTGTAGTCTCCTGACCTTAGAGGCGGGAGTCGGCTTTTGTCGGGCGTTTCAGCCATGGACTCAGTCGGCCTTCGTGCCGAGGTGGTGGGATGGCCGTTGGCTGTGGCTGCGACGATGGTCTTGATTTTGTCAAGTATTGGAGTCACGTTGGCGGGTGCCGTCTCCATGACGGTGTCCAAGAGCGTGAGCGCGGCAACAGCGTTCTGCTGTGGCGTCTGGAAGATGTTGGTGTTGCGGACCCGCGTTTGAAGGATGGCCTCCTGGGCGGATCGTCCGGCTGCGCGTAGATCTTGCTTTCTCTTGTCAGCCTCTACCCTGCGTTGCTTCTCCTCTTCAGCCAACTTGCGCTCTTGCTCAATTTTGGCTCGCTCTTCCTCAGCAAGCCTGCGGGCCATGGCTGAGTCGGACTCGTCCGGCTCAGCCATGAGGACATCGAAGCACTTCGGCCCGTAGTCCTTGTGGCAGTCGGAGTCGTCGGCTTCGTCTGAGGGGATGCCATAGAGGTCGTCGAAGCCGGCGGAGCTGAGGTATTCGTTGAGCTCCGAAGATGAGCATGAGCCGAACGGCTGGAGGATGACAGCGATCTCTCTCGATCCTGGGTAGCTCGGGTCTGGATCGTTCCAGTCCGAGTCAGAGCTTGGTGATGCGGGCTCCTCCGAGTGGGTCGACCTCGACTCGGGGGAGAGGAGTTTGCCGTAGATCTCAGCGGCGTTTGGTAACCCAAACGGCGCCGAGGGGTCTTTGTCTGAGTTGATCGTCTCTGTTGGGGAGACGAGAAGATCGGTGTAGATTCTAGCGGCGTTCGGTAGTCCGAACGGTGCCGGGTGAATTCCTTCGCCGGAGTGGGCGGATTGCATCTTGGTCTTCAAGATGTCGTTGTTGATCTTGGCGCTGTTCGAGAGCCCGAACGGTGCCGAGTGGATCTCTCCTTCCGACTGGTTCAGATCCGAGTCAAAGGAAAAGTCGTCGGAGTAGTTGGCGGCGAAGTCGCCGAATCCTGAGGGAGATCCCATCATGCTTGTCGGCGAGATTGTTGAAGAAGTCTCGACGCGCGGTCCCCTACCTGGCGCGCCAACATTCGAAACTTGGTTTCGGCAATGTAATTTCTGGGGTCGCAGTCAAGATCGCCAAGCACAATGGGTTAGAAGGAAAAGAAGGTTTAGACAGGTTCAGGCCCTCTCCTTAGGTAATACCCTACTCCTGTTTCGGTGGATTCGATCCGCCGAGTGTCTTTATTGATCTCGTGATCTAAGGCTCAAAGCTAAAAGCTAATCTAACTTCTGATATCCCTCAAGGGACGCCCCTTACCCTCCTTATATAGTCTTGGGAGGCGGGCTTACAGACCGGAAACCCTATCTTACTCTAAGTCGGTTTCCTCAATCTTACCAAACCGTGACTATGGGCTGTTGCCTTATCTCAATTGGCAACGTAACACCCAAGTCATGTTTGGTTTACAGATATAGTAGGCGTAATCTATCCCTACCTCCAGTCGGATAGACTTGCCATGTAGATACCCGATTGCCATAATCTCCACACCATCCCATCTGGAACCGCCGAATCCCTGCGCCCGCCGCCGCATCCCCGCCTCCGCAGGTCGGGAGACGACCGTCGGAGTCACCCTGGAGTTCGCCGCCAGCCTCCCTCCCGTCGGCGTCTCCCCGGATCCCCGTCTGCTCTCCCCTCCGCTGTCCACCCCTGCCGTCCGCCGCGTCGCCGTCCAGCTCCCGTCCGCCACAGGGGACAGCCCCGGCGTCTCGTAGTGCGCCGCCCTTGTTGGCCGGCGTCTCCCCCACCTCCGGCACGCGAGGAGGCCGTGCAAATCCCTCTGCCCCGCCGTCAGCCACGCTCGGCCCCGACTCCGTCCGCCCGCCTCCATCCCGTCCCGAACTGGTATGCTTTAATTTGAATCTCCTAGTATTACCAAACTAATAACCTCCCAATCTTCTGAATACCTTGTTCATGTATACGAGCAATTGATTCATAGATGGTACCCGCAAACCATTATTTATTTAGGCCATTTGTAAAAAAAATTGATTTAAATCATGAGATAAACATTTATTTAAATTTACATAGGCTTTTTAATCAAGACATTCAGAATTGACAATCGTCTTGAAATGGAGATGATATATATGTGTTGAGCAATGCTGATTTAATCAAGATCGATCAGTCGACGCATCCGCATGTGCATCTGCTTTTTTGGCCTATGATTCTATTCCATTAATTTACTTGCATTGCATGCGTGTATGATCATATTCTTAATCATGGCTCCTAGCTACAGTTGCTAGTGACTGGATATCTAAATGCAATTAATTAATCCATTCGATATAAGGCTCATTTCTGGAGCGTGCTCATTGACCAAGGTGGCTAACAGATGGCATTTCTCTTTTGCTCAATATATATCATCGCAAAAAACACATAAAAAGTACCAGGATTTAGAGCTGAACATCATATTACCTTCACTTGTAGTGCTTGTAGAAGCTTGCCCGACTTTTGCTGGCTGAGACAATTGTTTGTGTGTATTGGATGAACCATAAGAAGCAGGGTTGTTTGTTGCCGCTGTAGCCGTGTTGCTTCTTGTTGTGACAGATTTCTTTTTCTGCTTGAAGCTCAGGAGTGCCTTGCCATCATATTCTACAACATGCATCCAATCTTCGTATGCTTTCTTAACCAATCCATCAGTATATATCTGCAATCGAGTTCAGTAGGTTATGCTCTCAATAGACTATTATTTTTCAGCTCTTGGCTGCACAACAGTTGAATTACAAAGAAAAATACCGGTATCAGAAAGACAATTTCCATCAAGAGAGGCACATAATTTATAACAAATTACATCAGCTATCCTAGTCTTCTGTAGTAGCAACCAGTGGAAGTGTGATACCAAAAACTAGTTATGGAACACCACAGATTTATGTAGTAACAGGAATAGCTCTATAAGCAAAACATGTCAACTAACTTACAAGAAAAAATATTGTAACTGACTTATGTGCATCTGCATAATAGCTCTATAAGCAGTAGGTGTTTCCTTGATGTATTCATTTTCCAAGAAAGCATATGATAGTATCCTTTGTATGGGTTATTAAGTAAATGACACCTTTTTAATTTCTCCCTTCTTTCATTTGTTAATTTGCAGCCGTTTTGATCAGTATACCTGATGTACAGCAGCAGCTTGCCAACCCAAGGGCTCTAAGCCAATTAATTAACCAGTCGGTCAAAGTTCAGGTGATGCATCATGTCATATTCTGTCAATTAACATATATATTTATAATAATTCCTACTGCCCTAGATTCAGAATTTCCAGAGAATTGTTTATCCAATGTCGAGCTAGCTCCTTCATAAGAGCTCTATAAACATCGGACTAACACGTCGGCAACATAAAAAAATAGTTGAGGTGCCAAAACAGGTTGAGTAGAAGAAGAATCCCATCAACTATATCTTAGTCTTCTCAATCGGTGTTGTCGAAATACATCCAGTATGGTTATTGATCCTTGGCTAATATCTAAATCCACATAAGTAGGCTTCCGGCCTTGCTTGGCAGCCCACTAAGGAGCATTTTGCACAATGTACTTTTTCCGAATCACTTGGCATGTAGGCTACTCATCAACTTGTAACTTGTTATTGCTCTCTAACGCATTGCTTGTTAAAACGAACTAGTTTTACGTTGGATTATAATGTTGGAGTACATACTACGGGCAAGCAATATATTATTTCTAGGAATCTAAAACACCTCATGTGCATCAAACTGTAAAATTAGCATGCTGGCTACCCAATAGTTTTATGCAATTATGTAATACCCCTAAGCAGGCCGAGGGGCATAGACGCACACATAACAGAATCAAAGTGTGCATCTCCTACACATAACAGAATCAAATTGTGCATCTCCATAACAGACTTATGTATTGACTGGAACAAACAGTGCCAAATTAGTACTAGACCACAAAGGCACAAAAGCATGCTAGTTTCAGGCATCAGTTTAGTTTTGACATGATAATGTACCATCTTTGAATCAACTTACTTCAGCACTCTTGTTTTTAGTGTCCAAACTGATGAGACCAAATATATGTTACATGGTAATTATATTCAGGGACTACAGGGTATATGTTGCTCAATTTCTTCCGTTTTGGGCTGTGGTGCATCAGAAAGTAATATGCTTTTGGTGAAATGAAGCAAGTAGCTAGCTTTTTTTTGCTGGAAGTGATTGTAAATGAATCTAGCTATGTGGCTTTTTGGGTGTACTGATCAATGGTGGATTTTTTTTGGATGTATTGATCAATGGCTGATGTATAACAAAATAAAAATATGTTCATCCATGTGTACTGCTGATCCTGATTGGTTAAATGGCAAAATTGAATGTTTATAACTGTTTATGAATGAAACAATGGTTGTATAAATTATTGTCTGGGCTTGTTCTTGAACTATTAAATTCTGAAATAAATTGCATATAAAAGAGCTTTTGTTTTTTGTTTATTTAACTAGTCCGTTGAACTATCAGTCGCTAACACCTATTAATATATGTCTGATAGTTAGTCGACAAAAGTTTTGTCAGTTGGTAAAAGTATTGTAACTGGTAATCAGTCAGTAAAAGTTCACATAGCGTTGGACCATCAGTCGATAAAAGTGTTGTTGGTCGGTAAAGACTTTTACCGACTGAGGTTTCACCGACTACAACTATCAGTCGGCATATCTTTGTACCGACTGATACTCAGACGTCGAAAACGCTTTTGCCGACTGATCATCGGTTGCATATTCGGGGTTGTGGTGTAGTGATTTTTTTACTTCCATAGTGCCTCCAATAGATTCTTTAACTACCACAGTAGCACACTAAAGAGAACTACTTTTCATTTTTCAATTCACTGGTCAGAACATTTCCTTTTGATTTCTTAAACTGTACAGTTTGTTGAAAACTTGAGAACTTCTATTTATTCTATGGCTTTGTGGTCATTGCAGGGAGTAGTACTTTTGGCAGATTGTGTTGTTCTTGATCTTTGATAGTGTGAAGAATGTCAGATGAAGATAGGAGGTGGATGCGCATGTCCAGATTTACTTCTGAATGGCAAACAGGATTCAAGAACTATGTTCAGAGTGTATTTGGAGGCACATCTCAAGAAGAAACAGCTCCATGTCCATGTACTCGATGCCGTTGCATGTCTTATCGAACTCAAAAAGAGGTTCGAACTCATTTAGCAATGAGAGGGTTTGATGAGAGTTTCATCCGAGGAGAAGGTAATGGTCAGCCATTATTAGTTGAGAAGGACAAAGATGATGAAGGTCCGAGAGGTCATGTGGATGGCTCCCATGAACTGGTTTCTTCACTGATCAGCGGTGTTATACATGGAGAAGTCATAGGAAATGATGAGGAAGACCCAAATGAGAGTGCAAAGAAACTTTATCGATTACTAGAAGAGGCAAAGAAGGAACTGTATCCAGGTTGCAAGGAGGTTACAAAGGTTTCTTTCATTGTCATGCTATATCAGATTAAGTGCATGGATGGTCTTAGCAACGGTTGCTTGGAACGCATACTTCGCTTGTTCTTGCTTGTGCTCCCTGAAGGCCATTGTCTCCCAACTTCCTTGGACAAAGTGCGTAAGGTTGTTCGAGATCTTGGCCTTGACTACCAGAAGATTCATGCGTGTGTGAATGATTGTGTGTTATTCCGTGGGGATGATTATGCTAAAATGGATAATTGTCCAACATGTGGTGAGTCAAGATGGAAAGAAACTGGGGGTACTGAAAAGGATGATCCTGTTGTCACTAGTGGTGGACATAAACGTTTTCCACGTAAGATCCTTCGTTATTTTCCACTTATTCCTCGTTTGCAAAGATTGTATATGAGAGTATCGACATCTTCACTGATGCGTTGGCATAAGGAAGAACTGGTGTGTGATGGGAAAATGTGTCACCCTGCAGACTCGTTCGCATCGAAGCATGTAGATGGCAAGTATAAGGATTTTGCATGGGACCCTCGCAATGTAAGGCTCGGTCTTGCAGCTGATGGCTTCAATCCATTCGGGATGTTGAATGTTGCATACACTACATGGCCTGTCATTCTAATCCCTTACAACTTGCCTCCTTGGTTGTGCTTGAAACAACCGTATTGGATGATGTCTATGTTGATACCAGGTCCGAAATCTCCGGGAATGAATATTGATGTCTATTTGCAGCCCCTGATCGATGAGTTGAAGGAATTGTGGAAAGGTGTTGAAACATGGGATGCGAAGCAGAAGAAGAACTTTCCTCTTCGTGCGCTTCTACTGTGGACCATAAATGATTTCCCTGCCTATGCCATTCTATCTGGTTGGAGTACTAAAGGCAAGATTGCATGCCCATACTGCCATAAAGATACAGAATACTTATGGTTGAAGTTTGGGTCGAAGCACTGCTACTTGGGTCATCGTCGGTTTCTACCTCAGAACCATAGGTGGCGTAGGAACAAAAACTGCTTCAACAACAAGACTGAGATGAGGGAGGCACCTATGCCACTGACTGGTGCACAGGTTATACAACATTATGAAAGTTTTGAGCAACCAAAATTTGGAACAGCCACAAAGAAGAGGAAACAGCATGAAGAAAAGAGTAGGTGGCACAACTGGAGGAAGAAGAGCATATTTTTTGAGTTGCCTTACTAGAAACATTTGCTTATAAGGCATAATTTGGATGTTATGCACATTGAGAAAAATATTTGTGAGAGCATAATAGGGACATTGCTTGGCATTGATGGTAAGTGTAAGGATAGTGACAAGGCGCGGCTTGACATGCAACATCTTGGGATAAGGCAGGATCACCATCCAGTGCTAGAGAATGGTCGGTATACTTTGCCACCATCACTGTACTCCTTAGGCAAGGACGAGAAGAAAATGCTATGTACATTCTTAGAAGAAGGAGGATGCCTGATGGTTATGTGTCTAATATAAAGATGTCAATGGATGTAAGGTTTCTGGACTAAAATCACATGACTATCATGTTATTTTGTAGAAACTACCCTTAGTTGCACGCCACATATTGCCTGAAGATGTTGCTAGGCCATTGATTGAGCTTAGCAGGTTTTTCAATGCTCTATGTTCAAAGGAGCTGGTGAAAAGTGAAATTGAAAAACTAAGCTCTTCAATTGCAGAGACTTTATGTCGGCTTGAGATGATATTCCCACCAGCATTTTTGATATTATGATGCACTTGCCGGTTCATTTAGCTGAGGAGACTAAAATTGGAGGACCAGTGTGTTATCGGTGGATGTATCCGATCGAGAGGTATCTACGTACGCTGAAAGGACATGTTAGGAACAAGGCACATCCAGAAGGTTCGATAGCAGAGGGATATATCTCAGAGGAGTGCATGACATTCTGCTCTCGCTTCCTAGAAGACATTGACACGAAGCTGGATCACCCAACGCGTCATGAGAGGAGCGCAGTGAATGAACCATCGGCTGGGCTTAGCATATTTGGGAGCATCGACTACAGTAAGAAAGGCTGCAAAATTGAGCATATTTCTAGATCTGACATGCTACGGATGCATCACTATATATTATCAAACTGTGATGAGGCAATTCGATGGATTAAGTAAGCTATTACGTACTACCACTTTTTTTGCATTCTTGTATTTTTTTATAGTAGATGAGTAAGAGTAGAATAGTACTCATAACTACTGTTACACTAACGTAATCTATTGGATTATTATATATAGTGATCATAAGGAGCTAATGAGAAGAACTAGCGCACACAACGTCGATAAGCGACATAGGGAGCATTTTGTTGGGTGGTTTGAACGTAAGGTGAGTAATGTTGTCATATACATGTAAAAAAATTATAGCAATTGTCTTATTTATTTATTTATTTGAATTGGGTGCAGATGAAGGAAGTTTATGCAGAAAAGAAGATGAGTGAGGAGCTATATGCCCTTTCTCAGGCTCCTCATTACATGGCTCGTGTTTTTAGCAGATGCTTCATCCATGATTTTCTTTTTCGAATAGCTTCTATAGAGGTCAGCTTTAGTACACAAAATTCTGGAGTTTTAGTGAAGGGTGATGATAGTACAGGCAATATGGATTGGTACGGTGTCCTTAAAAAAATAATCACACTAGATTTTCCTAGTGAAAAAGAAGTCATATTGTTTGAGTGTGATTGGTACGACGTTCCTGCTGCTACTAAGAATAAAAGTAGAGGTTACAACAAGGATCAATATGGGATTATAGATATAGATACAACTCGTCGTCGTTATGTAAATGAACCTTATGTTCTAGCGACTCAAGTTGAGCAGTTTTTTTGTCAAATGTGCAAATAAATCCAAGCTGGAGAGTGTTGTTAGAATGAAGCCTAGGACTTTGTTCTCCATGCCAGAATTTGAAGAGGCTGAACAGCAAGGACAGATTGATATTGACTCACTTGATGTCGGTGTGGAGACTATGACCATATCTAGCCAACATGAAGAGTTGACAAATTGGACAAGGAATGACCTCCAAGGAGTGACTGGAGATGCTAGCATCATTGAAAAAGCTATACCTATGCCAGAACCAAATGATGAAGACTTAGTTGATGAAGACGATGATAATGATGACACCTACATTAACGATGGGCATGTTGCACCTGTCAACTCTTTAGGCCAAGGACAGGATGATGAGTTTTTTTACATAAATATGATTCTATTCTATATGTATTATTGTGATTTTTTTAGCTGAAGACTTGGTTCAGGAGCTGTACAATTCTTCATTTGATTTAATGCTTGGTTTCCAATTTAATACTTGGAGTAATAAGCTAAGTCTAGTTTGCCATGTTATTCTTCTGTATTTATCTCATGCCATGTTACCTTTTCCTAATTGTCATTGTGATTTTCATTTCAGCTAACATGCCACCACTATTAGTCGTGCATTTGCATTCACATTTCTTTCCAAAGTAGCAGCTACTAGAACTATGTTTAAGCTCCTGCAATCGAACCTTTTGTTCCAAAGCAGTAGCCACTAGAACAATAAGACCAGCCAGTCGTGGCTTGTTTTGTTGTTTATATTAGGCATATAGGTCATCCACATATGTTTTATTACCTTATAGACTCTAATTAGAAAATAGAGAAATGCTACTCTATTTGTGTTCATGTCATCTTGTTGATTACTATGACATAGGTTTCGTAGAAGATTAGCTTTGTTGATTTATGTAGTATAAGTGTCACTTCGAATGCCTAGAAGTTAAATCATCCCTACAGAGTAGTAGAGTATCGACGTGTTGATTTGTTTACTAATTTAATCTTCCGGTTGACAACCGGGCCACCAGCTTCTGTGTGTTGTAATTTTTTCCTATTTTTCTATTTACTAGATTTTAACTTAAGGATGGTAATATGGTCTAAATCCTTCGCTTTTGGCTCACGTGCAATATAAGTAATAACCATGGACAAATTTTAATGGCAATACCACTCTTCTTGCAATGGCACATACTCTAATATATCCATATATAAAGTTGGTGGCAATAGAACCTCAATGGATGCAACAGATGACTTTTGGTTGCAATATAATAAGACCTTTTGCAACGTAAGTCTAAATTAAGGCAACAAAATTTTATCGTGGCTATATTCACAACTACTTGTACCTAATCATTTCTTGGATGCAATATAGATCTGATCTATCGCAACACGGGTCAAAATTAACACAACGAACTTACTTCATTGCCATATGCACAACTACTTGCAACCACCTTTACACTGGTGGCAACAACACCTAGCTATCACAACGCAACAATAATATTATCACAACTCAACACTACTGTGGCAATAGGCACCTGCACTCGCAACCACCTGTTCAACTGTGGCATTAGTTCCCACTTCTTGCAATGGAGCTTATGACTAACGTAACACAACATTTTGGTCGCCATAAGTCCCATATATTGCTATCAAATATGATGTTGGTTGCCATAGAAACAGATATTGCAACCAAATGTGTGGTGTTGCGAAAACTAGTGGCAGCAACCCATCGGAAACCAAGGGCGTTCTCAACGTTGAACTGACCGTCGGCAACAAGACCGTGCCCACAACATTCTTCGTCATTGACGGGAAGGGGTCTTACAGCCTGCTGCTCGGAAGGGACTTGATACACGCTAACTGTTGCATCCCTTCTACAATGCATCAGAGCCTGATCCAATGGGACGGTGACAAGATCGAGATCGTGCCAGCCGACAGGTCAGTTAGTATCGTCAATGCCGATTTGCCGCTTTGGGAAATCGAAGGCATCGATTGTTTATTCAGGAAAATCTGGCAAGCCGAGTTTTTGAATGTTTCCAATTCCACAATACAGCCGATTGAAAATGACGAGCCACAGCTGCTACTTTGAACAAGACATGATGGAGGGCTCGAGCGTTCTCGGCGTAGCCACTGCGGACGAATACGACGACAAGTTAGGGCAAGGTTTTACGTCGGCCGACGAGTTAGAGGAAATCGACATTGGCTCTGGTGATAAGCCTAGGCCGACGTACATTAGCAAAAATCTGTCTCCTCATTGTAGATCTCAGCTTATTGAATTATTAAAAGAATATAAAGATTTTTTTGCTTGGGAGTACTTTGAGATGCCCGGTCTCAGTCGATCGATAGTGGTCCATCAGCTGCTGATTAAGGCAGGCTATTGGCCATTCAAACAGCCTCCCAGGAGGTTTAAGGCTGATATGTATGATGCAATTAAAGCCGAAATCACTCGGCTGTATGACGCGGGATTCATTCGGCCTTGCCGATACGCCGAGTGGGTCTCAAACATCATCCCAGTGTTAAAGAAAAACGGTAAACTTAGGGTGTGCATCGATTTCAGAGATCTAAACAAGGCAAGCCCTAAAGACGAATACCCAATGCCGATAGCCGATCTGCTTGTCGATGCTGCTTCAGGCCACAAAATCATCAGTTTCATGGATGGCAATGCAGGGTATAACCAAATATTCATGGCCGACGAGGATATCCACAAGACCGCTTTTCGGTGTCCCGGCACAATCGGCATGTACGAATGGGTAGTAATGACGTTCGGCTTGAAGAATGCTGGGGCAACATATCAACGGGCCATGAATTACATCTTTCACGATATGATCGGCTCACTGGTAGAGATATACATTGACGACGTGGTTGTCAAGTCAAGGGAGATAGAAGGCCACATAGCTGATCTGAGACAAGTGTTAGAACGGACGAGGAAATACGGTCTAAAGATGAATCCGCTTAAGTGCGCGTTCGTCGTATCGGCCGGGCAATTCTTGGGATTCTCGTCCATGAAATAGGGATTGAAGTTACACCAAGGAGCGTAAATGCTATCAAGACAATTCAACCTCCGAAAGATAAAAAGCAACTCCAGTCATTGATCGGCAAGATAAACTTCATCAGACGGTTCATAGCCAACCTCTCAGAAAAGATGGAGCCGTTCACACCACTGCTTCGGTTGAAGGCTGATCAGACGTTCACATGGGGGGCAGAGCAGCAAAAGGAGTTAGACAACATAAAAGATTATCTAAGCTTCCTTCCAGTTTTAATGCCTCCACAAAAGGGGATACCGTTCAAGCTGTACTTGTCAGCCGACGACAAATCAATCGGCTCAGTCCTAATCCAAGAGGTCGACGGCAAAGAAAAAGCCATTTTCTATCTCAGTCGACGGTTGCTAGACGCAGAGACAAGGTATTCACCTGTGGAGAAGTTATGCCTATGCCTCTATTTTTCATCTACAAAGTTAAGGTACTATCTGCTGTCCAACGAGTGTACGGTAATTTGCAAAGCCGATGTAGTTAAGTATATGCTATTGGCTCCAGTGCTCAAAGGAAGAATCGGGAAGTGGATCTTCGCACTAACAGAGTTCGACATGAGGTACCAGGCACCAAGGGCAGTCAAAGGGCAAGCCATAACCGACTTCATTGTGGAGCACAGGAACGACCCAATCGGCTCAGTGGAAATTATGCCTTGGACCCTGATGTTCGATGGCTCGGTTTGCACCAACGGCTGTGGCATCGGCTTGGTCATTATTTCGCCCAGGGGGGCAAGCTTCGAGTTTGCTTTTGCCATCAACCCCCACGCTACAAACAACCAAGCCGAATACGAAGCTGTCCTTAAAGGATTGCACCTACTCAAGGAAGTTGAAGCCGACGCCATCGAAATAATGGGGGATTCATTATTGGTCATCAGCCAATTATCAGGAGAATATGAATGCAAAAACAACGCGCTGATGGTCTATTATCGGCAATGCCGGGAATTAATGGACGGTTTTCGACTAGTCACTTTGAAGCATATCCCCAGAGAGCAGAACACAGAAGCCAATGACTTGGCTCAAGGGGCATCAGGCTATGGGCCGATGCTGAAAGAAGTAGACATAGACGTGGCCGCTATTACGGCCAATGATTGGAGGTTTGAAGTTTACAACTACCTCAAAAACCCCTCTCAATCGGCCACAAGGAAACTACGATACAAGGCATTACGATACGTGTTGCTCGATGAAGACCTGTACTATCGAACGATTGACGACGTGTTGCTCAAGTGTTTGGGAGCCGATCAGGCTACAGTGGCCATCGGGGAAGTACATGAAGGAATCTGTGGCACGCACCAATCGGCCCACAAAATGAAGTGGCTACTTCGCCGAGCAGGGTATTTCTGGCCGACGATGCTGGATGATTGTTTCAGATATTACAAGCGATGCCAGGATTGCCAAAAGTTTGGCGCCATACAACGAGCACCAGCATCGGCTATGAACCCAATCATCAAGCCGTGGCCGTTCAGAGGATGGGGCATTGATATGATCGGCCAGATCAATCCACCCTCAAGCAAAGGGCATAAGTTTATCCTGGTGGCAACGGATTATTTCACAAAATGGGTGGAGGTGATTCCCCTCAAAAAAGTGGATTCTAAGGACGCGATTGAGTTTGTCAAAGAACACATCATCTACCGATTTGGCGTTCCATAAACAATAACAACAGACCAGGGATCTATCTTTGTATCGAACGAATTTGTTCAGTTTGCCGTCGGCATGCGGATCAAGCTACTTAATTCTTCGCCGTACTATGCACAAGCCAACGGACAAGCCGAGGCCTCAAACAAAAGTTTGATCAAATTGATTAAAATAAAGATCTCTGAGTACCTGTCACGCCCAGAAATTCAGACCCGAATTTCCGAAGCTATATGTGTATTAAAATCACTGTCTAGGACCAGCCAGGGTACACATATGACAATTGTTGATATTACAGTTCCACGTCTTAGAAACAATACAAAAAGATTACAAAAGAGCAGTGGAAAAAGAAAAAGGGCCTAAGCCTAAGCTTGATGCTGGCCACGTGGCATCGACCACTCCACAGGCAGCTTCCAGAGTGTAGGACGAAGCCTACTCCACTTCGTCTTCGTCTTCAACCTCTGGCTCAGGTTCTGGTGAAGAAACAAGGATGAGTACTTCCACGTACTCAACAGGTCACGCCGGAAGAGGAGAAGAATGAATGCAGGGGAGACAAATGTCTGGCTAAAGTTTGCTTTTGCACAAACGGCAGGAGTTTTTCCAAACCATACGAATTTTGAACATAGTCAAAACAACAGTAAATTGAGTAAGTAAAGCATTTTGACTCCAACACTGTCCAATGTTATACCCACGTTGCGATAGGCCCAAACCATCCACCTATACTAGTCATGTTCCAAAACTTAGAGTGTAAAAGTGTGAGACTAATCACGGAGAGCACGGTCGATTTTCCATTACCGCAGGCACGGCTATTCGAATAGATTTACTCTGATCAAAGGTGTACAACTGTACCCACAAGACACAGCCCAACAACACAGTTTCCCGTGCGCCGGAATATCACCGCGGTACCCCGAAAAGGGAACTGTGCTAGGACCTTTCGTATAACCCCTCCTAACCAAGCGAACCCCACCAAGGTTTCGCCCCCACTCCCGGACCCTGGGAGTGGGCAGCCCCCCCGAGTGCCTCGGTGAATCCGGCAGCCCAGCAGCCCTTATACCGGGGCCGACTGAAACTCCATCCCGCTCACCCTTGCCGATGGGTTCGTCAGCTAGGAGAGGCTACACTATGGGGCCTACCTTACCTATTTCAGCTTGTGGTTTGCACGGTCATTCTCCCGAGGGGTCCCCTGAACTGGTACTTAATTGCCATGGGTGCCGCTAACCAAAACCATAGTGCCCACAGCCCACCATTTGTCATATTTTAGTTATTAGTCCGGTTCACCTGAATCTATAATCATTAATCCTCCAAACATAAGGCCGGGAAAGATACATTAAGTGAGAAAATGACCCGTTTAGTGAGCTAGTGAGTCTAAGCCAGGCTAAGCATAACCTAGTCCTGAAATCTAATCACATTATTTTCCCAAGTTTGATCAAAGGGTTTGGGGTGTGAAACCTAAGGCATAAACTAAGCATAAGGTGTATTATTTCCCATGAAATGACAATATAAAGTACATGCAATTTCATAGAGTAAAACAG